>OY728119.1:1276896113-1278146113 GCA_963277665.1 Viscum album
ACTACATGGAATTTGATTCCCAATTTACTAGGATACATAGGAATCATACCTGAGGTTAAAGTACAACAACCTCAAAAATTCATCCACATACATCAAATCCATGCAATCCACCTACAATCTATACTAATTTTACCTAGTCCTCCACATCTGTATGAAATCACACTATACATCAAGGTAGCTTCCATACGTAAGCACCATCTGTATCATCATTTCTCCAAGAAGCACCCGATAAGTTCAAATGCATAATCCCTACAATATCTATAAAACTATGTGGGTTTTTATACATGTCATATAAATAGGGTACATAGTATTTCTCCCTTAGGTTCAATCCCGACCAACAGTAAACCTTGATGACTTCCTCCTAGGGACGTACCCCATCATGGTGTGATGTCGTCCCTTTATGGGACACACCACCTCAAGTCCTCCGTCATTGAAAATTTTGACCTATCTATCCGGTAAACCTTGGGGCCCCCTAATAGGGGTCACCTGCCTGATACACCTCTAGAGATATTCAAATCAACCTTCATGGTGTGATATTCTATTTATGGGACACACCTCCCAGATCCGCCTCCATGAGGTATTATGATTTAACCAAAGGTAAACCTTGGTTCCCTACTCATAGGGGTGTACCACTCAGATTCACCTATAGCGGTGTCTAGACTAGCCTTCACGGTGTGAAATTATCCCATTACGGAACTAAAATCCACGTGTCCATATGTATAAGAGTTCTTATCCACTCATTTGGTAAACCCTCTAGGTGACCTCTCATAGGGATGTGCTTCTTTGATCCACCTCCATGGGTCATTATGATAAGTTTCTACCCATATCTTTAAGATGTCTAACTCATGACATTTCACACTACTCCCTCATGTTAAACATGGGATGTTTGAGGAAAACCTTGGATGAAATTATTTTGGGATCAGATACCTCATGATTGACATGGTATTCCTTGAGTTCCATGCCTGAGATACCTCTATGAGTTTCCTCCTAGGAGGAATAATACAGGTGCTTAATACCCGTGGAATCAACATATGATCAAACATACATTATGTTACCATCTATTATGACTAAAGGTTACTACCCTATCGAGACCCCTTGGAATTTACAAAAAAAGAAGTGTAATTAACTAACTTCCACAAACATATGGCACTAGGAATCAGTTTTATGGACACATCCTAATCTATGAGGGAGACCCATACAAGGTGATGGATTCTAAGGAGGAATCCATGGAAGGTGGAACTGACTTCCCATTATTCTATTTCGATCAAGGATCCAACATAACCAACCATGGTGGTGGAGGTTTCCCACCAGTGAAAAGTAGTAATGTAGGGAAAGATATTTGCGTCACTATGATAATGCATTCCCGAATGTGAAAGTGTTGGAAAAAATGGTGAACCTGTTGTTAATCTCTTCTTCCTTCAAATGAATGTAGATAAAAAAATTTAGGTGTGTTAAAATCATGTAATCAACTATGGGAATCCCCTTATTCTACAAATGTGGGAGTATGAGTAACAGCAGGTTCATAAAGACTTGGGGCCATCAACTCCTTGGAGATGCAGCCACCCTCACGGGCTGTGTAGGGGAAACCACCCCCAACTCCATCAGCTCCTTCATGACAACGCCTCCCTCATGGGATGCATATGGAAGAAACCTCCCCTAACTCTATCATCTTTTTTCCATCATAGCCACCCTCCTGGGAAACATTGGGGGAAACCCCCCCCCCCAGCTTCATTGACTCCTTGCTGTCACCACCACCCTCATGGGATGCATAGGGGGGAAACTACCCTGACTCCATAGAATCCTCACCGACACTACCACCCTCATAGGATGCATAGGGGGAACCCCCCACCCCCACCGTAACTCTATCAGCTCTTTACCAACACCACCGCCCTCACGGGCCATGAAGGGGGAAACCAACCCTAAGTCTATTGGATCCTGGATGAAACCATATCCCTCACGGGACACATCAGGGGACATCACACTAAAATAATGGCCAACCTATTTTGGCGAATTTTCCCAAAGAATTCCAATAGATCAACCAACATGGAGGTCCTCACGTTCTCCATTGATAGACATTGTGGAGGTCCTCCCTACACTACCATCATCGGGTAGGGAGGTCCTCTCTGTCGCCATCATATAGCCCAAAGCTCCTCGATATCTCAATCACTATCCATTTTGGAGGTGCACCCCAATATTCCATCATCTATCACAAAGTTCCTCCCCATCACCACAAGTATCCATTGTGGATGTCCACTGCAGACTACATTCTTCTAGAATAGAGGTCCTCCCTATTTCCATAGTTATCCATTGAGGTGGTCCTCCTCGCACTCCAATAAACCAGAAAAAACGTCCTCATCATCCCTAGAATTATCCACTGTCGAGGTCCTCCAATCACTTCAATCATTCAAAACGAAGGTCCTCTCGGTCACCATCATCATCTAGTGATAAGGTCCTCCCCATAATAAAAAAAATCGGTATGGTGGTCCTCCATATTTCCACCCTCATCAATTGTAGAGGGCCTCCCCACAATTCCATCAACTAGAATGAAGTTCCTCCTAATGCCTCTTCCAATCTGTGTAGAGCTCCTCCCCACACTAATATCACTAGAAATGGAGGCCCTCCCCATATTCATCATCATCCATTGCATAGGTCCTCACCGTATTACCATCAACCGACACAGAGGTCCTCCTCATTCCAAAAACATGTGTTATTCTGAAAAACCAAAACTAGAAACTTGTCAATCACATCCATTATCCAGTTACTATACACTATGAGATGTTGTTCCTGGCTTACATGACTTTTGGGATCCATCACCCATCGTACTGATGCTCTCAGCTTCCCTGACATTCAGCCTCCATCATCCGATCATACCAATGCTCCAGGCTTCCATGCCTTCCGAGCTCCATCACCCCATCGTACCAACACTCTAGGATTCCATGTCTTTTTGGATCTATCGCCCCATCATACTGATGATTTGAGCTTCCATGACTTCCAGGATTCATTGCCCTATCATACCAATGCTCTAGGATTCCACACCTTATTGGGTCCATCACTCCGTCATACATTCATTCTAGGATTTCATGCCTCCAAGGCACCATCGCCCTATAAATCTAACATTCCAAGCTTCCACACCTTCAGGGAACCATCACCCCATCAATTTGACTTTATGGGATTTTATTCCTTTCAAGACCCATCGTCCCGTCATAACAACAATTCTTTCTTGGATGCCTATAGGCAGACATCACACTATCAATCCAATGTTCCTGGATTCCACACCTATAGGAATCCATCACCCAGTCAATCCGATGTTCCATGAACTCATGCCTATAGGGAACCATTGCCCTATTGATATGATGTTCCAGGATTCCTTGCCTCGAGGGAGACATCACCCCATCAATCTGACATTCTAGGATTATACACCTTATAGGATACATTTCTCTATTATAATGAGGGTATTCTATCATCCCTGCCACTCTTGATCTCACTTGAACAGATCATGTGGCTCCTTCCACCCTTGGGGAGCTCCATGTCACCAAAATTGCTACATAGCGAAGTGTGATCATCTGAAATGACTAAGATTGAGACCCTAATCGTTTTTCAAGAATATTAAGTCGAATATCCCTATTACTAATGCCATCACAAACCATAATAGTCCTCCCTGAGGCCCCAACACCATATCATGGATAGTTCCCCATTACATAGCCTAGATCATGATCAGAGAACATCCATGAATATGCTGGAGGAATTTTTTGGGTAATCCTATGTCCAAATCCCCCAGATACTCAGGGAACCTAAACCATCAGAATGGGGTAGAGAGGACCATCCCTCTACTGACATAATCATTACAGTCATATATCCTATTTTCATGGAATTAAACTAAATAATAAACATCCTCTTGGTTGAATGATGTTAACCTGTAGGAAACGTCTTGATCACATGATGTTAAACTATACGAATCTTGGTCAAAGCTATGGGACCTAAAACCACAACTACTATGGTCAAATCTATGTGACCTTAAATGATATCCATTACTTATCCTAATCAAACAATGTTAAATTGTATGAAGTATTTTTCATACCATATGATGTTATACTAATTTTATATCACCCTCATAAAATGATGTTAAACTATATCCTTTCCAAATGCAGAGAACATATGATGCCTCATATGCAAAGAATGGTATGAATCCACATCCCCATTAGATGATGTAAAAACGTGTAATTCCCTAAGCTCCTATATGAGATGGAAATCTTTATTCAGAAATGGTCCACTACAATTACACATTCAAGAAATACCTAAGAACCTCATCCTTGTGAACGGGTTTCACTCCCTTTTTCTGATACTCCCCATTGATGAGATCAAATGCACTATGGTATAGAAACTAGAGAATTGAATTCCTCATGGAAATTCTATCAATCCATCTTCATTTTTTACATCATCCCTTTATTTGAATCCCCATTATAATGCACATCTAATGGGACCCCTAACAGAATATTATGATGCAACACAATATCACCTAGAGTTTTGGGCCAACACCCTCGAAAACATTGGATGAAATTTTGAGATAGGTCCCACATTTCGAACGTGGTCAGAGATTGATCCCCATTTTTTATCCCCATCCCAGGTAACATTATATAGATGCCATGTTTTGAAAAAATTCAGTAATTATCCTCAATCATCATGTCACCCCCATTATGATCCATATACTGGGTTCAATGATTAATAGTTTACACATCCTTATGTTTTTGTGGAATCCCAACTCCCTTGGTCTTACACCTCTATGAATCCATGGCATTTAGTAAGAGGGACAATGTTTCTGGGATATTCTCAACCCAACATCTCCAAGTCCCTTATATGAAATTTCATGCATCAAGAAAATACTGTCACTACTCATTGTTTCCCATATCTAGATGGACTCACATGGGATTAGTATTTTTGGTAGGATGTGTGCTGATATGGTTGAGCCAAAAAAAATCACTTTCCGAGCCACATGACATTAAACCGTGCATTAGGTAAAAACTCTACAACATTAAACTAGGAGTACAAGTCCAAGTATCATGACTCTAAATAGTATTCATGTCTCCTCAAGAATATGTAGTGTGACTCTAGGACTGCTTGGCCCTCATTCAGATTGGGTTTGTCATCCCTTTATGCTACATATATCGTCTTGGAAGATTTTACCCTAGTTCTAAACTTTATGACCTTAAATTAGCAGCCTTTAGTCCTATAATTATGACCTTAATCTACTTGAAACATCAGGATCCTTTACCCTAATTTTCAAAATTTTATTTATACCCTCTCAGGAACCCAATACTTGAGGAAAGATCTGATCTTGCCTCCTTATGTTCTACACCAAAATGCTCAAACTATTTATGGTTTGAAACCTAGACTTTCAGATTCGACATCGATACTACCCCAATACATCTCTACCCATAAACTTTTTCTTAGTTTGTATTCCCATAAACATCCATGTATAATAGGGCCCCCTCAGGAAAACGGTTCCTAGACAAAATAGCTCACCTCCTATCCTAGGAAACCATTGTATAGAACTTTTTCAATGAATAACATATCATGTGATTCCAACATGTTCAGTAGTTGACTTTGCATTTTTATTCCTTATCCTTGACTAGTGTAGTTTTGGATCCTATGTTCCAAATTTGGTCAATAGTTGTCTCTTCCCATCAGTCGCACCTTTCATGATTTACATATATGAAGATTAAATTTACTTCTTTTCCACCCATACATTTTGATGGAATCCCAACACTCTTGGGGTTACCCCTCTTCACATTTTTGTACGTTGAGCAAGAAGGTCAGCATAATTGGGAAATTTTCGACCTAGTATTTCCTCACCCTTGATGTGTTCTTCCTTGTGATTAGGAAATCCCCACACCGGGAATGACTCAGGTGGGATTTAGAGTATTAGTAGGTTTTTTACCCACATGTAGGAGATACACAATCTCAAAAGTTTAAATTCTATAACCTTAAATTAAGATCTATCATCCAAATTCTATGACCTTAAACTAAGAACCATACTATTAGAGATGTACAATGATAAATTGAATACAATCAATGTCTTGAAAACATGACGTTAAACTACACAACGTTGATGTTCCTTTTTGGATGACCTTAAAAGGAAAGTGTATCAGCATCCCAAACACATGATGTTAAATTGGGTCGAAAAGTACAAACATCATGATTTTAAACTATGAGTGGGATTTACTTATAAGTGGATCATGTATTGTTGAACCTTCTTGGCATCATTCACAACGGGTTTTTCCAATTACACTATACATGTCAACTTATTTGGGATTCCCCCTCCTCTTTTAGTTTGAACATCATGAATTTAAACTGTGTATGAGTTTTCCTTGGGAGTGTGTGGTATGGCTTGGGTCTCTATAGTCCTCATTCACATCAAGTTATAGTTTCTACACCATACACATCCCCTTTGGAACACCTCTTCCTCCAATATCCAAGTTTCATGATGATAAAATGCATTACAATCAGTGTCCTTACAACAGGATGTTAAATTACTTGGAGCAACGCTATCACCTAACCCAAAACCACGACATCAACATCCTGAATACATGAAGAAAAATATCACAAGATCATGGTGTTCTTTCTAGAGAGGTCATAACCTTTCGCACTGGTCATCTACCATGCCACATTTCAAGAAATACATACAACTTGATTCCTTCTTATATAGGATATATAGTGATGCCCAAATTTTCCATCCATGTCCATACACTAAAAAAATGCCTATACTCCTGTCTATGGGTCATACCTATATAGAGAGATCCCATTTTAAAAAATTATTTTTGGCTTGATTCCCATCCTTATGGGATATGTAGCGATGCACATACACTTTTTCATTAGGCCCATCTATAATTCACCTCCTCATTTTTTCTCCCTCATGGACCATTTATGGAACACGAGCCTATTTGAATTGTTCACGTTAGATATTCCTTCCAAATGTACGATACATATGTATATGGGGACAATCTCAAAAGTCTCATCTAGAAAATGTGATGCATCATCAAGACTCCTTTTTACTCATTCCCATCAGATTCATTACTCTACTGTGACACATATACCCACTTCAGGGAGGCTCCTCCTCCATATCTGAACTCCATGACCTTAAACTATGAGATTAGTCCAATCATCATGACTTTAAGTTTCATGCAGGTCTCTTTCGTGATTTGTTGTGTGGTGATGGGCCTCCTTTTCCCTCAATCATGTTCTGTCTATCATAATAATGAACAACACATTCCCATTTTAGACACCATCCCTCATGGTTTGAAATCTATGAACCTTAAAATAAGATCCAATGTCCTCAATGCCCGAAAATAAACTACATCTATGCCCTAAACGATTTTAGGACGCCACATGATAGTCATGATATGCCTCAGTTACCTTTTGAGAGAGGATTTCTCCCACTTATTTCATCCTTCTGCCACACCGTGTTCAAGAACTAGGTGTGTATTGATTATTTATTTGGAAAGATACATTTTGATGTATGAATCTCCAATATCAGGTCCATCCATTATATTTCATTCATTCACATAAGTTCATCTTCATACTCGCCATATAAAAATGAACTACCTGAAACTTCTAGAACTATGTATGGATTGATTCCTATCCTTATAGGATACGTAGAGATGCCCCAACATTTCGTCTTTGGGTCGACCCATAACTCTTTAAAACCTTCAGCCCCTTGTCCTTGATTTTGATACAAGCTGCCCGACCCTAAACTATTTTCATTTTATCTTTAAGGTATCTATGTGGTGCATGGGATCCTTCGACCCTCACTCACATTGGGTTTTATCTCTTTTGTGTCACATATATATCCTTGGATTGATCATTTCTCTTATGATCTAGTAAATGCGTCCTTAAACTATTTATATCCCATATAGTACGAGAAAAATGACTTTAGACTATTTTCATGTTTCTAGTTTGGATTAAACCTTTTGGTACATTCCCTTCAGCACTTGAAGTCTTTATTGGTTTGGATTTCCATCCTCATTCACATCCAGATAGACCCCCTAACGGTGGAGGTCTCATTCCATTTTTGGATCACCTCCCATCCTTGTCCAAAAACCGAATAGATTTTCATTGATAAATAGTGGATCTTATGTTTCGAATTTGGTTAATAGTTGATTCTAGTTTTCTCACCCCATTCCTAACTGGCATGGCTGTGGTCCCTCTATTTCGAACATGGTCAGCAATCGATCCTTTCTCACTAGTCGCCTATTTATCCATACCTTGAAAGTATTTACACACCCTCTATTCTATGTTTTTGTATCATGGTAGGATTCCACTCTTAGTTTAACCCATAATGTTCACTCCCAAATACCAGGTAAACCCCCTTTACCATTCTTTTTTTTGCACACCGAGCATGGCTCATGTGGGATTAGGAGTTTTGGTAGGGTGGGTACCGATGTGGTCAATCCACACAAGGTATTCTTGGCCTATTCCCTATAAACACTAACTAGGATCCTCATTGAGATATGTGGTGTGGAAATTGGCCTCCTGAGGCCTCATTCACATTGAGTTTTTCTCCTTCAACATCACATATGCTTCTTTCTTGTCTATTCCTTGATACTTCTTTGGAATGAAAGCCTCTTTTTTGTTGTTCACATTGGTTTTATTTCCTTTGTAGCACACAAATATTCTAGTAATATAAAATACTATAGTTTGAGTGAAATGAATTTAAATTATTTCAAAAGGTCTAATAATTATCACTTTAAACTATATGAAATTTTCGAGTCACGATGTTAAAATATAGGATGTGTTCTGATCACAAGAAGTTAAAATGTACCATCATTTTCATCACTGTATGATGTTAAAATATGTGTTAATATTCCAAAACATATGATGTTAAAATGCATGTTTGTCATCCTCATTTTCAAGACATAATTCAGTAAGGAATCCAAGTCCCTCTCTTAAGAGGTCCTCTCCCTTAGTGTTGGTCATCTACCACATTGTTCGCATGTTTTTCTATCACTCGACACCTGAGGTGATGCTCCCATGGAAGATAGGTTTGACCTTTTCTCAAAAAAAAATATGCCTAAACTAATGTGATTTAATTCATGTTAACACTATTCCAAGAGTATTGGAAACCATTTGAACATTCCATCACTATGTTCCCATACTTCATGTTCCCATCATTTGAATCATTATCCTCTTCCACATCTGATTGTACCACCTAACAGAATGGTGTCTAGCCAGGGCCCACCTACCATCCTAGGCCAAAATTCTAAAGGAATCCACTATATTTACTAAACCTGGGTTCCCCCAGGCTGATGTGTCACCACCACATGAATCCACGTCACCGTTTATACCGACCGAATTACCATACCGCCATCCAACTTCCGTTTGAATACCACCCAAATCCTAATCTACATCGCGACTCAAATCGGGATTTCCCCCGATTGCTATTCCTCCACCGACCTGGGTACTCCCGCGGCTACACCATTAGGGTTTGGATCTGCAAGCTGATTCCTCCATCGCCTCCTCCGTTTACGGTTGCCATCTCCGAGCTTCAGCGACTCGCAGCGCCCGCAAGATCTTTCTTCCACCATCTTCCTCCCGTCGGTCCTCGATTACGGGTTGCATCTACCATCTTCTTTCTCCCGCGGGTTTCGGATTTAGGTTTACCTGTTCGAACATCATCGTCCGGCATCTCCCCACTTACGGCTTCCATCTCCAAGCTTATTTTCCCCGCAGCGTGCATTCGATAATTCTCCAAAAAAATTTATCCTGTCGGCTCCCCGATTACGGTTTACTTCTCCGACCATCTTCCATCTCCGAGCTTCTTCGTCCCGTAGCGCGCCTACGCCGATGGACGTACAAACACCCCTGTTGCGGCCTAAGGTTTCCCTCATCCAGGGACTGGTACACCTTGAACTACCAGAAACGATGACCCTATTTCAGTGAGGTAACTGTTTTCATAATTTCAACAAAACTATGAAACATATATCATTCAATTGACTATGCATTTTGTATTACCCAGTAACCAGACGAGGATTTCCTCCGGACAACGATTCGTCTTCTTTTTTCATATCTGCTGCTGCTGATTTTCACAATGTGAGTATACCATACACATTATCAAACATTCATACTACTTCACGTAGTACATTTATCATTAACTTTTCATATCTACTGCTGCTGATTTTCACAATGAGAGTATACCAAACACATTATCAAACATTCATACTACATCACGTAATACATTTATAATTATCTACAAACAAATTTGTCCCTTTACTATTTCCAATTTCCAAGACAACACCAGTTACCATACAGGCCTCGTATTGATATGAATTTGGGTTTAATTACCAATAATTGTAACCTGCACCTTCCTCTAAATCATACATGCATGTACTGTTTGTAAGTTTTTGACAACTATATAAAGCCGCACACATATAACTTTGGCAAATTCTGTGTCTGCATTCAGAATTTACACTACAACTTATTTAATGCTCTCTTTGCATACAAATATTCCAATGCAATCCTTTACATTAATATATAAAGATATAGAACCAAAATATGCATTCCTCGACAACCTATACAGATGTTGTGTAGCAGAGAAGAGTGCTACCAAAGGAACAACCCAGCTGTGAGTTTGATTTCGACTTAGTTCTAGACATATTTATGTCATATGTTTATTCCTTCATATGAATAACCTAATGCTTTCACGCTTGCAGTAACAACAACGACTTCAAGTCCGTCAATGACATCTAAAAATGTCCCTCCTACTCTATCATGTGAACCGCATTCTACAAATGGCGCTGCAGATGGAGTCACACGGACGCCCCTAACACCATTGTCTGTCAATGGTCTATTCTATTTACATTATATTATCTAAATCCCTAATTTCATTAATTCTCTACAAAATAACTGAAGAGATGCATTCTAAAAATGGTTCTGCATATGGAATCACACGGACGCCACTAACAGCACCGTCTATACCGGGTCTGTTCTATTTACGTTGCACTGTCAAAAGCCCTGACTATTTAAATAATTTGCATATTAATTGAATATATCACTCTGTCAACTACTTTGTCAGCAGTTCAACAACATTCTGATACAAGGAGAACATTTATCGCAAATGCAACTAAGCGGAAGAAAACATCAAATGCCTTCAAAAAGTCTCCTATTCCTTTCTGTAAGTATGATGAAAATTATCTGCAAAGGCCCTACTGTACGCCACATAAAAACCAACTCATGGTCTAACTATTTCTTTCACACTATCGGTAGCGATCATAACTGACGAAAACATCCTCAGCCTGTCGACCTCTACAGATGCCAGGTTTCAAAGAAGACTGCTCATGAAAGAACGGCACAGATGTGAGTATACTAATACCTTCACCTGATACTTCTTTTGGTTACATAATAATACCATTATTTTTCTAACCAAATGATGACACAGTGCCAATGTCATCATCTACCTGAAATCCATCATTGACATCTACATATGGCGGTGCAAATGAAGTCACACGAACGCCATTACAACCATTGTCTATCAATGGTCTGTTCTGTTTACATTTTAGTATCTCAGTACATGAATTACAAAGTACTATAAAGACGAACATAAGCTATTCTTCTTCAATTACTTCATCTACAGTTCAATAACAATCATCAGGTACGACATCATTTATCGTAGGAGCGAACATTACAAAGAACTATAAAGACTAACATAAGCTATTCTTCTTCAATTACTTCGTCTACAGTTCAAGAACAATCATCAGGTACGACATCATTTATCGTAGGAGCGAACATTACAAAGAACTATAAAGACTAACATAAGCTATTCTTCTTCAATTACTTCATCTACAGTTCAAGAACAATCATCAGGTACGACATCATTTATCGTAGGAGCGAACAAGCGAAGGCAAAGAACGGATTCCCTCATACACACTCCTATTCCTCATTTTTTAAAATTAAATAAACCTATATGTTTTATTCACATTACATTTCCATCTGTACTGATGTTTTCTATCAGCGTATTTCAGCTACCGGTATATTTCTTATATTCAATTAAATGTACACTGTTGTAATGACTTCGTTAGCGGTTACTCATACTACTGTTTAAAATTATTCCTCAACACTGTAGATTTTACACTCACAAATAAGCAGATACATACGTATGCTTTGAGAGAGATAGATCGCATTTTACAAAGCAATGGAAGGGCACTTCAGTTATATCCTCCTATGCCACTTCTAGAATCAGATTCTCATGACACTGCAAATCGATTAGTTGCAGAGGAATTTAATTACAATAGGGATACCCTCCTAGAAGATGGAAACCGTTTACAAAGTATGCTTACAGATGAACATAAAGATGTTATGTCTACCATTCTCTCTTCACTATCTACCAACTCGGGGGGCTTCTTCTTCTTGCATGGTTATGGAGGCACAGGTAAAACGTTCATCTGGAGAGTATTAACATCATTGCTGCGAGCACAGGGATCAATTGTACTTGCAGTTGCATCGAGTGGAATAGCTTCACTACTGCTACCTGGCGGACGAACATCGCATTCCAAATTCCGTATTCCAATTTTCATAAATGAACATTCAGTTTGTAATATTCAGCAAGGGAGTGAGATAGCGGAACTTTTGCAATTGACTAATCTCATCATTTGGGATGAGGCATCTATGATTCATAAGTTCTGTTTTGAGGCTTTAGACCAAACTCTTAGAGACATTATGACAGTTAAGAATGATAATGCTCCGAATTTTCCGTTCGGGGGATTAATAGTTGTATTGGGAGGAGATTTTAGGAAAATATTGCCAGTTATACCGGGAGGAAACAGATGTGACATTGTCTATGCAAGTGTGAAGTCATCGTATCTTTGGCAACACCGTTGGGTGTTATATCTTACAAAAAACATGAGATTGCATGGTACTACTAGCAGTCATGATGCGGATGTGTTACATGATTTTGCAAAATGGACCTTAGATATTGGTGAAGGTCGAATTGGAGAGCCCAATGATGGTGAAGCACTCATTCCAATTCCGTCAATGTTTCTTCTTACCGACAGTGTTAATGCCATGGCTGCAATTGTAAACCATACATACCCGGGTTTCTCTAGCAGACATGGAGACAGATCCTATCTGAAAGACCGTGCAATTTTATCTCCAACCCGTGATGTCGTACAAGAAGTAAATGAATATATGCTGACCCTCACTGGCTTTGAAAACAAAGATTACTTCAGCTCAAACTCTGTTTGCAATGCAAGTTTCGATACAGACAAACCAGAAAATATTTACACATCTGACATATTGAATGGTATAAATGTCTCTGGGTTACCTGCACACAAAATTACACTTCAACTTGGTGTTCCGATTATGTTGCTCCGAAATGTGGACCAATCAGTTGGCTTGTGTAATAGAACTCGTATGATAGTAACACACTTGGATGAACATGTTATTGGCGCCGAAGTATTACATGTATGTCATTCGGGATATTCAACGTTCATTCCAAGATTAACTATGACTCACTCTGATAGTAAATGACCATTCAAACTATTTTGAAGACAATATCCTTTGACAGTTTCTTATACGATGACTATTAATAAAAGTCAGGGTCAATCATTGTCTCTTGTTGGGCTTTATCTTCGCAAACCAGTGTTTTCTCATGGTCAATTATATGTTGCAGTGTCTAGAGTCACATCCGCTACAGGATTGAAAATTTTAGTTGAAGGTAACAGCAGGGAGTCCAAAAATTACACAGAAAATATTGTCTACAAGGAAATCTTTCATAATATGTCTTAGGTATCATTTCAATTGAGTTCTATATGATTTCTTCTGCTCTGGCAAATGATTTTGTTTACTGTCATGGTTTTCTGTGATGCTTTCTATGTATAATTTGAACACTAATTGATTATGTACAGTAACAAATATGTCACTCTCAATAACCATGATGAATGAGATTAGCCTAGATGACGATGAAACACTACGAATACAAGTTCGTGTCTTGAACATGTGGTTCAATTCGTCTTCCAAATACTCCAACGAAGTCGTTGCTGTTGATCTTATTCTCTGCGACATCTAGGTTAGTTTTTCTTACAACAAGACACTACAATTTATTTTCACTGTCTGCCACCTACGATATAAACATTTATATATATATATATGTGTGTAGTTATCATTCCATGAAATTTGTAATGATTCCTCATTAACCAAAGTTGTAACATACTGTATGCAGGGAACCAAGATTCAATGTACCATTACAAATCGTCAGCTTATCTCTAAGTACAAATAACTTTTGGTTGAGGGACTCTGCTATATTGTACAAAACTTCCAAATAGCTTCCAACCAAGGTAGTTACCTCGCAACAAGACACCCGTGTCGAATCATGTTCACATCCACGATGTTTGTTCGTCCATGTGAAGTACAACTACCTCTGTTCAGTTTTCATTTTACTTCGTTCGATGACATAATTCAGGACAATGTCCCTGAGGAACATCTAATAGGTACATGTGGTTAATACGATATAATTACACTACCACTGACCAAGTTATGTTAAATTAATCTACACAATGTATTATCATACAGCCATATGTTTTTCACAAAAACATTGTTTTTGTGTACTGTGATTTAGAACTAATTGGAGTCCTACGTTACTCACATCCTATGCAATCAATGGGCACTTCGAACCACAAAATGCAGATTATTCTAGAAGATGACCGGTACTTTTGTGTTCGCTGATTTCATTACATTACTTTACCATATAATAACTACTCATTTACTTTGTTTCTTTGCAGACGGTTGCAGGTTACCTGCAACTTATGGGGTAATTTTGCATTTGAAATGTCACATTACGTGGAAAACAACTCAGACCTCAATACCATACTGATATTACAGCTTGTCTGGGTTAAGAGATTGATGAGTATGGTTTCTCTCTACACATCGTAATCTCAATATATCTACTATGTGTTTTGAAAATTGTGGTTTCAATAGAAAAATTTATAATCCTGACATAAAACTTCTTTTAGCCTCCGTTCTTGTCACAACAACTGTTAATGCAACAAAGATTCTCTACAACCCAAACCTTCCAGCAGTTGACAACTTCAGAAACAGGTAACTATATAACTAACGTTTCCTCGCAAGTACATTATTTTTATTATCTCATTGTCAAAACTGTAATACCCACATTTTTTACTGTTTACTAACATGTATGGTGATCTACTTTTTTTAGGCTTGGTGTGATAATAGCATCACCATTACATACTACATCACCAACAACTCCCACTCAAACAATGGAAATACCACATTAAAATAACAAGAAATCCATTTTAGATGTCAAAACCTGTCAACAGGTCATCATTATTCACTTTTTTCCCTAATTTGATTATGAAATATTATTCTGTGCTTACTACTGTCCTGTAAAAAAATCTATATTAACATGTATTCAATCTACTATAGGCTAAAAGGTGCTTAATTGCAGTTACAGTTCAGAAAATTCAAAGCACCCACAACTGGTACTATGAATCTTGCCACTCGTGCATGAAGAAAGTGCAGATTATAGATGGACGCATTTGCTGCATGTCCTGCAACTCCTCTACTACTGGCATGATTCCAAGGTTTGGATGTATTCAATGCTGCCTAAATATCATTTTATCATTATGCTACTTACTTCGTCCAGCTGCGCATTCCAAAATATACTGAAGGTGTAGTCATAATAACGATTGCAACAGATTTAGAGTTCAACTAATGGTTACAGACAAAACAGACTCTTTTTCTGTGGTGTTATTTCAAAAACATGTCATGCAATACATACAGAAAACTGCTGCGGAACTAAGAGCGACTTTGATACAGGTAAATTCATATCCTTATATCTTATCTTTTAAAATTAATTGAATTATTTAAAATTACACTGACAATGGATTTTTTATCAGGACGATGACGAGTTTGTTTTCCCTCAGGAATTGAACATCTTCAAAATAATGAAATTTCTGTTAGGAATTGAGCTTACAGAATACAATATTAACAATCGTCATCGTCCATCTGAGCAAAACTGTCCCAAAGTGGTCTATATGAATGATAATTTCAAGTACATCAAACTCTTAAAAGAGGACTTAGAACATACACATGTCAGTCTATATTTTATTCTCTTTATCTTTAAACCCAAAACATAGAATAGCTTACAATTTTCTTCAATAAAATACAGGCTGATCAAAGCAGTTGTTCTTCTCAAGTAAGCAATGTCGGTCATTATATTCAGGTAAGTGTCTTAAAATTACATTAATATGTGTTTTTAACAATGGATTTCAGATTACTGATATATTCCTTTTACATTTCCTCGTAGGATCATCAAATAATTGGGTCTTCTCCTGGTACTTTAAACACTGATACAGGATTACATACTCCACCATTGAACCCGTGTTCTACTCGGGTATGCATATGTTATCTTCTATTACTCCGAAATTATTTCCGTTGCTATAACAACACATTGCATTACTGTACTGTATTAAGATTTTTAGATATTTAAAAATCAAACATGTACAGATTTATTACATCTATGTGCTGATAAAAAACACTCTACTCTTTAAGCCCTGCTCTTAATTTCACTGCTTTCAATTCCAATACTATAATGTTTAAAGTGATTCTAACATGAAACCTCTATGTAGAAAAATCTGTCTCGCTGTTTTGATATTGACAATAGTGAGCAAGATAATGTCCAGACGTCTCCAGACAGCGTGCCTACAACATGTCCATCTACTGATTTGGAGACCATGATGAAGGGATATATAAACAAGAAAACAGAAAAAACAGACTGAAAACTCATCCTGGATATAGAAGGTAATCATACATCTTCACTCATCAAATAATTCCCATTATTGTTTTGTTAATTATTATTTGTAGATCAATGTGTATTACATTAGATAGACTACAGACAGCACATGTCAAAGTTTTCGTGCATCTGTTTCAGTTATTTCTAACATCTCTTTCTGATACTCATGCTAGAGGCTAGGATTGATGGATGATTATCATTATGTTGGAGAATTCTGCTACAAGATTTTAATGCTGGATGTTTTAGCTACTGGAAGTTTATGCTGGAGGTTTCTGTTGCTGCACTGTTTCAAATGTTTCTTATAGATTGCTTAACTTTCTGATTTCATGCTGGACGGTATATCAATCTGGTCCTTTTTTGTATTCTGCATTTTCCTAGATGCTATAGGGTTTTCTTCACTTTTCCATTACTAATTTATCAGATTTTGCAGGACGGTTTTACATTAATAGGTATTTCTATTATACTGGATGGTTTTCCATGACGGTCTTTCAGGATGCTGGATGTTTTTTCATGTGGCCGAATCTAATTCAATTGTTTTTAAATTTCAGACTTTTATTATGTCACCATTATTTGTGCAGTTATATTAAAGTTTCACTTTTTATTCAACAGTAGCAAATTGGTGAACCATTCAACTGTGATGGTGCAAGGTTTTAAATTTCAGACTTTTTATTATGTCACTATAAGCACTGGAACATGCAGTTTTTTGGGTAGTAAATCATGATTTTTGTAGTGGGTCATATTTTATAGTAGTGGATCATGTATTTTAGAGCAGGGTATAATGTATTATAGAGATTGGACATGCTTATCTCATAAGACGGCCTATGATCCAAACATCGGGGCATAACGACTTCCAATTTTCCTTTAGTGCCGATCGTTGCTGATTAGAAGGTGATGTTTCAGTTGTATCTTCTACATGTACTTCTCACCTCCAGGATATTCTTCTACATGTACTTCTCACCTCCAGGATAATCTTCATCAAAGATATTTACTATAGTGTGGTTGTGCTCCAGGGTGATGGAATTTGTCATCAGGATGTCTGTGATTGCGGCTTTGATACTGCACTAACCTAGGTGAACTCTACTACTTAAGGATAATTTTATATGTATCATTTCAATGCTCTTATTTCAATTAAATATATTTACTATAGATTGGTTGTGATCCAGGGTGATGGAATTTGTCGTCAGGATGTCTGTGATTGTGATAATGAGGACGAACTTCATGCTACTGTCCACATTTTTTGAGACAACAAGGCTACAATCACAAATTCTACTGAACTACACACCTGAATGAAGGGAAATTTAAATAGGTAAATAGAAAAAGCAGACTAAAATGTGATGCCGCACACCAATGGTAAACATACATGTTTACTATTTAATTTGTTTTCAGTACTATTTTTCAAATTCCTATTTGATGTGAAATAATTATTACATTATCTACAGTACTGAAACGTTATTTGAAATTTATGTTGCTCCATTGAAAGCAATTAGTCATTTCATTATCTTGTTTTCATTGTGTTCAATTTTCAATGCCTGAATTATTATACTGCACAAATACGACATGTTTGTTGCCTCCAATCATTACAGTTTTCTGTTTGCATACTGTACATACACACCATCATGGAATGTATTATAGAAATGCCAGATTATTCATTTTTATTTGAACTCCATGTTTCAATGGTATTGGTTTGTAATCATGTCATTTGATGAAATATGTCATTCTATCTTCCGATTATTCATTTTGTTTCATATGCATTTTTAAATATTTGTAATTGTCAGTCATTTATTTGATTCTGATTTCTTTATCAAACACCATTTTTGAATTTTGCATTATACAGAATTTTGTGCATTATACAGAATTGGTCATTTTTAATCAGTTCTATTACATAGCCAAACTTCTCCTCTTCGTTATCTACTCCACTACTACTCTCCTCAACCGTTGATCTTCTTCGACCAATCATGTAGACCAGGAACCAAACGTGATTCGATGGTGCCAAGCAGCACCTTGGACGCGTCGAGACAGCTCTCGCAGATTTGACTTCGCAAGTTCACGGCCTCTTGCAGAGCCAACAGCGGCTGGGGCGGGAGTGGGTCTGTGAACTGCAATAGGAACCAGATTTCCAGAAAATTCTTACACTTTGTGTTTCGCCTGGAGAATATGAAATAGAAGAAATAAGTGAAGCCCCCCTATTGTAGAGCCAACGGATGGGAAGGGAGTGGGGCTGTGAACAGCAACAGAAACCATAATTCCAAAAAAGCCATACACTCTGTGTCGCCTGGACAAGATGCAATAGAAGATTGATGTTTTGAAAGTTTGTTATACTAGAAAAAAATACTATCAATATGTGTATTGGGTGGGTGTCATCATTTTTAATCACTTCTGTTACTTAGTTTCTTACTCCTTCAATAGTTTTATGCATAGTTTTGTTCCTTTTCTTTTCACATTTATCTCAGCTTGAGGTTTCAAATTTATTTTTCTCCATAGAAATCATTTAGACATAAATATTACATGTTCCCTATGTATTTTTATAGTACCTATTTCTGCAATGATATTTAAAAAATCCAGGTTTTATACCTCTTCATAAATGTTTCCTGTTTGTATATTTTATAAAGAATCCATCTGCGTATACCGGTACAAAACACAATATTATTCAGTTTTATTACAACACAATGATATATTTTATTTTGAGTCTGTTACTATCCAATATTAGTTCATTTTATGCCCTAATGTTAAAACTTATGTTTTATATTGGTTATTTGGTTTATTAGTTCATTTTCTCTACATTATCGTTTCTTCTCCACTTTTATATATATTAATCTCTTATTAAAATAAAAACCATTAATCGAATACGCCGTGCAATAGCACGGGCGAGTACAAGTTTACATCAAATATTGAGACATGTCTCATATTTTGGGCATGGTCAATGGTCAAACATCATTAGTTAATCTCCATTTTAGGCAAATGGTAATGATGTTGTGTTTCAAACATGGTCAATAGTTATCCTATATTGTCATGCCACTCTCACTGTGTTCCAAAATTTGTGCATTTTGATTCGCACTCCACATTCCCCTTTGTTTAGGTAGATTTAAATACCCATGGAATTATCCCATTTTTCACTAGAGAACACTAGAGAAGCAAGTCATCTGTGTAGATTTCCACTCACCAGCTAGGGCATTCCTAGTTTGGACACTCCCAAAGGTGAAAAATTTCCTATTCTGATCCCAACACATCTACAATTGTTTGTAACTCTCATAAATCTAAATGATATTCTATTGTCTATTATTACCCATGCTAAGATAGACTCACATGATATTAGATATTTTTATTTGGTGATTTATTAAATGAGATTGATATGAAGTGGTCCCTAAGGTAGGTATTTTCCTCAGTGTTTTCCTTAGAGCGTGATACACCTCACCCTCCTCGTCCACGTTCGACCCCATTATGAAGGAGGGGGGGGGGGGTGTATTTGTTGTCATCAGAAAAAAAACATAAAAAAATCCATAAAATTATTCTAAACATGATCCAGGATCATATATTATTTCACATGCTTCAATTTGACTATTCGCGGAGGTAGAAGAGATTTATGGATGAGTATTTATGGTTGCTCGAAGTTATATTTCTAAAAATAGCTAGCTTGAATGATTTTTATTAAATTAATGGATTCAAGCACAAGAAATAAGTTGTGTGCATAATAATTGAATCTTGTATGAAAACTGGATTCAATCCCAAGTCTCTTACATATCCAATGAAACATCAAATGGAACCTTTGCACACATGTTAACTATGTCCTAAGGATTATCTATGCGGAAGACCTCTCTTACAACCAAAATAATTTTTGTCATAGCTAAAGTTCTCATTATATATTGAAGTGCACCCCCTTCTTCAGGGTGCTGATCCATAGGTCGGCCGCCACTCTAATGCATGTAAGACTGATCATTCGTAACATCACGAAATAATGAAACCCATGAGGTAAATGATCTTCTGTGACTGGTTACCTGTGGGTCCTCCTTTGAGTGGGCCCCTAGTTTTGTACTCCTTATTCAACGTCTTTTCATCCCAATTTAGGTGCGTGTAAGACAACCTCTTGCGCATAATCTTAGTCTTTCACACAAACCCAATCTGGCATGTAATAGTACTGAGCTACCCATTCTTGCATGATGTAGGTAAAATACTCCAAAATTTCATACACCAATTACGCATAACTAAATATTACACACAACAACATCTAGGAACATACCTGCTATTCCATACCATGGGGCTACACCCCCACACCACCACTCGAGATCAGTGATGGGATGCGATCTTGGTCCCTCACTACCATCACTAACCCCCATTAAAATCAAGAGTCACACCATGATCTTTTCAGTTCGAGTCAATGAAATTTTGACTGTCACCCTTGTGAAACCCAACCTTCCACCCCTAAAATACCATGATTCAAGACACTCCTATGCACTACATGAAACACCTTGAGTCAAACTACTCCTATTGGTACCTTTTCCATGTTGTGAGTGAAGGTTCTCATCTTGGATTCCTCAACCACCTTGAGTAGAACAGTTCCTCAAGAGTCCCTTGAATCCTCATCACCTGGATCCAATGCTAGGTTGAACCAAAAAGGGATGATTTTTTGTATGTAAAAAACCTGCCATTTCTAGGCATCTTATGGATAATGTTTCTCATTACATGACTATAAACTATAGTATGCCCTGTATAAAAAACATAGGATTCCTCTTTCTCCAAACAAGATATGCTTTATGTGCCAAGCATAAGATGAAAACAATCCACAATAAATGACTATAAACTGTAGTATACCTTATATAAAAAACATAGGATGTATCTTTCTCTAAAAAAGAGATTCCTTATGCACCAAGCATAAGATTCCAATAGTCCTAACCATATAAATATAACCTATTGCATACTCTATAATTCAATAATAGGATTACTCCTATGAAAAACATGGGGGGCCTTTTGTTACAAGCATAAGATGCCTCATACCATGATCATGAGACAACCTCCAGGCAACAAACATGGGCCTCCATCTTAGGTTTAATCCCCAATCTTATACCTCGACCCACCAACAAGTTGGGATTCTCTCATGACCTGATATGGGGAAGAATGAATGTGATGATTCCATTCATAATCCTCATGCACCTTATCCATTCACATGATGTTAAACTAAATTCATACCTCATTCATGCACATATGATTCCACCATGTCTAGAAATGAGGAAGGAATTATAGACATCTCCCATGCATAAGCCCCCTCCACACCATTTTTGAACCATAGAGGCACCCAGGCAGCTCCCACGCATAAGCCCCATCCACAAAATTGCCACTCCATAGTGACACCCAAGATACTCAATTCCTAAGCACCACAATATCTAAAATTGGAGAATATTTTATGACACAACAGTTAGGTATACAACTTACTCTTGTTTCTCAAACAAATCATGAATCACATAGGCTTAGAGGTTAACAATGACCATGATTCCCTATCTCCATATATGGGATTCTTCCATTCATAAGACCTAATCATCCTCATATCCCCTGAGAAGCTTTCATGTGAAAGTCCCAACTATATGCTTTATTTCCCCCAGGAATTCTTCTTAAGTGTTATCCCCAAATTTACTTCTAGAACTATATGGAATTTGATTATAAATTTATTAGGATATATAGAAAACCTCCTTTAGGTTCACACCCAACACCCTTAAAAATTCATCCACATCTATTCAATCCACACATTATTTCCATAATCCATCCCGAGTTTACCTGGGTTTCCACATCCTGGTGAAATAATTCCATACATTTAGACAAATTCCATGTGTAAGCCCCATTAACATCATCATTGCTCCTAGCCGCACCCGGGCAGATCGCATTTGTAATACCTAGAATATTCATTGAAATATGTGGGTTTTGATCACTATATTATAAAAAAATTGTGCATAACACATCCGTCATGTTCAATACTGACCAATGGTAAACCTTGGTGCCTCCCTCTTAGGGGTGTACCCCTTAATGATGTAACATCTTTACATTATAGGAAAAACAACCTCATGTTCACCCCTCATTGGTTATTCTGACCCATCAATCTGGTGAACCTTAGTGCCCTCTCATAAGGGTTCACCTCCTTGATCTACCTACAATGGTGTTCAGATCAAAATTCATGGTTTGATCTTCCCTTTATGGGACACACCTCTTAGATCTACCTCAATGGAGAATTATAGTCCAACTAAGAGTAAACCTTGGTTCCTCCTCATATGGGTACACCTCCCTGATCTTCCTACATTGGTGTCTAAATCAGCCTTCATGGTGTGACATTATCCCTTTATGGGATACAACTCCCTAACTCTATCTCCATAGGCATTCTAGTACACTCATTTGGTAAACCTTATAGGTTAACCCTCCTAGGGATTTTCTTTTTAATTTGCCTCCATAGGGTGTTATGACAAGTTTCACTCCATTTCCACAAGATGTTAAACTCGCACCCTGTCACACTACTAACTTGTGTTAAACATGGGATAACTAATGAAAACCTTAGAAGATATTTATTTTGAATAAGATAACTCATTATCAACCTAGGATTTATCAGGTTTCATGCATGAGATGCCTCTATGAGAATCAATCCTATGAAGAAGAATATAGGTTCCTATCACACATATCATCCACATATTCCCAAACATGTCTAACGTTATCATTTACTCTTATCGAAGGTTGTTTTCCTGTTAAGACCCCTTGGAATGTACAGATAAAAGAAGAAAAATTAAATATTTTCCACAAATATATGTAACTAAGAATGAGTTTCATGAACATGTCTTAATCTATGAGGGAGACCTGGGTTGGGTGATAAATTGTAAGGAGGAATCCAACGAAGGAGGAACCGAAATCCCATCATCCATTTTCTATCAATGAGCCAACATCACCAACCATGGTGGTGGAGGCTGAACACATTTGGAAAGTAGAAATGTGGAGACAGAAAGGCGTGTCACTGTGATGATGCATTCTAAGTTGTGAAATTATAAAAAATAATACCTTTTACTATTGATTTTGAATTGTTCAGATCTATTGTTAGAGAAAAGATGCAGGTTGTGTCAGATTATTCTTATACCTATCACTAATATGAGATTTGATAGATATTATCTCATGGTTATAATATATATAATCTTTTTATATAGTGTTTTATTGAATATATAAATGATAGGTTCACTATAAAAACTCTATTAACTATTATATTTATAATATTTTTACCAAGATTTGTCTTAATTTTTTTTTTAGGTTGGGAATATAAGAATACCTCATGTCACTAGGGAATATAAGGAGAAAGTAAGTTAGTTTAAGGATTTAAAACCTATGTTGAAGGTATTTTTGGATGAAAATATTGATTCTCATAGATCATGGATCTTGTTGGATGAATCATCACTTAGTTTGTGGGGATGATGGAACCCTTCCTCTACACTTATACAAAAATAGACATCGAACTCCAACTATTCCAATGTAAACATCTATTTTTGTATGTATTTTTTACCTATACATAAAACATCTATTTCTATCAGTCCGTTGAGACTTACACCTATTAAGGTTGTGTGGCATATGGGGCTAGTTACTTCTGGTATGGTGTTAAAGCCTCCTACATTCTCTTATGTACCCACTTCTCATCCTACTATTGTTGGAGAAGGAAAATACCCAATTGATCATACCTCCCATCATGATAAGTATTTATGAGAATCTATTTAGGATTTTATAGGTGATTTTATTTTGTTTTAAATTTTCATATAATTATTTTAATTTACTTTTTATAAAAACTCATCCCTATTTATTCATTTTCATTTACTCTAATTCATTTTCAATTATATATGTATTTTTGATATGATGGTGAAAATAATTTGATGTGGATGAGTATACTTATGAAAAATTATATTTGTTTTAATTTATGAAGTTTTGTAAAAGTTCTAGTATTCCTTTTTAAACTCCATAATTTCTTGAAATACAATGATTTTGAATGTCATATTCAACCATCATTTGGGATTATCAAAAGGGGGATATTTTAGTCCAAAAATTCATTATTTTAATTATCTAAAATCATGTTTTCTAAATCATGGTTTCTTTATTAATAGTTAGGTTTTTACCCTCATGTACGTATTACATGATTATCTTTACCCTTACACAACTCTCTAATGTTTTCAGTTACATTAACAAAATATTGGAAGTACCATTATATGATATTTTTTATCTTGGTTCTACCCTTATGAAATATCTATATAATCTTTCATAAGTCTTAAAATTTTTCCTTTACCTTAAGTATAGATTTTATTACCATTATGCATGTTTTATAATTTTTTATTTACCTTTATGAAATTTAAATTTACCCTTATGTATGATTTTTTAACACTTATACAAGATTTATAAATCATGGTTTACCTTAATTTGTGTATCCATTTACCTTTCTGTAGAGTATATAATTTTTTTACCCTTACACAACTATTTCCTAACCCTTATGTAAGGATCGAAATTTTTTTACCTTTAAAAAAGGTTCATTGAAAATGGATCTTACATGAGATTTCTCAAATTATAGATACAACCCTTAGTTATATCATGGTTCTGCCAGTGGACATGCACTAGCACTATATAAGATGTGCTACCTCTACTTTAAATACTACTAATGCCTATTAACTTCTTCAACCTCTAGAAAAAAGTTGTCTCTTACATTGAAATTTTATACCATAAGTTGAAATATGATACCTGTATGCTTGTTTTAGTACCTCTAGAAGATGTTTTATACTATCAGTACAGATAGTATAGGATTTTTCGGTTACCACTACCTCCAGTAGAGATCTTTTCTTGATAATAGAGATATGATACCACTAGTAGAGGATTCTACCTCTAGATAAATATATTCTACCATAGCTTTCTGCCATAAAATTCCTATTAATTATTCCAATGGTTAAGTTATGGTATATAATACATTTTAGAATGATGAGGATTTAAGAATTATTATTCTTAAAATGGTTACTCAATGCATTAAAGTCAAAGTCAACCTTTCCACATTTTCTACTCAGTATGATGAATTATCTCCTTTTATTGTCATCTTGCAATAAATAATTATAGATTATGAAAGAATATAAAATCATAATAATTACACATTCAAAAATATTGACCAGTTAATTACCTTTTCCTACTAATAACTATATAGTTGTTCTTCAGTGTTTACTGAAAAGAGAGAGGATTGTCCAGTTCTACATATGACACTCTGATTATCTCACAAAAATAAATAGTTTATAAATAATGAACAAAAAATCTCCAAGTATATATTTAAAGACAACTTAAATTAATAAGAATAATATTTCTAATCATCCCTTTATTGATTAAGGAAATAATAACTATAAAAAAACTTCTCTAATATTTTTTCTTTTTTTGTTATTTTTTTTCTATGAGATTTGTTATTTTTGTAAATATATATTTCTTTATAAGAATGTCTTGTATTATATTAAAGAGTACTCTGATATCCTCTTAATTTATTTTCTAGATTATATCTGATGAAGAACTATGAAAGAGGATATATCAAGCCTGGACTGACTTGTGGGTGTTTTATATAAAAACTCAAACTAGGTTATAGATAAAGTTTATTTTTTAATAAACTAAGTATAAGTAGGTGATTTTAAATTGGATATTATTAGGTCTCAATTTGTGACTAAACCTATTTTTTTATTCTTCACCAAGTTTTAGTTTGATTACATTGTTTTAAAAACCAAACTAGTTCTATTTTTTCAAAACTCCTTTGAAAAATATTACTTTGATAGTTAGTTTTAATTAGTGTTATATATACTATGTTTAATGTGATTAGATTTATTTGAAAATAATAAAGTGATTTTGAAATTGTTTAAATTGGGATATGATGAAGAATTTGATAAATATTTCAAAAACATTAAATTATATATTTCTATAATTTTAGATATCTTGGATGTATTTCTAAATTATGAGAATTTAGTTTGAATAGTTTGTAAAGAAATGTTTTTAATTAGAAAGTCAATTCACCCCTATTGATTTTTCTACTCTGACCAAAAATTATATAATCTATGTGTTTCTCATATAGAGAGATATATTCCCATCACTCAACTCCTTAGTAGGATGATTAGAAATTGAGGCCTCCAACACATAAATCTTTTATTCTTAGCATAGTATAATGAACATGTTCTAGTACCACTCCTAGAAGTTACTACGAGAGAATATATATTTTTTTATCAAGTATTCATTGAAAGGATAACTTGTTTTTCTAAATTATAATTTTACTACAATAATATATAGGCATATTATTATTACTTTACTTTATTAAAAAAATATGTGAGATTAAATAATTTAATTATCTTATTAGTATCCCACTATTTATCAAGTCCGGATAGACCACACCATTGGACTTGGAATGTCCAATCATGTGAATATTCTAGGGTTAATGATCCATACTTCCATTCTCATAATCCAAAAAAGGTCATGTAAATTATATGATGGTATTTAGGTTGGTGGTATTGCAAAATACTAGTTTGAATCTCTTTGATCCATTGATTTAACTCCCGAATCCTGAAATACTGACTTGGATCTTCATAACATATGCCTCTAAATTTTTATTCAATAGAAAAAGTAGGTTAAATCCACTACATGTTTGGTTAAGTCGAACCAAAATATATTTTTTAAAATAATTAAAATTTCCCACAACAAAGACCTAAACAAACAATTTTAAAATGGGTCTATATTCACACAGATAATGGAAGGATTATTGACATAATATTAACTTAATGGATTTTTTTTATTTTACATAAACACATCCTTTTTCATCTTATGTGGAGTTTATATAATTAATTAAACTTGTTTTTGATAAAATTAATTTTTACTTAATACTTTTATTTTGTTACATCTGGTAGTGCCTATTATATAATTTTTTTACTTATGGGATCATGATAGAGAATTTATTAAAAAAACAAATAAACATTAATAAGAGAGAATAAATATGTATCATGTTCATGTGATTTATCTACCAGTTTTTTTATTGAGTGGACAATAAAAAAATATTAACCCTATGGGAAAAACTCATGGATTTGGTCTTGTCTCTAGTTACAACATTCCACCTTTGTCTTACACATCAATTGGGTTTATTTCACCTTGGATCTATCTTGAACCACCTCTACTCATTTGGGAGATCAATCCTTATATATTATTTTATTACATATTGGTGAGGGGGACCAATTGAATAGTTATAGGGTTTGTATAAAAGAAACCACAAACACATAGGTCCTTACATAATAGTAGGAGGGGAAAATACACATAAAATCATTTTAATTCAATAATAATTTTTAAGAACCCATGAAATAATTAAATTACAATAAATATAACACATATACGGGTTGATCAATCTCATGATCATTCATGCATGTAACAAAATTTCATTCATACAAGATATCATACATTTCTAATCTATTTATTAATTAAGATAAATTTATCATGAATTAATAATTAATGGTTTAATTACTTAAATAATTTTTTATATTAATTTTTAATCCATTTTTCCTTTGAGATATATAAGATAAACCATCCATTAAAGTTTAAATAAATTTAAATTAATTATTTTATTTAAAATTACTTCAGTATATGGTGTGTACTATGATTCAATGAGTTATGTATCCATTTGATATACTCGGTGCCTTTTGTGGTAGTGTACATATTATTCACACAACATGTATCATACATGGAGAGTCTTGTAGTTTTAGAACATATAAACTAACATGTATCCTATGTGGCGTGTACCACTTTAAATTCTTGTGTAATGCACATGGTGTTTAAAACACCACAATATGTGTAGATTTAAATTTTATGTGAAATTAATTAAGAGTTTTTATTCTTTAAAACCATATCACATGACATATACGCTAGATTCACACCGTGTTTTTCTTTTTTAATACTGCAATTAATTTATTTCCATGTAATTTATTTTTAAACACATTCAACCTGGGTCATGATGTACTCTAGATTAATAGGTACAAGTTACATGGTTTTTACAATGAATACATGGTGTGCAACTCCTTTTTTCCAATCTTGTATACATTACTAGGGATTCTATTTGTAATTTAGGAAGGAAAATACTTCTTTACATGTTTTGTGACCTATCCACACACCATGTAGAACTTTTAGTAGCTTGTTGATAAGTTCAAGTTTCTATATGACATAAAATTCATATATATTGTATACTATGACCACATGGATTTCACAAAATTCCCTAGTCAAATTGTGCAACAACATGAACACCGACTACATGATGTGTAGTCCCTAAAACCACATACCATCTCACTAGTCAATATGTGTCTTTTCATTACATGTCACGTGATAATTTCAAAATTGGTGAGTCACATATCCCACAACTCTTATTGATACAATGAACCTTGGTACTTGACATGTACATATTTAGTTATATTCTATGTAACCATGTATTCTAGCATGAATCTTCAACACCTCCCATTGAAAACTCTATGTATCCTTCACCTGTTCTTAGCCTTTCTTGGTTATATAAAATTGAATGAAAAAAACAGCTCAACTTATATATTAAAAATGATTATTGAAATAAAAAAACAATAATGGTGATAATCAAACAAAAAATTAAATATTTATAAATTTGAATGTGATCACTCTAATTTAGATTTTAGGTTATAGACACAGTAGAGAAACCAATTGGGACTATTCCCAATTTGGTATTTTTTAATGTAAATAAATTATCCATAATGTACATGAAAAAAATCCTCATGACCTATGGAAATACTATAGGAAAGGTGACACATAATTTTGGGACCAAAGAGGGGATATTTCATATTATATTTATAATTAATTTAAGAAACTATAAATTAAATTGATCTTGAAGTATTTCCTTGAAAAATATTTTAATCTCGTGAACCCCATTCAGGATATACCAACTTTTTCCAATGAGTATCCAAGGATAGAATCTATCTAGAGGTGATCCATATATGATACTCTAATCTGAAAGAATCGTCGATGGTACATTGAGTGCTAGCATGGTGGTACCGATCATCATTACATAGCTTCCTATGATTACGACACAATCCTTTAGTATTGAAATACTAATCTATATTCTATCAATATTGAGATTATGGGAGAGGGTGTAAGAGTTCTCTTGGTATTCATATAAACCTTATAGAATTTATTTTTTGAGATAATTATATAGAGATTAAATCATTCTTCATAATGAAATTCTTTCCACACGTCTTTCAAAAAATTATATAATAAGGTTTATATAGAGCTAATGTTAGATAGTTGGTAATTTTAGAAAGTACCTTATCCAAAATATTAATCATAAATGAACCCCATGTCTAATAATTATAGTACTATTTTTTTTCTTGTTGTACACATAACTAGTGGATATAATAAATAAAATTTATTTAAATAAATGAATATTTATTTAAATGATATTTAATATATCTTTTATACCAAACCTGTTAAAATAGTCTGCATTTCTTTTTCTAAATTTAACAACCTTGAATATTAAATATTATGCATTAAATATATAAATTTATAAAATATTCACAGTCTTGTGAATAAAAATTAATTTTAATATCCAACTCATGTAAAATAGTGACTGTATATATGCGATAAATAAATCGTAAATAAATATTAATCTTTATTTGAATAATAATATTTATTCCAATAATGAAATTCAAATAGAATTTAATTAAGATACATGAAAACCCTAAATGTGTTACCCTTTAGTTTTCTTCCTTAGTGGAATTAGGTGGGGTTTTTCTAAAGTCCAATATTAGTGCTTAAGAAAATTTAATAGTTCCCATATAAGATGAAGATAAAGTTGTTATGATGAAAAACACATATGAATGATCATTGTATAATATAATACCTTTGGCATGGAATATTATCAAGAAGGTCACAAACCTATTTCATCAACCTATATACATGATATTTATTTCATTAATTTTATAAAATGAACTTGTCAATACACCATGGAAATGGAATTTATTTTGATACTTCCATTTAAATTAAAGGGATGAGAAATCAACTTCTATAATGATGGAAAATAAAAATATTTTCTTGAGTTATTCATTAATAACATAATATTAATGACATACCCAAAATACCCATTCTTTTCATGAATATATTTTGTCATGGTATTTAGTAATTCATCTAATTAAATGAAACATGAAATTTTGTAATAATAATAAAAAAATCTAATGATAATTACACACATTTGAAGATATAAATATTCAATGACACAAACATGTGGAATTCCTATAGGGAGTTTTCCCTCATACTAACTGTTATGAGATATTACCATGTAAAAACCTCATGAGATGAAGTTGAATCTTCTTATGAGTACTCACACCTGATAATCTACATCATATGTGGCCCATCATATAACATTATATGGCCAAAATACTTTAGTTTAAGAATATATTTATCACACATGAACTATAGTTTAATATATTATTTTATTTAATTTTGAGTATCTTATGTTACATTATTTTCCTTAGTGGTTTTTATTTAAAATTTTGTGTTTTATGGCATACAGTGCATGTCACATGGCTTAGGCGCATGGTTTTCCAAAAAATGTGGCAACTCTCAAATATGCTCTGCAATTTCAAGAGTAAATCACATGGTTGGAACCTGGTTTTAAAAACTATATATCCAAACCATACATAGTGCTTTTGTGGCAATGTAAAGGGCATACAGTTTTCCAAACTGTGTATCCAAATTGTGAACAGTGCCTCTATTCCTTAAAAAAGTGTGATTTTACCATTTTCCCTATCACGAACCAGCCCGGGTCGACCCTGAACCGGTCACCCGAGCCGGTCCGCGGCAAGTCCCGAGGGGCGTTCCCGATCCCCCTGGGATGGCAACAAATGCCGGGCATTAAAATTTGATCGTTGGGAATGATTTCAGCCCAAACAAAAGTAAATAGAACAGAACAAATAAACACTAAAGACACGAACAAAACTATACCACGACATACCTCCACGTGACCTCGCGGGTCACCACCCAACTACAACCAACGTCGATCCCTCACTGAGCGACTCAAGCCAGGAAAAACCTGGACACAAGGGACCTGCAACTGAAAAAGGTAAAAGATAGGCGTGAGCACAAAAGTACTCAGTAGGTGAGCCCAACAACAAATCCCAAAGCACTGCCAGTAAATATAGAATCTATATAATCCAGGTTTGAACTAAAATGTATAAAAGTAATTTTTCATAATGTTTTACTTGAAAATCAAACACGAGACATTTCCCTTATTCTTTTTCGAAAGTTAGTTCCATTTCATTAGTTTTAAACTCATTCTGAAAAGAAAAGTGTTACATTTTCAAATCTAACCCAAAGCGAATAAAGCATTTTCATTTGAAAACCATTTTTCTCAAAGTCTAACAGTATAGGCTGTGAAATATGACTGAAAGAAAACAAGCAGGGAAAACAAGTGCAAGTAAAGGTAAACAGGCAAGGAAAACCAAGTGCAAGTAAAAATAAACCAGAAGTTATCAGCAATAACCATGGGAGATCCTGAACATCCCTAGAAAACCCTTGGACGTACTCGGGTTCAGACTACCTGCCGGCATGGTACTCCACAGTCAATAACCAACTGGCCGCCCTAATAGCCAACCAGTGGCACATCCCACCTGGCCTGTCCACAACTCCAGAGGGTACCAACCCGTCTAATCAGGGTTAGCAAGCAACCGTCACTCGATAATCTAGAAGACGCCCAGGAACCCATAGTGGTTTTTGTAACACTGTGTAAGTGGGAGACCCTCGCACGCGTGACTCATCTCACCGCACTTGCCAACCCCTTACACGGACATCGCTACACGACAACCCTCGAAGGGAGGTCCCCCTGTAGAAATGCCCTCACAAGTACGTATATATATATATATATATGTATAATCACTTCACATTTATTAAAGTGCCAACCGGGCCGCCATATCATTTACATTTTGACCATTTCATATTAAATCATTTCTAAAGGGATATTACACACGCCATTTCATTGAAAACCAAAACACACTTAGAACTTTGTTTAAGAAACTCAAATCAGCATATCACCCTGGAACACAATTGTTTCACAAGTATAGTTATTTTCTAATATCAAAACGCACCCCACTTTTATCAAGAGCCAAACGGGCCTTTAATCACCTTTTTAAGGAATACTATTTCTCAAATGAAATCCAAACTTTTGTTCACACAACAAAGGAAAACATCTTTCATCAACCAAGAACCACACATGAAGTTTCAAAAAAACAATTTCAAAGGGTCACACGACGTTTTCTCTAATCAAGGTTCTCAGAAAACACCATTTTCCATAAACAATAAATCTACTAATTTACACACGCCAAAATCATTTCAAAACCCAATTCAACATGTATTTCATTATTCAGGAAGAACCATCTAGCAACACTACCATGGAAGCACACAATTAAATCCAAGAAAATGCTTTTAATGCAACGCTAGAATTAAAACAACTTTTATCATCAGCAGATCACCAAACTGTAGGTAACTACTTAATAATACTTTTGAATTTACTGAAACTTAATAAAAAGTCAAGGAATAAATAAATTCCAAATTTAAAGGCGAGTGCAAGGGGAGACCTACCTCGGATCGGAATGAAGAACGACACGACGCGAAACTCCTGTTGCGTGAAGGTCGCAGCGTATTGCGCCGTCAAACTGGTCCTAAAACAATAGGTCGTTAAGCAGGCTCAATAATGACAACATACTAATAATAATAATAATAGTAGTAATAACGTAAAAATAATAATAATAATGATAACCATAACATAATAATAATCATGATAGTATAATATAATAACAATAGCATAATAATACTATAATAATGACAGCCATAATAATAATAACCAAAATGTAGTAATAATAACGTCATAATAATAATAATAATAATAATAATAATAATAATAATAATAAAATAATAATAATCTAATAATAATAAGAGTAAGAATAATACTAACATAATAATAATAATAATTATAATGACATAATACTAATAAGAACAATAATAAATATAATAGCGCAATAATAATAATAATAATAATGACACTAACGATAATAATATAACAATAATAATAATATAATAATAATATAACCACAATAATAATAATAATAAAAATAAAAATATGATAATAATATGATAATAATAATAAAGTATTAATTTAATAATAATAATTGTAACAATAATAATAATATAATAATATAATAATATGAACATAATAATAATAACAATAATATAAGCATAATAATAATAATGACATAATAATAATATAATAATAATAATAATATTATTATTATTATTAATATAACAAAAATATTGAAACGTTACATAAAAGAGAAGAAAAAAAAAATAATAATAATAAAGAGAAAAACAAAAAAAAAAACAAAAAACCAAAAAAAAAACAAAAACATACCGAGGAGCAGGAGGGGGAGGAAGCGCAGGAGAGAGGCGCTGGAACAGGGAGGGGCAGGCGGCGGGTCTGGCCGGAGCGACGGAGCAGGAGCCGGACGGGAGGAGGGTGCGGCCTCGGGACGGGGAGGCCGGGGCGGCGCGGCGCCGGGGAGGGAGGCGCGGGGCGTGCAGGAAGGCAGCGGGGTGGTCGGGCTGGGCGAGTCGGGACGGCGAGCAGGGGAGAGGAGCGGCCGGGGCGGCGTCGGACGAGGCCGGAGCATGGATGCTATGGGGAAAGGGAAGCAGGAAGGCGGGCTGGCCGGGGGAGCCGGGACGGCTTGCGGGCACGGCCGCAGCGTGGTGAAGGGGCGGCGGGGCTGGCCGAGGGAGAGCAGGGGGTCCGGGCTGGCCGAGGGCGAGCAGGGGGTTCGGGAAGCGAGCACAGCAGCGGAAGAGGGAGAGGGAGAGCTGGGCGGCGCGGCTACCGCTGGGTGTGGCGAAGGCGGAGGGAGGCCGGAGATGGGGGTGCCGTGTTGGCCGTGGACGCGGCAAGGGAAACAGGCGGGGAGGGGTTGTCGGGCGCGACGTGCGGAACATGCAGGGAGGGGAGGTCCGCCGGACGGAAGGGGAGGCTGGCGGCTGGGCGTGGCGACGGAGTTGGATGCAGTGAGGGAAGCCGGGGCGGCGGTCTGGCGCGGGCGCGGTGAGGCGGATCGCCGGAGGGGAGGCTGCGGATCGGCGAGGTGCAGGGGGAGAAAAACGGGGGAGGAGGGGAGAGAGAGAAGGATGGGGTGGCGGCTGGGTAGGGGGGTAAAATTAGGGTTAAATATATATATATATGATAAAATAATAATAATAATAATTATAATCATAATAATAATAATAACACTATAATAATAATAATAAAACTCATAATATTAATAATAATAAAACTTATATAACAATAATAAAACTTATAATAATAATAAATAATAACTTAGTTAATTCAAATAATAATTATTTTGATCAAATATTTAAAATAATAACTATAAAATAATTTAAAGATGTTACAAACATATATATATATATACACATATATAGATCTACATATATATATACATTATTATACATACATATATATATAAACATATACAAACATATATACAATAATAATAACCCAAATAAAAAGGTATTAATAATAAAATACAAACATAAAAATTATAATGTTTAAAACACCGGGTGAACACACTGTCACCCGGGCTGAACGCACGGTCACCACTAACGATGCGGTGACCGTGCACCGGCGCAAACCCACCAGTCGCAATTAAACTCCGAAAAATTTAAACCGGGTCCAAGAAAGGAGAACAATTACAGACATCCGCGGTCGGGGTGTGACAATTCTCCCCACCAGATACACTTTCTGCCCCCAGAAAGTCACCAGGGAAAAAGTCGATCAAGATTTAAGTCCATGCCCCAACGGAACTAAAGGAACCAGAGAGAACTGAGAATCTCAGAGATGACCTTACTCAGCACAGGTCACACCCGACCGATTCAAGAGAAAACTGGGGTCCGAGATTGAGGGGAGAACACGAAGGGGTTCTCCCCACCATAAGAACTTAACTAGTGCAGAAAAGTTGACCATCTAAATAGAAAACCCTAGGAAAAAAAGGGGGTCGACGGGGGAAGTCCCAACCAATTCAAACCAACTCTCATAGCACGATTAAAACAACACCTCCGTCGAGTCGTTGAACCCACGACTAGAGTCAACAACCTTCAACACCAGGGAAAACTCATAGAAAAACATTTAACCAACATCAAATTGGGGACATGATCCACCGAAGTCCACAAAACATAACCACATCGACAACATAACTAAAACGAGGTCAACCCACACGAGGGTCAAACACACTTTTAAGAAGGACACACGATTTAGAAGATCACATCCACACAGACAAAAAAGCTTGGACTACAATTGAACAAGTTCGTCATTACTTAATAGTGAAACAACATACTTACAACGACTTTGAAACTTTCGTAGTAGATAGGAAAACATGGAAATATTTCTGATTGTTCCACCATTAATACGGAAAACAGAACCAGGACCAAGGCGTCACAACCCTGGGAACTCCTGACTGCGCGCGAGCTTCACCCCGAGACTTGTGGCTGGGGCTCTGATGGCTGAAGCATCTTCTTCCTCACAGTCAGGTACTGACATTCTCCCATCACAGCTTCCTCTTAAAGCGACGCTTCTTGCAAAACTTCTCCAGATGACCCAGACAACCACAGCGATGACACGTCTTCGGAGGGTTGCGACAAGAAGGCTTTAAATGCCCGAAACGACCACACTGAAAGCATACCATCGAACGATCTGATGAACTGGAAGCTGGGACCAAAGGGGGGGGGGGTAACTCATTAGGAACAGGTATCTCTGGCGTATTTTCCACACCAGAGGAGGAACTCTTGCGAACTAATGGGGATGCTGAAGTATTAACCACCTGCACACCGGAAACCAACTCAGCCAAGAATGCTTCCTCCACCAGCTTCTCGAAACAAAGGTCTTTATAAGGGAGGACTCGCTCCTTGATCTCTGGACGAAGACCCCCAGTGAAAAGAGAGACCTTCATGAGATCATGCGACGCTACCTCTGGAGAAAAGGGAATCAGTTCCTTGAAATGGTCAACATATGCCTTCACTGTCCGTTGGCCTTGTTGAATATGCACAAGCTCTCCCTTTTTCTCCAGCTTCACTTCCTCAGGTACAACCCATTGGATGAAGACGATTCTGAAGACATCCCACGTCATTTCACCTTGCATTGATGATGGGGTAACCCTCTTCCATTGGTCCAGAGCTGGACCCTCAAACAACTCCATAATTGCACGAACCTTAACATTATCGGGAGTTCCCACAATTCTAAAGACATGCTCCACTTCCTCGAGCCATTTCACTGCCTCTAACGGACCCTGATCACCATGGAGAATAGGCAAAGTCTGAGGAGGACCAAAAACTGGGCATGACTTATCCGAATCCTTAGAGACCTTTCTGGGCGACATTTCCTGAGCGATATATAAAACACAAAGCCAAAACTAACATCAAACTGAAGCAACTTCAACAAAATTGCTTCATCAAAAACAGTCAGCACAAAGACCAAACAAATACGAACACAACCCAAAACAAAATCTCCTCTTTAATATTCCCTTTTAATTTTTGATTTCAATACCACCCTTTTCTCAAGATCACTTTCCAAAAACCAATCCACTTTCAAACCAAAACTTTCCAAAACTGTTTCCCATTTAAAACCAATTTAGAAAACAAAGTCAAGCCTTTAACTTTAAATACACACCCAGGTAATCTCATGAACCGTTGCACATGTCTTCATCCACATTCCATTCATATGTGCATCAACACACACTTTCCATGCATTCTCACACATGTGCAAACGTTCATAAAGAGGAACCGAGGTTTCAACCCAAACCATTCTTAACCAATTCCAAGAAAACAACAGATTTCCAAATCAAGAGATTTCAGTTTTAAAACCCATTTTATACATTTAAAGTCCTTTAAAAGAAACCAGTACAATTTTCAAAAACCACTTTTCATTTCCAACTACGCACTCACACAGACCAAAACGAAAACAACATCCAAATTTGCATCAATCACTGAAATGAGGGACTAGTAGTCACGCTCAACCTGGCGACATGGTAGTGGGCCATGTCCCGAGTCAGCGTCGACCACTAGGAGGAATTCAAACCCTGTGCTCGGACTCCACATGGGTCACTACTCCATGTGAAATCGCGGTGTAGTGCCAGCTTGCCTCCATTATCATCTCTCAATCCAAGACAAACCCGAAAAGACAAAGACACAATTCCCGAACTACCCCTGGTAACTCGAAGATCAGTGCGAGCAAGAGTTCGCGACGCTCTTCCCGCACCTACCCCTCGAGTTCCGACAGTCCTAATCTCCTTCTACCAGACAACCCAAATAACAAGAACCTCCTCTGATACCATTTTGTCACAAACCAGCCCGGGTCGACCTGAACCGGTCACCTGAGCCGGTCCGCGGCAAGTCCTGAGGGGTGTTCCCGATCCCCCCGAGATGGCAACAAGTGCCGGGCATTAAAATTTGATCGTTGGGAATGATTTCAGCCCAAAAAAAGTAAATAGAACAGAACAAATAAACACTAAAGAAACGAACAAAACTATACCACGACATACCTCCACGTGACCTCGCGGGTCACCACCCAACTACAACCAACGTCGCTCCCTCACTGAGCGACTCAAGCCAGGAAAAACCTTGACACAAGGGACCTGAAACTAAAAAAGGTAAAAGATAGGCGTGAGCACAAAAGTACTCAGTAGGTGAGCCCAACAACAAATCCCAAAGCACTGCCAGTAAATATAGAATCTACATAATCCAGGTTTTAACTATAATGTATAAAAGTAATTTTTCATAATGTTTTACTTGAAAATCAAACACGAGACATTTCCCTTATTCTTTTTCGAAAGTTAGTTCCATTTCATTAGTTTTAAACTCATTCTGAAAAGAAAAGTGTTACATTTTCAAATCTAACCCAAAGAGAATAAAGCATTTTCATTTGAAAACCATTTTTCTCAAAGTCTAACAGTATAGGCTGTGAAATATGACTGAAAGAAAACAAGCAGGGAAAACAAGTGCAAGTAAAGGTAAACAGGCAAGGAAAACCAAGTGCAAGTAAAAATAAACCAGAAGTTATCAGCAATAACCATGGGCGATCTTGAACATCCCTAGAAAAACCCTGGACGTAGTCGGGTTTAGACTACCTGCCGGCATAGTACTCCACAGTCAATAACCAACTGGCCGCCCTAATAGCCAACCAGTGGCACATCCCACCTGGCCTGTCCACAACTCCAGAGGGTACCAACCCGTCTAATCAGGGTTAGAAAGAAACCGTCACTCGATAATCTACAAGACGCCCAGGAACCCATAGTGGTTTTTGTAACACTGCGTAAGTGGGAGACCCTCGCACGCGTGACTCATCTCACCACACTTGCCAACCCCTTACACGGACATCGCTACACGACAACCCTCGAAGGGAGGTCCCCCTGTAGAAATGCCCTCACAAGTACGTATATATATATATATATATATGTATAATCACTTCACATTTATTAAAGTGCCAACTGGGCCGCCATATCATTTACATTTTGACCATTTCATATTAAAGCATTTCTAAAGGGATATTACACACGCCATTTCATTGAAAACCAAAACACACTTAGAACTTTGTTTAAGAAACTCAAATCAGCATATCACCCTGGAACACAATTGTTTCAGAAGTAGAGTTATTTTCTAATATCAAAACGCACCCCACTTTTATCAAGAGCCAAACAGGCCTTTAATCACCTTTTTAAGGAATACTATTTCTCAAATGAAATCCAAACTTTTGTTCACACAACAAAGGAAAACATCTTTCATCAACCAAGAACCACACATGAAGTTTCAAAAAAACAATTTCAAAGGGTCACACGACGTTTTCTCTAATAAAGGTTCTCAGAAAACACCATTTTCCATAAACAATACATCTACTAATTTACACATGCCAAAAACATTTCAAAACCCAATTCAACATGTCCTTCATTATTCAGGAAGAACCATCTCGCAACACTACCATGGAAGCACACAATTAAATCCAAGAAAACGCTTTTAATGCAACGCTAGAATTAAAACAACTTTTATCATCAGCAGATCACCAAACTGTAGGTAACTACTTAATAATACCTTTGAATTTACTGAAACTTAATAAAAAGTCAAGGAATAAATAAATTCCAAATTTAAAGGCGAGTGCAAGGGGAGACCTACCTCGGATCGGAACGAAGAACGACACGACGCGAAACTCCTGTTGCGTGAAGGTCGCAGCGTATTGCGCCGTCAAACTGGTCCTAAAACAATAGGTCGTTAAGCAGGCTCAATAATGACAACATACTAATAATAATAATAATAGTAGTAATAACGTAAAAATAATAATAATAATGATAAACATAACATAATAATAATCATGATAGTATGATATAATAACAATAGCATAATAATACTATAATAATGACAACCATAACAATAATAACCAAAATGTAGTAATAATAATGTTATAATAATAATAATAATAATAATAACATAATAATAATCTAATAATAATAAGAGTAACAATAATACTAACATAATAATAATAATAATTATAATGACATAATACTAATAAGAACAATAATAAATATAATAGCGCAATAATAATAATAATAATAACAATAATAATAATAATGACAATAACGATAATAATATAACAACAATAATAATATAATAATAATATAACCACAATAATAATAATAATAGAAATAATAATATGATAATAATATGATAGTAATAATAAAGTAATAATTTAATAATAATAATTGTAACAATAATAATATAATAATAATATAATAATATTAACATAATAATAATAACAATAATATAAGCATAATAATAATAATGACATAATAATAATATAATAATAATAATATTATTATTATTATTATTAATATAACAAAAATATTAAAACGTTACATAAAAGAGAAGAAAATAATAATAATAATAATAAAGAGAAAAACAAAAAAAAACAAAAAAACAAAAAAAAAACAAAAACATACCGAGGAGCGGGAGGGGGAGGAAGCGCAGGAGAGAGGCGCTGGAACAGGGAGGGGCAGGCGGCGGGTCTGGCCGGAGCGACGGAGCAGGAGCCGGACGGGAGGAGGGTGCGGCCTCGGGACGGGGAGGCCAGGGCGGTGCGGCGCCGGGGAGGGCGGCGCGGGGCGTGCAGGAAGGCAGTGGGGTGGTCGGCCTGGGCGAGTCGGGACGGCGAGCAGGGGAGAGGAGCGGCCGGGGCGGCGTCGGACGAGGCCGGAGCAGGGCTGCTATGGGGAAAGGGAAGCAGGAAGGTGGGCTGGCCGAGGGAGCCGGGACGGCTTGCGGGCGCGGCCGCAGCGTGGTGAAGGGGCGGCGGGGCTGGCCAAGGGCGAGCAGGGGGTCCGGGCTGGCCGAGGGCGATCAGGGGGGTCGGGAAGCGGGCACATCAGTGGAAGAGGGAGAGGGAGAGCTGGGCGGCGCGGCTGCCACTGGGTGTGGCGAAGGCGGAGGGAGGCCGGAGATGGGGGTGCCGTGTTGGCCGTGGACGCGGCAAGGGAAACATGCGGGGAGGGGTTGTCGGGCGCGGCGTGCGGAACATGCAGGGAGGGGAGGTCCGCCGGACGGAAGGGGAGGTTGGTGGCTGGGCGTGGCGACGGAGTTGTATGCGGCGAGGGAAGCCGGGGCGGCGGTCTGGCGCGGGCGCGGTGAGGCGGATCACCGGAGGGGAGGCTGCGGATCGGCGAGGTGCAGGGGGAGAAAAACGGGGGAGGAGGGGAGAGAGAGAAGGATGGGGTGGCGGCTGGGTAGGGGGGTAGGATTAGGGTTAAATATATATATATATGATAAAATAATAATAATAAAAATTATAATCATAATAATAATAATAACACTATAATAATAATAATAAAGCTCATAATATTAATAATAATAAAACTTATATAACAATAATAAAACTTATAATAATAATAAATAATAACTTAGTTAATTCAAATAATAATTATTTTGATCAAATATTTAAAATAATAACTATAAAATAATTTAAAGATGTTACACATATATATATATATATACACATATATAGATCTACATATATACATACATTATTATACATACATATATATATAAACATATACAAACATATATACAATAATAATAACCCAAATAAAAAGGTATTAATAATAAAATACCAACATAAAAATTATAATGTTTAAAACACCGGGTGAACACACTGTCACCCGGGCTGAACGCACGGTCACCGCTAACGATGCGGTGACCGCGCACCGGCGCAAACCCACCAATCGCAATTAAACTCCAAAAAATTTAAACCAGGTCCAAGAAAGGAGAACAATTACAGACATCCGCGGTCGGGGTGTGACATTCCCCACAATGATTTTTAACACAAATCACCCCTATCCGTTATCTTTAGGATCATACACACCCTAAGGGATCTCTCCTTTGGTTCCTCTCATCCCCATGGTAGATTATTGGGATTTGTGTATAGTTTTTTTCACTATTCCTCAAGGTAAGTCATCTGTAACCACCTCCTTGTTCCCTTGCTTTTATTTTCTCTCCTCCTCTCTAACCTTAGAATATCCTGATGTCCTAGTGTTCTTTATGAATCATTTTTAATGATGTGTTTTATTATTTTAGGTTTATCAAAACTTCCATAGAGGCTACAAAAAAAAACTGTCATTTAACAACATTGGTATTTATCAACGCTACAAAAAAACACTGATAAATGGCATATTTATCAATGCTAAGGAAAGCACTGATAAATTGATCCTTTTATCTGTGATTTTTTTGCATTGATAAAGGGATCCTTTATTAGCACTTTATTTTTATCACTGATAAAGGGAACCTTTTTTCAGTTCTTTGTTTTTAGTGTTGATAAATATTTATTTTATCAGTGTTTCTTTCATGCTTATAAAAGTTTGAATAAATAGAATGAAATAATTAAATAAATTAAAAAAAATATGAGTTTATTAAAAAAATATTACAAATTTTATTAATTAAATAATTATTGATGAAAATGAATAAATGGATTATACATTATTAAATATTAAATGTTTTATTAATTAGATAATTATGATAATTAGTGTTATTTAATTGTATATATTAAATATATAGATATATATTATTTTATATAAATATGGTTTATAGATTAAAAAATATTTGTCCTCTTTACATTAAATAGTTATATATTTATTAAATAATGGTTTATAATTAAAAATTAATATGACTAAAAAATATTTACAAATTTCATAGTACTCAACATATAATTGAATGTTGTTTGATTTTTTTAATTTAACATAAATCAAATCTGTCTTACATTGATTTCACATATACGTAATTAATGCATTTTTATAGACAATGGACACACATAAAACTTATCCATTTATTAAATTTTATTAAAGTGCACTTATTCTTAATTTATTCAATTTGAATCACTTTTAACATATATGCATGCACTTAAAATCAGATATTCATTAATAATGTTAAAAATGTATTTGTAAAAAACTATTTATAAATAAATATATTTACAAATGTAAATTTACTATATTTATACAATTATATAATTATAATTACAATTAATTTTTTTAAAAGTATATATATAATTATAAATAAATAATTATATATATTTTAGTAATTGTAAAATTTATAATAAATTTACTTAAATGATGAATACATTTACTATATTTATATTTATATTCATTTATTAAATATATATATGAATAATTATATAAATATATATAATGAAATAAATATTAATTTTTAAAAAAATATTTCTATAATTATAAATAAATAACTATAAATAAATAATTATAAATAAATAATTATATAATTATAATAAATATATTTAAAAAATAAATATATTTACTGTATTTATATTTATATATATTTATTAATTATATATAAATATTTAAATTTTTTATTTATAATTATAATTATAAATCCTTTAATAGCGCTTAAGTTATAAGGGCTGATAAAAGCATCTTTATTAGTGTTTTTTCATTATGATAAAGATGAGGATTTATCTGTGCTTTTGTAATAAGTGCTAGTAAAAGAACTCTTCATCATTGCTTTTTTATAAGCACTGATAAAAGTTTCCAATCTAAATTAAAATCTATATCCATTTGTAAACCTATCGTGTTATCAGAAGCTTTTCACAGAATCCACCCACTGTCGGTGCTCCTCCAAGATGAATTGAAGCATGAATCACACTACATGACTACCTCCAGTTACTCGAACATCTCATCCAACATTTTGTTTTCAATTCCAGTTAGGTTTTTCGAAGAGGGTCTCATATTTTCTTATACCTAGAGAGGTAGTCCTTCCTATTTTATTTGTGTATTTTTTTTGTTTTTGATTTATTTTTCATTGATATCGTTATTTATGGTATAGTGATTATATAATAGCGAGGCAGACCTTCCGATTTTCTCAATATCCAATTTTGATTCAAATCACGATCACTCATAGAAAGTTTATGGTTTTTTGAATTGATGGAGACACATGTATTCAAATGGATTTTACTTGGTTGTTTTATTTTATTTACATTTCCCTAATTAATCACCCAATGTTATCATATTTATTTTTCTTTCTTTATTTTATCAATGTATTCCAAGCATGTGAAATTTTAGAAATTGAAACTGGGGATTTTGAGTGTGAGGGAGTTTAAAGTAGGTTAAGGGATTTGTATTATATTATACTACTTCTTATCTTCTTTTTTCTACTTATCTAGGTTGGTGTAGTAATCCAATGTATGGTTGCATCATGACATTTTTTATTTAATTTTTCTTTCTACTAGTTTTATTTAATTTTTTGGGCCAAATGATTCCCACAATGTTGTTTTTTATTCCCTGGTTCTTGTTTCCATCCTGATGGGGATCAATAATGTCCCTTGGACACTATCTTGATATATATTGACATTCCATCCACAAAATTTGAAAATATTATTTAATTTTCATTGGGTTTCATCATGGGTTATTAATATTCCTTTTTAAATCTATAAAACACATCCCTCACATACATGGATTGGGGAATAAATATCCGAGGAATTCCATGAGTCACATATAAATGAACAAAAATTTCAATTTATTAATGATCAACATTTAAACATTGTTCATTATTAATGTAGAAAATTATTATCCTCATTCATCTATTGAACCTCTAAATATTTTTTCATCCACATTGATAAAAAAATTAAATCTATCCATAAATTTTTTTTATGTTCTGATTATGATCAATCCATCATTTATTAAATTAAAGTTTCTTTAATAATTCATTTAACCTTCAATATCAAGATCTTCATTCTTGTTTCAATTCATATATCACCTTTCTCAATTTACAGACATTATTTTCATATTAAAGAATGAGAAAAATATCATTTTGTTTGATATAATTCCTATTCATGTAATCCATTAGTAATTACTATTTTTCTATCTTGTTGGAGTACCTTGAATTTCCTTAGGATGGGTCAGTGTGGTGATATGACATACCAAGAATCATGATATGTTTTCCTATTCATGCAATCCATTGATGATAATTTACCCTTTTGATAATGAATCTATTATGTGTTTTTTTATATGTTGTTTAAAATTAATATTTTATGAAACTAGTAGGATGGATATTTATAGAAAATGGAAGCATACCAATTGTTTGAAAAACAAATATGAATATGGAGTTAAAAAGTTTATCATGTTTTCAATAGAGCATGTATAAAACCCTTCTAAAATCCACTATCCGTGTTGACATTATTATTATTCACGACAAATTAGTCCAGAAGAGTTGGAAGAATATAGATATCTATTTCGATCCATTGATCAATGGATCCTAAATAATTATTGACTATGAATCACTCACAATTATAATAACAAAAATAAGTATTCTCTGTGTACCTCACTATTGTTGATCAACTACCACATAGCCTAGAATTTGACCTAAAATTCTTTCCTAATGTCCCCACGATGCTCTCATCCTACACGTAGAGGGAAACAAACTAACTAGATTATTGAGCACATAGATAAAATTATATAGAATAATATAATTAATTGGGTAAATGTTTTGTGAAAAAAACATATGATTGAAAAATAAAAATAAGAATCCAGGAATTTTATGAAGAAAAAATATTCCTACTCTTTTAAATAATGAATAAAATTATGAAAAAGATAAGAATATGTGAATATTCAATGGTGATATGATAGAGATGGTGGCGAGCATGTGTGGATGAGAACATCACATGGACATTGGATCAGAAGTTCAGGTCAGATACTATGTTAAGTGGTAGTTAACCAATAGTAGTGAAGTGGACATAAAATCCTTAGTTTTGTTATTAACTTTGTGAGTGATGCACAACCAATCATTGTTTTGGATAAATTGATCAATGAATAAAAATAGATATCAATATCATTTGTTGTCTTCTGGTTTCCGGACATCTATATAGCCTTCTAAACCATAATAAAGTGTGTAGAGAATCTTTAGTTTTGTTATTAGCTTATATCTGGACCATAGAAACCCTTTGGAATGATATAAACGTAATGTTAAAATATACTTACTCTATTTTACTGAAAAATTATATAATAAAATCTTGATTAAATTTTCCTTATTCCTTGTAGAGTTTTTTTATTTTAGAATATTTCTGTCTATGTGTCATGCCTTTGTAGGAAGAGAAATGACATTGTCTCTGCTTGATCCCAAATTTAATCTTGATGTTTCAATAGTAAAATCATTATACATAGAATTAATGTATTATTTAATATTTTTGTTTAATTTATCTATTTTTAATATTACTCCCATAATAATATTTTTCTTATATAGGTGGATTATTTTCTTCAAGTTGGGGTGCTCTGTCCAACATTCATGTTTCTTCTCCTTTAAAACCTTTTCACCCCATCAGTGGTGAATTTATCATTTTCTTTAAAATTGTATCCACTACCATTATATGAACAACGATGATGCTATCTCTGCTCAATTACAAAGGTAATTTTTATATTTTCCTATAAAAATAATTATCCATAGAATTATTGTACTATTTCATATTTATATTTAATTGATTTCATTTAATATTATTCACATAATAGTTGTTTTTTATACAGGTCAGTTCTTTTGCTCATGTTGGGGTGCTCTATCCATCTTTCATGATTATTCTCCCTTAAAACATTTTCACCTCTATAGTGGTTCATTTACCAATTTCTTTCAAATTACATCCACTACCTTTGTAGGAAGAGAAACACAGCTACCTATACTCAATTACAGAGGTTGTATTGATATTTTCATAGTAAAATCATTAACCATAGAATTGATTTATTGTTTCTTATTTATGTTTAATTTATTTTTTTAATTATTCCCCACAAAATAATTGTTTTCTTATATAGGTGGGTTATTTTTTGTAGTTGGGGTGATTTTGTTCAGCTTTCATGCTTATTATCCCTTAAAACCTTTTCATCCATATAGTGGTCCATTTATCACTTTATTTAAAATTACCTCCAATACCATTGTAGGAAGAGAAACACCACTATATCTGCTCAATTATAGAGGTGAACTTGATGTTTTCATAATAATATCATTGTCCATGGAATTAATGTATTGTTTTATATTTATGTTTAATTTATTTCTTTTTAGTATTACTCACATAATACTTTTTTTATACAAGTGGATTCTTTTTTTCGAGTTTGGGTTCTATGTCCATCTTTCATCACATTATAAAGCAAAACATCCATAGAATTATTCTCCCTCAAAACCTTTCACCCCTATAGTGTTTAAATTTATCACTTTACTTCTAGTTCCATCCACTTCTCAATCACAGTGGTAATCTTGATATTTTCACAGTAAAATCATTTTACATAGAATTAATGTATTATTTCCTATTTATGTTTAATTCATTTCTTTATTTTATTACTTATAATTTTTTTTCATATACAGGTTGATTTTTTTTCAAGTTGATGAGGTTTTTTCAAAGCATCTCATACAGTGTTGGAAGTTTGACAAATAAAGTCAATGGAAATCATGGTAACATTGACAGTTAAGATTGTTTGGAGACTTTGGTATGTGTAAGAATCATCTACAACTCAAAATGACACATTATGTGACCGCTATAACTCTAAGTACTTCTTTATATTTTAAATTGACATTAATTTTAGTGAAAAATGAAACTGAATCAATGTGTCCGTTATCAGTTTAAAATCAAAATTTCACTCTAAAAAGTTACACACACTAAAAAAAATAAAACACTATTAATTTTTCTTGATAATTTTGGTATTCTATTAATAAGTAATTTGTGATTTGAATGATTTTTTCTTACGTCAAACCGATGCACAACATGATCCATATTAGTCAAAGTGCATGTTTTAAATTTAAAATGATATTTTAGTAAAAAAGATAAGTGGCGTACTCAAGACTAAGGAAATACATTTATATTATTTTGATACACTAGGAAAAAAAATCCATAAGTGATTTGGAACCTGTAAGAATCATCTGCAACATAATCTGATTCATGGTGTAACAGATACGACTTTAAGTACATTTTTATTTAAAATTGACATCAATTTTTGTAAAAAATAGACAAACTCAAAAACAAAACAAAAACCTTCAACTTTTTTGATACTTTATAACAATAATCCATATGTTATTTGAGATATGCATGTATCAACTGTACCTCAATCCAACGCATGGTGTGACCGATATAAGTCAAAGTGCATGTTTTTATTTAAAATTGACATCAATTTTAGTAAAAAGTCCAACTGACCTACTCAAAAATGAGAAAACCCATTCAAATTGATTAAATAATTTAGGAAAACAAATCATAAGTCATTTTTGATGTGTATGAATTACTTTCACCTCAATCTAAAACACGATCTGGTCTGTATGATTCAAAGTACATGTTTCGTGTTTAAAATGAAATTTTAGTAAAAATGACAAGTGACGTAGTCAAAATTAATAAAATAAATTCAGACTGTTTTGATACTTTAGAAAACACCATAAGTTATTTGGAATGTGTTGGAATTAGAAAACCTCGATCTGATGCATGATGTGACCGACATGACTCTAAGTGCACCTTTATTTAAAATTGACATCAATTTTAGTAAAAAACTGACCTACTCAAAACCAAAAAAAAACCTATTATTTTGATAATTTATGACTACAATATATAATTTATTTAATATGTGAATGAATTAGCCTCACCTCAATCCAAATAATGGTGTGACCAATTTTACTCCAAGTGTGTATTTTTATTTAAAATTGGCATCAATTTTATTAAAAAGGCCAACTGACCTACTCAAAAATGAGAAAAACTAATCATATTGTATAATTACTTTAGTAAAATGATCTATAAGTCATTTGTGATGTGTAGGAATCATACACACCTAAATATGATACACAATTTGATCAGTATGATTCAAAGTGAATGTTTCAATTTTAAAATGACATTTTAGTAAAAAAGGAAAGTGACATACTAAAATATGAGAAAAAAACATTCAGATTGTCTTGTTACTTTAGGAAAGCAATCCATACTCATTTAGGATGTGTAGGAATCATCTGAACCACAATATGACTCACGGTGTGACCGATATGACTCAATTTGAATCTTTTTATTTATAATTTTCATCAATTTTAGTAAAATTGATGAATTTCCTACTCAAAACTGAGCAAACACATTGTGACTATTTTTATACATTAAAAAATCATCCATAATTAATTTGTGATTTTTTGGAACCATTCATACCTCAATTTGATACACGATATTTTTAATATGACTTAATATGTTCATTATCAGTTTACAATCAACATTTTAGTTCAAAGTGTCACTCACTAAAAATTGATAAAACGTGCTGGTATTTACTTGATAATTTAGGAAAATGATTCATAAGTCATTTTTGGCATGTAGGAATCCATTTCATATTAAACTAATACATTATGTGATCAGAATGAGTCAAAAGTGCATGATTCCAGTTTAAAATTTCATTTTATTCAAAAGACAATTGACATACTCAAAACCAAGAAAATACATTCAGATTGTTTTGATACATTAGGAAAATGATCTACACGTCATTTGAGATGTATTAGAATTATTCTCACCTCAATATGATGCACAATGTGACTGGTATGACTCTAATTACATCTTTTTATTTAAAGAAGACATCAATTTTAGTAAAATTAACCCTTACTATTAATTTCTTTCTTATACCCGCACATTCATTTTCTTGATTAGGGGTGGTTTTTTAGAAATAACATGAGTCAAGTCAGGATTAAAATATAAAGGAAAATTTATGTTTTTTAATGCATGTAATAATGTTTATTTATGTAATTGAATGAACCAATTTTTGAAATGTTTATAATATAATGTTTTGTTCCTTTGTTTGTGTGGTAAATTTCATCTAATTTAAATTATATATTAGGACTTGTTTTTGTTGATATTTGGTGTGTTTCTAGTGCTATGGTGTGTAGTAAGAGAACACAACATTGGTGTTGTAGTGTGATGTTATAGCACACTATAGTGTGGCCCTTTATCAGTTCTTTTAAAATCAGTGATAGAGGCAAAATTTATTAGAACTTTTAAAAGCACTGATAATGTTATACTTTATCAATGCTCGTAAGGGAACTAATAAAGATCCATTTTATCATTATATAAAAAGTGATGATAAATGGTTCCTTTTGCAGTGCTAAATTGAAGCTCTAATAAATGGTTCCTTTATCATCAATTTTAAAAGTACAGATAAAGGTATCATTTATCAGCACTTTTTTTAGCACCAATAAAGGACCCCATTATCGGTGTTTTTTAGTGCCGATAAAAGACCAGGGATTTTAACATCCCTCATGTAGTCAGTTATTTTATATAATTGATAAAGGCCATTTCTATCACTATTAATGTTTGATTTTGTAGTAGTGGATTCTTTTTTGTGTGTGGTGGTTTTAAGTTCTAATTGTTGATGGTAACTAGTTTGGCTCTAGGAGGTTCTTTTCATATCTCTTTAATTTTATAACTATGATTGATTATTGTTTTAAATGCATGATTTATATCCTTTATAAATTATACCAAGTATAATTATTAGATTATATGATATGAAGTATGATTCCCTAGGTTTTCATTAAATGTTCATGGCCTTTCCCTTTTCTTTAAGTCTTATATCCTCTTTAAAAAAAATCCATACATGCCATGTGTTTGTAGAAATGCCTGATTGGATATTTTAAAATGATGGTTGGATTTTAAATAAATTTATATCTAATTTGGAAAGGTTTTTGGATGATGAAATTGGTGTGTTTGACCTTTTTTAATTACTTGGAAGGTTTGGTTTATAAGAAATGTTTATAAGGCCCCCATGGAAGTTTTGAAAGATTCTATTAAAATGAAAATGACATTTGAAACACGATCAATTGTATGTTGAAAATTTATGTTATTATTTCCATGAATTTGGTGATTCTAGGGGAATGAGATTAATGTTTTATGTGATTTTGATGGAAATATGGGTGGATTTATGTGTGGATGTCCTAGGTGAGTATGAATATTGTTTATGAAATGTATTATATATATATATATATATTGTTTTGGGATATCAGTTTGAATCCCCTCCACCTTGGAATCATGGGAAGCCTTGAGTATCTAGGTTGAAAGTATAGGTACATGTGATGAAATAAATAATGATAATACTATGACTAGTGGCCTTGATATAGGTTTTATTCTACTAATTAGATGTGCCACTCAGTTAGTCCAATTAAGGAAACACCATGGGTTGGGAAAGTATATTTTTATCTGGAACTAGTCTTGTTTGTTTTTTATGACTTTGTTTTATTTTTTTACTCCATATCCCATAGAATCCAATGATATGATATTTTGAAATATCTTATGTTGAAATTAGTTCCTTATATAATGATGTGTTACTTGAAAAATAAAATTCTCAAATTATTTCTTTACAAAATGATGATTATCTTGCAAAGTATTCACATTTATGAGATTTTTATGTTTTATGTGAATGTATTTGAATGATAGATTTGTGTCTGTGCATATGTTTTATTTAAACAAAGTGTTTGTTTGGGCTGTTTTTTGACAATTTGGATGAATGTATATATGAATATATATAGATGTTTTATTTTTCAATCATATGTATGTAAAATAGCACATACATGTGTGTGTACACACACACACAAATATATATATGTTTTAAGAAAGTTCATCGAATACATCCTTTAAAGGTTGGTTTTGAAAAAGTATAACATAGTATTTGTTCTTCTCTGAAATGTAAAAAACTACTTTCCTATTATGCCTATTTTCAAACTAGAATGAAATAGTTTTCTCTTTAATGTATATTACTAGACCTGTGGGTGCTGAAATAATGGAAAATTATTCATACTTCGATACTATTCTTTTGCATCTCAGGAAAAACCATTTTTGTTTGGATGAAAAAGTTGGATATCTTACCCATGGATAATATCACGTTCTTGGTTTGGGTAGATGGGGTTGGGGAGTTTAGATAGTTCACTTCCACATGGAGTTGGTTTTTCATGTGCTTTATTTTATTTTATTTATTCCTATAGTTTTTTCATGTCATCCTTTGTGGCTCTCAACTAGTACTCTAGATATTTTTAAATTTTGTTTATCTCTATATTATTTTTTGGTATTATTTATTATTATGTCCCCATTTACTTATATTGTGCTTTGATTTTATTCCTTTTATACTTCGTTTTGTTTGGTCTTTAATTTTATTCATTTGATGGTGTGGCAATCCAAAGTATGAAATGGTTATTCTAGGATTTTTAGTGGGATTCCATTGATTTATGTTTATTATTTAGGAATTATCATTCCCCATGGTTTTAATTAATATCCTCAGAAACTGTATCTATGTTGGAGGATTATGAACACCTATCGGTTGAGTCATAGACTAGATTGGGTTCCCAGTTCGGGGGCATTCCATGATGGATTGTGACAATCATCATAGAACATTAAGGTTCTAATCATAGTGGGGAACTGGTATGAACTTTTTTAACTTAATAGAAAATTTTGGAAATTATCGAATTAATGGTAAAAAAATAACAATCATTATGTTATAATACATTTATAAATACGACATTATATGAATATGCAGGTAATCTAAAGTATAAATTTATTAATTTTAGGACCCTAACTCCAACATGAATTTCACTATGGGTTGGACCCTGAGGACGTGTTGTGCTGGCCTATTTCCGTATATTCGTATCTAATTGAGACCATATCATTGTTGGGATCCTCATGTATTAATCATGTTTTAATGATCACAAATCTCATTACTGTTAACAAATATCAATAATAATTACAAATCTTATTAATGATCACAAATCTCACATATCATTTCATTAATGTATATTTATGTTTCAAGTTATCTTATACTTTATAATGGTTAAGTTCAATTCATTTTATGCATATTACTGTTTAAGTCTGAATACAGTTGTTTGTCTATGTAGAAGACACAGAGACTGTGATGCCTAAGTCTCAGACACAGTGAAAATGATACACCGTGACCACGAGACCCCGTGACCACGAGACACCGTGACACAGTAATCCTGACACCATGAAGCAAGACACTAATAATAGACACAGTTATCCAGACACAGTCATCAAGGCACTAGATTCTAGAAACTGTAATCCAGAAACCGTAAGCCAGACACCATGACTCAGACACCGTAAGCAAGACACCATGAAACGGAGACACTGTGAAGGACATACCATGATGGAGATACCATGAAGAAGACACCGTGAAAGAGATATCGTGTTGGAGACACCGTTTTCATAACTAATGTGACACAGTTTCTTAAACGCTTTTGTTGTTTGACTATTGAACTTTTTTTAACGGTCATATTTGAAGACATTAATGCACTGACATAATTAATGTTTATTTTTAGTAATAGTACAAGGAACGTGGCACAAAATACATGGAACTTATCAGCTCAACCACATGCATTCGAAGATAAAGAGAAGTGTGCACAGGAGAGACAATATAGAAAAGCTAGAAACGTGAGTGCTCTGTACTGAACAGAAAGTCAATCCTAAGAACAACTATGAAGATCACATTGAGAAATCTTAAAATAACTCTCATGCATGCAATCCAACTCTACTGAAGAACACACGAAGTACATTTGAATCAAGAGAATATCTTCACTCGGGAAGAACACAAGCTGACCCATGACACACAGTTTTTCAACATAAAAACCAAAGGACTCAGAAGCATTTCTACTGAATCAAAGGAGTCTAGAGCTGCACTGCTAATTAGTAGAGCATTCTAAACTCTGTTCTAATTACTCTATGTGATTCTTTTATGTAAATTAGAGTAGTGTGTGTACTCTGTATATTTTACACACAAACTGACTCCTATGCGGAACTGGATGATTTCAAAGTCCTCACACCAAACATTTTTACTACTTCTTACCCACAAAAACTGTGGAAGAGGTCCTTGCATGGCCTGATCATTATTTGTTTTCCCATGAAAAATGTGGTAGAGGTCCCTGCATGTCCTGGATAGTATGTGAACTATGTTTGCCCCGATACAGGGTGTGGATCAAAGTTTATTTATATAAACTGCTTGGTGGAAGGGGATCACCAAGTGGAGTGGATTAGGTCTCAGCTTGAGATTGAACCACTTGTTTTACATCTGCTGTGAATTCTTAGATTAAGTTTAAAATATACTATATATTTTATATTCCGCTGCTAATTACTCTGAAATAAAAATCTATTTTAAAGTTATTTTGATAGTTATACTAGTACGTGTTTGTATGTACTGTAAAGAATTAGGTTAATTTCAAAAGTTAATTGATCTTCAGATTAAATTAACTGAGAACTAATCAATCTCTTAATAACCTAACTGACCCTTTACTGCAACAAAAATTCACTACAGATTAACTTATTTTATAAATTGTGTACTTTAATAGAAATATTTTTAACAGAAGTTTTAATTGGAACTCAATTCACCCCCCTATTGAGTATCCACTCTGACAAACATTTGGTATCAGAGGGATTTTTTATTTAAAGGATTTTAAAACATTCTGTTTTTCAACTGTGATTTTAGTTGTATCTTAAAGATCTTAAATTACAGTTATATATAAATTTTATCTCTTTAAATATATTTTCTAAAATCTAACTATGGATAATAGACTAGAAGGTGCTGCTACCAACATGCCACCTTTCTTCAATGGTACAAACTATGCCCAGTGGAAGCTTAAGATGAAAATTCACTTAGAGAGTATGGGGTTTGACATCTTGACTATTATAGAGACTCAGTATAAGATTTTAGAAACTAAACGAACTACTTGGGATGAACCTACTAAAACAGCTTAGAATAATAATTATAAAGCTATGAATGCGCTGTATTGTGCTCTAGGATATGAAGAGTTAAATAAAATATCTACTTGAAAAACTACTTATGAAATATGGGATACTTTGTGTGTTTCTCATGAAGGAACAACCAATGTTAAAGAAATTATAATGAACACTAATACTATTAAATATGATAATTTTAAAATGAAGAATGGTGAACCTATTTTTGATATGTATCTCAGGTTCAATGAGATTTTCAACACTATGAGCTCCCTTGGAAAGGCTTTTCCAGCAAAGGAACAAATTATGAGAATATTGAGATGTCTTCTACACTGATGGAGAGCCACATCTATTTCAATAAGAGAGTCATGTGACATTGGTGCTCTGCCTGTAAAAGAGATAATTGGTAAGCTTATGATGTATGAGGAAGAACTCAAGGTGAATAAGGAAGAAGATGATGAACCTAAAAGGAAGTAAGTGGCATTTAAGTCTACTGCCTCAAGGAGCAAGGACAAGGAGAAAATTTACATACCTACCGAAAGCTTAACAAGTGAAATTTAAGATTCTGATAGTGATGCTGAGATGTCTTAAATAGCCAGAAGATTTACGAAATTCTATAGGAAGAATAAATTTTTCAGAAAATAAAACTAAAAAGGTAAATATGACAACAAAGGTCATTGGAAAAAGTATTGGAAGAAGGATGATAAGAGTGATGTAGTTATCTACTATGAATGAAATAGAAAAGTTCACATTAAAGCTGACTATCCAAAATTGAAGTTCAAGAAGAAACATGACTATAAGGACAAAAAGTATAAGAAAGAAATGAAAGCAACTTGGAGTGCTTCAGAAGACACTTCAAGTGATTTTTGATTCTGCTAAGGATGAAGATTCTCATAATGCTAACATGTGTTTTATGACAAACACATATGAGGTAACAATGGACCGTCCTGCTTTAAATTCATACTATTCTGGAGTTGATTCTGATTTTGATTCTGAATCTGAAAACATGTCTAGTGAAGAATTATCTGAATATTTTAATATTCTAGAAGAGACCTGTAATCAACTTAAGGATAAGTAAAAAGCCTTAAAGAAACAACATGCTCTATCTAGCACTGTTAAATCTGCCCTTGAGATTGAAAAGGAAAAGAATTCTCAACTGTTAAAAGAAAATACTGAACTAAAAATGTCCAATGAGAAACTGAGAAAGGACTTAGAAAAGTTAACAAATGGAAAGAACAATCTAACTCAAATTATTGGAAAAAAGTGGCACCAAAGTATACTTCTGGTTTGGGATACCTACCTGGACAGAGACAGTTCACCAAAAATAGATTTATTCCTAAATCTGGACAATATTCTTCTAGTTCCAGTTCTGGAAAATCTGGGTACCAAAATCATTCTCTATCTAAACCTGTTTTGTAGGAGACCTTCTTAAAGAGTTCCTATAGGAAAACATGGTACTTGGACAATGTATGTTCAAGGAACATGTCTGAATATTACTCATGCTTTACAATCTTAATAAAGGTTGATGGAGGCTATGCCACCTTTGGTGATAATTCTAAAGGAATGATCATTAGCCTAGGCCAAATTGGAAATAGTAACTCAGTTTTAATTTCTAAAGTTTAATTTTTTGATGAATTGAAATACAACCTACTGACTATTTCTCTGTTATGTGATGATGGATTTAATGTTATGTTTGAAAATGATTCTTGTAATGTTTTTAATTTCAATTTTTTTAGTATTTTCTTCATTGAGAAATGAAAATGTTTATGCTGTTGATTTGAATTATTTAGCTAAAAAAATGTTGCTTATAGAAATGCTATTCGTAAAGAATCTTGGATGTGGCATAGAAGGTTAGGAAACTGAAACATTCATTCACATAGAAAATTGACTAGGAAGAACTTAGTTAGAGACCTACCCAAACTTTAATTCCCATCAGACAAATTTTGTAATCCCTGTCAAAAGGGAATGCAACATAATGTTTTTTTTAAATCAAAGAAATAAGTTTCAACTTCTCAACCTCTCAAGTTGGTTCACATGGATTTGTTTGGAGCCTCTAGAGTTTTTAGTTTAAATGGGAAGAACTATGTCTATGTCTTAGTAGATGACCTTTCTAGATATACTTGGGTATACTTCTTATCTCACAAAAGTGAATCCTGTTCTTACTTTATTAAATAATCCATGTCTGTAGAGAACCTTAGTGGACTTAAGATTAATACCTCAAGAATTGATAATGGTCGTGAGTTTGAAAATCTTGCCTTTGAGTCTTATTTCTCACATAATGGCTATATTTACAACTTTTCTTCCCCTAGAACACCTCAACAGAATGATGTAACAGAAAGAATAAATAGAACCCTTCAAGAAATTTCAAGAACAATGCTTAATGAGTATGACCTGCCTATTTATATTTGGTCTGATGTTGTAAATACAACTTGTTATATAATAAATAGAGTCTTGATTAGACCTCTTCTTAAGGAGACCCCTTACGAGTTGTGGAACAATAAGAAAACTAAGGTTAGTTAATTTAGAGTCTTTGGTTTCAAAGTCTTTATTCTTAATACCAAGGATAATCTTGACAAGTTTTCCTCTAAAAGAGATGAAGGAATCTTTTTAGGATATTCTATAACTGGCAAAGCCTATAGTGTGTTTAATAACAAAACCAAGTGTGTAGAAGAATCTGTTCACATCAAATTTGATGAAACTGATCCACATGAACCTAAGTCATCTCTTGAAAATCTTGAAGAAGATTTTTCTATTCTAAACCTTAATGATAAAATCAATGAACCTATTGTAAAGACAACCGGTTCTAGAAATATTTCAGAACCTGCTCCTAATGAACTCGAACCTAAAGAAGAACCTGAAATTTCTAGTCCTACTTTTACTAGATCAACTAGGATCCTAAAGAATCATCCTTTAGATGCTATTGTTGGTAATCCTGATAGAGGGACACAGACTAGATCTTCTCTTAGAAATCTGGTTGAACATCAAGCCTTTTTGTCACAGCTTGAACCTAAAAACATTGATGATGAAATCAATGCTAAATTTTCGGTAATGGCTATGCAAGAAGAACTTAATCAATTTGAAAGAAACAAATTCTGGGAATTAGTGGAAAGAACTAATGACACTTTCATCGTAGGAACTAAATGGGTGTTTAGAAATAAGGTAGATGAAGTTGGAAATATAGTTAAAAATAAGGCTATATTAGTTTCACAAGGCTAAAATCAAGAAGAAGGAATTGACTATGAGGAGACTTTTTCTCTTATAGCTAGATTAGAATCCATTATAATTCTATTTGCTTATGTTGCACATCTTAATTTAAAACTATATCAAATGGATATCAAGAGTGCATTATTAAATGGGTATATTGCTGAGGATGTTTTTGTTGAACAACCCCCTGGATTTACAAACACTCATTTTCCAAATCATATTTTTAAACTATAAAAAGCATTATATGGTTTAAAGAAAGCTCCAAGAGAATGGTATGAAAAATTAAGTACTTTTTTTTTATTTCTAATGGTTTTACAAAAGGAATAGTTGATCCTACCTTCTTTATAAAACAAATTTGTAATGATGTTTTAGTTGTTCAAATTTATGTAGATGATATTATTTTTGGATTTTCAAAAAATTTATTATGTATTGATTTTTCTAAAATGATGAAAAACAAATTTGAAATGAGTTTATTGGGTGAACTAAAATTCTTTCTTGGTTTTCAAATGTTTCAAAATAATGATGGTATTATTTTATCGCAATGTAAATATACTAGATATATTTTAAAACATTTTGGATTGGATAACACTAAAAGTAGGGACACTCCCAAGAGTAACACCTGTAAGTTGGATCTTGATGAAGATGGAAAATATGTTGATCAAACCACTTATAGAAGAATGAATGGAAGTCTAATCTACTTAACTGCTAACCGTCCTGATATTATGTTTAGTGTGTGTATGTGTGCTCATTTTCAAGCAAACCCTAAAGAATCACATTAAAATGTTGTAAAGAGAATTTTCAAATACCTCAAGCATACACCCAGTCTTGGATTGTTCTATCCAAAAAGACAAACATTTGAACTAGTTAGTTATTCTGATGCTGACTTTTTTGGATGTAAATTAGATAGAAAGAGCACCTCTGGAACATGTCACTTTTTAGGCAAGTCACTAGTATCATGGTGTAGTAAGAAACAAAAATCTGTTCCATTATCTACTATAGAATCTGAATTCATAGCTGCTGGAAGTTGTTGTGAAAAAATTTTGTGGATGAAACACACATTACTAGAATATGGATATCAATTCAGACATGTACCAATAAATTTTGACAACACAAGTTCTATTAACATTTCATAAAATCTTGTTTCACATTCTAGGACAAAACATATTGATGTAAGACATCACTTTTTGAGGGATCATTATCAAAAAGGCGATATCACTTTGGAATTCATTAGTACTGAATATCAACTTGCTGATATATTCTCTAAACCATTAAATTATAAGAGATTAGATTACATCATACATGATCTTGGAATGATCAATCACAAATAGATATGTTATTGGTCTTACTATTTAATATTTTTCTATATTTTACTTTACTGTTTCGTATTCACAGTTTCTCAGTTACTGTCTCATGTTTACAGTCTCACAGTTAGCACTTAGTGTTAACGGTCTGACACTCACTGTCTCACCGTGACTGAACAGTTTACTAACTATCTCATCATGACTGAATAGACCATTTATTGTCTCACCATGATGACAACTGACTGTCTCAACGTGACGACCATCCACAATCACACCGTAATGAATATTCACGGTCTCACTGTGAACCTTATATATGATTTTATTTTAACCCGTATCATGATAATAATTATTTTTACCGCTTTTTATTTTCCCGCGTTTTTATTTTGGTGACGTTTAACATTCCCAAATGATAAAACACAAGGGTTTCACTCGATTCTTCACCCAAACACTCTCTACATACTCTTTTCAAACCCTCTCAACCATGCAACACTTCTATCCTTCTCTCTCGCCCGAACCTTTAGTGGATTCCCAGGATGAAGCGTCCGTCTTCATCTACTCCTGAGAATCGTAGCTCGATGAAGAAGAAAATAGCCCCGAAGCATGCACCCGAAGGACCCCTGAATCCAAACCTTGTAAATCGCATTGTTGTTCCTGAATAGGAAGTTTTCCCTGAGTGGCCGTTGTCTAGAAAATCATTGTTTTTAAAAGTTTTGAGAGTACAAGGCTGGCTTGAATGGTTCTCTAGATAGGATTGACCAATTTACCCAAGGTTTGTATCTAATTTCTATCAATATGTAAAATTTTCTTTCAATGCCGGTGAAAGATATATTGTGACAAGTTAGGTCAATGGAGAAAAATAATCTTTATCTTCAAGGTTATGGGCTGCATGTCTTAGGATTCCTCATGATGGAATTTGTGATGATTATCAAAGAGATCCCCCTAATAAAACTGATATCTTTGACCTGGAAAATGCTCTAGAAACCTTAACTGGAAATGGAACCAAGAGAAGGGCCATAGCTGCTGAACTGGATGGGGTGAAAAGGCTATTGTTTAAGTTTGTTCAGAATTTGATTAGCTCTAGGAAAAGAGAATTTATTGTATTGAAGTATCAGGATGTTTTCATGATTCATCTGATGAATAATGGACACCAGACAAATCTATGCAAGTATATCATTCACCATATGTGTGAATTGATTAAGGTCACATCAAAATCCACCTCTTTGTTTTATTCTAGGATGATCTCAACAATGCTTGTTTCCAAAGGAGTAGTTGTGCCAAATGAAGATGTTCTTATGGATTTCGAGTTTTGTTTATCTAAACCTACCATCAGTTGGATGAAAATAAACCAGAACCCCTGGAAGAAGAAATGGGTTGAAGATAATGAAAAGATTTATGAATAGTTCAATCCTGTTGAATATCCAACAAGGCCAAAGGATATTATTGATCCTGGTTTGGAACCAGATGAAGTTGTTGAACATTTAGAAGAAGAAGAATAAGAGGAAGTGGTAGCTGAAGTACCTCATAAGGAAGTAGCTCCTATTGAGAAAGAAAGGAATATTGTACCTGTTGTTATTCCTGCTGAAGTACCTCATAGGGAAGAAGCTGGTGTTGAAAATAAAAGAACTGGAGTTCCTCCGGTTGTTCCTGGAAAAGAAACTATTTCCCCTAGCAATGTTGTTGATCTAGAAACCTAACCAGATGCTACAAGAGACTTAACTATCCTAGAATCTGAGCAGCAAGCCATGACAGAGCCCGTAGTAGAAAAACTCCCAACAATGGAAGAAGGAAATATAAGAGAACATTTTACTGTGAAAGAAGCAACTCAAAAAGAACTCCCTACTATCCAAGAATCTATTTTGGAAGACCATCCAGAGGAACAATCTGATCCTGAAATAATACCCTCTGCTGAAGAGTGGATGGAAATAGCCTTTAAATTGGATAGTTAAGAAATGGATGAGGAAATTAGAGCTGATCCTATGGATCTAGATCAAGTACCAGAGCCTCAAGTTCTTGAAATGGAAGCACATTTTGAGGGGGAGTAACCTCAAAATCATGAGTCTAATGAAGTTGAGACTGGTGAAGCTGGGTCTGTTGGAGCATATCAACTGACTGAGTCATACTCTGTGTACACTCAGTATGATTTCCTTAGCTTCTATGATGTGACTAAATCTCAGTAGGTGACTGCAACTGGGATTGATATTTCTTCTCTATTTCAATTGAAGTCAGTCACACACTATGAACCTCAACCTGAAACTGAACCTGAACCTCTCCCAGACCCTGAACCTGCCCATGTACCACTTACTTCTCCTGCACCTTTATCTGATCAACAATATTCTGTCAGAAAGGATGATCTGAAAGTGTTTTGGAGAATCTATCTCAGCTGGAGTTGAGAAAATTATGTCTTCTCAACCTCTTCTTGTGACACAACTAAGTCAGGAATATGCCTCATTTCTTTTGGAAAACATTATTCTGGAAATTCATCCCAATATGATCCATGAAATTCAAGAAGTAAGGGTTGAAAACAAGTTTCTTAATACTAAAGTTGCAACCCTAAAAGGTATGGTTGAAAACCTCCAGAAATAAATGCATTCCAGATCAGAGACTCCACCTGTTGCAGCTTCTCTTGAACCTACTGTTTCCAACATTTCTCGAGATATTGTGTCCCAAATGCATCCCTACCTTTTATCCCTTGATGAAAATATTGGAGAAAGGCACAAACAGATGTTGCACTGAATGAGAGAGCTTGTGGAGAACCTGAATAAACTCACAGATGAATACACTGGCTGTCTTCAAAAGGTTCTAAATTTGCTTAAATCTTTGACCACTACTGTTATGGCTTCTAATTCCTCTGGTCAGTCCTCTACTCCTTCCTTGGACACTACTGTGCTCAGATCCATAGTCAAGAAAGAGATTCAGAATTCTTTAAATGTATTTTATATGGCTCTTTTATATGAAGTTTTTAAGAACAGTGATAGTGTTCTGGACCTCATTCAAATTCACTCCAATATTTCCAATGATGCTCAGTAGGAAATCTCTATGAAATTGGCCTTCAATTTCAATTGGATTTTCTCCAAGACTGATATGAAAAATCACTTTAAATATCTTATTGAAATTGTGAGAATTCCCCCTGTAACCTAAACCTTCAAAAAGAAAGTCCAGAAGCTAATAGAATTTACCAGATTGTTGGAAAAGTTCATGGAAAATAAACATGATTTTGAAAAGGAAATGCATTATAGAGGAGAAATTATTACAGACTTCATCAATCTTCTGAAGCCTTACCTTCATGTCTAGAGAACAGTAATAGTTGCTCCATCTGCTACCCCTCTCAGACCTGGACTTCCTGCTTTAGCCTCAACTTCCATGTCAGTTATCCAAGCTCTTAATCAGATCAGGCCATTGATTCTCAAACAACCACAAACTAGATCTTCTACAGCTCTCACTTTGGCTCCCTCTGTATTCGATGGTCTATATTTAACTTCTTTTTCTACCACCTCTATGACTTCTTCCACATCAACAACTACCCCTATGGCTTCCTATTCTGCTGCTGATAAAGGCAAAGAGAAGGAAACATCCTGAAGAATCCCAATGACTACATTTTTTGATGGGGATGTCTTTGATTTTATATATTTCTACTTTATGTTGCACTCTGAAATTTTTTAATGACATATGCACTGTTTTCCCTCTACTCTTTCTACTGTTTGATAATCCCAAAAGGGGGAGAAAAAGTAATGTGTTATTTGATAATATGTTATTCTATATGCTATATTCTCTCTAGTTGAATCTCATTTAATCTTTACCTATACATGATTTGTGATCATAAAAAGGGGGAGATTGTTGGAATCCTCATGTATTAATCATGTTTTAATGATCACAAATCTCATTAATATTTACAAATCTCAATAATAATTAAAAATATTATTAATGATCACAAATCTCACAAATATTATCATTAATGTGTATTTATGTTTCATGTTATCTTATAATTTATAATGGCTAAGTTCAATTAAATTTATACATATTACTATTTATGTCGGAATACAATTGTTTTTCTAAGTTCAAGACACAGACACCGTGAAGCCTAAGTCTCAGACACAGTGACAATGAGACACCGTGACCACGAGACACCATGACTATGAGACACCGTGACACAGTACACATGACACCGTGAAGCAAGACACTAAGAATAAACACAGTTAGCCAGACACAGTCATCAAGGCACCGAAATCCAGAAACTGTAATCCAGAAACCGTAAGCCAGACACCATGACTCAGACACGGTGAGCGAGACACCGTGACACGGAAACACCGTGAAGGACATACCGTGATGAAGATACCATGAAGAAGACACTGTGAAGGAGATACCATGAAGGAGACACCATTTTCATGACTACTGTTACACCGTTTCTTAAACTCTTTTGTCGTTTTACTATTTAACTTTTTTTCACCGTCATATTTGACGGCTTTAATGCACTGAAATAAATAATGTTTATTTTTAGACATAGTACGAGGTACGAGGCACAAAATACATGGAACCTGTTGGGTCAACCTCATGAATTAGAAGATAAAGAGAAGTGTGCACATGAGAGACAATACAGAAAAGAAAGAAACGCGAGTGCTCTGTAATGAACATAAAGACAATCTTGAGCACAACTATGAAGAACACATTGCACGATATTAAAATAACTCTCATGCATGAAATCCAACACTACTGAAGAACACACAAAGTACATTGGAATCACGAGGATATCTTCACTCGGGAAGAACACAAGCTGACCCACGACACTCTATTTTTCAACAGAAAAACCAGAGAAGGACTCAGAAGCATTTCTGCTGAATCAAAGGTGTCCAAAGCTACACTGCTAATCACTAGAGCATTATAAACTCTTTTCTACATACTCTGAGTGATTATTTTGTTTAATTTCGAGTAGTGTGTGTACTCTGTATATTTTACAGACACACTAACTCCTGTGCTGAACTGGAGGATTTCGAAGTCCTCACACCAAACCCTTTTACTCCTTCTTACCCATAGAAACTGTGGAAGAGGTCCCTGTGTGACCTGATTATTATTTGTTTTCCCACAAAAACTATTGTAGAGGTCCCTGCATGGCCTGGACAGTCTATGAACTTTTGTTCACCCCGATCAAGGGTGTGTATTAGAGTTTATTTATATAAACTTCTTGGTGGTAGGTGATCACCAAGTGGAGTGGATTAGGTCTCGGCTTGAGATTAAACCACTTGTTTTATATCTGCTATGAATTCATAAATTATGTTTAAAATATACTATATATTTTATATTCTGCTGCTAATTACTTTGAAATACAAATATATTTTAAAGTTACTTTGATAGTTAGACTTGCAAGTGTTTTTATGTAATGTAAAGCATTAGGTTAGCTTCAAAAGTTAATTGATCTTCAGATTAAATTAACTGAGAACTAATCAATCTTCTGAGAACTTAACTGACCCTTTACTGTAATAAAAAATCACTACAGTTTAACTTGTTTTATAAATTGGGGATTTTAATAGAAATATTTTTAACAGAAGTTTTAATTGGAACTGAATTCACCCCCTCTTGAGTATCCACTCCGATCAACATAGAACATTAAGGTTCTTATCATTGTGGGGAACTGGTATGAACTTTTTTAACTTAATAGAAAATTTTGGAAATTATTGAATTAATGGTAAAAAAATAACAATCATTATGTTATAAAAAATTTATTAATATAAAATTATATGAATATGTAGGTAATCTAATGTATACAATTATTGATTTTTGGACACTAACTCCAACATGCATTGCACTATGGGTGGGACCATGATGACCCGTTGTGTTGGCCTATTTCCGTATATTGGTATCTAATTGAGACCATATCATTGGAATCTCATCCCCATGATGAGGGGGAATTAATTTATTTTATATAGACCTCTCAGGAAGTCCAAACACAATTCCATCTCGGTGACTTAAAGTCTTCCACCCATGTGACTCAGTCAATTTTAATGAGTATCAACACAATTAGATAACATCTGATTGTGCAATGGTTCTAATCAAAAGGCATACTAGAACTAACGATTCCCAATATTAGGTCATAAAATTCTTTTTTTGTTTTCTAATCTATTACCACACTATCATTTCCATTGAAATAGGGGACCCCACTATACAACTATTAGATTACTATACCAAGTGGAACCCTAGTGGGGGTGGATGATTGCAATGACTAAAACTAACCCTATTTTTCTTTGATAATTAAATTAATTATAAAACTATATTCATTTCACTAAAACTGTTCTCAGTTAGTGATATCATCCTTCCTAATTATTATAGGCTCCTACCCAACTCCCCTTAGCCTCACATAACATATCAATCACCACTATGTGATCATGGTGATATCTTCTTCAAAATAGCCACTTAAGGGGATTGATTTTGGTCTTCCTGATTGAGGCATGCGTGGAATGATCCATTGCAATATTATAGTGAAAAAATATCTATCATAGGATTTATTTGTAAGATATATTTATTTTTTCATTAGATTCCATTATCTAAGAAAAATAAGGATTCTTTTAATTTGTTTATTTATGCTTCGAAATTAAAATATATTATTCTAAAATACTATATAAAATATTATATATATATATATATATATTTTATTTCAATAGTTTCATGGAAAAATAAATATTCATGTATTATTTTTCATAAGTAATTTGTTTTCTAAAAAAAATTCTAATTATTTTGTTTAAAATGTCAAATTGTTTTCATTAACATTATATAAATATATTTTTTTGTGTATTAAAAATAATATATATTTGAAATCATAAATTATTTTCAAACCTATATGTAATGATTTATGGAAAATGAATATGTGGTATAAGTACCAACAAATTATAAAAAACTTATAAAAATATTATAATAACTAACAAAAAAATCAATAATTGTAAAATTAAAATACATCATTTACATATTCAAGAAAGTAATACTATATGAAATACCTTCATCCAAAAAAACCATAATATTTAACAAGGAATACACATAAACACCATTTAATTAAACCATGATCAGATAAATATTAACACTATAACTTTACTATATATACAAAATATGATAATTCGTGGAAATTTAATTCATTTTTAATGTGACAATGCTATAAAACCAATACATTTAACAAAAATAAATTTTAATCACAAAAGACATAATCAAATTTAAATAAAAATGAATAATAGTTAATATAGTCTAAAAATAGTATCAATAATTTTTAACCCACTAAAACAACTATTTAATCCATAATAAATTAATAATTATATAACAATAATGAATCATAAGGTATATTTTAATATAACCAAGTGATCATGAAAAATAAATAAATTATGAATATTCTAATTGAGAAAGTTATACTAAAATAATATATATATAAATTATTTTAAAATTTTGGTCCTTAATGATAATAAATAAAGATAAGAGTAGTAGGAAAAAAAGATTTAAGAGTTAAAGAAGTTATAATATATCCTAGAAAAAATAACTTATATTTGAAGATCAGTTTGAAATATAAAATTCCAACAATATTTCATCACCACCACCTTAACCACCATATACATCACTAACCCCATTCATAGGAAAATATAATTAGTAGAAGAAACAACACTAGTTTGATCACTATTAGGTAGTCCAATGGGAGAAAGTAAAATACTAAGAGGAAATAACACTATCATTAAAGACATGAATATATCAAACTATGATTATATATATATCCCAAAACCATCACACATATAAACCTGAATTTAGTCACAAACTAGTAACTCATATAAACCAATCATTATTTCATACACTATGATAATTTATTATGTTTTCATTCGACCACAATAGTCTTTAATAACCATTACTATAATTCCCCACATTTCTTTGTGGCAATGGAATCAAGAAGAAGACAGATTTCAGTGGAGTGAGACTCAAGTGAGTTTCAATTTTTGGGTTTGGTTAGAGAGTGTTTTGGGTGTTTCTAAAGAGTTTAAAAGGTTGTGTGAGATATGAATATATGGTTAAAAAATGAAGACACATATATTTCAAGATCAAGAACTAGAGGACCTTTTTAGGATATGGTTATAGCCACCTCAAACCTGGCGGTATTCCATTAGAATTTTATTGGATTGGGTAGTGGTGTATACTAACTTTCCCACCATCAAAAGCCTGATAGTTGTCTAATGGAATCCCAACGGTCTCACTGGGAGTCAGAGAGGGATAACATACTTTTGTTGGAAGGCCTTGACCCACATAATGAGTGAGGGAATTTTAGTGATTTTGGATTTCTATTTTAGAACCCCCTTTGGGTTTATTGGTTATAAAGAATCCAAATGGAGGGGAATATCTCCCCTTATCTATTTATTATTCCCTATTGATTTATCTTAGAACTTTGGTGTCTATAATGTTTTGGGTTTTTCATTTAATGGTAATCTCTCATATTATCCCTAAATTTTTTCTTATCCTTATTTTTTCTTTTATTTAATTGACTCTGATCTAGGGATTTGGTATGTTATTTCATAAAAGGGTTGTTAAATCACTCAAAACAATAAGTATTTCATGTACTATGGTTAAAAGGAGTTCAAGAGATGATGAATTCATTCTACATGATATTTTATTCAATAAGGTAAGTTTGTCAGTGAATATTATATGTATCTTAGAAAATTGTATAAAATTGATACTCATGTGAGTTTTAATATTTTGGTATTTTCCTCTTATTAGAAATATTTTTTTTATAATAAATAATCTATACCGCTTTAGTTAAAGTTTATCAATGTGAAATATCTTGATCAATTTTTCAATTTTTAAGTTAATTATTAAATTTTTATGGATTTATTGATTGATTGATAAATTTGGACTTGTTGATGAGATGAGTTCTATTTAAAATAGATGATGAATAGTATAATATTAAGGAGATAAATTTCTTGTGATATTATATAAGTGGACTTTATTCATTGAGGATTTATTATTATTGTGAGAAATGAAGGATTATATTCCTATTAGTTTTTGACCATGTATGATATTATTATTATTAATTGTATAACTATGCAGAATTATTTGAATATGTAAAATGTGCTGGACTCATGTTAGTTTAATAGTCACTAAAAGACCACATAACTAGGATAAATGATTCATTTATTTATGCCTTGATTGAATGATTGTTAGTGGTTTATATTATAGTTTTCATGGATGGTTGAGTTGATGATTCACATAGTTCTATAAAATTAATGTTTTGGAATTTAAAATAAAATATTAAATTATAAGTATTTTTAAATGAAATTTCAAATTAAAAGGTGATTTAAAATTATTGAGTTTTAAATAAGATTTTAAAAAGAAGAATTGGGTTATTTAAAAAGAGGGTTTTTAGTGGATTGTTTCCAAGGGACTTGGGTGATTAAAATAGAATGAGTTTATTTTTTATGGGATATAAAAAAGGTAATTTTTATTCATTTTTTAAGAAGTATAAATAGATAATGTGTTGTTAAGTGTTTTTGTATGATTGACCTCATGTAAGTGGTTCTATACTTTAAATAATGTGGCCTTTTATACTCTCTTACTTAATTGTCTTCCTTGTATAGATTCTCTTATTACATGATGATGTATATTTACTACTTGTAAATTTTTAGTTTTATAATGGGTTGGTAATACAAGCCTTGGATTTCTAGTGATTTAATTTTTTAATTTATATTTCTGGGGAAATTGGAGGTACCCTTAATAATTGTTATAGAGTAAAAAACTATTAGGTTCCGCCACTTGGATCTTAGAAATGTGTCCTTAGTGTGACTTTAATGGGTGATTACTCCTGGGTGTGAATAGGTTAAGGGACATCATTGGGAATGTGTGATAAAATTAATGTTGACCAATAGATGGTAAATATGTTAACCATCAGTATTCTAAGAACTAATTTACATAATATGGGTTAGACTTATTGTTTTTTGGGTTAATGGATAAGGTCAGGTTAAGAAATATATTCTTAGTGTTGTTTGATCATCATATGGGCTTAGATATCAAGATAAGACCCAAGTGAGTTCCCTATTAGGAATGGTTGACATATGTGTATCATTTGTGTGAGATAAATACTAACCACATTTCCTACAGGGATGATATGACATTGTGACAGACCTCAGCTATGATGTTCATGACTAGAAAGACCTCACGAATTACCACTATCTCAATATGCGTTAATTGTTTTATTATAGACTCTTATTCATGGGTGATGATATTATTATTATGTAAAAGTACCTCCCTAGTGGTTTAAACTTTTTTGTTGGTCCATTCATGGTGATGTGGATGAGTAGGCTCTAAGAGCATGCTGGAGGATGCTTGGGAGAATTGGATAGTTACACAAAAATAAAACAGACTAGATTTTATCTTAGGACACACCTATAATAAGACTATGTATATATAATAGAAGATAATAGAGATGACTATGGTCATGATTCCTGGTCCATGAGGTTAGTCTATATTCATATAACTCTATGGTCATGTATTGGGATCCAACCCTATTATCACTCATGATACATGGGAAAACATATGAGAAGAACTTTGGATAGTTTGGAGATATCTTTAGTGAGGACTGAAGAGTGAGATAGGGTATTGATTGAGAGATGAAATATCTATTATTTTTTGTGGTTGGACACCATTAATTAATTTTTATTATATTTTTTACACGATCATGTTTTCCCATGATATTTTGGGTTTTGGATATTGATAGGTAGAAATATGACTGATGGTCCTGGTAGGGCTCTATTAAGTGAGAGTCATTGAGTATGTGAGGTGATACCTCTAAATGATCATGTCTTGTATGTCTAGAGAGTGTGTCCTTATAGTATCCCAGTGTGGGATCGAGACATATATTCTATTTGTTCTAGGAATGTTGGACTTCTACAACAGTGGGTAGAATGGGATTATCCTCACAGGGGTGTGTATGTATTATATGTTATTATAAAACACATGTATGATGACATTTCATTTGTATTCATGGGTTATTTTTCATTTTTGTTGAGTGACCCTCACCACATATTTACACATACATCCACTTGATCATTATCACTCAGTGGTTCATGCTAAGTCTAGTAATACTATAAGGTCATTAGACTCAACCTATACCTATATACAAGACATTTATTTTGGTATAAAAGGTTATAAAATATTATTTCTTCAAATTTTAGGTATCAGGTTCATGATGGACTAATGACTAAGGACGAGCAGTTTCATGGAGGCAAATGATTTTACAATAGACTGTGTAGTAAGATGGTCCTGAGTCTAGTTTACTTTATTTATTTTATTATAATTTGTATGTATTATCTAAGGGAAAAATATCTTAAGTTTCCCAGGATTCTTTCTTTATGTATTGAATTTATATTCTTTATGTATATTTCATATCATGTATATTTTTTTACTTTTATACAATAGACCACATGATTCCTCTATGATTCATAGTTTTATTTTTCCATGGGTTTGGGTATGTTTTATGTATAGGAGATTCATGCAGAATTTTTAGTATATTTGGTTATATAACACCCATGTCCTTATGGATCAAATTAAGAGTTAAATTTTCTGACTTTGGTTAATGAGAGAACAACACTTATTGATTCATTAATTTTGGTTGAGGGTTCAATTTTCATTTTGGGATGCAGTGAAGTATTTTTATGTTTGAGCATGAAATTAGAGGTTTTTTTGGGAATGGTTTGAGGTTACTGAGGCAAGTTAGTAATGTGGGTGGGCTGGGATGAAGTCTCATGTACATCATTTTTCTATAGATGACACCAGGTACCCAGTGGGATATGTAGTGAAGGTTAGTAATTGGGGGTGTCACTTGGAACCTGGTAGGTCTAAATTGGACTTTCCTTAAAATATGATCCTTTTTTAATTTTTAACATTTATATTTATCCCCTTTTGGTGATGTTTTTTGTTCATTTTTTCATAGCCACTCATGGGGCACTTCATGGATCTCATTTTTTCTCCTCTTACTCAACTTTATAATTCCTTAAATAAGCTTGGCCTGAGTGTTTTTCTTCCAAAAAATCCAAGGTAGTTACTCCCCTCCAATATCATCTCTCCCTCTCCACCCTTATTTATTTACATTAATTATCTTATCTTGGTATTTCGATTTTTGATTTCCCTATGTCATAGAGAAATCACTTCTAATAATGGTGCTTCCTTTTCTAATGTCACAAGGAATTCCATATCGATCATCACCTTCCATTGATATCTATTTTGATTATTTGGATTTGGGATACATATTATTTTAGGGTTTATATGATTTCGAGGTGGAATTAAATTATGGATTTTTATTTTTAACTAAGGATTAAGGATATTATGAGATTGAATGAATTTATATGGTCATATTCCTAGGTTTTGGCTAGATTTATTTGAGTTTTAGATGTAGTTATTTTATATTCACAAGATAATAGTTATAAATGGTTTTAGAATAATTATCTGGTCATATTAAGGTTTGCATGGTTTCTATTAGAGAATTCATTAAGGATCATTGTATTTCTTAATCTCACAATCTATTAAGGTGTGGAAGTATCAACTCACAGAGTGAATTTCTTAGATATTCATGGGGAATATGTACCACCTTTACATTAAAGTTCATAATAAACCCTCATGTTATTTTTAACGGTATAAATTATTTATATCCTCATATAAATTTTATAAAACCAATCTAAATATACTATGTTGGGTTTTCATGAAATATTATAAAATGGGTTTAAATCTATTATTTAAGTCTAATGGTTTATACTTTTGTGAAGAAATGTGTTTTAATAAAAATTTAATTATAAAATCCTCACTTTATTGTATAAATTTTATTCATGTAATTTTTATTTTGTTCTAATGCATGGATCATTACATATTTTTTTAAAATTTTATGAAATTGAGATATATTCCTTTATTTTTAACTGCTGATTTGCTTATTTTTATAATAGTTCATTCCTAGAGATGTTATAAGGTTCCTCATGTGTAGTTTCACATAAATGGTGTTGACCACACTGCATCCTCATGTTCATAATTGTGAATATTATATGATCAAAACATCGAAACTTATGGTGTTTAGTAATTTATTACTTAGTTATATGTTTTTTCACCTTTGCATATTTCTATAAGGTGGTCAGATCCTTTTATCATATCTTAATCGGTTTAAGTCATGATCCAAGATTAATATTGGGTAAGACTTGCACCAGTGGTGACATGATGCTTGAGATAGATTGATAAAATGAAGTGATATAAACTATCATTAAAACTATTTTTCCTAAACAAGGTCCCTATTTACTTATAATCACCGAGTTTTTGAAAATTAAATCATTTTTTAAAATTTCTAAACCTTGTTTGAGATTTACCCCCGATTTAATTATTGTAGTTAGTTTTCATGAAACCATGGCCTTCTTAGATACTGAAAATTTATTATATTTATATATATATGTTTTTTCTTACGTAAACTATGTAAATCACTTATTTTTGTTTTAAATTATGTGAGAAATAATTTAAAATAGTTATCCATTTTTATTTAATTATTGTTTTGTCTAAAAATAGTTTAAATGTTGAGAAAAATTATTTTAAAAGAAATATGGTTTTGAACTAATTTTATAAAACAAAACATTTTTTTGTCTCACCCTCTATGTGATACACTTCAAGGAATCATGGATAAAGACCAAAATGACCATGACTTACACGTAGCTTACTAATAGTGTGTACATGTAGACATCCCAACCAAGAATAGTTCCCTTTTTAGTAAGGGGTAAACAAACCATAGGATGTACACTACATTGAAGTTTGTGTTTTTTTGGTGTTTAACCAAAATACTTGAGTAGGGTGTGATTCTATAACTTTTTCCATGCTTGAATTGTAACGTTTGTACCTATTTGAAATTTATTATGTTTTATTCTTGATTTTTGCATGCCTTATTCCCTCAATACATGCAACCTAAAATTATTCCATGTTGAAATGATTATTAGTGTAGTGTAATGAAACATGTCTATCCTTTTATGTATTGAAAATGATTTTTATTGAATTGAAATATTTCAATAAGAATGACTACATATTTGATAGATGGTCTGCTAGTTGGAAGATATATATTTATTGTTTATATATAAAATAAAATAAGGTATGATAACTATTTATGTAATATATCCCAATCAATAAAAGAATAATTATATACATTGGACCAGTCACAAAGATCTATAATTTTTTGTACCCTTATACTCATATGTATGGGTGAATATGTGTACATGTGTAAGATAATTATAAGTATTTCTTTTTCCTCCTGAAGAATATGTCCCTAAGTGTTATTCTTATATTTTTAATTAAGATGAAAATAGGTATTATGGGAATTAAATTATCGATATAGGTTGTTATTGATTATAGATTTTATTAATCTAAGGAATAGTTCCCCATATTCTATTATTGTACCTTGTTTATTGACTACTGAATTGTTTTATCATATACTTATCTAAATGAATAAATATGTTCATGAATACATATAGTTATTCACTGTTGAGTTCAATAATGTTGGTTGTACCATACTCATGGGGTTTTCATTGTTTCACATATTTGTTTCACCTCACATTGCTCATATGAATTGATGTGTAGGTATGAAAATAGTTGGTATTAGTGCTTCTGTTTTTATCTATTGTCCCCTAAGATCATTTTGAATTCTTATTATGCCACTTTTCTTTTTTAATATTGTATTTATAATTGGGTAAATAGCTTCCCACAAAAATTATATTAAAACCTCGATGTCAACACCATCCTTTGGTGATAGGGAGATGTTCTTGAGGACATACAATATCATAGCTCTGTGTAGTTTGAGTAATCGGGTCCCTGTCATTACAATGTAGTATTAATGCAGTGTTTTGTTGTTATCCATGAATTTGCAATTTAATGATTTAGAGAGTATATTGGATATAAAACTCAAGAGGGGTGGGGGGGGGGGGGGGGTACACCGTGTGAATGTTAGGAAAACATGACAATGGTGTAAACCTAAGTTACAAGGGATGCCCGAGTGTGTTGAAATGGAACTATAGTATTGAGTGAGGTGACATTTTTAAGTGTCTAAAAACCAAATTTGTAAAATTAAGGGATGTATGTTATAGATTTTGATTGATATACACTCCTTAATTTGATACACTCATAATATGGTCTATTTTCACATTAAGAGATGCACATTTCAAGTAATTAATATATAAATATCTGTAAAAAACCTTAATTAATTAAATATCAGGTAATAATGTAAATAATATTTTCTTATATACCTTATTAGTTCCTATTTAATTAATTAATTTCATTCACATATGACTTTTTATATTATTTATTTAGTAATATATGTGGTAATGTGTTATATAATTGTAACACGATTTCAAATTCTTGATCATACAATCTTTTTATTACATAGGTTTTATTTCCAATAATTATACCAATTTACGAATTATTAAGGTACTAATAGAATAATTTTTTAATGTTTTTTGAGAATATTATCTACCATATGTTTTTGGATTTTATGTGATCATGTTGTATACCCTTTTAATATCATTTTATTATCATGCATGATACCATTTTTTGAAAACATAATTTATAATTATCTTAATTTGTTTTCTTGATCATTCCATTTATTTTGTTCAAATTTCAAGTTATTTAAAATGTATATAAAATTCATGTATTGTATTATAGAACCTATTAACATTTCTATGTTGCGGAAAACTACTTAAAAATATTATTTTTTAAATGACTTTTCTTTTGAAAAGTGATGTGTCGTTTAGGATGGATATATTTTAGTAAAATGATTTTTTGATATTTTCAATTAAATTTAATCATTAATCCAAATTATTCTAAGGAATGAAATGTTTTAAAAAGGTTACTTTCTAATAAATTAAAATTAGGTTAGTGTTTTGAAATTTACATTTTGTAAACTATTTCATTTTTGGAAATTTAATTTATTTTGAAATGAATATGAATTTGATCCAGAAAATAGAATTCATTTTATTTTAGATTTATTCAATAAGTGCGTGTTTCAAGAAATTGGAAGTTTATGGAAGGTCAAGAAAGGTTAAAACTATATAGTCCTTATTATGTGAATATTATAATGGTGATATTTTTTTTGTTAGTTAAGATTTGATTTTTTTTGGAATCATAGTAATACCTTATATATCAATTTTTTTGTATATAAGAGGATATATTTATTTTTGGAGATTTTGTATTATAACAAGGATAATTATTAATTAAATATTTTAGTGATTATATTTAACCTTTAAATTATATATTATAATTTATATTTATTTGGGAATTTTATGTAATGTAAATGTTTTAGTGATTTAGGATAATAAATAATGTGTTAGTAGTTAGTATGATTTGGGAGTGTTATAATTTTATGGTATGTTATGATTTGAGTTGGATTTAGAAGTCATGAATCATAATTTCACAGGTATGAAAACCCATATATTTCATACACCTTAATTAATTATTATTTACAAAAATATACACATAATAAAATACTATAATATCAATAGGCCTAGTATCTTTTGTATATTAGGTACATAATATAATAAAATGAATAGGGATATAACAAAATTATTTAAAACACCTTTAATATTATCTTAAAAATTTAGTTTCTCTTCTAAAATAGTCTGGGATAACCGGGAGATGTAAATAATAAAGGGGTGAGATATAAATCCTAGTAAGGGAATAATCAATCTATAACAAGATAAAATAAGTATATATTAGTAAATAAGCATATAAAGTTGACATAAAATGGGAGAGAATCATAAACATGATCATTTATTCATGATATAAGATCACAACATCAAGGAAACATAAGAATGTGGTAACAACATAAAACATGTAATCATAAACACAATTCAAGTGTAAAGGATAATGCATCATAAAATTTTGTGCTTAGTATAAACTCACATGCACCATACATGTAATATCATGAGATAAAAAATTACCTAATTCATTGAAAGGATATATTATTTTGGGCACACTGATCCCATTTATATCATGTACATGCATAAGTGTGACACAATGATCATTCAATATAATAACACATCTTATCAACTTTAATACCATGATTAAGAAGAGTCAGTTATATACATGTAAGTACCTAGTCAATTAAGGATAGGTACATATAGTTTAATAACCTTGAGTAAAAATGTGGATGGGTATTCACTATAGATTTTTTTTTGGAATTGAAAATTTCAAGATAATTTCAGTAGCATAATGGGTGTAAATAAATATTTATGGAAAGGGTAAATGAGAGTGAAAATAGGTATCTAATTAAATGGGAATCATATGTAAAATATTTTTTTTGTAAAAACACATTAAAACATTGTGAATTGTAAATGAAAAGTGTCTTAGTATAAAGAAATTATAGGATGTAAAAAATAAGAGGAGAGTGTCTATTAACTTGAGAGGGTGCTTCTAAATTTTTTGGAGGATCTTCCTAAGAGTTTGGGGACTCCATATGATGGATCTAGAGATGTAATTTTGGAATAAATTAATGTTAAAATGGGATTTAGTAAATAGGAATGGGAGTTTGGGTGGTTTTTTATAGAAATAGAGAGGGGGATTCTTTATTAATGACTATATATAGGTTTTGGAATCTATGTGATAAAATAATCAAAACATAAACACTTCCGAAGGGGTTTGACCATGGTTCCATGTAATTAGGTGTGATTTTAAATATTTTATAAGGGTAATAAATGATCTACCCAAAATAATACACTTTTTTATGTGGAGGTGAGTTACATTATTAAAGAATTAATTTCAATACCTTAAAATATAATATTGGTTTTGAAGGATTCATTATGGGTTTATCAAATTAATCAAATAACTTAAAAACAAATTATATTAAAGGGGAAACATAATTTTGGTCTTTAATATTCTATATATTATTTTTTATATCATTTTTTGGAAATATAATGTCATAATACATACTATATCTTTATAACATATTAAATGTTTACCCAAAAATTTAAATAAAATAGAAAATTATGCAAAATTAACTGATGCTAATTTCAAAATTAATATTTATTTTATCAAAAATAATTCTATAATTTTTTTAGTTTACAATTTTAAACCAAAATCATCATTTATTAAAAATAATAATATTTTTCTAACTGTTAAAAAAATTTCATTGGACTTAATTAAGTTATATTATTATTTTTATATAAATAAATATTATTTCATATAAATATTCTATAAAAATAATATTTATTTCCAAATTCATGAATTCATAAAAAAGATCTTTTTAAATAAAACCATATATTTTTTTAAAAAATAAAATTTTGGTTTCTTCATATCTAATTTTCATCAACTCATATAAAATTATATGTATAAATTAATAATGAAAAGGAATGAACATAATCATTATTTTGTTATAAATAAAACATAAAAACACATACTACTAGAGTATAGATATATAAAATCTTATAACACCAGTGTATTCCCTAATGGTAAGGTGTGCGATGAAGGTGCTTTCTTGAGGTGCTTTGACAAATATGGTTTGGTTTTTGATATGGATGAGCTTGAAATTATCCCATAAATGGTTTCATTAATGATTTATTTATTGAAACACATATTCATATTGGTTATAGGAATATCCCAGTGACACCATCTCCCATAGAAGATCTGATAAATGGGATTCATAGGGTATGATCCTACTGGTTGAGGACATAACACCTTCTTGTTTTTAATTGGACTCTATCATAACCCTTAATATACTAATATTAATTGTCCCTAAAAAATGGATATATTATCAATGTTTAAAATGATTAATAATATTTTAAATCTGGTAGACAATATAATGGTATAAAATAATCAAATAAGTGAATTTGTTTTATATAACTATATTAGTTAATAAGAAATTTATTCATTTACAAATGGAATTTAATTTATATAAGTTTAGGTCATTACATTCTCCCCCTTAAAAAGTTTTACTATAAAAATTCTCATTTCATACTTTAAAATAGATGATGGTACTTCTTTTTAACAACCTCTTCCACTTCCCAAGATTCTGCCTCAAACTTTTTTTTCTTCCACAACACTTTGAGTAGTGGAGTTATCTTGTTTCGTAAAACATTGTCTCTATAGTATATGATATCCATATTTTACTCCTCAGATGAAAGGATTTTCTCCAAGGGTAATAACTTTAGATTCAATACATGTGAGGGGTTTGGAATTTACTTCCTCAAGAGTGATACATGGAACACATCATGTACATTAGATAAGTTATGTGATAGTGCTAGTAGATATTCCACCACTGTGATGCAATCAAGGATCTAAAACAGTCTGATGTATCTTAGACTAAGTATTACCTTATTCCTAGAATTCAAAAATTTCATCCACAATGATATACAGAGGAACATTTTATATCTAGTGTAATGTCCCAAACCAGGATCCACATAACCCGAGCCCCGATCCGGTGGGTCACATGGCCTCAAGAACACCACCCCCTATGCCAGAGGCAACCGAATAGTAGTGATGGTCCAAGGTGGTACAATGGAGAGACTATGCCCTCATATCAAACTAGAATAGTGGATAATGTAAATAAAATAAAATAATGGAAGCATAAATATAAATAGACACTATATCACAGAACTAGTAACCCACCATAGTGGAATAAGAATATAAAAAGATATAATAAAAACCCGTGGAAGTGTAAATAACCAAGAAACATAATAATATCAAAATCTCAATAGATGAGTAATATATAATGATGTCATGGAATGATGATATAATAAAAGGGTAAATATAGGACATGAATATAAAACTTTATATGAAAAAAATAAAAAAATAAAAAATATTTCTCCACTAGAATCTTGAGAATATTATTGGCCCTATACTTCCATGATCCATACTATAAGTAAAATGAATCAAGAATCTATAACAGGCTGCTTTCCCTTATCCATTCCCATAGAAATATAATCTACTTAGGTACCAAAGGTAGCCTGAGTTGGGTGTGAGATAAAATCCTAGTAGGCCACCACAAAAAAAATATAGAAATAATCTAGTATGTGTACATACAAAAATATACAGGTATATGGAATGATAAAAGATCAGAATAAATAAATACTAGCCGACTCAAGTTCCTCCAGGACACCTGGAAAGATCTACATTATTCCGGATATGCCAATAAAAGTGTCTGATCAGTAACCATACATACACACACACACACACACACATATATATAGTATATATATATATAATATAGTTATATATTGTATCCAAATAAATTCACTAAGTATGTGATCACATAAGTAGGCATATAATAAGATAGTTGGTACTGACTGGACCTATGGAATAACTCAGGCATCCATAACAAGTCTAATGAGATATAGACACAAGAAAAGGGTACATTCCATGAATATCATACTGAATTTGAGATGTTAGGCTCATCCCTTGAGATAGGTGGGGAGAAATTTCATTCCAAAAACCCAAATAAAGGAACATGGAACATCATTCTTGTCATCTATATACAAGTATATTGGCGAGAGAAGTCATGCCCATCACCCGATGCAAGGGAGATTAAATTTTCATTCTCAAAAAGTCACATAACTATCGTTCACTATCCAATATAAATGAAATAATCATAATAATAATCATATCTTGAGTTATTTCCTATAATTTATCATAATCATGAAGTTCAATATGACCACGGGAATCACATACCATAAAATTCACATTTGATAATTGTGTGATAACAGGTGTGGCTTTAACACCTATTTCCATCTCATTTAAAATTTACATTTAATTAATTACGGCATAAAAATACATATTGAAGGTCAATACAATCACTTATAAGGTTATTTGGTCAACTGGGATATTACACAAGGAGGGAAAATTCATTCACAATCCCATCTATAGACTTAGGTAGTGTTCGGTCCATTAAACAATTATTCAATAGTGGAAACATAATTAACACATCCAAAGGGGTGGAAATAAAGTGTTCAATATACTCTAATAGTATATTAAGGATCCAAGAGATTATAGAAACATGATTCATTTAATTTAAAAATAAATAATGCATTTTAAGGAAATGTAGATCAAAAGTCAGTGTACGACACAACATAAGGGATATTAAATCAACATTACTTTAATAGAAAAAAATATACCACATACTATAGGGCCATAGATGACACCACATCCAATATAGACATTATATTTTATGTAGATCGAAAGAAAAAAAGAACAGTGAAACACCCTATACATAGGGTGAATTACATCACACTAAAATAGTGCCAGAGATGGTAGGAGCGATGAAGAATGGAAGTAAGAGGATTTGAGTTCTTACCAATAGAACTCCAATGCTTTTAAGAACACTTGTTTTGGAGTATGTATCGATGAGTTATCTATATTTCTAGATTTTGTAAAGGTAGATATCCATGGAGAATATTAGGTGTACATATCTATTGGGAAATAAAGAATGAGAGCCAGAGGTTAAAAAACATTGAGGGAAATATTTTAATTTCACACAAACTGAAAAGGCCTCATGGTTTGGTTGCAATTTTATCCAAATTGTGCGCCAATCACAAGCCACACTACTTCTTAAGGAGGGACGCCACATGAGCTAGGAATTCAATTTTACTAACCATGTGTAATATATGATAATTCTAATGTCTCAAATCCCTCTAAAATATTCATGGGTGTAAAAAAACAATGTATCCTTCTACTCCCTTCTGAAACTCCCCACACGGTTAGAGAAATCATATGGGATGGGTTGCATGGTCTCTCCTAACTATGTCTCCCAATATGTTTTAAAAAATTCAGTGGTTCTAGTCTCTAAAGAATCCTTGGACACCCTCATGATCTTTGTGACTCAATTAAGAAACATTATAATGTTTGAGAAAAAACAAAGGACTCATACCATTGAGAAAATTCAGGTTGTTTTAACCTCCCATCCTAAAAGAAAATTTTCCTGGAGTTTTCCTTATGAGGGTAAGGAGGTATCGTCAAAGAATATATCCTTACACCGAACTTGTATATCATCTTCAAAATCCTAGTTCTCGTCCTATACTAAACCATTTTTCCATATTACCCATATAAAACGAACTAACTTTCCTTAGAGTGTATTTGCGCTTTAATAAACAAAATGAACTGGACACTCCTAAAAGTAAGCATCATTATATAACTCAACTTGATTAGGATGAAATAAGTTCAATGGTTTTGAATAATACTAGAAAAGAAGATATATATGAAATACATCATGCATATAATTATATCTCTAAGGAAATTTTATCTAGTAAGTAAGTGGTCTAATTTGTTTCGCGACCTCAAATGGTACAATGAATTGAGGAACAAGCTTAACTAGACTTTAAATATATTGATGTCCCAACTTGGGATATCCTCTTAATAATACCAAATCTCCAACCTTGAACTCAAGAGGTTTTTATTGTCAGTTGGCATGAAAATGTTGTCCAAATAGAGCTATCAACATGCACTTTCTGATCATTTGTACCTACAATGAAGTTTACTGGATCATATGAGGTCCAAACAATTATGCCTCCCCAACATCTAACCATCACAGAGGTGAATGGAAAGGACTACCATATAAATCCTTGTTATGATGCATTGGGATGGTATATTTAAAGTAGTTATTTTCAGAAAACTCAATAAGGGGTATGTGTTTCTCCAAAGAACCCCCAAATTCAAGGTCACACATATAGAGCATTTCCTCTAACACATAAATCTTATGCTATATTTATTCATTAGTCTAAGGGTGATAGGCCATCCATAGAAGAAACTATGTACCCAATTCCTTATACAACCCCTTACAGAAAGAAGATATGAAAAGATAATCCATCTTAGATAAGATAGATTAGGGATATCCCTAAAAAAATATGACCTCTCTAACATATAGTCTCTCTAGATCATCTACTGAAATTTTTTATCAAATAGGTAACAAGTGTGTGAATTTCATCAAATGATCAATGAAAACCCAAAATGTATCATTTTCACATGGTGATCTATATAAAAAACTCATAAAATTCATAGAAACATCATTTAATTTCCATACGGGAATGGTAAATAGATATAAAGGTTTTTCTAGCCATTGATGTTCATCCTTCACTTGTGGACAGGTGGAACGCATAATGATAAAGCTAAAAATCTCCAATTTTTTACTAGGACTCTAATAGTAGAGATTTATGTCATGATACATCATAGTGACACTGGGATTTACTACCCATGCAGATTCATGAAATTCCCACATAATCTCATCTATGAGGTTAGCTGGGGCCCAAAAATTTCCATGAAAGCATAAAGTCTCATCCTCATCCATGGTTTAACCATAAGATGAATCATCATCTTGGATACTTTCCCTTAATACTAAGCTATCAGGATTAGATTGTTTCCTTATTATAACCAGTTCTAGATGGGGAGAGGTTGCTACTAAGGCTAAGAGGATAGTTTGACCATGATCCTCTGAAACCTCAATGTGCATCTTTGAAATCATGGTCATGAGTTTCCATTCAACACTAGCCTCTTGAACCTCTTGTGTATGAGCCTTCCAACTTAGATCATTGACTACATCATTACCTTTTTTAGGCATATTGGAAAGATCCAAATTGGAGGATTGTTTATAATCACCCCATATGTGCTACCTTAGATTCAAACCACACTATGTAAAAAGGTACTTAAGGATTTTGTGATCAATGAATTCCACAAAATTCTCTCCAAGTAAATAATGTTTCTAAAAACCTAAACCATGAAGTAAAACAATTATTTGTTCTTCATTCATAAGGTAATTATTATCATGATGCTTCAATCAATGACACACATATTCTACAACATTCTCATCCCACATTATAATAGCTCCCTGTCTGATACCTGATGTGTCACAATAAATAGTATAGATTATTCCCAACATTGGAAGAATAAAGATCAGCACTGAAGTCAATTCACCCTTCAAATCCATAAATTCTACATCACAAGCTTCTTACTAGACTAATATCACACCATTTTTAGTTAATCACATAATTGTCTCTACAAGCATGATAAATCCTTGATGAAGTGTCTTTAATACTTGTTTATCTCTAAGTAACTATGGATATAAAAGGCATTCCTAGGATAATCCTAGGAAAACAAAAATATCAATTCCTCTAGGTCCACTAAAACTTCTGATTCCAAGATGACACGACCCAGGAAGTGGAATGCATTGATATAGAAGTGGAATTTACGGAGCTTAACAAAAATTTGGTGCTCCCTTATCATATTCAGTATTATCACATGATGGTTGACATGGTCATGTCAAGAGTGGGAATACACTAAGATGTCATCCAAAAATACTACCATGAATGAATCCATGTATGGATGGAAACCCTGGTTCATTAGAACCATAAAAATAGTAGGTGTATTCGTGAGACTGAACAATATAATCGGTTACTCAATTAGTCGAAACCTACTTCTGGAAGTTGTACAAGGTATGATTCAAGACTTGAAATTCACCTAATGATAGACTGATCTCAAATCAATATTTGAAAACACTTTCTCTCTTTGGAATTAATCAAAGAGGTCATATATTTGAGGAATTGGATACTATTTATTAACCATAAGTTCATCCAATGATAGATAATCTACACAAATCCTGAGGTTATCGCCCACCTTCTTAGAAAAAAACGATGAACCCCAAGGATAAGAAACAGAGAGTATAAATCCTTTACCCTCAAGGTCCTTAAATTATTTCTTGAGCTCCATAGGATCCATAGGTTCCATCCAATAAGGAGGAGCAGTCACTAGTGTTTCTCCTAGATCTAGCTCAATGATAAACTCTAGCTCTTACTCTTGAGGTATCCCAGAAAAGTCTTCAGGGGAGACATCCTTGATCAATCCACTATATGAGAGAAAATACTGGTTTGTAATCCATGATCATCCAAGAAAAGAATGGAAACCTAAGCCATCACTCTACCCATCCTTTGTAGATTGGACACCACTCAAGTTGAAAGTATATCCCATTCTCCATTATAGACATACCTACCACCCTCTTGTGATGTAAATGTCACCCTTCAATGAAAGAAGTTAATATGAGACCAATCGGTAATAAAAAGTTCCTTCCTGATAATTACGTTAATCCCTGTCATGTCAAGCTCAAAAAGATTACATATTAAGAAGTATAAACCTATCTCGTGTAGAAATCCTTAAAATGGTGTACACTCATTAATCAGATACCTAATGAGAAATAAAGATTCATCATGCGATAAAATTGTTCAATATCAAGGCCGATACTCTCCATGATCATCTCATATATAAAGTATAAGTGATGCACCTATATCAAACAAGGTAGATACTGAATTAGATGATACTAGAATAATACCTTGAATAGAGAAGTTTCAATACTATTATATTACATAATAGGCTATATTTCATGTCACGATCCCATACTATGGACCTAAGACACATCCTGACTACTCTCAATAATCCCCCTCTATTGGTGCTGAGAATCATGAGTCCAACCACCTTTACCTCAACTACCACCTTGGCCTGAACAACTTATAGTTTTCCAGCTACTTTCTTGGTGAGATACTAGTAGCCTTGCTATAGAATGTGGGCTAGTTGTAGATACTCACTCTTTAGGCACTGATGGAAAGGTCTTGTAGAAGCACTAGATATGGCCCTTCCTTCCATAGCCTCTTCATTCCACTATATCCCACGAACATTGGGGTTTGGTATGTCCCAGATTCCCCCACCAATGATAAATAAGAAATCCGATGATATGAGTGACCTGACTATTGCTACACCTTTGAGAATACACAAAGAGACAGTTTCATATACTAGAAGAAACACTATTGGATCGAGGTGTTGAACTATCATAGTTCCCACTATCAACTTCCCATATATTTCTCTCAGTAATAAGGGACTGTTTGACTATCTTAGAAATATTTGTCATCCTAAATAAATTGAATTGAGATCAGATGGTTTATACTAGCCTATCCTAAAATCTCCTGACTGTCATAAAATTATCACCGATAAAGTAGGAGAAAAATGATCTAGCTTAGTAAAATAAGAAAAATACTCTAAGAAATACATAGATCCCTATTGTAGGTCCAAAAACACTCTAGCCCGATCACCCCTCATAGTATATGAAAATATGTAGTCATATAATATTTTTAGAATTATTCCCAGATCATATTACAATGAACATCTTCTAGGGTAATAAAATCCCATTATATCTTAGCATAATCATGTTTCATATAGATATAAGGTTTGACCATCTACTCTGGAGGTGTCTCAAGATGATTCAAAATAGAAAGTGTGACCTCTATCCATGAATCTTCAACCTGAGGTATGCCATCATTTGAAAACGTGTGAGGATTCTAATACTAAAACATTGAAATCATCTCTTCCATAGTTCGAATAAGTTTAGTGAAACATTTATTTTTCTGCATCATGCAGAATAAATCATCTTAAAACTAGGCTTTTGTTCCCATATCATGAATAAAAGGTGGTACTATATGTGGAACTACTGGAGAGAATCATTGGTGACTCAAGGCCTGCCACTTCCAGTGCATGGTCATCACTTCCTTCAGGGTGTAGGAATCGATGCTGTCATGATGACATGATTCTAAAATTCCAAATGCACACCCCAGAAAGAATTTAACAGTCAATATATCACAGATAGATAAATGGGATTAGTTCATAGCTTTGTTATAAATAGACCACACCTCTCTATCTGCTCCAAAATATAGGCCTATTTGATAAGTAAAGACCATAAAAATACATAAGGGTGTAATATATACCCCACCTACCTACTACTATGAATGAATCAAGATCAAGGATGCATATCACACTTATAAGATAACAATTTCATTCTAAAAGTTACATTTATTTTTGGATTTTTTCTCATTTATGTATTTAAATATCATTAAATGGTTTAATTATATGGATCAAAATTTATAATCATTAAGGGTCCATACTCATTATAAATTGAAAGAAGAAATCCACTTAATCGAAACCATAACACATTCCATCCCATTTAACTAATGGTCCATGGATCAATGTGCCATAACTTACTACTTATGTTTTATATTTTAACCAATGATGGAAACACATATTAGGTTAAGTAAGATACATTAAGTTTCAATTATGTTTTCTCAGTAAGACAAGAAATTTTATCTCATTTATATATATATAATAATCTATACACTAACTATATACAATAGTAAATTTCTAATGAAAGTAGACATGACATGGAAAAATACATGGAATATTTGTCTTAAGCTGGAACTAATGATGAATGAGATGTCACACCCTCATTCATTAGGAAAAATTAAATGAAATACCATTATAATAACACTAATAATAACTACATCATAAGGCATGTGTGTCACCCAATAGTGAAGTCGTGTAAAATTCAGCACACATAATCAAAACAATAATAACCCATCCCATGTAATTTAGGTCTCCCCTATACTTGGGTTAGATATGCCTAGGAAGAGGCTTATTACCAAATTTATTAATCCCCTAGTATCTTGTATAATTCCCAAAAAATAAGAAAAAAATTAAAAGAAATAGCTCTGATACCACTTTATAATATCCCAACCTGGGATCCACTTAACATGTTCCCTGTGACAGTGGGTCACATGGCCTCAAGCATGCCTCCTTGTATTACATAGTCTACTAACTAGAAGTGAGGGGCTAAGGTTGTGAAATAGGGATTTTATACCCTAATATATGAATGGTACAATAGATAAAGTAAATAGGCATACAACATCAGAAGAATAAATATAAACAGACACTATAACATAGGACCAGTAACCCACCATAGCAGAAGAATAATATAAAAAGATATAATAAACAACTGTGGAAGAAAAAAAATCAAGTAATGTAATAATATCAAAATCTAAAAAGAAGATTAATATACACTGATATCGTAGAATGATTATATACAATAAGGGAAATTAGGGACAAGTATATAAAACATGATATACAAAATTATAAAAAATAAAAAAAAATTATCTTCTAGAATCCCAAGAATATTCTTGTTCTTCTACTCCCATGATCCATACTATAAGTCAAACTGATCAAGAATATGTAACAGGTAAGTTTAACATATCCATTCCTACAAAAAAATAATATACTCATGAACCAAAGGAGGCCCGAGTAGGGTGTCACAAAAAATTATAGTAGGCCACCACCAATAGTGTCTAGAAATAATTAAACATGTGTACATAGAAACAAATACATACAGTTATAAGGAATAATAAAAAATATATTAATAAATAAATATTATCTATATTAGGTTCTTATAGGACACCTGGATGGCACTACTAAATTTTGATGTTTTTCACACTCCATAGCTCCTTGAAGTTTTGGATAAAGCTCTTCTAGAAGGTGTGTGAAGCGCTGGCTTCTTCGATTCCTACTTATGATTCTTATTTCAGTATAATCCTTGAAGATGGTTTCTTTGGTGCTATTTTTGGCTGTTTATTATGTTTTATATTTGATCATTTATGGTGATTCAATTTTTGGATCTTATTGAGTATTAGTTAAATGGATTTTTTATTTATTGGATGCTTTCAGTGTTCTCTGTAATCAGTTTTTTGGAGTTGGAAAGGATGAAGACAATATATGGAGGTTCTGGTTAGTGATTTCAGTTCTATTTGAAGTTTCATTGTCAATTGGGAGTGAAGGTGTCTTTGGTAATTGTGATTTGATTTGTTTTTCTAGGATGTTGAAAAGTTAATGACATGGTTTGGATGTTTTACGATGGCTTGGTGGATTCCAACGATCTATAGAATTCCAATGAGGCATTTGGATGGTGATAATGGTAGTGGTGATTGGATGGTGATGATAACAATAGTGCTTTATAATGATGTTGGAAGGAAACACTACTTGACATATGTGAGTGAATAAAGAATCGCGATATCATCGACTCATTTATTTTGGATTAATTTGACACCATGCCACCGTTATGTGGAAAGGAAATATTGGGTCATGTCACTGTTAAGTACAATAGACTGTTAATGATCTGTCTCTATTCTGTGAAATTGACTTATTATTATTCCCCATCTCTTGGAAATTTTTTCTATGTATCAAATGAAGGTAACACCCTATTAGTTAAAAAAAATCTTTGTTCTATAGAATACACAACATGATACACCAAAATTAAATGAAATCCAAAATATTTTTATTTAAATATAACCATTAAAATATAGTTGTTAAATTTACAGGTGTGAATATATTTACCTAATTATGAAATATATGTATATATAGGACCTACTAAATAAAATTTTATTGAATTATTCTTATGAAATAAGTACTCAATTTTTAGTAAGTTTATTTTATGCTTTATAAATATAATTTCTTCGAAAATTATTTTTATTTCTTTTTTTGAAAAAATATTATAATTATTTTTTTTGAAATTATAAAAATTTATATTATAAATATTATATTTCTTTAAATAATCATATATAAATATATTAGGGTGAAATTCTCATATTTTAATGAAAATATTTTTTTTGTGAATAGTGAAAAATACCAATTTTTATTGAAAATTGTATTTTTATTTCAACCATTCACAAAGTTACATTTTATTTCAATATTGTTTCAAAATAAAATTAGTTCCATTGTACTATGAATAATCCAATTAGTTTCATTTTTTTAAAAAATATAATTGAATTTGGTATAAAAACATTTTTATACAAGAAAGGTATTTTTAAGAAAAAAAAACATTTTTCTAAATAATGATTTTCATTGAGTTTTGTGAAATTATATAAAATTAATTAATTTATATATTTTTTATTGAATTTAATAAAAATTAATACATATTTTTAATCATGACTTTCAATTTTTTTAAATACCCCTTTTATTTTTTGTCAATATGAATAGTAACCGTGGTAAAATGTATCTCCTCAGTAAAGGGTAAATTCTATTAATCTAGGTTAAAACCAAGTAATAAGTCCATAATTTTTCATCTTAATTATTATTGTATGAATATTAATATAACATTATAAATTTTTTTAGAAATTAAATTGTTTAATGGATACTCGTTCATGAAAATTACCCATATAATATTTAAATCAAAGAATGTCATATAATGTCACTCTCTTAGTTTTAAATATCTATTATGTGCCCAAAGAGGGAAACCTTCATGATAAGAATGAAAATAAATATCTATTTTTAGATTAAAAAAATTAATTTAATGATAAAATATTATTTCTAATTTTTAGAAATTATATAATTACCTTATATTCTTGGGCAACACTAATATAATATTTATTTAATGAACAGAGAAATAAAAGAACTGATTTTAAAAATATTAAAATAGATATAATATTAATGTTATAAAGTGTCCTAAATAAATTATAGATATATATGCCATGTTATGGTACTTTTATTGTAATATATTCTAATTCCCATTCTGCATTGATGTATTTAAAGTCAAATTGAATAAATAGTGTCAAAATTTATATTAATGATATTTTATCAAAATAATATTTTATTAAATTATTTAAAATTAATTAAAATATTATATTTGGAAATTTTAATAAAAATTGTTTTAACATATAACTCATGGTATATTTATGAATCACTTGTTCATTTTTAATAATATAATTAACTGTTTGTGATTAAAAGAGTGGTTATCGGGGTTAAGGTCAAAAATAATTAACCAAGGGGTTAATAAAAAAGATAAGAATTAAAATTTTATAAAAATTTGTCTAAATTTAATTGTTTTATGTTATTTTAAACCTATAAACCTTTTTATCAAGTTAATGGCCATTTACAAGCATTTGGATCTTTAATAGACTTATTATATTTTAATATTTTAAAGAGATTCATAAAGCACATCTTGCCTCAATTATAAAAGGGTCCCATTAATAGACTTAATTGTGAAATATATCTCAAAAAACCCTAAATATTATTCTTTTATATATATTTATCAAAGTTCTTGTGGTTTTGGTTTCCCCAAAATACCTACCCTAGGTTCATTTAAGAGAGATCTAGAGGATTTATACCGAAGAATAGGTAATCATCTTTACTGAGTCCTTCACCTTTATTTATTATTATACTTACACTTAATGTTTTGTAACCAAAATATAATAAGAACTGAAGTATAATAAATATATGGATATGTTAATATGATTATGGTACAATTATAATCTATCATTTTCCAATCCTACAAAAAGTGGAAGCATCACTCATGCGTACATGTGACTTACTGACTCCATGTATCAGTGTAATTAATTTTTCATAAAAACTTTAGTTAGATAGTTATAAATATTTAAATAATGATTATTTATGATATTAATGATGTAAATATTATTCTTTAACAATAATTTTATATTTACCTACTTACCTTTAAATATGTTGGAAAATGATAGCATTGATCATGCATACATGTGGACTACAACCTCCATGAAGTGGTACAAACCATTTTTCATTTATATTTTTTGTGAATGGTAATAAGGATAAATTTAATGATTATAAATATGATATATATTTTATAATAATTATGTTTTAAAGATTAATTATTATTCACCTTTCATTCTTTTCATTTACCGAAAAGTGAAAACAACGTTCATGCCTTCATACGGCTTGTCGTCTCCATGAACCATGTAATTAATTTTTTATCTCTAATTTTTATAAATGAATCTAAATATATATATATATATATATTGAAAATATATGATATTTATTCCATTAATAAAATTATGGATATTATTTAACCATAAAAAATGTACAAGTACCAGAACTACTGAATCAAAATAACAAAATTGTTTACACATGAAACAAATATAATAATAAAATATTACTAAAAATCAAGTGATAAAAATTTATATTTGGATAATATATTACATGATAAATACGACTCTGGTTCTTATAATAATATATAATAAATTTAAATTTATTATACATGAGGTTAGAGCACCTACGTTACAAGTCGGACATGAGGTAAGGGATTTCGAATCAATTTCCACTCTATTGAGACATATTTTGTATTATACACCAGTTTATTTTTATGTGGTATATATAATAAATAGTTGATGTAATTAAAAATAATATATATTTACACATTATGATTAAATTTCATTTCAAGTTCACTCTCTTAAATTGTTTATATATATTTTATTCCAACATTTCTTTTCTTCGAAACATGAATCAATCAACAAAATTTTTAAAAGAAAAACCAATCTTATTTCTATTTTTATTAGATATATTTTTCTTCCATATAATAATTTTATCTAAATTGATTTTAGTTTTTTACACTTATAAAATGAATTATAAAATTAAATTTCACCAATTTTCGACTTTCAAAAAATTATTTGAAAGGAATCTTTTTGTCATTTTTCAAATGAGGTACTTTGTGACTTTTCTGGCTAAAGTATAGAATGAATTTTTTTATCAAATACAAAATTAGTTTATTTTCACACATTCAGGACTAATATTTTATTTTATTCTTAATTTTAAATCTTACAAGTTTATTTTCAAAGAAAACATTTATCTTTAAAATTTCACAGCTTTTTAAATAAGTGATTTCAGAAAAATGGAAATTTTAATTTCCTCAAGAATATTTTAAAAATATTTTAATTAAATTTCTATTCATTAATAACAATAAGACTAATATTTTAAATATTCACCATTGGGAATATATAGTAATAATACCATCCTTTTAAACATTCACTTTTGATCATTGGATATTAAATTTCTCTTAAATATCCATATTCTTTGTATCATAGATATAATTATTATCTAAAATATATAGAATTTCTATATATGGTGATATAGTTTTAATGTATTTAATTTACCGTGGAATTATTTATAAATCCATAATATTTATTCTATATAAATAATTATTGATAAGGCATATCATTAATGAATTAAATCGATCAGTCGATATAAGAGGAATGAATTGGACATACAGTGACGGGTGGGTCCCAAAATATATGGCCCCTTGATGCGTTGACATGTATCATGAGAAAAATAAAAAATTTAATATTAAATTATTTTTTCATGTATGACTACTGTATTTTTAAACTATCTTGAAATAATTCCTTGATCTTATAGATTCAATGATATCTTAGATCATTGCGTGCAATATTAATCATTTCTGTAATTATGATTTCAATTATTATCATCATTCATGATATTACTACATTAATATGATCCATGGATGATTTTTTATCAATTTATTGATTAAATGGAATATTTTTTAGTTATTTACCTTTCCTTATTTATTTGGACTTATTTACTTTGGATAGATTCTACTATATCTAACCCTTATTGAGAATCTGGTCTCAATTTGTTATTTTTTCTTTTCTTGGGGACATTAATATGGATATTATGAATAATATCAAGTATTCAAGAAAAATTTTTATGCTATGTATTTCATCTTTCTAATTTAATATGGGAATCATTTTTGTATCTAGTAATTAAAGACTAGTTAACTATTCAATCCTTTGAGATTTGATTCCTTATGTTTATTTCAAATATAATAAAGTAACCATCAACTCTAGGCTACTCGTGTTGGGTTCTTTTCAGTTGTTATCCGAGTAATTTTAGTAGAAAACTTGGGAAATGTATTTATAAAAATATTGATTATGGAACATAACCCTATAATTTAATTTGATTATAATTCTATGTATTGGATAATATAATAAAATTGTATAGGGTAGAGATTTTATGGTATCAATTATGATTATTATTTCTCATATTATTCTATTTGGTTTTGTTCAATCCCTGAAACTAATAGGAATCAATATAAAACCAAATTTGATAGAAAATACAGCGATTATTAGTAACCAAATTGGATAATGACTGGAGTAATATATATTTTGATTATTCTTAATCAATTATCATGATATATGATTAAAAATCTTGAATATTAACCATAACTCAAAGTCAAAAAATAAGTGAAGGATAAATTTAACTAAGAGAATGAGAAGTGGAGACCATGGAGGAAAGAAATTAAAATTTACTTCTTGTCATAAATGGGGAAAGATATGTCATTGAGAATTTATAAATGTAATTGGAAAATTTTCTATGTGTGGATAAGAAGGACATAAATCATTCCATTATCAAGGAAAAATTAAAAGTATGATTGGGGGAATAAATTTCATCCTATATAACCATTATTATTTCAATCTCTTATGTGTGGGGAATATTGGAATTATCAAAGTCAATATCCTAATCCAAGGGTTATCTCCTAGACCAAGTAAATCCCTATTTGGTGGAAATCGTTGAAGTGTTTATATAATGGTATATGAGAACTATATTGTATATTTATTATAAAATTATGGATATAAGAATCATGATACATCTATGGATTTTCCAAAATAAATAATCTTTAGGAATTTGAAAACATATGGTACTGATAACATATAAAGTGATATTTTGATAATATGGTATTTTTGGATAACACATTATTGAGGGACAGATAACCCTTAATATGTGTTTGATATTTAGATAAACCTATAGTGTCTTTGGATGATAATTCTATGATTGATCATAATTTTATAGGAATATATACTCGTCTTAATGTTTTATGAAATGAGTGTTTAACATGATTAAATTTATTTTGGGATACCTTTATGAGAATATAACCCTTTGGTTTAGTATATGTTTTATAGAAAAGGTTATTTATAGGATATTTTTTTATATTTTTTGGACATAATTTTATTTTTATTTGTAACCTTTAAGGTTATTATGATTTTTAGGATGAGTTATTTACATATTAGTGGATAAAAGAGCTAGTTAATTTTGTGAATATATCATATAGAGGAACTTAGTGGTTAAACAAATTTATTTGACGAGTAATGTTATTTTTTAGGATATTCATTATATTATTGGGAATGATTTAGTTTTATAAAACAGGTAAGACACATTCCATGTGATAAATCATTCCATTCGGAAATGATGTGACACGTGAACCCAAAATTTAAGGGAGGAAAGGGTGAGACGCCTACCACTAGCCTATGTGATGTTCTAGTTAGTATGAAATTATTTTTTATTAAATTATTTGATGGATAAATAATAACTTGATTTTTGGTATGCATAATATAAGATCAATTTTTTTTTGAATTGTTTAGGGATTTTGAATAGATAAATGAAATTTAGGGAGAAACAATATTCGGTTGATGTATATGTATCCTTTAGGTTGAACATAAAGGATTATTTGGGAAAAAGTTTATTATGTTTTTGGAAGATAAATCTTAAGTGTATGAGATAACATTTGAGGTTAATTTTTTTTATTATTAATTTTATTCGTGTTATATATTATATATGAAAAAAATATATATTTAATGGACATTTAAGATGTTAGTATATGTGATAAAAGTATTCCCATGATTGTAATGTGACATTATAAACTAATTTATGTTGTCTAGGGATAAATGGTTGATCAATTTTTTATATTTCAAATATGGTTAGTAATATTTTAATGGAGTCTTAAGGTTAACTACTTATGGAATGGATTAAGTTTAAATTTAGATATTATTGTTTGAGTTAAAATTATGTTTGATTGCATTGGATAACATGTGATAAAATTTCAGATTTGGTAGATATTTAGAGACCAAACTAAAGACTTATGGATCTTATGATTCTTTAAAAAGTCCTTCAGTCCTAAAAAAATTAATCTTGAAATTATATTTCCTAACACAAGAGACGATGTGTAAATAGTTCGATGCACAACCAAAGGATCAAATTTTTTTATGATGTAAAAATAAATCATGTATGATTATTTTCTATAGCTATTTATTTTTATATTAAAATAATCCCACAACTTTAGGAAGAGGAACTTGAAATAGAAACTTTTTCAGTTACTTTTATTACCGAAAAACTAATGGCCTTTTAACCCATTACACATTTATGGTTTTTTATGGATGAATTTATCATGAACCTATTAAATATCACTCTATATTAATCCTTGGGTGTTATTTTTTTCTTCAATTTCCATATTTTCACTTCCCAATGATGTTATTCTATTAGAAAAACTAGTTTTTTTAGTGATCTTCATACATTCCATTCTCTCTTTTTATGAGGAAGTTCTATTAAACCTTTTTAAAATGTATGTTTTCAAATTGTAATCCTTTAATTACCAAGTTCAAGTTCAAATTATGAGGGTGAAATTTATTTAAGTGGTATAATTTAACACCTCAATATTTTAAAAGAACTCTATGTTTTGATAGTGTACACAAAATGAAACACTAAGTTTAAGCGAACCCCACAATATTATTATTTAAATAAGACCATTATAACCTAGTCATTAAATTGGTATGTATGAATAATATAAAATAAATAATTAAATATATATATTACCTTACTAATAAAAAATCATTGATTTTTTTTTTTAAATCAATACTCAATTTCTAGTAAGGTTATTTTATGCTTCAAAAATATGTATTCTTCAAAAATGATTCTATTATGATCTGTGAGAAATATTATAATAAATTCTTGGAACTTATATAAATTATATTTTATAAAAATAATATAAGTTTTTAAAATCAGTATATGGAAATTATCTTCGGGTGAAATGTTCTTATTTTTCTAAAAAAATTATTTTCTCGTGAATAATAAAAAATAGATTTTTATTGAAAACTATATTTTTATTTCAACTATATGAAAAGTTACATTTTAATTTTTTAAATGGTTTAAAAGAAAAATTAGTCATATAATACAATTAATAATCTAATTATGTTCATTAGAATAAATTTTATAATTTAATTTGGTATAAATATATTTTTATTCAAAAAATTCATTTTAAAAAAAGCTATATTTTTATATAAACCTCTTTTTGTCACGTTTTTTATACTTATTTTAAAATTAATTTATACCAATTATTAGAATTGAATTAAAAAAAACAGAATCTATATTTTTAATAATTATGTTCAAATTTCATATATACACCCCTTATCACTTTATGCTCAAAATGAACTTGTCTAATGGACACTAATCCATGGAAATTACCGTTATAATAATTAAATCAAAGAAAGTTACAGAAATTCACTCACTTAGTTTTAAATATATATTATGTGTACACATAGGTTATAAATAATGATATCAACAAACATAAATTTATATTTTAATATTAATAAAATTACATTCATGATATTATTTTTTTATTATTTTTATAAATTTTATTATTACCTTAAATGCCTGTGTAACACTAATATAATATTTATTTAATTAAAAGAAACATAAAATAAAGAATTTAAAAATATTAAAATTCATATAATTTGAATAAGATAATTCCTTATCATAATTTTTCTAGATCTAAATGATATTTAAAGGTATTTTTAATGGATTATATGCAAACTATGCTTTTTTATTTATGTATTTAATGAAAAGATTAAATGAATACTGTCAAAATTGACATTAATTATATTTTATCAAAATAAAATTTTATTAAATTATTTAAAATTCATAAAAATATTATCTTCATCCATGTGAATTAAAATTGGTTGAAAAAATAATAAGGGGTCCATTTATGAGTCACTTTTCCATTTATAATAATAATATTGGCCATTTTTTATTAAAATATATGTTATTGTGGTAAAGTTCATAAATAATTAACCAAAGGGTTAATAAAAAATAAGGATTAAAACGATATAAATACTTGTGTATATTTCACTGGTTGATCTTATTTAAATCTCAGAAACGTTTTTTTTAATTAATTACGAATTATAATAATTTTGATATAGAATAGAATTATTATATTTTAATTTTCTAAAGAAATTTAAAAGTTCCCCTAACCTCAATTACAAAGGATGGCCCCTTCCTTCACTTATTTACACTAAATTAAGAAATTTAACTTGAAAAACCATTCCCATTAATCTTATAAACATATTTATACCTATTTTTGAGGTGATTTTCTTCCCAAAAGGCATACCTTATGTTCCTTAAAGAGTGATCTAGAGAAAGTATACCGAATAAAAGGTAATCGTCTTTACAGAGTGCTTCAAGTTTATTTATTCTTATAATTACATTTAAATGGTTGTAACCATAAAAAATAATAAATATAGTATCATAAATATAATGATATTTTATTATGATTATTTTACAACCATATTCCATCTCTTTTTCATCCTACAAAAAGGGAAAACATAACTTGTGTGTACGCACATTTTATTGTCTCCACGCAGTGATATAATTCATTTTTCATCACCACATAACATGGATGGTTATAAAGATGGTAATAATTATTATTTATTATATTTATGGAATAACCATTATTATTAAACTATAATATAATATATACATACTCACCTTATAATTTGTTGGAAAATGATAGCATTGATCGTGCGTATGTGTGGTCTACAACCTCCAAGAAGCGATGCAATCATTTTTTCATTTATGTTTACTTATATGGTTATAAGGATATATTTTATGAATATATATTATATATATGATATAATAATTATTCAATACAGATTAATTATTAGTCACTTTTATTTCATTCTATTTGTAGAAAAGTGAAAAGAACATTCTTATGTACGTACAACCTATCATCTCCATGAATGGTTTAATACATATTTATATATCTATTTTTATCAATGAATACATATATATTAAATATATATGATATTTATACCATTAATATAATTATTTATAAGATGTAACCACAATAAATGTACAAGTACCGGAACCACCAATTCAAAATAACAAAGCAATTGACAACCAAAACAAATGATAAAAATAAAATATAAATTACAATATAGTGATATATTGTTATAAATGGATCATATATAATATCATAAATATGAATTTTTTATATATAAAAATAATAAATTTAAATTTATTATATTGGAGGTTATAGAACCTATATGACAAGTCTAACCTAAGGTAAGGGATTTCACATCAATTTCCACTCCATTGGGACATATATGCTATTATAAACCAATTTGTTTTTATGTGGTGTATATACAGAACCATTGAGGTAATTAAAATTAATATATATATATTTTTATAATTATTAAATTTCATTTCAAGTTTACGCTCTTAAAGGTTTTCTATATTTTCTTCAAACTTTTCCTTTCCTTGGAACTTGAATCAAGTAATGAGATATTTTAAAGAAATAATGATCTTATTTATATTTTGATCAGATATATTTTTATTCCATATCTATATTATCAATGATTTTTTTTCAATTTTTTTACACTTCTACAATTATTTATTAGAAGACTTTTTTATCCATGTTTTAATTTTATAAATCAGTTGGAAATGAATATTTTTGTCATTTTCCAAATGAGGTTCTTTGTAAATTTTCCAAAAAAGTATGGAAGGAATGATTTATTAACTTATACTACATGAGTGGATTTTCCCAATTTAATTACTAATATTTTATTTGAAGCTTACTTTATTATTTTACAGGGTTATTTTCAATGAATTTTTTTACATTATAATTGAACATATTTTTAAATATGTTATTTCAAAAAAATGGAAAGGTTGTTTTCCTCAAGAATGATTTAATAATATTTTTTATGGAATATTTATTCATAAATAATAAAAACACTTTATTTTAATTATTAACCACTGGTGATATATTGTAATGGTATAGTCTTTTGACACATATACTTACTTGTGAACATTGGATGTTACATTTCTCTTAAATATCATTAATATTAATATCATGTAAATGATTATTGCCTAAATTGTATACCATTTCTACATAAAATGTTACAATTATAATGTATTTTATTTAAAGGGGAATTATTTTAAAATTTTTAGTATTTATTCAATATAGATATTTTTTAAATAGATATCATTCATGAATTAAATACATCATTTGATATATGTGGAATGAATAGGACGTGAAGTCATGGGTGGGGCCTGAAATTATATAGCCCCTTGATGCATCTAAATGTCTCATGATAAAATTAATAATATAGCATTAAAGGGAGTTTTTTTCTATGCCTACCCATAATTTAAAACTATCTTGAAACAAGTCCTCAATGGTATAGGTATCACGATGTCTGAGATCATGACATCTAATATTAAGGATTTCATTCATTGAGAATTCAGTTATTATTATCATTTATGAGATTACTACATTAATATTATCCATGGATGTTTTTTTTATCACGTTATTGTTTAAATGGATTGTATTTTAAGTTATTCACCATTCTATATTAATTATTACTTATTTACTTTTACTAGATTCTGATGTATGTAACATTTTCTGAGTATCTCATCTCATAAGTTTATTTGTTTTATTTTCTTTAGGATATGAATATAAATATTATAGATATTATCAAGAATGAAAAAAATTCCTTTTATAAAATGCAATTCATATTTCCAATATAATATTGTAATCATGTATGTATTTGGTTCTTTCTAGACTACTAAATTTTGCATTCCTTTAGGATGTGATTCCTTGTATTTAGTTCCAGTGTAATAAAGCAGTCACCGACTCTAGGCTATTGGAGTTGGGGTATTTACACCAAAGTTTTCATTTATTTTGAATTTACCATTCAAAATCATCTCAGAATCCTCATGGAATATTTTTATTGTGAAATAAATTAACCATGTATTCCATGTGTTACCTATAAACTAAGAAAAAATGTTATCTCACCAATCATTTATATTTCAAACACATATTTCCTAACGTTTCCAAATATATTTCACAATGATTTGTTTGATACATCAAATATTATGTCATCTACATATACTAGCACCATAATAAATTTATTACTCTAATTATTAACATTTATATTATAATAAAATTATCTATTCTAAAAACTGAGTTTTTTCAAATACTGATTCAGTCATTAATACCATGCTTTTGGTGCCTACATCAACCCATATAGTGTCCTATTTAACCAAAAAAGTTTGTTATCATCTTCATGAATGAGAAAACCATATATCTATTCAATATAAACTTCCTCTTCTAGAACCCCATTAACAAATTCTGACTTGAAATCCATCTAAAAATTTTTTTGTTTCTTTTGCACCACTATGTCCAAAATAATAAAATTATATCCATCCTTGCAATAGGTATGAATATTTGATCAACATCAATACCCTTTATTTGAGATTATCACTTAAAAACCTATCATGATTTTTTTTCAAATTAATTTCTCATATTCCTTCATCTTGTTACAAAATAACCATTTGGTCTTGATATCATTATTATCCATTTGCCTCAAAATGATCACCCAGAACTGATTCTTTTTTATTTGGTCAAGCTATTCAATTCATCACTTAAACCCAATTCTCATATCTTAAATATTCTGAAAAACACTTTGTCTCTACCTATGATAATAAAGATTATTTTTATAGAGTCTTCATCATCCCTGTATTTCCCAATGTTGTCTAATATCTATTGATATTTTGAATGTCAATTTTATCTTATATCACTAGTTTCCATACTGGTTTATTCTTCTCAGCAATTAAACCTTCTTCTGAATCTGCCTTATATATTTGTACAACCCCTGCACTTTTCACCTATTCATCAATATCCTCTTTATACTTCTCATTATTTTTTAAATATTCTACTCATTTTCCATAAATAAAATTTTAACCTCTATTACTTTACCCATATACTTATTGAATCATTTATATGATTTGATTTTTCTTGAGTAACTAATAAATATTTCTTAATCTCCCTGAGATTAAAACTTTCCTTTTTTATCCTTTTTGAGATTTAAACACTTACTTCAAAAGACTCAAAATAATTTAATGTCATATTTTCATATACCAAACCTGTTTGGAGACTTTTATTACTTTTGGTATAATAAATATCTATTAAAAATATAAACTGATTTAAAAAATGATTCTTTCTTAAAATTATCAAGATGATCATTCTCAATAAGCAACATTCTGTACATGTTATTGATAATTCAGTTTCTTCTCTCAAATACTCCATTTTCTCATGGATTTATTACTATCAAAACATTATGCATTTTCCCATGTTTATTAAGACAATATATGACTTCGTATTTGTGAACTCTATTCCATTATTAGTTCAGAACTTCTACATTTTTTGACATAACATTATTTCTACTTCTCTCCAATAATGTATTGTGAAATTGAACAAATTGAGATTGTGGATGGCAATTGATACTGGTGAAATTTTACTTAAATCATCATTTAAAAGGACATAATATATCTTCCCATCAGTACAAATTAGTTAAATAGTTCCACATATATCAATATACACCAGTTCAAGAACTCTTGTTAACCATTAATCTTTATAATTATATATCATTCGAGTAATCTCACCTTTTTATTAAACATCACACGTATGAGTATAATCAAATGATAATTTATAGAGATCTCAAGATGCATCACATTTCACCAGGTCTTCTAAAGATATTTATCTCATAATATAAAGATGTTTATGCCACAACCTGTTAGATTATTCCTTAAACAAAAATAACATGTCTTCTTCTCCATTAAAAAGGTAGAGATTACCCTTTGTGCAATTTTTTTAAAAAACATCTACACCATATTTTCCACAAATGATAAATAGATTCTTGGTAAATATTATAGCATTTCTGGTGTCAAATAATTTATTGAAACTTATCATTTTGTTACAAAGCCCTTCAACTACCAAGACATATTCATTTCTCGTGTATTTTTTCCCAAACATTTATTTTCTTGATCCAATAATATTCAAGCCTTCATCATTGAAAAATATTAATAAACATTCCTCATTATACCTAATTATTGTATGAAAATTATTATTTCCTATTTTATGATAGGTTCATCCACTATCAATTATCCATATTCCAGTGAAATATGAAGCATTGAAGGCAATCTCTACAACCACTATCTGCTCGACTCTTTTCTTTCTGATCCTTGTCTTTTACTTCATACATGATACTAACTGATATTATTTATCTTCCTTAGAGTATTATTTTCAAACCTCATATTTCAAATATAAAAAATAATTTTGAAATCTCCTCTCTTTCAATTATCCATTGATCAGCTGCATACAACCACTTTGGGTATGATTCAGTAAATTCATTTTCATTATCGACAAGAAATATTTAGCCACATTTATTAATCCTACGCACTGAAAATAGTTACCATTAATGGTATTACTGGAATACTAAAATCTTTTTCTATTTATCTATTTCTCTTTTTCCCATCATAATCCCTTATCTATGGATTTTTTCGATAATTCCCCATATTTTTATAGCAATAAAACGTAATATGAGGTGTATTTTTGTGCATCATTTCTTCACCATTGATTGTCCTTTGGATCCCTGAATCTTATTATTCTTATTCGTACCCAAATAAATCTTCAACTTTAGGTTGGGAGCTTGTGGTACAAAATAAACCATTACCTATTTTTGTTTCTAATCAATTACCATACCAGTTGTGTCATTCCATTGTGTCATTTTCTTCACTAAACATTCCTTTAAATATTTTTTCTAGACCTCCAAATTTTAATTCCACTTTTTCTTTCACCCATGAGACCCGATTTCCTAATATCATATCAAGAGTTAATATTTTATCTTAATATTTTACATTTCAACATATGTCAACAGCTTCTTTCCCAATTTATTCAATATATTTGAGTCAATATTTTATTAAGGTAGTTTTACTATTGATAACATTAGTATGTTCTTCAACCTTGATCTAGAACTCAATGGATTTCTCTAAGTTTTATAAAATTTTTGATTTTAGATTTTTAGTCTCATCATTCATCTCAAACTTATATTATTCTTTCTAATACATATAGATCATGGAATCATGAAACACACTATTGGATTGTTTTGGCGCTCTAAATATATATCTCATATACTGATTCTTTTAATTAATTTTGGAGGTAAAATCTACTTTAGAATTCTCATTCCTCATCATTGATTTCTTCCCTTATATTGGAATTTCCCACAAAAACCCCCATATACTTTTCTCTATGATCCTTAGAGTCTACCATGTCTTTAACCTCAAATTATATTTAACTATCATTTTTTTACAAAATCAGATTCTTATTTATGAATAAGTTTTAATTAGTATTTTTCTTTCCTTTCACACTGTTTGATGACTTCTTTCTAGGATTTTCATCATTATCTTCATCATGGTATTGAAAAATCTTGGGACATGTTGATTAAATATGTCAAACATTTTCTAAAATTAAATCATGAAAGAGGAATTTTCCATATAAAATTTCATTTTCTCCTTTGAATATTTTAGGAAAGGAATGATATAACATCATCAACAATGTCTTCTTCCTGATAATATTCTATAGTGAGTTTCTTCATGGACTTCAATACCACCCATTTGAGCATATATCTTTCCACATAATCATTATCACAATTTACCATCTTATATACGACTAGAGAATCGTGCAATCTATCCAATTTCATCTCATTTGGATCTATATATTTTAACTTAGGGAAATTTCAGATTGAACTGAGATGGAATTATTCTCAATATGTACTTACCAATAATTAAATATTCTTGAATTTCTCTGAGACCATGAATTTATCCCACAACAATATTCACCCAGTCAAAAAATACATCAATACACTCACTTGAGTGTATTCTCAGGTCCTAATATTTGTTTCAAAAAACCTAAAAGTTAGCTTCATAGAATTTTGAATCCCCTTAAAAGATATTTAATAGGTTTTTAAAATTAGAATATGATGACTTAAATGAAATAATCTTTTTTTAGATTATATTGGATAAATATCCTTATATGGAATTGATTCCTCAATCATCAGTATATAAGTATCTTTGATATTCATTGGAAAATGATTCACTATCAATGCTAGCTAAAATACCATGCATTTACACTATAAACACATATGTATCTAATGATTAGAAGTAGTGCTATAGTGACCCTATCTTTTTACACATATCATTACATGATTTTAGGAATAATTAAACATCATATTACAAGAAAAATATCATAAGTTCTAGTGTATTTGAATACTAGGTACAAAAAACTAAAAACATGGGACTAAATAAAAAATTTATTTATTTAATGTTCATAAAGAGCTCTTAAATTAAATTATGACCATACATATTCATAGGATAACCTGCGGATAACATGAACAAAGGGATGAGATAAAAATCCCAATAAGGGAATAATCATAAGAATAAATCTTAGAACATGGGTTAGAAGGCATGACATGAATATATAAAAAGGCATGGAACATGATATAAAGAATCATAACATATAAAACATGGGATCACATAGTCATGGAATCTAATTAATGTGGAAGAAATATAAAACATCAATTTGTCATGAGTTTAGGCTCTTTGCACATATAGGAGCATGAGTCTAGGTTAACCACCAAGACCACTGCACATAACTTATCATGAGACTAAAATTTACCCAATGAATTAGAGAACTATATGGGAACAACCATCATAAAATGTTCAGGAATATTTGTGACACATGAAGAATTATAAATAAATAGTTAATCATAAACATAAGTGTTACCCATGGTAATAATTGGGTATCATAATCTTTTCAAAAGGAATAACATAAGGAAATATCACAATGGGATCCATGGAAGAAAGGATCTAAATCATAAATAGACATTTATAAGGTAAAATAAGTGTAGATCATGATAATAAATGTAAAAATAAATTGATAACAAGTAAAAAGTGTATTTAATAATCTTTAGAATTAATAAATTTTAGTGTATTATAAGGAAAATATTGGGGAGCTTTTAAAACATAAAATAGAATAATCATTAATAAAAAACCAGAAGTGAACCAAGAATGTTTTCATAAAAATAAGATCTATTTTAGGAAAATAATGGTGGATTAAAACATATTATAGGATGTGCTTGAAATCTGGTAATAATTTAGGATGTTCCCTTAAATCATCCTAGGTTATCAAGAAGAATTGAGTAAGGAATCCTTTTAAAAATATGTATATCCCTATAAATAAAGATGATTGGTTATTGATACAAGAGTTTGGAACGTTTACATAATATTTAGAATATGTAAATAAGAAGAAAAAATAATTTAGTTTGTCTAAAAAGAGATAAATAATAACCCAAATTAACAATGGAGGATAATACATGTCAAACTGAAGCGATAACATATAAAAAGAGTAATAAAAAATGTCTATAATTAAAACATTTTAGCATAGTTTAAGGAAAATATTAAAGAGATTTTAAAACAGAAAATAGAATAATCTCTAATATAAAAGTATAACTAAACCAAGAACATTTTCATAATAAATATTATTATCTCAAAAAAACAATGGTGGCTTAAAGTAAATTACATAGTGCACTTGAAATCTGGTAAAAATTCAATACGTTCCCTTAAATCGGGCTAGATTATTAGGAATAATTTAGTGGGGAATCCTTTTAAAAACATTTATATCCCAAAAACCTGAGGATGAATATATCTTGATACATGAGTTTGGAACATATACACAACATTAAGAATATGTACATAAGAAGAAAAAAGAATTTAATTTGGGTAAAAGGAGAGAAAGAATAACTCAAAGGAATTATGGTGGTTTGGGTAGAATCCCTTACCATAAGTCTGATGGTGTTCTTGAATTGATCATAATGTATTGCATAATCAGATTATCTTCATTAATAAAAAATTCTATAAACTTTTATACATGTATTTGATTTAGTATAACTTAATTAAGTTCATTTATTGTATTTTTTATGGGTTATGAGATTCAATTTCATTTCACGGGAGCGCTGTTTTCCTTGGTTTTCAGGATTAGTTTACTTATATAAATGTACGATGGGTCTTGTAAAGTGGGGTAAATTATCCGAAATTGAATTTTATTAATGATATTTAAATGGATAAATTTTTCTTATATCATTTTGTTTTATGACAATAGGATGAATCATTATATAAATATTTAATGATAATCATTAGGGTTTATTTTGGTGATTTTTCAATCACAACGAAGTCATTTTGTGTTATAAATTAATATTATTATTTAAAAATGATTCCAAAACAATAAATAAGTTATAATACATTTATAATAATCTAGATGAACCATAAAAATGGTTTCATGACTAGACCTTGAAGAAGGTGAAATAAATTGAAAACTCCATCATCCTTGAATGTGATAAATTAACACATCTTGGATGATGTTTTCTTTTTTAGTAAAAAAGAAGAGATGATGATGAATTATTACTTTAGTATAAATAAATATAGTATATTTAAGGTATTTTAATTACCAAAAAAATTGGAATGGGGGAGTTGAGGAGATAAAAAGAAAATAGAGGAACTCAAAAAGAAAAAAAGAATCAAAGAGAGGAATTTACTTCTTGAAATTATCCTCTTTGAGAGCCTCATTAAAGAAGAGGATTTGGTATTTTGATGAGACCAAGAGAACATAAATGTGGGGTAGGGTCTTGGAAAGTGGGTTGATAAAATTTTTTATAAGAAACAAGGCTTGAGAGGTATGAGGAGAAGATGTGGTGAGAGGTGGTATTTATAGTGGAGGAGAGGGGTGTTTTCTCATTATTTTAATCATTAGTTTATTGTTTTGGCTCAAGACTATGTATAGATTTAGAATTGTCATAAAAATATTAAAATAATAAATTTAAGTTCTAGATTGGGGTTCTTAAATCAGTGATGAATCCAAGAATAGTGTATTTAACATTTAATGTATATATACCGTAAAATACCATATTTTACTATTCACAAAAAATTCAAGTATTTCATAAAAATCCCAAAAAATCATAATAACCATACTTTGACATGTGGAATAAAAAATTAACACCATTTTATGTAAATAAGTTTCTAAATATGATATATTTAATTTTTAAATAAAATCAAATTTTACATAGAGAATACATATTTTAAAATTAAAACTAATTTTGTAACACTTTCAAAAATTAACTAAGGTTTCATAAAATTATCATATAATAATACATCAAAATAATAAATTTATTAATACATTTAATGAAAATAATTTTTTTTAAACAATTAAATTATTCCTAAAATTATAATAAAATATTTATGACTTTTAAAAAAATACCAACACTTAATTAATAATTTTTATAATATTTATTTACTTTTACAATGATATAATTATTTCACAATGTCACTTATAAGATAGATAAATTTATTTACACATTCATTGGTGAGGTTACTATTCAATTGGTCGATTTACTATTCTTAAGGGTTACATTACTACTCTAAATGTGAAGTTAATATTTTATTAGTCTTGTTTCCTTAACCTCTAGAAATACCTTTTATTTTATTCATTAGTAATTTATAATGTTTTTATTGTGTTCTTAATGAGATTTTATGTTATTATACAATATAAAATAATTTAAGAAGGTAATTTCCATTGATAAATCTTTATGTCATCACACTCTTCCCCCCTATGAAATTTCACCATTGAAATTTTGTTTTACATACTAAGATAAAAATTGGTGTGGTACTTTTCCTTCATCAAATCCTCCAATTCCCATGTTGCTTCTTTGTACTTACAGTTCAACTATAGTAATTTGAGTAGGTGAGTAGTCTTATAGTGTAGAACTTTATCTCTACAATCAAAGATCTTCACTATATTCTCATTGTAAGAAATATCATTCTCCAACTGTGCCACCTATGAAGACAGTACATGTGAAGGATCTGATATGTACTTCTTTAAGAGGGATACAAGGAATACATCTTTTACTTTATACATAGTAAGTGGATGTTCTAGTTGATAGGCCATAACTATGACACGATAAATGATCTCAAAGGGTCCGATGTACCAGGGAGTTATCTTTCCTTTCTTCCCAAATATCATGAACTTCTTTCAAGAAGATATGTGGAGGAATAACATGTCTCAAACTTTGAACTCAAGGTCCCATCGACGATTGTCTACATAACTCTTTTATCGACATTGGGATGCCTTGATATACTGATAAATGGTTTCCACATTTCTTCGTCCATTTTAGGTCCCAGAAGATTATGTTCATCGACTTCATCCCAACACGCCTGTGTTCTACACCTTTTTCCATAATGGGCTTCATATGGATCAATTTGGATACTAGGGTAGAAAATATTGTTGTAAGAGAACTCAACCAGAGGTAGATTTTGGTCACATCCCCTTTTTTTTGTCCATAAAAAAATGATCACAACATGTCTTACAATGTTTGAATAGTTCGCTCATATTGTCCATCAGTTCGATGATGGTTGGACATACTGAAGTTCATATTAGTGTCTAGAGCATGTTAGATACTTTTTCAGAACATTGAGGTGAATCTCAGATCTTGATCGGATACAATCGACAGTTCAATTCATGTAGATTTACCACCTCTTGATATATATATGGGAAATTTGATCCAATTATAAGTCCTCCAAAATCATTTAATAGTTATATTTCATTATAAGATGATCCACAATGACCCATATAGAATTGTTTCCTATGGATTTCCTTGGAATTCTTGTGACAAAGTCCATGGTAATGTTCTCCGACTTCTATATTGGTATGGCTTGTAGTTGCATCATCCCCTAAAAATTTTTTGTTTCATTATTCACCTATTGACATAATAGGAACTTTGATTTATATTCTGCAATCTCTTTCTTCATATTTTCCCTCCAATAGTTTTCTGAGATATCTTGTTACATCTTCATTCACCCTGGGTGAATAGAGATGTTTGAGCTATATCCATCATTTAGAATCTCCTTCTTTATCTCTGGATTGGATAGTACACATAATCATGACCCAAATCTTACAACTCCTTCCACATCAATCTTGAACATTGAGTATTTACCATTTCTAATAGCTTTCACCCATTCCAAAATTTCCACATCTTTTCTTTGAGAATCCTTATATTTTATCCATGAGGGATGGTTGAGAAATCATTTGAGAAATGATTGATTATGTTCCTCCATTAATGATTCCCATGACAATTATCTACAAATATAATAATATTTGATCCTTCAAAATTATCCTCACTGATAGAGATACATGATTCTTTCTACATAGAGAATCCACTACCTTAATTTTCTTATCAGGATGGTAGTGGATTAAGAAATCATAATCCATGAGGAGCTCTAACCATATTTTTTAGTTCCTATTAATCTCATTATATGTAAATATATATTTTAGACTCTTATGATCACTATATATCTCACACTTCTCCCCATAAAGATAATCCTGCTATATTTTCAACACAAAGATCAATGTTACAAGCTCCAGATCATGCCTGGGATAGGTTTCTCATGGATTTTCAACTACATTGAGGAATAGATTATCAATTTATCAATTTTTATTAGCACAAAACCTAGTACATTTTTTAAGAATTATTGTACACCAAAACAATTCTCCACTTATTGGGAATGTGAGTAATGGAATAGTGATAAGCCTCTTTTTGAGCTCCTTAAAGATTTCCTCACATTCTTGAGTCCATACGAACTTCACTCCCTTTCATGTCATCTTGGTAATTGGTTTTGAAAATCATGATAATTTCATCACAAATCATCTATAATATCCATAAAGTCTAAGAAAACTAAGGATATCTATTTTAGATGTTGGCCTAGGCCACGCGTTGATTGGATTTTTCTTGTAAGGGTCCAAAGATATCACTTTGATGGTGATAACATGCCCCAAGAATTATACTTCCTCCATCTAGAACTCACATTTACTGTACTTTTCATATAGTTTAACCCTTTGAAAAGTCTTCAGTGTAGTATTAAAATTTTCCTCATGTTCCTCATTTCTCTTGGAATATATCAAAATATCATCGATAAAGACTCCCATAAATTTTTTGAGGTAATATCTAAAGAATATATTCATTAAATCCAAGAAAATTACTAGATAATTTGTGAGTCCAAAGGGAATAACTATGAAATTACAGTTTACATACGTTATTTTAAAGGAAGTATTTGAAATATATTCTCTCCTCACCTTTAATTGGTGACATCTATACTGAAGATCCACCTTAGAGAAATAGATGGTCCCACACAGTTCATCAAACAATTCATATATATGTGGTAGGGGATACTTGTTCTTTATCACAATTTTATTGATCTAACAATAATAAATGTAAAGGTGCATTGATACATTATTCTTCTTAAAGAAGAGAACTGGTGGACCCCATCGCAAATAACTTGAGCGTATAATACCCTTCCAGAGATTCTCATGTAGATTATTCTTCAGTTATTCCATCTCTAAGATAGACATTCTATAATGTGTCTTCTATATAGGTAGAGATCCATGAATAAACTCAATTGAGAACTCAATCTCTCAATCAGGATGAAGACCAAAAAAATATTTTGGGAATACATAAGTGTAATCCCTCTTGATGTGAATTTCTTAAAGCATGATTCTATCCTTTGTATCACCCATTTTAGCAAGATATGATTTCTCAAAAGGAAACAATATCCACACTTGATATGATGATTCAAAATAAGATTATTTTTTTCCTTATAGTTATACAATATTTTAGGATGCTTTGGGATGTGAATAGTGACCTCCCTTTCCTAATAGTTGATGTTGGAATTATATAAAGATAGCCAATCCATGCCCAAAATAGCCTTAAACTCCACCAATGCATGACAAGATTTTCTAGGAAGTTAAGTCCACAATCATTTACCAGGTAGGAGTTATTAACCTTGGATGCATTAATATCCCCATTTCATATTATCATAGATAACTAACCTCCATATTTTATGGTAGTGTTTGAATAGTTCAAATAAAAAACCAAGATATGAAAGAATACGTAGAACCAGAATCAAATAGTATGTTATCTATTCTTAAATGAATAACCAATGTACCTGTCAACACATAATTTTCTAACTCCACCATAGAAGTAGTTATTTCATAAGCCCTTACTTTTTTCCTTGGAGGTTGTTGTTGATTTCCTCTAAAAACCCTTGAATTAGGGAAATGGTTCACAAAATTACCTTGTTCCTTAATGTTGAAACACAACACTAGTGGTTGATAATTGATATAAACCTTCCTTTATTCTTTCAAATTTGTGGAATTCTTCATATCCCTTGGGTAGTTTTTAGAAAAATGTCCAATTCTTCATCATTTGAATAAATTCTTGGTTCCCTTTAGATAGTTCCCATGATGCTTCTTCCAACAATTTTGACATGTGTACTTTTCAGTATTCTTCCCATCAATGGATTTATTTGCTAAACCACCCATATTAGAATCTATTTTTCCCTTTTTATCACCAATTCCACGATACCATTGTTAGTCTCTGATATCCATTTAAACCTTTAGGGCACAAAAAACAATATCCTTATAACTGTCGAAGTAAAAAATTTAAAACGCTTTTGATAGACACATATTTTGTCTTCTAAAGAAGTGATCCACCATTCATTCAATGGTCAGGACAAATCAATAGGTGTATCTTGAAAGCGCTGTAATGTTTTCCTCAAATGCCCCGATAGACTCATCTTCCTTATATATAGTTATGAGGAACTCTCTTTTCATCTTGAGACAGGGGGTTTGGGGAAAATATTTATTCAAAAATATTTTCTTGAATTCCTTTAAATCAATGGAATAAATTTCCTCCATGGACTTTATATTATTGATTAGTGTATACAACTGATCAGCTTCCCCATCAAAACGATATATAGAAATCAAAATGTTATCTTCTTTTGAGCACTAGATGATAGAGAATACCTTTTCAACGGAGTTAATACACTATTTTGTGAGGAGGAGATTAGAAGATCCACTAAACCTGGGAGGCCTTTTCCACATGAAGGATTTTATGGAAACATTATCTTTCCTTAGAGGTAGAGGGTGTTCGACATGATTCGAGTTGTTATTCATAATTGACCTAGGTTAGAAAGTATTTTCATAATGTTCTGAGCACCCATTTCCATCATATCTAGCATATCATTAAGGAAATCATCAGACTTTCTATCGTATTGATTGCTGGCACAATTTCTATTTCCAACCATTAACTAAGAAAATTATAAATTGAAATTAGGGTTCTTGAATACTTTAATAAACATTAAAAGTAAACTATAAACATAAAATGATAAACTCTTAAATGAGAATTATATCTTAAATTGTGATTCCTTAGGTTTCTATCTAGGTTATCCATGATCGGTTTTCTAACATATATTCTTAAGGGATTTTTTTGTTCCCTTAATAATGTTTCATAATGAGCTTATGAATTTACCAAATCTTGTCCCCTTGGAGTGTCAAAGAAGCTGCACATTAAGGATCATTATCATGTACTACGATTGCCTGAGTAAGGCCTCAAACACCTTGTTTAATTTATTACTCCTAGGTATATATATTCTATAAACACAACCACTTTTAGTATCCATATAGATATTTATTTTCCTCATAAACCACCCACTCTATATTTATCAAAAATAAGGGATGTTTTCATTGACTTAGTCTTATCCTTTAGGTTTTTACTAAAGTGATCTATTCATAATCTCAAAAAATAAATAGACCTTCCTCTGATACCAACTACAGTGACCCAAACCTTTTACACATATCATTACATGATTTTAGGCATAATTAAACATCATATAACAAGATAAGGATCATAAAGAATTGTGTCTTGGAAAATTTGGTACATAAGAATGAAAACATTGGACTAAATAAAAAATTAATTTATTTAATATTAATAAATTTATACTAATTTACATTATTCTCATAAATCTACACAGGATAACCTGGGGATAACATGAATAAAGGTATTAGCTAAAAAACCTTGTAATGGAATAATCATAAGAATAAATATTTGTATGTGGGTAAGAATTCATGAAATAAAGATATAAAAAGGAATGGAACATGATTTAGAGAATCATAACATATAAAACATGGGATAAAATAGTCATGGATTCATAGTAATGTTTCAGAAACATAAAACATGACTTCAGAATTATTCAAGGGCCGTTTTACATAGAGGAACATGAGTCTAGGATAACCACCAAGACCATTGCACATGGAGAATGAGTCAAGGATAACCACCAAGACCATTACACATAACGTATCATGAGACTAAACATTACACAATTAATTAGAGAACTATCTAGGAACACCCATCATAACAAGTTCATGAAAATATTTTCAATGTGAATAATTATATATATAGAGTCAATCATAAACATAAGGTTTACCCATGGTAAAAATTAGGTATCATAATCTTGTCCAAAGGCATAACATAAGCCAAAAACACAATGGGATTTATAAAATATGATATATATAACAAATAGGAATTAATATGGAAAAATAGGCATATATCATGATAATACATGTCAAATTTAAGATATAACATTTAAAAATATTATTTAAGTATCGTTAGAATTAAAACATTTCATTGCGGTTTAAGGAAAATATTAAAGATATTTTACAATGGAAAATAAAATAATCTTTAATATAAAACATGAGGTCAACCAATAGAGTTTTAATAATAATAATTATTATTTTAGAAAAAATATTGACATAAAACAAATTATATAGTGCACTTGAAATTTCATAAATATTCATGGGAGTTCCTTTAAATCGAGCTTTCTTATTTGGAAGAATTGAGTTGGGAATCCTTTTTAAAAAATGTATATACCCAAAAAAAGAAGACTTATTGGATATTGATACCTAATATTAAAAAATATAACCAAAATTTATAATATTTTAATAATTAGAATAGATAATTTCATTTGCCTAAAAAGAGATAAAGAATAACCGAATGGAATAATGAAGGTTCAGGTAGAACCCCTTACCTTTAGTATGATGATGTTCTTAACATGATCTTAATGTACTGGATAATTAAATTAGATTCATTAATTAATAATTTAACAACCCTTTATACCTAAATTTTATTTATTATAAATTAATTAAGTTCATTTACGCCCTTTTTTATGGGTTAAAAGATCCAACTTCTTTTCTTGGGAGTGTTGGTTTCCTTGGTTTTGATGATTGTATTACTTGTATACATGTATGAAGGGTCATTTAAAGTGTGGTTAATTATCAAGAATTAAACATCTATGTTTTTAATGATATTCAAGTCATTTAATTTTTCTTATATAATATGGTTTTATGATATGAGGATGAATCATTATATAAATACTTAATGCTAATTGTATGGGTTTATTTTGGCGGGTTATCAATCTCAACAAATTCATTTTTTGTTATAAATTAATATTGTGAGTAAAAAATGATTTAATAAAATTAAATATGATAGAATAAATATATAATAATTTGGTTCCCCCATAAAAATGGTTTCATCAATATACCTTGAATAAGGTAAGTGAAATCCAAAACTTCATCATCCTTGAATGTGATAAATTAACACGTCTCAGACGATGTTTCAATTTTTAGTATAAAATGAGAGATGATAATGAATAATTCCATTATTATAATTTTTTGTTATATATAAGGTACTGATGTTTTTATAACCTTTTTAATAGGGGAGTTTATAGGATAAAAATAAAATAAATGAACTCGAAAAGAAAAAAATAAGAAATAGGAATTTACCTCTTGACTTTATCCTCCTCGAGAGCCTTCTTAGGGAAGATATTTTGGTCTTTTTATGTGGCCAAGATCTTTGGGAGGTGTGGAAGGGGATTGAGAAGATATGTTATCAGAATTTGGACAAGTTAAAATTCTTGATAGGTGTGAGTAGAAGACGTACTGAGGGATGATATTTATAGTGAAGGAGATGGGTGTTTTCCCATTATTTTAACCATTAGTTTATTATTTTGGCTCAATACTATGAATAGTTTGAGAATTATCAAAAACATATATTCAAATAATGAAAATAATTTCTGTATTTGGGTGTTTACATTAGAAATGACTCATGGAATAATGTATTTAACTTATAATATATATATACACCATAAATTACAGTATTTTACTATTCACAAAAATTCAAGTATTTTAGAAAAATCACAAAAATTCACCCTAACCATATTTTGAAAAATAGAATTAAAAAATGAATTTTATTCTATAAAAATAATTTTCCATATATGATAATTTTTATTTTAAAATAAAATCATTTTTACTTGAAAAATATAGATTTTAAAATTATTACTGATTTTGTAACACATTGAAAAATTAATTAAGTTATCATAAGATTATAATATAACAATAATACATCAAAATAATAATTTATGAATAAATATTATGAGAATAAATATTATTTTAAATTATTAATTTGTTCAAAAAACTATAATTAAATATTTATGACTTTTAATGAAATACCAAAACATAATTAATAATTTTAAAATATTTGTTTACTTACACAATGATATAATTCTATCATATTATGACTAATAATATTGATAAATTTTATTTACACTTTCATTGGTGATGTTACTATTCAATTGGCCAGTTTAATATTTATAAGGGTCATAATACTATTCCAAATGTCAAATAACTATTTCATCGGTATAGGATATTTAGATTCTATAAATACATTTTAATTTATTCATTCATCATTTAAAAAGATTGCATTGTGTTCTTAATATTTTTATGTGATTATACTATATGATATAATTTAAGAAAGGAATTTCCATTGATTGAATTTGTTTCATTATAAGTGTTGCATCTAAATACTCCATAGTAGAAAATTATTTCCCTCAAATATTGGAATCCCTTTGTGATTAATAACTTCCATTGATTATTTGGAGAGAGAAACTCTTACATTAACCCTTTCTTATGATGTTAGTTATTATCTCAACTAGGTTAAATACCCTAAGAAGGGGTTAATTAGGGTTTGATAGATTAAAACAACTGCCTCTTGGATCTTGTTTCATCATTAAACAAAACTCTATTCACTCTCACTCTTATAAAATAAAATAAATGGAAATTAAAATAGGTACAAGTCAAAAAAAATTACTTGGTTCATTCTCACTAGGCTACGTCAAAGGAGAATACAAATAAAATGTGTCAATATACCTAATCCATGAAAGCACATTATTGTTACATGGCTCATAGCGGACTCAGTGTCCCTCCAGGTTTACAAGCATTCACAATTTTAAAGATCAATATTCTCTCTATACTAAAGTTAACAAGCTGATCCTCCAGTAGTATATTTTGAAAAATAATTCTTAGTTGATTCACACTTGTGTGTGTCTTTATGCACTTGTTTCATCAAATATCAGAAAAAAAATTTCACAAGAGAATTTTTCCCTTAGAGCACAAAGACACTATAAAATACCCCTTTATAGAGAACCCTCAAAGAGACTAATCTATGAGACCCCTCCATGAGACCCCTTTATGAGACCCCTATTCAAGAACCCTCCATGAGATCCCTTTGTGAGACTCATCCATGAGACTCCTCTAGGAGAACCCTTTATAAGAATTTTACATAAGACCTTATTATAATAATGTGAATGGTTTAACTCTAGAGGAAGACCCTATTCAAGTTATGTGGATCATGTGATGATAATAGGAATTTTTATACCACATGTATACATCCCTTCAAAATATACCCTCATGAGACTCCTCCATGAGACCCTTTCACGAGACTCTATTTTGATTACATAGATTATGTGATTATAGTGCAATACCATGTTCTTCTCATGTGAAATTATTTTATTAGAATCAAACCACTTAAGAAAATGTCTCCTTGACTTTTAATAATAGTTTAAGGGGTATATATATTCATAAATCCACTGCATTACCTAAACCAATCATAGTTATTCATCCATTCCACTACATCATAAATAATAATTACGCACTTTTCATGATCCCATCACAAGATCCCAAGACAATAATGATGTTGTTAGAAACATTTTCTTTTAGTGATTTTCATTACCCCATATCGAGATCCAAATACAATCAAGAATGCTTCACCTGATCCCATCATGTGATCAAAATAAAATCACTTAGTTAGTGACATTTTCTTATAGTGCCTCAGTTATCTCATCACCTAACATGAGTAAAATCACATGGTCATGTTATTTCTAATGACCATGATATAACTCCATAATTTCTAGCCAATATTAATTCATGTGCTTCACATGATCTCTTTATGATATCCCTTGTAGTTTATTCAAGTACTTCCCATGATCTCTTCATGAGAACCCTTGAAAATCATGGAATGTCTTCATGTTCTTCATGTGATCTCACTGTGAGATCCTCCTATACTCACACAGATCACATTATGTTATTGTTTGATCTCATTAATATCTCACAATCTGAAGTGCTTTCATGTGATCCTTTAGTACTAACGTGTTCCGCATGATCCTTTCGGATGTTCACAATCAATGTGATACTTCAGTAAATTTTCACTCCATTTGATCATTTATGAAATTCGTTCTTCACATGATCCTTTAAGACATTCTCTCTATCTCTTCATACCTCCTTTGAAAACCATCTCTTTTCAACAATTTCAAACATTGTCAACAACATAATCAACCCCAAAACACCATCAAGAGTGATTACTTCCAGCATCTTGATAACATATTTTTAGGAGATTGGGAACACCTTGGTAAGGATCTAAAGAGGTAATGGTAGCATAAATTCATGTTAATATTGTTTTTAATTAATATAAATATAAGGTTGGGTCGGGTTTTTATGGAAAAAAAGAGGATAATTCTATATTAATTAATAAACATAGGTTTTGAACTCTATATGATAACGTAATCAAAAAAAAAATGTTCCCATGGTTTTCCCAAAGTTTATTCAAAAGATAATTGGGTTTAAATATTTTTTAAGGATAATAACTAAACATAGTAAAATAATCCCTTGGTAATATTGAGGCGAGTCATGTTTTTAAGAATTAATTTTAAAACCTACAAATATATTATAGGTATTTGAGGATTAATTAATGGTTTATAAAATTAATCACATAAACTCAAAAAATATATCAAGTGAAAACATAATATTGGTCTTTAATAATCTCTATAGTATTTATTATATCACTTTAGGACTATTATAATGACATAATACACATTGTATATTTATACAATATTTATATTTTACCCAAAAATTTGATTGTATCAGAAAATTATAAAACATTAACCATTGGATTATTTTTTGAAAATAATTTTATAAATTAATTTTTATTTTATCAAAATAATTATATAATTTTTTCTATTTAGACATTTCAATCAAAATCCTCGTTTATTAAAAAAATACTGGTTTTTCACAATAACTATTCTTTGACCCATATAAAAAATACATTGGACTTATTTAAATCATATTATCCTTTATATATAAATAAATATTATTTAATAAGAATATTTTATGAAAATAATAGTTATTTCAAAATTATTGAATTTATAGAGAAGAGTTTTTTAATTAAAACCATTTATTTTTTGAAAAAAAGAATTTTGGTTTCTTCGTATTTAATTTTCATCAACTCATATATAATTGTAAATATAATGTAATAATGAAAAGGGATAAACATAATCATTATTTTATTAAAAATAATACTTATTTAATCATATTATTAGGGACTAGATAATTAAAAACTTATTACACCAGCTTATTCCATAAGGTTAAGGTGCACGATGGTGGGGAATTCTTAGGGTGGTTCGGTGACCATGGTTTGGGCCATGATCCTGATGATCATGAAATTATATGATAAATATTTTCATTTATGATTTACTTATTGAATATCATATTAGGCTTGGTCAAGGTAAAATCATAGTGATTCCATCTCCATTATAAGCTATGATAAATGTGCTTTATAGGGTATAATACTACTGATCATGGTCATCACCGCTTCCTTCCATGGCAATTGTACTTTATCAAAAACCTTCATATACTAATCGTAATGGTCAATATACAATGGATATATTATAAATGGTTATGATGCTTAATAGACTTTTAAATATACTAAACTATATAATGGTCTAAAATAATAAAATATGTTCATTTATTTTCTATTATTAAATTACATAATAATACATTTATTCATTTACAAAGAGAATTTTATTTATAAAATTTTGGGTGATTCAAGTAGGAGGGAATGATAGTGGTTCCTTAATCATGATGTCATAGGTTCCCTAATTGTAATGATGGGTGATTTTTTGTCTCCCCCATCATGATTTAATAGGCATTGAGATTGGTATCAGATGTTTCTACCAATTATTGAAGATCTTATTATAGAGATTTGTCCTTCCATATCTGTGGAAGATTCTAACATGGTTAACCATATTATAGTTTCTAGGTTTGGTCATATTTAAATATCAATTATTGAATCTTGTAAAATCATATGGGGTATTGAGTTATCAAGAGGTGGTTGGTCTCCTGGATTCTTGGCACATACCCCTTCAACTCTGGAATGAATTTTTTATTGTCCTGGTTCTGATTATATCGATTCATTGTATCACTCTGCTATATTTTTATCAAATATTAATTCAATGTTTTTCCCAACAGTATTATAAACCAATTAAATGATTAATATTTTCTTTTATTACATTAATGTTCCAAAATACTTTGGTAATGTAGCTTCTTAGTAACACCCTGGTGAATTTTTATGTCCTAATTCTCAAATTCACATGCTAAAACACCCAATTGTTTCTCATATCATCATCAAGTTATAAATTTCAAACATATTTCTAATTTATGTTTTTATTGTGATTTTTATGGATTTAAGCTTTATACGACCTAGAATCTATTTATCTAGTATTGGTTAGATTAATTTTTGTCTCTTCTATGGTCATACATCAATCATTTTCTATATATGACCCAAAAATAGTGACCCTCAATGTGAAAAACATAATTAGGTGATGATGGTTTTTCATATTTAATATCATATTGATGAATGCAATGTTTATAGTTTTGGATTGTGGGGTGGGGTCATTGTGAATCTTGTTAAGAATTGGAGAATTCTTGTCATTGTGAAATACATATTGATGGTTATCCACTTTCATTCCTGGATTTTTCAGAACACATGGTCACTGGTTTACACTCTAAGCTTAAAAATTACATAGAATATATGTATTATTCCCTTGATGTTGTTAGTATGTCCATGATTTTATGTTTTCGAGAATTTTCATCACCTGTCTTATTTTTATGGATTTCTATCCCAAAGATAATAATATCTCTAACGGAGTTGAATACACTAGAGGGGAATTTGAAGCTATGAAGAATAGTGATATTGATGCTTGTATTATGGCTCAGTTATGGACATATATATATAGATTCTACTGATCTAGTTTTAATGGGAATTATTAAAGGAATTTTTGGGTAGGTGAAAGAGATTATTCAAATTTTCCGGATCAAGGGGTGTGTGGATCGTTAAAAACCCAAATTCTCAAGAAAATTCATGTTAAGCTAATGATATAGTACACTAACCTTGAGGATGAGTTTCTTTAATTGAATACTTTTGCTAGCATTATTCTATATAATTATTTTAGTTTCTTGGTAATTACCATTGATAACAATATGGAAGAATATGGTGGGAAAATATTATAATTTACAATGAAGAATAAATAATCTAGATTATTGTTTGTGAGTGAATTTAACTCCCCTATATGACCTTCAATAATCATGATGGCACATATAACATTGAAATAAAAATATGATCTAGTGAATACATTGGAAAAGGGAACCAAATATGGTTGTTTGGAGTTTAAGTATAGTTTTCAACCTCTCTTATAATGATATTGAATTTATTTATTATTAATTGTTAAAAAATTATATAATATTTATTCTTTCAGAATTTTTATAATCATTGATTTGATAGATTGTGGAGTGTATGTAGATTCCTGGATCCAAAGTTATAGTCATTTGACGATGAAGTCTAATTTTCAACTTCTCTTAGAGTGTTAATGAGAATAACATAATTGTTAATAATTATTAATTATTAATTATTTATAGAAATTTTATATATACACTTATATTTATAAATAAAGTATTATTATATATTCATTAAAAAATATTTTATAATGGTATTTTAATAAAATTACAACTAAAATTAAATAAACAATTTTTATTTTTCAAGAATTTAGCTACGGTTTACAACAAACCAATGATTAAAAATAAACCATAATAATTATAAATGGTTTTTAAAACCACCTCTAAATTTTATTTTTCTTGTATTTTTCTATATCCCAGATAAGCTATAAGTCTTGATCTAAACTTTATCTGGGTAATTCTTTAAATAAATGTAAATATTATGGTTGTTCTATTTTTATAGAAGGAGGTAATATAGAATTTATTTTAAAAAAAAATTCCCTAAACCGGGTTCTTATTTAAATAAAAACTATTATTTTTTAAAAAATAATCCATTTTAATAAAGTGTTGAAACATTATTTGAATTTACCATCTATTTAAATCTTATAGTTCTTTTTTTAGGAAATCATGCCCTTTTTGAGAAATCAAAATTTATTATATTTTTTATTGAAGTTCTTTTCGCCTATATAAATCAAATCGCTTATTTGTGGTCGAAATTAAGCCAAAAAACTTTTAAAAACAATGACCCTTTTTCTCTAAATATTTTCCTCCATAAAAATATTTTAAAATTAATTGAGAAACTCCTTTAAAGAAACATTATTTTAAAATAAGTTCCTAAAATAATACTTTTGACTTGACTCACCCTATATGTAAGTAACTCTAAGTAGTCATGGATAAAGACCAAAAGAGATGATGAATTATACAAATTTCACTATTAGTTGATACTTTTGGACATCCTTACCATGAATATTTTCCCATTTAGAATGGACTTTATAAACCATAAGATTTATTTAATGCTAACGATAGTGTTTGTTATGTGGAGCATAACTCCATTGATTACACATTTTTTACATATAACTTGTGTACTTATTTCATATTTATAGTGTTGTATGCTTTAGTTTTTATTCCTTATTCCCTAAATACATACAACATTAAATTATACCATGTTTACATGATAGTTATTTAAGTGTAAAAAAGCATGTTTATCCTTTTGAATACCAAGAATGATATTATTTTATTTGAAATGTTTCCATGTGAATGGTTAGAACTTTTATATATGATAGGAATATTCTTAAAAATATATATACATTGTTATTATATAAACTTTATGCTAGTACATTGACAATTAATGTAAATATTTCATGGGGTAGGTTCCAAAATTACCGTACCATTTATGTGGTATTGGTTCTCAAATCCATGAATTGTGATACTCATTCTCTGATCCCCTAGAAAAGGCTATAATATTACCCTAACTAAAAATTCTTGATTCTATATATAAGATGGGTCTCTAGGACACTGCATCATTGTACACATATATTCATATTTATGGGTGAATATTTGTATATACATAAATTGAAACACCCCAAGCTTCCATAGTATTCTTCTCTTTGAATAATACAATAACGCGTGTTGTACGCAACTTCAAGTTCTAACACACCACAACCAATCAAACTAGCCGTTATGAATATTAATACCCAATTTTTGAAATTTTATAAATTTTATCGTTCAAAATGGACTTATTTTTTGGTTTCGGAATATCTAAATTATCTTAGGGTAAATTTTTGGTACTTTTATGATAACTTTCATATTTTGATGAATAATGAAAATTACTAAATTTTAATTAAAAACAACTTTTTTAAGCGAAATAATTAATAGTAATAAATTTTGAATTTGAATGGTTTGTAAGTATAATTATATTATATTTTTATTATTTAATACAATTTTGTTCATTATAAGTAATTTCACATTTAAATTTGACATAAACAAGTGTCAATCTTTTGATAGTTATAATTTCACAAAAACACGATTTTTGTTTTGACAACGAGAATTAACTTTAAATTAATTTCTACCACTTATGTGTTAGGAATTTAGAAAAATGGTTTCCTTATTTGGAATCAAGAGTTCCAAATAGTTTAAATATGTTTATTTTATTTTTGGACATTTTGAATAATTATTTCGGTAAATATTTTATTTACCATGGTTAAAGGGGTAAATTTAGTAAAAAATGATAAAAAATAATAATATAATAATATTAAATTACCCTAACACATGTACTATACAACTTTTATGATACATGGAAGACCATTTTTATCCTTGGGTTGATTTTGGGACCCCATGGAGCTACATGGAAGTGATAATGACATTATATATTAAATAATGTAAAGTAGAGACAAAAATAGCAAAAACCAATATATTTTAGTAAAAAAAATTTTATGTGAAGTTATATAATTTATCTATTAAACTATAAATATTAATTAGAAAGATAAAACGATTTTATATATAATGGTATTTTATTTATAATTTTTAGACATTAAATAATTAAATTTATTAATGACACAATGATGAAGCAGTAATTACCATATTAATGAAAGAATCAAATAAGTTGTATTATAAATACTAAAATAAATATAATATCAACGTTTTATTACATCCAAGAATTTTATAGGTGAATATGACATATTAAGGTAGATTTAATGAATTTCTTTATAATTAATAATGATGTTATGACTTTATAAAAAATAAATTATTAAATAATGTCAAAATTGACATAATTGAGTCTTTAAAATAAATACTATATTATTTATTGATATAATATTCCTAAAAGTATAAGGTTCAGAAAAAAGACCTAAATAATATTATATGTGTCATTACATAACCTATTGGGGTTCTCTTGGAAGTTTATAGTAAGTTTAGTAACCATATTATATAAAAATACAAAGAGACATGGTAAATGTCAAACTATGTAATTAAGAGTTAAATGTAAAAGATAAGGTTAATATAGTAACCCAAACCTGTCTAAAACCTATTGGTTGAGTGGTTTTAGACCCATAATCACCTTATACTTAAAATAATACACTTTTTAACCATTAGAAACCGAAAATTATTTTATTATAAAATAATATTTCGAGCTTTTCCTAAGGTACCCCTCACTCCTCTTATAAAAGGGAAATCCTCCTTCTCTCTAATTCACACCTTAAAAGCCATTTGTATCAGCCAAAACCTGACCAAATACCCTATAAAATATCATAACTTTATTCTAGAGGCCTTCTTCTAGTCATAAAGCCATCTTTATTAGCCCTTTTGATAAAATCAAAAGGAAGAATCCGAAGAAGAGGTAAATATTTATCACCTCTTTCAAGTTCCTTTCTTCTTCCACTTCCTTTTTATTTGTTGTTTCCATTCTAAAATAATAAATCAAATATCTTATATATATATTTTGATGTTATTATAAATATGTTACAACAATATTCATTATTCTATCCATCCTTTGAATGACATGTCACCATACGTGCGTACGTATGGCTTACTGTCTCCACGTTGTGGTGTAGTTGTTATTCAATACATTATTATTTGGATGGGTATAATAATGATGTATAATAATTTTAAATAATAAATATAAAATGATAATGATTCTTTATATATGATATAACATCCAATTATATATGATTTTAATATCAAAATAATGATATTGTCACTCATGCGTACGTACGGATTACCGTCTCCACGAATGCGATGAGATTCATTCCCCATTGTATCCATTCAAGACTAATTTTTATTTGATGATTAAAAATAATGTTTAAGGACTTTATATCATTCTGGATATGAATAATATACAACCTATTCATAACAAGCACGACTTATGTAACAAAACATTTAAAAAAAAAGTAAGTGAACACCCGAAACGACGATAATACTAAAATATTATTTACAAAGCAATATTAGAAGATAACATATGATATCATATTAATGTATATGATTATTTTATAATTTAACTACAATTATTTCACTATTATACAGTAAGTTAACCTACCCTCGACCAATGAAAAGTATAATGTAAGGGTTAATTTCACAATCTCTTTATTATCCGAGGTTTTTTTTATGTAAGTATCTTTTGGGACATATTAATTATCCATGTCCATGTTTCATGAAAGAGTTTTCAATGGGATTATTTTAAGGTAATTTTTACTAAAACATCTTTTTAAATGTTTTAAATATTTATTCTTCTAAATCATTCTCATTAGTGTCCATGTTTTCAAAATGGTTTTTAAGGATTTATTTATACGGACATGAATGTTTTTAAAATGTTAATTACTTTAAAAACTTTCAAAGTTGTATGGGACTCATTGATTAAAAAATTTCTTTAAATGCATTCCTTTCAAAATTGTGTGAGTTTTATAAGTTTTTATGAAAAAGGGATATTTCTCTCAAATATTATTTACAAATCATTTTCATCTATATCAACATCCCTTGATTGATTTTAAACTTGTTTGAAGTTGATTTATTATGATACAAAACATTTATATTGTATTGAAGGATTTGTGATATTTTTTACTATGGATGTGTTGTTTCATACCATTCATGGTTTATGGATAATGTATTGACATTTTGTATGCTAGTTTTAAAATGAATGTTTATGTTATGTTTAAACCTTTTCATATGGGGAATGCATTGGACTTAGTAAGTGATGGGTGGAGTAGGCTATAGCTCCTCTATGCATCGGTAGGTCTCAATTGATAAACTAGTTTCTTGGCACAAGGCCTTGAAAAAATCTTATTTGTAGTCTTGGCACAAGGCCTTGACTATGTGGTTATGAATGTCTGGAATTATGCATTCCATCATTATGAAAGTGGCTATTGATATTTCATGTGATTATTAAACTAGTAGAATATCCATGGGAGTAGATACATGGCATTATTTTGATTTATATTTTCCATATTAAGAGGAAGTTTAGGTTTAAAACGATTTTGTTTTAGTTTTATACATTACCTTAAATGTTTATGGTTATTTAAAAAAGTTTCCGCTATATTGTTATCCTTATTGAGCATATAAGCTCACCCCTTTTTATGTTTTATCATTCCTAGGATGTGAAGAAGTATATTATGACTGACCTGCAGGGATTGTACATGGGATATCAATGTTGTCTATGGAAACAATGTTGTTATAGTTTTCCATTGTATGATGTAATGTAATCCTTATGATTGTATCTAGTACATACAAGGCTACTAAACTAATCGGTCTTTCGAGACGTGATATTTTGTGATCATGACAATGTTATGTAATAATGCACCGACTCTAGATGAATAGTTTTGAGGCATTAAAGTTGGTATCAGAGTATGTTTATTACAAAACATGGAAACTAGATTTAGATAAACTCTGATTAGAGCACATAGCCCTAAGACAGAATTTGGGGATTATTATAGAAGAACTTCCTAAAATGTTGGTATTGTATATATTTTGGGAGTTTTCAAAGAAATACATCCCTGTTTGAAATGAGTAGGTAGAGGCGGCTCTGGAACAGATGTACCTAGGGGTAAAACCTGAAAACACCGCTTTAAGCTGGACTTGAACGAGAACCGGTGCACAACAACAGGTCTTGCTGCACTCTTTCATACGACACTCTTGGGGGATATTCTTAGGATAATTCTCATTTTATTTAAAAAACATTATTAAGGGTTTATGAGTATATACTTACTCATAGAAAACATTATTATGATTATGGATTTTGTCCATAAAATGTTCAATTTATGTTAAGTGTTTTACAAGTTTGGAATTTTGTATTTAGATTCATAAACTAATCTAGTTTAGGCTATATTTTAGAAATGGCTCCTAGTGGATAGAATAGAAACCGTATCAATGAATACACTCCATGTAGGGATTTCCCCCCTTCTGAAGATAATTATAGAGGAGCTGGTGATGCAACTGGTGTATATTAGCTAATAACTATACTGGGACAACTCACTCAGGTTATGAATAATAACCTTTCCCGTATTGAGCACCCTGATCTATATCCTGGAGGATCAATGTTAGATCGCTTCATGAGGAAAAAAACATCAACATTTAATGGGGTTACAAATCCACTAGTAGCTGAGAAATGGATAAATTCCATAGAGAAAATATTCCATGTCTTAGGGAGTAGTGAAAGGGAAAACGTTTTCATGGCAGTTTACTGCCTCACTAGAGATACTGATCAATGGTGGTCATTGATTCAAAACAAAAAGGAAGATGATGAAGTATCAAATATGGAATTGAGGAATTTTAAAGATATTTTCTTAGAAAAATACTTTCCTATGATCATTGAGCGGATATGGGAAGACAATTTCTAAGTCTAAGGGAAAAGGAGGATGAGAATGTCGCAATGTATGATGTTAACATTAAAAGGTTAGCAAGGCATGCTGCAGATTATATAAATAACCCAAGAAGTAGGATTGATCATTTATTTGATGGGTTTAAAAGCATTTCTCTGTCAAGCATTAGTCTCACAATCCTTCTCGTTGTACGAAGATATTTTCTGATGTGCTATCAAAATAGAAAATGAATTCTCTAAGACTTATTACTTTAAAGAAAATAAAGAGAAGAAGAGACATGTTGATCACTCTGGAAATGGAAATAAGGGGAAGAAGGAAAAAGTTGAATTTCCATCCTGTAGTAAATTTGGGAAGAAACACCTCAGTACTTTCTTAAAGGGAATGAGAGTCTGTTACAAGTGTGGTGAAAACGCCACAAAGATCGTGATTGCAAGGGGAAGAAAGAAGCTACCGATGTTCAATGCTACAATTGTATGTAGATGGACCATTATGCAAATGAATGTCCCAAGCATCAGGGGAACTTACCTCAAAAGAGGCCAAGGGATCAATGCCATGGTTATGTTATCACTACTACTGAGGTTGAAGTTCCGAAAGACATAGTGGCAGGTAATTTAATGGTTTCTTTAAGTTTAGACAATGATTTGTTTTGTTTTTGGATCATCTCATTGTTTCACATATTCCCATTTTGCTATGAAAATTAGATATTTCCAATTTGATTTAACAAGGGAGTTGTCAATCAAAACTCATTAAGGGAAGTATCATTGCTATAATGTTTTGTTAATTAGTTCCCATTAGGGCATATAAATGTTCTTTATTTGATGATCTCATCATCATACCCATGATTGAGTTTGATATAATCCATTTCAGACCATGATGAAAAAATTTATTATATGAAAAAGAAGGTTACTATTTTTGATAACGATGATAAAGAACGCCTTATCTTTAGAGAAGAATCACCACCACCTAATTCTTATCTAGATCCACCACCAGTAGCTCATCTAAATTCAATTATTGGGGAGGAAGAGAATGAAATAACTATGGGTGAGGAAAAGAATGTTCAAATATAGGATATACCTCTTGTGAAATAATATGTTCATGTGTTTCCTGAATATTTACCAAGACATCCTCCAGAATGAGAAATTGAGTATTCCGTGGAATTATTTCCTAGATCAAGGCCCATATCGAAGACCCCATATAGAATGGCCATTGTGGAATTAGTGTAACTAAATAAACAACTAGAGGAATTGAGTAATAAGGGATTTATTCACCCTAGTGTTTTTCCATGGGGAGCCCCTATACATTTTATTAAGAAGAAAGATGGATCTATGAGGTTGTCCATTTACTGCAAGGAGATGAATGCTATAATAATAATGAACAAGTATCCCATACCTCTCATTTATGATTTATTCAAGCAAGTTCATGGAGCTCAATACTTTTCAAAGATTTACCTTCGATCTAGATATCATCAGTTGTGTGTGAAGAAGGAAGACATTCTGAAAACAGCATTTCGAACCAGGTACGGGCTTTACGAGTTTACAGTAATGACTTTTGGATTGACTAATGCACCCCATGTCTTCATGAATATAATGAATAGAGTTTTCTAGGAATATCTAGACGAATTTTTAGTGGTATTTATTGATAATATCATGGTATACTCCAAAAAGCTATGAAGATCAGGAAAATCACTTGAGAATTATTTTGAAGACTCTTAGAAGTCAAAAATTACATGAGAAGTTTAGAAAGTGTGAATTCTGGATTCAGGAGATTTCTTTTTTTGGACATATTGTCTCTAAGGATGGAATCTCTGTTGATCCTTGTAAGAGAAGAGAAATCCAAGAATGGTCAGCACAGATGAGTATAACATAGGTATGCAATTTTATTGGTTTAGTAGGTTATTATTGACATTTCGTCCAGAATTTTTCCTGGATGGCTAACCCATTAACCAAGCTCACACGTAAAGAGGTTAAATTTGTTTGGACAAAAGAGTGTGAAGAATTTTTTGAATAATTGAGTAGAATATTAGTCAATTATCCTATATTGACTCTACCATCAGGGAATAATGGGGATTGTTATTTATAGTGATGCATCAAAGAAAGGACTTGGTTGTGTCCTTACGCGGAATGATAGGGCTGTTGACTACACATCACGACAGCTAAAAATTCATGAGGAAAACTATCCTACTCATGATTTTTAGTTATAAGTTGTATTATTTTCTTTGAAGATATGAAGACATTATGTCTATGGTGAAAAATGTGAGATATATACTGATCACAAGAGTTTGAAGTATATTTTCTCACAGAAAGAACTCAACATGAGGCAATGGAGATGGCTTGAAATACTCAAGGATTATGATTTCACCATACACTACCACCTGGGGAAGGAAAATAAGGTGGAAGATGCTTTGATCAGAAAGGATCATAGAGTTTTGAAGAAGATGAGAGTTGAAAGTGATCCTATTTTCATGGATCTAGTGAAGATGGATATGGGAATTACCATGGATGGTGAAACATCGATACTTTTTTAAATGGTTTCCAAACCATCCTTACTAGAAAGGGTAAAGAGTTCTCGAACCGATGATGAAGAGTTTTAAAAGAAGATTAACGCTGTGAATGATGGGAGATTGAGTGACTTTGTGTATGAAGATGGAATTTTGAAATTTGTGAAGAGAATTTGTGTTCCTGACGTACCTGATCTAAAAAGGGAATTGTTGGATGATGCTCACAGTTTTAATTTCACTATACACCCTGGTAGCACTAATATGTATTGAGATTTTAAGGATCATTTTTGGTGGGACAACATGAAGATGGTATTGCGGATTTTGTTTCAAGGTGTATAGTTTGTCAACAATTGAAAGATGGAAGGCAATATCCTGGAGGAGTTATGCAACCTCTTCCCATACCTGAGTGGAAATGGGATAATATTATGATGGACTTTGTCATGGGACTACCAAAGACTCTTATATGGAAAAATTAAATATGGGTAATTGTTTATCATCTTACCAAGTCAACACATTTTCTGGATATAATAGAAGATATACCACTTGAACTTATAGAAAGATTATATATTAATGAAGTTGTGAGACTTCATGGATTACCACTATCGATTGTTTCTTATCGTGATCCACATTTTACATCAAGATTCTGGAAAATTCTTCAGAAATCCCTGGATACTAAAGTTCGTTAGAGCACTGCCTACCAACCCCAAACCGATGGACAATCAGAACGAACTATTCAAATGTTTGAATACATGTTGAGATCACGCTCACTTGAATTTAAAGGCATGTGGGATCAATATTTACCTATGGTAGAATTTTCCTATAACAATAGCTTTCAATCAAGTATTTAGATGGCACTAAATGAATTGTTATATGGAAAGAGATGTCGCACACCAACCTGTTGGGAGGATGATGGTGAAAGAAAACTCGTAGGACCAAAACTTGTGGAGAAAACTATGGAAAAGGTGAAGGTAATCCAAAACCACATCAAGGAAGCTCACAGTAGAAAGAAGAGCTATGCTGATAACTGAATGAAGGATTTAAAATTTCAGGTAGGAGATCATGTTTTCATGAAGGTATCTCCATGGAAGGGTGTTATAGATTTTGGTAATAAGGGTGAATTGAGTCCCAGGTACATTGGACGTTTTGAAATTCTAGAACTAATTGGGGCTGTAGCTTACCATTTGGAAATGCCGCCAAGTCTCTCCAAAGTTCACGATGTATTCCACGTATCACTGTTGTGAAAATACTTGCCTGACCTAACACATGTACTCACCTATGAGGAATTAGACCTCGAACCTGATCTTTCTTATTGTGAAGAGGCTATCAAGGTTCTGGATAATGAGAAAAAGTTCTGAGAAACTGGGCGACTCCTCTGGTAAAAGTTCTATGGGGAAACCATAAGATGGAAGAGACAACATGGGATCCTGTGGAACTTATGATGAAGAACCACCCGAGTATTTTTACACAGTAATACTCTAGAAATATTGAGGGAGAAATTATTTGAAGTAGGGAATAATTTAACACCCCAAGCTTCCATGGTATGCTTCTCTTGGAATAATACAATAGCATGTGTTGTACGCAACTTCGAGTTATAACACACCACAACCAATCAAACTAGCCGTTATGAATATTAATACCCAATTTTTGAAATTTTATACAATTTTTATTTCAAAATGGACTTCATTTTTGGATTTGGAAGATAGAAATTAGCATAGGGAAAATTTCTTGTACATTTCTGATAACTTTCATATTTTGATGAATAGTGAAATTACTATATTTGAATAAAAAACAACTTTTTTAAATAAAATAATTAATAGTGATAAATTATGAATTTTAATGGTTTTTAAGTATAATTATATTATATTTTTATCATTTAATACAATTTAGGTCATTATAAGTAATTTTACATTTAAATTTGACATAAACAAGTGTCAATCTTTTGATAGTTATTATTTCATAAAAACACGCTTTTTATTTTGACGACGAGAATTAATTTTAAATTAATTTTTTCCACTTCAATGTTTTGAATTTAAAAAAATGGATTCCATATTTGGAATCCTAAGATCCAAATTTTGTAAATAGGTAACTTTTATTTTTAGACATTTTGAATAATTACTTCGGTAAATATTTTATTTACCATGGTTGAAGGTGTAAATCCCGTAAATAAGGTTAAAAAATAATATTATAATAATGTTAAATTACCATAACACATGTCATAAACCTATTGGATGATACATGTCTGGCCATGGGCATCCTGGGGTCGATTTTGGGACCCCATGGAGCCACATGGAAGTGATAATGACATTATATATTAAATAATTTAAAGTAGAGACAAAAATAACAAAAGCAAATATCTTTTAGTAAAAAAAATTTTATATGAGGTTATATAATTGATCTATTCAACTGAAAATATTCCTTAGAAATATAAAAATATTTCCTACATAATGGAATTTTATTTATAATTTTTAAAAATTAAATAATTAAATTTATTTATGACACAATGATGATGCAATAATCACCTTATTAATGAAAGAATCAAATATATTGTATTATAAATGCTAAAATAAATATAATTTCATATTTTTTATTACATACAAGAATTTTATAGGTTAATATGACATATTAATGTTGATTTAATTAATTTTATTTGAAGTAATAATGCTGTTATGACTTTAACAAAAATAAATTAGGAAATAATGTCAAAATTTACATAATGAAGTTTTTAAAACAAATACTATATTATTGATTGATATAATATTATTAAAAGTATTAGGTTCATCTAAATGGCCTAAATAATATTATATGTGTCATTAATTAACCTATTGTGGTTCTATTAGAAGTATATAGTAAGTTTAGAAACCATATAATATAAAAATACAAAGAGACATGGTAAATTTCAAACTATGTAACTAAGAGTTAAATCTAAAAGATAAGGTTAATATAGTGACCCAAACATGTCTAAAACTTATTTGTTGAGTGTTTTTAGACCCATAAAAACTTTAGACTTTAAATAATCTTTTTTTCAGCTATTATAAACCTAAAATAAATTTATTATAAAATAATATTTCTAGCTTTTCCTAAGGTACCCCTCACACCTCTTATAATAGGGTACTCCCCCTTCTCTCTAATTCACACCTTCAAAGAACTTTTTATCAGCGATAAATTTCTCAAATACCTTCTCAAATATCCTATATTTATCCTAGAGTTCTTCCTTTAGTCATAAATCTAGCTTAAGGAGCCATTTTGATCAAATCAAAAGGAAGAACCCGAAGAAGAGATAAATATTACATCACATCTTTCAAGTTCCTTTCTTTTTCCACTTCCTTTTTCTTTGTTTTTCCATTATAAAATAATAACTTCAGTATCTTCTATAAAAATTGATGTTATTATAAATATGGCACAACCATATTCATTATTCTATCCCTTCTTTTGAATGAAATGTCACCATACGTGCATACGTACGGTTTACCGTCTCTACGTTGAGGTGTAGTTGTTATTCAAAACATTTATATTTGGATGGGTATAAAAATGATGTATAATTGATGTAAATAATTAATATAACATGATAATTATTCTTTATATATATTATATAACATCCAATTATATAAGATTTTAATAACAAAAAAATTATATTCTCGCTCGTGCGTACGTACAGATTACCGTCTCCACGAACACGATGAGATTCATTCTTCATCGTATCCATTCAAGACTAATTTTAATTTTATTATTAAAAATAATGTTTAAGGACTTGATATAATTCTGTATATGAATAATACACAACCTATCAATGATAAACATTGCTTTTGTAACAATACATATAAAAGAAAATGAGTAAGTGAACACCCAAAACGAAGATAATACTAAAATATTATTAACAAAGAAATATTAGAAGATCGTATATGATATCATATTAATGTATATGATTATTGTATAATTTAATAACAATTATTTCACCATTATACAGGAGTTTAACCGACCATCAACCAAGGAAAAGTACAAGGTAAGGGTTAATTTCACAATCTCTTTATTATCCGAGGTTGTTTTTACGCAAGTATATAATGGGACATATTTATTATCAATGTCCATGTTTCATGATAGAGTTTTCAATGGGATTATTTTAAGGTAGTTTTTACTAAAAAAATCATTTAAATGTTTTAAATTTTTATTCTTCTAAATCATTATCATTAGTGTCCATGTTTTTAAAATGGGTTTTAAGGATTTATTTATATAGAAATGAATGTTTTTATTATGTTAATTCCTTTCAAAAGATTAAAAGTGGTATGGGATAAATAGATTAAAAAATTTCTTTAAATGTCTTCCTTTCAAAATTGTGTGACTTATAAATGTTTTTATTGAAAAGGGATATTTATCTCAAAGATTTTTTAAAAATCATTTTCATCTATATCAACATCCATTGATGGATTTTAAACATGTTTGAAGTTGATTTATTATGATACAAAACTTCCATATTTTATTGAAGGTTTTTAGATAGGTTTGACTATGGATGTGTTATTTAATACCATTCATGGTTTATGGATAATGTATTGACATTTCGTATGCTAGTTTTTATACGAATGTTTGTGTTGTGTTTAATCATTTTCATATAGGGAATGCATTGGACTTAGTGACGGGTGGAACCCACTATAGCTCCTTGATTCATAGGTAGGTCTCATGAGACAAACTACTGTCTTCACACAAGGCCTTGGGAAAATATTTTTTGTAGTCTTGGAACAAGGCCTTGAATATGTGGTTATGAAAGTCTGGCATTACGCATTCCATCATTATGAAGGTGGCTATTGATATTGCATGTGATTATTTGACTAGTAGAATATCCATGTGAGTAAGTAAATGGAATTATTTGGATTTATATTTTCTATATTATGAGGAAGTTTATGTTTAAAAAGCTCTTTTTTAGTTTTATACATTTCCTTAAATGTTTATGCTTATTTATGAAGGTTTCCTTTATATTGTTATCCTTACTGAGCATCTGAGCTCACCCTTTTTTATTTTTTATCTTTCCTAGGATGCGAAGAAGTATATTATGACTAACTTGCAGGGATAGTCTATGGGATCTTAGTGATGTCTATGGAAACAATGTTGTTGTAGTTTTCTATTTTAGAATGTAATATAATCCTCATTAATGTATCTAGTACTTCCAAGGCTACTAAACTAATTGGTCTTTCGAGACATGATCTTTTGTGGTCATTCCAATGTTATATAATAATGCACTGACTCCGGCTAACTAGGGTCGAGGCGTTACATAAATTATTTTTAGAAAATGGTGTCAAATCTCATAGGGGATAGACATGATCTTTCATTTCATATTCTGGGTTAAGATATAAGTAGTTATGACAGGTATTGACCCTCCCAATATAGAGAGTTATCAATTATAGATTATACTGATCTAAGGACCGATTATATTATGTTATATTTCTATACCCTATTTCTTGACCACTAAACTTATTTATCATATACGTATTTAAATGAGTATCCATGTTCATGTATATTTTAGTTATTAACTACTGATTTAAGGTACATTGGTGGTTCTATATTGAGTGTATATGTTCCCACACCCCACATGGACACATCATTTGACATGTAACTTTATCTTTTGTATTTTTAGCACTTTGTTAGCCACAAAATACCCATTAATCTATTGGTCTTAGGTGTTAATTGAGTTAAAAGTATGGGTAGAGTCTCTTGGAGTTATTTTTGGGTGTGTAGATCAAATATGCAGGGGCTGTATACAATTTATTTTATGATATTTACACACATGGGACCTCTTGGAATAGGTCCCTTGGTAATTTTTGGTTTATTTGTGTATGGTGGATTTTTATTAATTTAACCTAATTTTTGGGATTTATATGAAATTTGATCTAATTAGGTGGGTATGTATTATTTAAAATAGTTTTCAACTCTTTTTTCTTATATATCGTGATTTGTAGGTATGCAAATGGTAGGTATTGTTATTTCATTTTGGATATCTTTAGTCCCCAAAGGTCATATTGAATTTTTAGTAGAACAGTTTTATCTTTCATTATTTTTTTCTAATGCAGAAACTTCTACCACTTACATTATGTTAAACCCATCGATTTTATTCTATAATATAAAAACATGTGGTGAACTTGAGGTCTTGTAATGACCTTTCCTAATATCATAGGGATAAACAGGTCATAAACATTAAAAATAATGAAATTGGTGGGTTATCTTCAGAAAATAGTCTATATAAACATGATTTAGTTACTTTTCACTAGTTGTTAGCCTTTGTAATAGATGGAGGCATGCACAAGGAATTACAGTGTCCCATATTAGGAATCAGGGTGGGTAACCATTTTAAGATGTTATTAAATTACATCAGAGTTTGTGTTCTCTTTAGGAAAAATTACTTTACTAGTGGATATAGGATATCAGGATTTGAGAGGTAGACCATGAGAATTATTTTTTACCATTCTCTAATTTAAAATGAAATTTTCTAGTGATTTTCCTATTTCATGAGTTGGCATTATAGCTATAGGTGAGATTTTTGTTTGGGAATTTCAAGTCTAAAATGGGTGGGACTCCAGATGATTTGTAGTATTTTTTTAGGATTATTTTTCTATATTTTCTCATTCATCATTATAGTGTAATTTTTAGGGAATCTTAAACATGCCTAATAGTAGTTTCTACTGTAATAGTTCCTTAATAAGATTCAAAATTATTTAAATTAAACTAAAAATTCTATTCTATATTATCTGAAATAATGTATTAGGAGTTAAAATTTTATATTAATCATAGGGATATATTTTTTGATGTTATTTATAGATTAAGATCATAATTTCAAATATTTTATTCTATAATTTATGTTTTTAATCCCAATAATATGTTATTTTTAGGGTAATTGTCACATTTTTAGGTTTTTAGAATAAAATCAGCTTAATTGTAAAATGTCCTAATTTTATATTTTAACATTTTTTTACTTTTATATATTAGATATACCATTTTATAGAATAATAAAAATTGTGAAATTATTATTTTTATGCTTAAAGACATCATGGTCAAAATTGTATTCAAACGGACTAAGATCTGAATCCAATAAATCAATGGCCAAAAATCTCAAAATTTAGGACTTGGAATTCTTGGCCATATTGAATGACTATCAAATATGAGCCTTTGTATCCTAAATTACTATACCAATTGAGATGAAATTTCAAATGTATATAATAAAAATTCCAATGAACAATTTACTTAATTATTTCCACACATTATTATACTAATATCAAGGTCATAATTGAATGAGAAATTAGTTAATATTAATTCAAACAATCATCCAAAAAACCTTTCTAAAGTAAATAATTCATAAATCATAAAAAAGTAAGGAAAATGAAGCTCTTATTTTATGAAAAAAACAAGTAATATGAGAACAACATTAATTAAAAAGAATCTTTCCCAAATTAGTCCATTTATTGTTTCTAACACATGAACTTTTGGATGAATATTTCGGAGTGAAATATAGCCACCATTTTACTTATAAATTTATACTCCATATATTTTCAAAGGAGTTAGAAATTTTAGATATCTAATTTTTTGTAGATAAGTTAGTTATTTTATATTTTAGTAGATTTTTACATTTTATATATATTATCTCTTAATCTATTTCACTTTTATTTTCACTTTGGTTTCCCCCTCTGTGAATTTAATCTCCTTTTTATAGGGAACCAACTTTGACTATTTTTTGAAGAACGGGAGAACTGTTTCTTGAGTTATTATGATTCAATGTAATCACTTTATTTTGTTCTAATAATTTCAGTAGTGTTTAAATCGATTACTCTGTGTGGTATACCTTTTTCACTAATATTACTATTATTATTATTATTCATTCTTATATATATATTTATTCTCTTCAATATTTAAGTTATTCCAAATTAGAAGTTTGTTTTAGGTGTTTATTTGGAAGAGTATTATCCTACATGCAGAGTTCTCATTGTGGGATAAAAATAATTTGAGTAGTATGGTGTCATGTGACAGGTCTTGATCACCACATTGAATAAACTATTGAAATTATTTTTGAAGAGTAATGACTGATTCACAGTGAACTTCTTTGAATAATATTTTCTTCAAATAACTTACTTTTGTGTTGTATCTCTCATTCTATTTGTCAGTATTATATTTTTATTTCTATTATATGAATTATTAAACCCCCCATTATATTAGTATATACTATATTAATATATTTTAGTTTAATATAATTTTTACAATAAAGAAACAATGCATGTAAGTGGAATCATAGAGAGATCTCCCTTAGGATAACATTATATTTCATTATTAGGTAAATAAGAAATATATTGTGTTGGCATTAAAAAAATCAATTTTATCAAATTTGATCATTTTTTAGGGAATCAAAGATCTTACATATGTTGTTTTTCATGAAAAACACAAAGTTCAAAAACTAAAAATAAACATCTTCATTAAATATGTTTCATTTCATTGGATAAAATAGATAATTTAAATGATTAATCAAATTATAGTCATACTTTTTATTATAGTATAGTATATTTAATGATAATTCTAATACATTATGAATTTTTATTGATATAATAATTGAAAAAAATCGAGATATATTCCACCGCTTGTAATGAAATCAAACATCATTGGTGGGAATGACAATGAAAAATACATGATAAATAATAAGTGAAAATTCTCATTACATGAACATTTATAGTTTGAGATCCCAAGCAGGCCTTGAAGTGATTTATAAAAGATATATTAAGCCCTACTCAACCATTTATAGAGGAGGTTCTTGAAGAAGACATACCAATCTATATTTCTCTAGGAAATCATGAGGAATTTAGAGAATGTTGGTATGATTTTTTGGAATTTTAAAAGGTAATATTTTCTCCCATCCATGAAAATTAAAAATCATTGCCTCTTTGTCTTTCTATTAATTTAGAAGTAGACACTAGTAAAGTGGTGGAATTTGAGAAAAAATTTGAGTCTATTGACAACCTACCTATATCCACAAAAAAATTACTCCAAATTAAACTGAGAAAAGAAGAATAAATTAATGAAAATCCAATTAAGTGAGATAATATTTTCTTAAAATCATTTATTTTTGATTTTATTAAAGCTAACTTTATTTTTATATCCATTAGTATTGAATTTTTATATTTATCCAAAACTTTGATTTCCCTTGAGGATAATGAAGATGAGAATATTCCCCAGTTGGGACCAATTTTCTAATTTTCTTGCATGAATATATCAACATTGAATATTATTTACATGGAAGTATGGATTTTTATATTTATTAATTATTTTATCATTAACCTAAAAATGAAACTCTCACAAATTTTTCCAATTCTAAAATTATGGATACAGTAGTGTCACATGATTAGGCCTTGGAGGAAATAAATTAAGTGGTAAATGTCGAGTCATGTAACACCCACTAATTTTATAGGTATGCTAATTTATGTTTTGGTATACATTAATTGTGTTTCTGAGACTTTCTTGAGGATTTAGGATGATATTTCAATTAGAGGGTAGTGTTGATTTACGGAGGATTATTCTACACTATAGAGAGTATGGATGCAATTTGGTTGGGGTACTATTGTGTATCAAACACTTTTGGTGGTTCTGGTTGTTTTTCCATAGTAGCAGTGTGTAGTATTGGTTATAGAGTGAAGTTGTGGAAGATATATTTTGGGAATTTCTTCCAATATTGAGGTCTCTATATAATGGATATGGGATGAATTTTGTCTTTATTTAACTTTGAAATTGTACATTTTGGTGGCCCCCTTATGGTGTAGTCCATTTCCCTAGTTTATTAGATATTTTCATTGATCATGTCATGAATTCTAGACACAATTTTGACTAGAAACCATTATAATTTCGACATATCACTTGCAATGTATTTCTTACTAATCCGACACACATAATTGAGTAGACCTATGTGTTGAGTTGTGAAACATGTTTTTCATGTTTTCCTATAAATTATTGAGGCTCATCAAACCCTTCCATTTTTTATACTTTCCTCTCAAACATTGGGAAAATCTAGGGCACCTTCAAGGGCACTTATATCACATAAATTCATGGATTCAACACCGATGTTGGAGGATAGAATATTTGACATCTTAGGTGAGTTCATATCCCAATATATTTGTTATTTATTCCTTATTTTTAAATTAATATCATATCTAAGAATATGTCACTATCTCTTTCACAAATATTGTTTTAGAACCCGGTTTTTTATTATTTTTGTTTTCTTATAAGGATTGTTGATGTTCGGGCTTCATCGAGTTGGAGTGCAGGTGTGATTTGGATATCAGCTCTTGAAATTTTTTGTGTTGAAATCACTCTCAAGGTATGATGTTTCTTATCATATAAGGATTTTATATGTTGTTTTTTTATGACTAGATTGTGTATCTGTGTGTATCCCATGAGATATGTTCTTGATTGATGTGCATATGGGTGCATGTTTATTCTGTGAGACCTATTCCTGATTGACATTCATATTGGTACATGTTTTTATATGAGAAAATTTACTAGATACAATGTTCTTTTGGTTTTCTATGTTGTGTTTTGTTATAGGTGTGACATAGATTGTGGGATCATATTGCTGGTATCAAGATAAAAGGTTTCTCATGGGTGACTGGAAGACTCCAGAAAGAGGAATCATGTGAAAAAGACTACTAACTTATGCCTCTAAGATGATATGATGGGAAGTGTTGAATATGGAATGACTTATATATAATAGTTGGACATGTTCTGAGGTAAATATTCATGATCCTAAATTTGATGCGCACTGAGTTGATGGTAGGATTCAGGATGTGATGATCGTTGAGTTGATGGTATCATTTAGGGACTGATGTATGTTGTTTAGATGGTATGAGTTAGATATGGACATATTGTGTTGATGGGGGAATAAATTTTCAACAATGAGATGATTTTTAAAAGTCAACATGTGGCTAGTGTACATACCAACATGAGAAGACCACAACCTTGAAATTTTGTATAGTTGGATGATCCAAATGACTAATCCGTAAAATTTGGATCATGGATAGTCCTTAAAGGTGTGTGAGAATTATTATATTAAGGTGGAATGGAAACTATAGGCTGACAACTTAGTGAGCTGATCCAGACGTGATAACTTGTCATGATCTCATTCTTGGGACTATTATTTGGGATTACTATTTCAGTATGGAACTAAAGCACGTATAGTCAAGGTTCATGGTATCCTAGTTAGCACATGATGATCAAATACATGACTGATTATTGTGTTCATGTTTACTTTATTATCATTTCATACACCTTATATACATGTGTAATTTTGTTTACGGATGCATTGATGTTGTAATACTTGGTTTATACTCACACCGTACACATATATCTTGATGTTCTTGGAAACATCATGACCAGAGATCCAAGAAAGGGAAATGGCCTAGTGATAGGGAGATGAGGACACATATATTGGGTTTATCAGTAATTCCAAGATAAACTATATAGTGAGTTAATAGTTTCTTATTTATTTTTATTATTTCTTTCTCATACTCTGGTTGAACTTCTGCTTTTGGGTTTTTGGTATATTACCTTGTATGACTTGAGATTCATGTCATTTCATCTATTATATCATTGTTATTATTCACTTTAGTTGTGAATTTTTATCTCATGAAGTAAAAATATTGGTAATACTGGTATAGTCCTCCCACATATGGTGTTCATACCCTCACATCTAGTAAAAAACCTCTTGCGTATAGGGATGCACACATGAGGTCATGTGGAACTCCGACCTAGAATGGGTTATTTTTTTTGGGGCATTAAAAAGTTGTATGAAAGGATGTTTTCATTTTCTTTTCTTCATGAATATGCTTGTTGAATGGTATGAAAGATTTAGGTTGTGTGGAACTCATGTAGGAGAGTAACATAAGTTTCTAACCGACTTTTTATGATGGACCTTTGAGTTACTATTGATGTGACTACTATTATAGTTGTGGTTTTACAGTTTCATTCTGATACTAAGTGTATTGAGCTACTAATGTTTATGGTATTTAGTTATATTAAAGCTTCATGAGTAGTTATATAGGATCACATTCCATATTTTTCTCTTTCTATTCTTGATGGTTATTTTAAATAAACATCTTAGTATATGTTTCTGTGATATAACTTGTAGACATTTTAGATTACTTGAAATTTTACATGATTTATTTTTCAAATACATATATATGACTATGATTAACATTAATTTATAAATAACTAGGATTGAACATTGGGTATGTAAAACCCCAAGCATCCATGGTATGTTTCCCTTTGAATAATGCAGTAGCTTGCATTGTACGCAACTTTAAGATTCTAACACACTACGACCAATCAAAATAGCCATTATGAATAGTAATACCCACTTTTAAATTTTTGTAAATTTTAATTTTCAAAATTGACTTCATTTTTGGATTTGGAATACCGAAATTAGCTTAGGGTGAATTATTGGAATTTTTTCTGAAAACTTTCAATTTTTGATGAATAGTGAAAATCACTGAGTTATCGTTTAAAAATTAATTTTTATTTAAATAATTATTTATTTTATTAATTTTATATTAGGTAAAAAATAGATACATAATAGCTATATAAGTTCAATTTAATTAGTTGGAGTCATTTTATAATGAGTTTAGAAATATAAAAATTTTATTGAACTTTTTACTGTCTTTTACCCACCTCCTACGAGAATTTGCAAATTTCATAAAACATAATTTTACTGCTTCAGTGAGTTGAATTTCAAAAATCTGAGAGACATGGCTAGTATTATTAATTAAAATATGGTTCAATAAGATGAAAATAATGTTTTGTGAATAGTAACTTTTTGCTTTTTTTGACCATGGTTAAAAGTAAATAGGGTAATTAAGGGTACAAATGATATCATAATTACCCTAACACATTTCTTAATTATATTGGATAAGTATAATTCTACCACAAACAACCTTAGGAAAAAATAATAACATCTTTGGTACAGTTGGAGTAGATTAGGACATTTATTATTATTTTATTTAAAGAAGAGTTAAAAGAGTTAAAATCAAAGTTTAATAACTAAATCATTTCTAATATAAGGTCATACATAAGATAAATTAGAGTATAGTTTGTCATTAGAAAGATAAAAATATTTCCTACATAATGTAATTTTATTTATAATTTTTATACATTAAATAATTAAATTTATTTATGACACAATGATGTTGCAGTAATTACCATATTAATTAAATACTAAAATAATTGATATTATAAATATCCAAATAAATCTAATTTGAGACATTTAATGAATTGAAATACTTTTATAGGTTAATATTACTTTTTATGGTTGATTAAATGATTTTTTTTCGAATTAATAATGTTGTTATGAATTAAAAAAACAAAATACCAAATAGTGTCAAAATTTACATAAAAAGAGTTTTTAAAACAAATATTATAGTATTAATTTATATTCTTTTCCTAAAAATATAAGGTTTGGTCAAAGGTATTAAAAAATATTATATATTTCATTAAAGAACCACTTGGGGTTCTCTTGGATGTTTATATTATGTTTATTGACCATATAATATAATAATACAAAGAGACATGGTAAATGTCAAACTATTTAACTAAGAGTTAAATCTAAAGGATAAGGTTAATATAGTGACCCAAACCTCTCTAAAACCTATTGGTTGAGTGTTTTTCGACCCATAACCACCTTATCCTTGAAATAAATCATTTTATATCCATTATAAACTGAAATTTATTTTATTATAAAATAATATTTCAATCTTTTCCTAAGGTGAACCTCATCCCTCTTATAAAAAGGAACTTTCCCTTCTCTCAAATTCACACATTCAAATCCATTTGGATCGGCAAAAACCTTCCCAAATATCCTATAAAATTTCATACCTTCATCCTAGAAGCCATCATTTATTCTTACATCCAACTTAAAGATCCCTTTTAATCAAATCAATAGGAAGAACCGGAAGAAGAAGTAAATATTTCATCACCTCTTTCAAGTTCCATTATTCTTTCACATCTTCATTATTTATAGTTTCAATTCAACAATAATAACTCCAGTATATTATATATACTGTGATGTTATTATAAAAATGGTACAACCATATTCATTATTCTATACATCCAATAAATGAAAAAGTCACTATACATGCGTATATACGGATTACCGTATCCACGTCGTGGTGTAGTTTGTTATTTAAATACTTCATCATTTGAATGGATATAATAATGAGTATAAATGATGTAAATAATAAATATAACATGGAAATTAATCTTTATATATGATATAACATCTAATTATGTATTATTTTAATATCAATATACTGATATTGTCGCTCGTGCGTACGTATGGATTACCGTCTCCACGAACTCAATGAGATTCATTCCCCATCCTATCCATTCAAGAATAAATTTAATTTGATGATTAAAAATAATGTTTAAAGACTTAATATCATTATTAATATGAATAATATACATCCTATCCATAATAAAGATTACTTATGTAACAAATCATATAAAAGAAAACGAACCAATTAACACCTGAAACGATGATACTACGGAAATATCATTAACAAAGAAATATTAGAAGATCATATTTGATATCATATTTATGTATATAGTTCTTTTATAATTTAATAACATTTATTTAACAATTATACAGGAGGTTAACGTACCCTCAACCAAGGAAAATTACAATTTAAGGTTCAATTTCAAAATCTCATTATTATCCGAGGTTGTTTTTATGTAAGTATCTACAGGGACCTCTTTATCATCCACATCCATGTTTCTTAAAAATGCATTCCAAAACATTTTAACTATTTACTAGGCTATGGGTTAAAGTCATTTATAACCTTTTTCTAATTTTTATAAAATGGTTTTAAAGGAATATTTTTGTCATATTCCAAACAAGGTACCTTATGACCTTTTCGACCAAATAAAGGTAAGAATATTTTACTAACTTATACGGTGGGTGTGGCTATTTTTCACCGTTATAACATTATCGAAGAATCCCTTACAAGCTGATGAAAATATTTTCCAAATAAAGGTTTTATTTTATAATTATATGACTTTTAAATTATTTCAAAATAGAAAGAGATTTTTCTCAAAAAAAGTTATGATTTCATCAATGTCAACACCCTTTGATTTATTTTAAGCTTATTTGAAGTTGATATATTATGATACAAAAATTCCATATTTTATTGAAGGTTTTGTTATATGTTTGACTAGGGATGTGTTATTTTTACACCATTCATGGTTTTTGTATAAAGTATTGACATTTTGTATGCTAGTTTTAATACGAATGTTTATATTATTTTTAAAAATTTTCATATGAGGAATGCATTGGACATAGTAAGTGATACGTGGAACAAACTATAGCCTCTCGATGCATCAGTAGGTCTCATGAGACAAACTAGTGTCTTGGAACAAGGCCTTGACAAAATCTTATTTGAATTATTAGAATAAGGCATTGACTATGTGGTTATGAAGTCTGGAATTATGCATTCTATCATTATGAAAGTGGATATTGATATTGCATGTGATTATTCGACTAGTAGAATGTCCATGTGAATAAGTAAATGGAATTATTTGATTTTATCTCTGTCATATTATTCTAAAGTTCAATTTTAAAAGGCTTTTTTTGTCTTATATTGACTTAAATGTTTATTCTTATTTATGAAAGTTTCCACATATTGTTATCCTTACTGAGCATCTTCACTCACCCCTTTATATGTTTTATTTTTCCCAGGATGCGAAGAAGTATATTATGACCGACCTGAAGGGATAGTCTAAGGGATATGATTATGGCCTATGGAGACTATTTTTTTTGTTGTTTTTTATTTTATAATTTAATGTAAAACTTATGAATGTATATAGTATTTCCAAGGCTACTAAACCAATTGGTCATTCGAGACATGATATTTTATGATCATGTCAATGTTATGTAATAATGCACTGACTCTGGGTAACTATGGTTAGGGAATTACAGTTGGTATAATAGGAAGTTCAGTACCAACTTTGGAAGCTAGATTTAGAAAAACTCGTATTAGAGAACATTAAACTAAGATAAACTTTGAGGATTAGTATAGAAGAACTTCCTTGAATGTTGGTACTGTAAAGATTTTTGGAGTTTTCCAAGAAATACATCCCTGTCTAGATACGAGCAAGTAGAGACAGGTCTGGCAGAGATGTACCTAGGGTTAAAACCTGAAACACCGATTTGATCTAGACTTGAATGGGAACTGGTGCACAACAATGGTCCTTGCTGCATTATTGGTTAACACACACTTGGTGGATATTCTTAGGATAATTCTTATATTCTTTACAAACCATTATGAAGGGTTTATGAGTATATACATCCTCAAATAAAACATTTTTATGATTATGGATTATATCCATAAACTGTTCAATTTATTTTAACTGTTTTACATGTTTTGAATTATGTATTACGATTCATAAAAAAAATATAGTGTATGCTGTTGTTTAGAATTGCCTCCTAGTTGAAGGAATGGAAACCGTATCAACGCATGTAATCCATGTAGGAATTCCCCTCTCACTCAAGATAAGTATAGTGGAGTTGGTGATGTAACTGGTGCTGATCAGCTTATCACCATACTAGGACAACTCACTCAGGTTATGAATAAAAACCTTACCCATATGGAGCAGCCTGATCAACAACATGGAGGATCAATGTTATACCACTTCATGAAGAAACAAACACCAACATTCAATTGGATTACAAATCCACTACTATCTTAGAAAAGGATAAATTCCTTAGTGAAAATATTTCACACTTTAGGGAGTATCGAAAGGGAAAAGGTTGTCATGGAAGTTTATTGCCTAACGAGAGATGCAGATCAATAGTGGTCATTGATCCTAAACACAAAGGAAGTTGATGAAGTATCAAATATATAATAGAGTAAGTTTAAAGATATTATTTTGAAAAATAATTTCCTCAAGACCATCAAGTGGATATGGAAAGAAATGTTTTGATTATGGGGCAAAAAGAGGATGAGAATGTTACAAAGTATGAGGCTAACTATACAAGGTTAACAAGACATGCTGCATATTATATACATAACATAATAAGTAAGATTGATCATTTCTTTGATGGGTTAAAACCATTTATCCAATGAGCATTATTCTCACAATCATTCTTATCATACAAAGATATTGTCTCATGCACTATCATGACAGAAAAGCAATTCTCTAAGTCTTACGACTTTAAAGAAAATCAAGAGACGAAGATATCTGCTGAACATTTTGGAAATGGAAATAAGGGAAACAAAGGAAAAGTTGAATATTCATCCTATAGTAAATGTTGAAAGAAACACCCTGGTGCTTTCTTGAAGGGAATGAGAGTCTACTACATGTGTGGTGAAAAAGGCCACCATGCTTTTGATTGCAAGGGGAAGAAAGAGGGTGTCAATGTTGAATGATACAATTGTAGAGAAAGGGGGATTTATGAAATTAATTTCCTAAGCACGAAGAAAACATACCTCAGAAAAGGTCAAGAAATCAAGGCCAATATTATGCTCTCAATACTGCTATGGTTGAAGCTCCGAAAGATGTGGTGGCTGGTAATTTAATGGTTTCCTCAAGTTTAGAAAATGCATTATTTGATTCTGGACTATCGCATTGTTTCATATCTTCCCAGATTGATAAGGAAATTAGATATTTTCAATTTAACTTAAAAATGGTGTTGTCAGTCAAAACATCTAACGGAAGTATCATTGAAACAAATCTTTGTGAATTATTTCCCATTAGTTCATATAAATGTTCTTTATCTAATGATCTCATCATCATACACCTGATTGAATTTTATATAACCCTTGGAATGGATTGGATTTCAGATCATGATGTCAAAATTTATTATAAGAAGAAGGGGGTTACAATTACCGATGATGATAAGGAGTACCTTATCTTTAGAGAAGAAACGTCACCACCTAATTATTATATAGATTCACCCCCAGTAGCTTAACTAAATTAAATTATTGGGGAGGAATAAAATGAAATAACTGTGGGTGAGGAAAGGAATGTTCAAGTAGAGGGTGTAACTATTTTTCCAGAATATTTTTATGTGTTTTCAGAAGATTTACCTGGACATCCTCCAGAAAGAGAAATTAAGTTTACCATTAATTTAATTCTTATTTCAAGGCCCATATCGAAGACCCCTTATAGAATTTCCACTGTAGAATTAGTGGAACTAAAGAAACAACTAGAGAAATTGATTAATAAGAGATTTATTCTCCCTAGTGTTTCTCCATGGGGAGCCTCTATTCTTTTTGTTAAGAAGGAATATGGATCTATGAGGTTTTTCATGTACTATAAAGAAATAAATGCTATAACAATAAAGAAAAAATATCCCCTACTTTGCATTGATGATTTATTCAACCAACATCAGGGAGATCAATATTTTTCAATGATTTACCTTCGATCTGGATATCATTAGTTGTATTTGAAGAAGGATGACATTCCGAAAACAACATTTCGAACCAGGTACGAGCTTTACAAGTTTACAGTAATGACATTTGGATTGACTAATTCACCCTATGTCTTCATGGATCTAATGAATAGAGTTTTCAAGGAATATCTTGATGATTTTTTAGTGGTATTTATTTATGATATCTTGGTATACTCCAAAAGCTATGAAGACCATTAAATTCACTTGGGTATTATTCTAAAGACTCTTAGACGAAAATAATTATATATGAAATTTAGCATGTGTGAATTTTGGATTCAAGACAATTCTTTTCTTGGCAATATTGTCTCTAAGGAAAAAATCTCTGTTGATCCTTTAAAGAACAAGGAAATCCAATAATGGAAAACACCAACAAATATAACCGAGGTATTTTGTTTAATTGGTTTATCAGGTTATTATCGACATTTCATCTAGACTTTTTCCAGATTGGCTTACCCTTTAACCAATCTCACACATAAAGGGGTTATATTTGGTTGGAAAAGAGCGTGAATAATGTTTTGAATATATGAATAGAATATTAGTCAATGATTTTGTCTTGACTCTAACACCAGGTAATGATGAATTTGTTATTTATAGTGATTCTTCAAAGAGAGGACTTGGTTGTGTCCTTATCCAAAATGATAGAGTTATTTCCTATGCATCATGGTAGTTAAAAATTCATGAGAAAAACTATTTGACTCATGATATTGAGTTTGCAGTTGTAATATTTTCTTTGAAGATATGGACACATTATCTCTATGGTGAAAAATTTAAGATATATATCGATCATAAGAGTTTGAAGTATACTTCATCACAGAAAGAACTCAACATGAGAAAAAGGAGATTTCTTGACCTACTAAGGGATTATGATTTTACAATACACTACCACCCAAGGAAGGACAATATGGTGGAAGATGATTTGAGTAGAAATAATCATGGAGTTTTGAAAAATATGAGAATTTAAAGGGATATTATTTTCATGGATCTAGTTAATATGGATTTGGGAATAACTGTGGAAGGTGAAACATCAGTTATTTTTCAAATGGATTCTGAACCATCTTCACTTAAAAGGATAAAATGTTCTCAAACTGATGATGAGGAGTTTTAAAAGAAAATTAATGCTGTGAATGATGGGAGATTGAGTGACTTCATATATGAAGATTGGATTTTGAAATTTTGGAAGAGACTTTGTGTTCCACACATTCCTGATATAAAAAGGGTTTTCTATAAACCTTGGCAGCACTAAGATGTATAGATATTTGAAGGAACATTTTTGGTAGGAAATCATGAAGAGGGAGATTGTTGATTTTGTGTCATGATGTATTGTTTGTCAACAAGTGAAAGCTGGAAGGAAACTACCTGGAGGAGTCATGCAACCTCTTCTCATACCAGAGTGGAAATGAGATAATATTATAATGGAATTTGTCATGGGGATACCCAAGACACCTAGAAGGAAAGATGCAATATGTGTCATTATTGATCGCCATTCCATGTTAGCACATTTTCTTGCAATAATAGAATATTTACCACTTGAATGTTTATCGGGACTATATATTATTGAATTTTTAAGACTTCATGGAGTACCCATATAGATTTTTTATGATCGTGATCTCTATTTTAAATCATGATTCTGGAAAATTCTTCAGAAGGCCCTGGATACTGAACTTTGTTTGAGCATTGCCTACCACCCTTAAACCAATGGAAAATCAGAACGAATAATTCAAACATTATAAGAAATGTTGAGATCTTGATCACATGACTTTAAAGGTATGTGGGATCAATAGTTACCTCTGGTAGGATTTTCATATAACAATATCTTCCATTCAAGTATTTAGATGGAACCATATGAAGCATTATATGGAAAGATATGTAGTACACCAACTTGTTGGGATGATGTTAGTGAAAGAAAACTCGTAGGCCGAGAACTTGTTGAGGAAATGATGGAAAATTTGAAGGTTATGCAAACCCACATCAAAGCAGCACAAAGTAGGCAGAATAGCTATCCCGATAACTGAAGGAATGATTTGGAATTTTAGGTAGAAGATCATGCTTTATTGAAGGTATCTCCATAGAAGGGAGTTATAAGATTTGGTAAGAATGGTAAATTGAGTCCCAGGTACATCAGACCATTCAAAATTCTAGAACAAATTGGGTTTATTGCTTACCATTTGGAAATGCTTCCAAGTCTCTCCAAAGTTCATGTTATGTTCCGCGTATCACTATTGAGAAAATACATGCCTGACCCAACGCATGTACTCACTTATGGGGAAATTGAACTAGAACTTGATCTATCTTATTGTGAAGAGCCTGTCAAAATTATTGATTCTAGAGAAAAAGTGTTGAGAAACCAGACAACTCGTCTGGTAAAATTTCTATAGGGAAATCATAAGATGGAAGAGACAACGTGGGAACACGAGGATCTTATGATGAAGAACCAGCCAAATATTTTTATGAAGTAATATTTTAGAAATTTCTAGGATGAAATTATTTTAAGGAGGGGAGAATGTGACACCCCAAGCTTCCATAGTATATTTCCCTTTTAATAATTCAATATCATGTATTGTACGCAATAGCTTGCATTGTACGCAACTTTGAGATTCTAACACACCACGACCAATCAAACTAGCCGTTTTGAATAGTAATGCCCACTTTTTGATATTTTATAAATTTTATCTTTCAAAATGGATTTCGTTTTTGGATTTGGAATATTGAAATTAGCTTAGGGTGAATTTTTGGTATATTTCTGAAAACTTTCAATTTTTGATGAATAGTGAAAAACACAGAGTTATTGTTTAAAACCAACTTTTTATTTAAATAATTATTTATTTTATTTATACTTATTTTAGCTAAAAATAGATACATAATACCTATATAAGTAAAATTTAATTCATTTGAGTCATTTTATAATGAGTTTAGATATATAATTTTTTTTGAACTTTTTACCTTCTTTTACCCACCTCAGAGGAGAATTTTTTAATATGTATAAAACATAATTTTACCACTTATTTGATTTTAATTTAAAAAATACAAGAGAAATAGTTAATTTCATTAAGTAAAATGTGGTTCAATAGGATGAAAATAATTTTTCGTGAATATTAACTTTATACTTTTATTTACCACGATTAAAAGTAAATAGGGTAATTAAGGGTAAAAATGATATCATAATTACCCTAAAACGTGTCCTAATTCTATTGGATAAGTATAATTCCACCAAAAACAACCTTAATAATAAAATGTGATCCTCTTGGGTCCACTTGGATTAGATTAGGACATTTATTATTATTTTATTTAAAGAAGAGTTAAAAGAGTTAAAATCAATGTTTAATAACTAAACCATTTTTAATATAGGGTTATACATAAGATAAATTCAACTATAAAAATTTATTAAAAATATAAAAATATTTCCTACATAATTTTATTACATTTATAATTTTTAGACATTATATAATTAAATTTCATTATTACACAATGATGACACATTAATTACCTTATTAATGAAAGATTAAACTAATTCATATTGTAAATATCCTAATAAACATTACATGAGACTTTTAATGAATTAAACTAATTTTATAGGTTAATATGACATTCTAGAGTTGATTAAATTAATTTTTTCAATGTAATAATGATTTTATGAATTTTACAAAAACAAAATACCAAATAGTGTCAAAATTGACATAAAAGTGTCTTTAATACACTTATTATATTATTAATTGATATTCCATTCCTAAGAATAAATGGTTTGGACAGATGACTTAAATAATATTATATATTTTATTAATTAACTACTTGTGGTGCTCTTGGATGTTTATAGTAATTTTATTAACAATATAATATAAAAATATAATGAGACATGGTAAATGTCAAACTATTTAACTAAGAGTTAAATATAAAATATAATGTTAATATAGTGACCCAAACCTATCTAAAACCTATATTTTGAGAGAGTTTCGAACCATCCACACCTTATATTTGAAATAAATTATTTTTTAACCATTAGAAACCGAATATTATTTTATTATAAAATAATCTTCCAATCTTTTCTTAAGGTGCCCCTCACCCCTCTTATAAAAGGGAACTTCTCCTTCTCTCAAATTCACACCTTCAAATCCATTTGGATTGGCCATACCTAGCACAAATACCATCTCAAAAATTCTTCCTTAATCCTAGAGGCATTCCTTTAGTCAGAAATCCAACTAAATGATACCTTTTGATCAAATCGAAAGGAATAACCGAAATAAGAGGAGAATATTTCATCAGCTCTTTCAGGTTATTTTTTTCCACTTCCTCTTTCTTTATTGTTTCTATTATAAAATAAAAACTCCAATATATTCTATATAATGTGATGTTATAATAAAAATTTTACAATAATATTCATTATTCTATACATCCTATAAATGACAAAGTCACCATACATGCGTACGTACGGATTACCATCTCCACATCGTGGTGTAGTTTGTTAATCAAAGACTTCATCATTTTGATGGGTATAATAATGAGTATAAATGGTGTAAATAATAAATATAAAATGATATTGATTCTGTATATATGATATACCATCCAATTATATATGATTTTAATATCAAAATAATGATATTTTCGCTCGTGCGTACACATGGATTACCGTCTCCACGAACGAGATGATATTAATTCCCCATCATAACCATTCAAGAATAATTTTCATTTGATTGTTAAAAATAATGTTTAAAGACTTAATATCATTCAGAATATTAATAAGATACATCCTATCCATAATAATCATTACTTTCGTAATAAATTATATAAAAGAAAACAAATTAGTTAACACCCGAATCGATGGTACTACTAAAATATATTTAACAAAGCAATATTAGAAGATCATATATGATATCATATTTATGTATATAGTTCTTTTATAATTTAATAATAATGATTTAACAGTTATACAAGATATTAACATACCTCGACCAAGGAAAAGTACAAGGTAAGGGTTAATTTAACAATCTTTTTATTATCTGAGGTTGTTTTTACGTAAGAATCTACTCGGGGCCACTTTATCATCCACACCCATGTTTCTTAAAAATTTATTCCAAATTTTTTTACTATTTAATAGAATATCGGTTAATGTCATTTATACCCTTCTTTGACTTTTTATAAAATGTTTTGAAAGGAATCTTTCCATTTTTTTCAAACAAGGTACCTTGTGAACTTTTCGACAAAATTAAGGTAGGAATGTTTTTTAACTTATACGGCGGGTGTGGCTATTTTCTGTAGTTTTAACATCGTCGCAGCTTCCATTACATGCTTATAATAATATTTTAAAAATAAATTTTTTCTTTTATAATTATATGACGTTTAAATGATTTCCAAATAGAAAGAGATATTTCTCTAAAAAAAGTTTTTATTTCATCTATATCAACATCCTTTGATAGATTTTAATCTTATTTTAAGTTGATTTATTATGATACAAAACATCCATATTTTATTGAAGGTTTTGTGATATATTGGACTATTTATGTGTTTTTTTCACCATTCATGGTTTATGGATAAAGTATTGACATTTTTTATGTAGTTTTAATACGAATGTTTATATTATTTTATAATCCTTTTCATATGAGGAATGCATTGGGCTTACTAAGTGATGGTTAGAGCCTTCTATAGATCCCCGATGCATTGGTAGGTCTAATGAGACCAACTAGTGTCTTGGCACAAGGCCCTGGAAAAATCTTATTCGTAGTCTTGGAATATGGCCTTGACTATGTGGTTATGAAGTCTAGAATTATGCATTCCATTATTATGAAAGTGGCTATTGATATTTCATGTGATTATTCGACTAGTAGAATATGCATGTGAATAAGTAAATGGAATTATTTGATTTTATCTTTTCCATATTATGCTGAAGTTCAAGTATAAAGGTCTTTTATTTTAGTCTTACATTTCCTTAATTGTTTATGCTTATTTATAAAAGTTTCTGCAATATTTCTATCCTTACTAAGCATATGAGATCAACCCTTTCTATGTTTTATTTTTTCCATGATGCGAAGATGTATATTATGACTGACATATAGGGATAGTCTAAGGGGTATGAGTGTGGCCTATGGAGGATATGTTCCAGTAGTTTTTCATTTTATAATGTAATGTAAAACGTATGAATGTATCTAGTATTTCTAAGGATACTAAACTAATCGGTCATTCGATACATGATATTCTGTGATCATGCTAATGTTATGTAATAATGCACCGACTTTTGGTAACTAGGGTCGGGGAGTTACATGGTAATTCTAGTAGGTTTATTTATTTTTATTATAGATAGCCCCCTATGATAGATTCTCTTGAATAAATCCCTAATGTGTGCCTATAAAATTCTTAACATGTTATCACAAGTAAACTATAAAAATGGTTCTAAGCATTCATTTTAGAATGAATGAAAATTCTATCTAGAAGATTTATGATGGGACCATCAGGCAATGTAATGAAAAATTCTCCCAAAATAGAGAATGTCTTGTTACATAACTGGAAGTATGGTTGGATGAAACTGATAATGATATTGTTCTTTCTATAGTAGTTCAGGAAATGAAATCACTATAACCCCAAGTATTCTAATTAGTTCTAGTTAAAGGAATATAAGCACAAAGGATAATGGTTGATTATGCCTAGCACTTCTAGATCTAGTATACTTCATTATTCCAGGGCATTGGAGGCCCTTATGATACTGAGGACTGAATTGATGTCATTGAGAGGATCTTCAATCTGTTAGCGACTCTAGGGGAATGATGAGTAAAGTTTGTTTTCATCACGATTTCGTGGCCCATTGGAATGTCATTGGATATCATGATCTAGGTGGGTGGGCATGAGGGTATTACTTGGGAGACCATCAAGGAAATATTATTTAAGTATTTTTTCATAGACACGTTTAATTTGATCGTGTATAGGAATATATGGAGCTTCATTATGGAAAGATTTCAATGTCTACTTACTCTAATTATTTTATATTGGTACCTCAGTTTTCTCCTCTTTTGGATGGGAATGAGGTATAGAAGGACCATAAATTTCATATTAGGTTATTTATATAGATAATGCATTAGATTAAGAGTTTTTACTAGATGATATATTCTAAGGTGTTATAAAATACCCGGATAATTAAGAATGTTCAAGAGGAAGTTAAGGTTGTAGGAATTCATTCATATTTCACTAGTTCAATGAGTGGGTTATCCTATAATACTATGGGATACACTTATAGTATTATAAATAGGATACATACCAATGTGGAAGCAGGATAGTGAATAGAAGATGGGCTCAAATTTTCCTTATATGTAATGGAATTCCACAAGATTCTATGACTATGGGAAAATGGGCCATTTCAATAGATATTTTGTAAATCCAATGAATAAGTATCATCAGTGTGGAAATTTGGGTTATTCATAGAACTGTGTTTCTGAATTTATGTGTTTGGATTCCAAGAGGATGATATGGGATATAGTTTTTGGTCCACAACATCAGATTCAAACTTTGTATACCTTAGTGACTATGGGAAAGTCACGCATTGAAAAGGTAGGGTCATGTTGCCGAAGCAAAAAGAGTTTATGTAGCAGACCATATTCTAGTTAATAGTGTAGAGGGACCATCAATTGTTATGGGTACATTATCTATCACAACTATTTTTTCTTCTACCTTTTTTTATATAGTATATTCTCATACATTTTTATGTTATCATGTTTTTATTGGGCATGGATTGTAATTCAAGCTAAACTCTAAGATGTTATCTCTTGAAATAAACATGGAGAAAAAATTAGATCATATTTAGTGATGGAAAAGATACCTCATAGTAGTTTCTAGATATAAAAATATTTGGTATTTCATGATTATTGAGATGACTATTTTGTATGTGATCTTTGGCATGGACCAATTAACCAGTTAACGAGTTCACATTGACTTCTATAGGAGATGAGTATCCTTTTATATCCCTAAGAAATAAAATTTAATTAGGAATAGTGAATGAGATGTTGAATAAAGAAGTATGGGACTAGATGTGATACATATTATAGTTTTTATGACATATGCAACAAGAATGGATCCTGTGACATAGCCAATAGAAACATTCTCTTTCCTTTACGTGGTGGTCCAATATTATGATGTATTTCGAGTTGATTTTTAAGGTATTCCTTCTAATATATGTTTTGAAATTGAGATTAAACTAATTATAGTATCAAAAACTATATTTATTACTATATATTATATAGTTTAAGATGAGTTTAATAAACTCATGGTACAACTAGAGTATTTAGTGTAAAAGAACATTGTTAGATCGATCACATATCCCTTTGGTGCTCTAGTTTTGTTTGCAATGAAATTAGATGATAGTATTTGGTTCTTTATATACTAAATGAAGTTGAACCAGGTGACTATAAATAATAGATACCCATTTTCAAGGATCTATGACTTTATTGATTAATTTTAGGGATCCAAGTGGTTCTCCAAGATTGACCTACGATCAGGCTACCACCATCTTTGGGTCATAGAGGGGGATATTACTAAGAAATATTTTTCGAGTATAGATATACTATGTGAGTATCTATCCATTCCTTTTGAGTTAAAAAAATCACCAATTTGATTCATGGATCTCATGAATATGACCTTACATCCATATCCGGATACCTTCCTTTTGGTGTTTGTTGATGATATCCTCATTTACTCATAAACCTTAGAGATGTAATCTAGACACTTGTATATTGTGTTGAATAAAATTTAAGCACATAAGAACTATAAAAAAAATAAAAGTTTCACTTATGGATCTAGTAGTATATTTTCATTGGCATGCAATCTCTATGGAATGAATTTATATATACCTAGAGAATGTGGAGGTGGTGATGTCTTGGGAATGCTTAAGAAATTCATTTATGTTCTAGAACTCCCTTAGTTTGGGTGGTTATTTCAAATGTTTTATTTAGAATTTGTCAAAATTGGAAGGTTATATGACTAGGATTAATAATATGGGGTGATTTCTTATTATAAAAATCAATGTGAATATGCACTCTTAGAGTTTACAATGAAATTGAAATAAACTCTAATTTGTCACATTTATAGAGACTGATATTTTTTATATAGTATATTGTGATTCCTAAAGTGTTGATTTATGAGATATTATTATATAAAGGGGTCAATTAGAATTATATGGGTCTATCCTTATATGAACCCATTAGTGGAAATTCTCTATTCATAACATAGATTTGGAATCTTTTTCCAAGATCTGAAGTGTTGGTGACATTATCATTTTGGTGAGAAACTTTATGTATAAATACCCCACAAGAGCTTGCATTATATATTATATCAACTAGATTTAAATCCATAAAAGAGTACATGTTTTGACTATCTGTGGATATTTTATTTTTAGATTTATTTTAGTCTAGGAAAAATTAATTGTTTTTTTAGATTCTATCTATAGAAAAAATGCAAGAGCTTGGGGATAGACCTTTAGAAGAGGAATGGTTATTGTTGAGATTATTGGTTTAATGTTCAGTAAATACATATGAGGACTGAAGGATGATAAATTATTCTCCCATATTTACCACATATACATTGGTGGACTGAGTAAACAATAACTAAATTTGATTCTAGAATGCATAGAGATACGAGAACAATTAGCTAAAATTGATGCAGTTTCTAGATGTAAGATGAATTGTGATGATTTATTCTTTATTCATGGGATTGTTTTGGTTCCTTATTCCATGGGGAAAGAGATAAGAAATTAATCTCATGATTCTAAGTGGGTAGTTCACCATGGCTTAATGAAGATGTTGCAAGATATTAGATGACACTTCTAGTGGATGGGAATGAAGAGAGATACCACATGATTTTTCTTTCATTGACTAAACTATCAGAGAATAATGGAATATAATATGTGACCAAGAGGGTTACGTAATCCACCTCACACACCTGTGTGAAATATATATGAGGTGATTATAGACATCACTATAGTTTTTCCTAGTACATGAAGAATTCTAGATATTGTTTAGGTGATAGTTCATCAGTAGAAAAAAGTGGCACTTTTCATTCTAAACTAAGAAACTCAATTAGTAGATAAGTTGAGAAAGAAATATATTTGATAGATTTTTTGACTCCATGGAATGAATTACAATATCATATCGGATATTTATTCATCTCTTACATCACAGTTTTGGTTGGTATTTCATATGTCTTTGGTGTAACAATCCATAATTTTTGAATTATATTTATTTCCTAAAAATGGTTGTCATCTTATTTTATACCCAACAAAAAAATCTATTTAATAATGAATTGAGTATAAAATAAAATGTTAACATTGAGTTTTGACCATTATATGACCATTGATAAATTATGATTGTTGGTCAATATGACCATTGGGAAATATACTCTTGATAATAATTTTAATTTTTCCATTAGAGTCTATAAGTAAAATTTTAAAAAAGGAAACATGATATAGAAAGAATATTTGTTGGCCTCAACTAATATATTTGTGTCATATGAAGCTAAATTTATAGATATTGAGAGGGAGGTTTCATTAGTAGGACTAACCCTTAAACAGTTCCAATTTGATCTTCAACTAGTGGGGCTTGAACAAAATTGATTATGGGACAATTTCAAGTTAGTGGAAATTACCACTTAGCAATGTTAGCTAAGCCATCCCATGAGTATATCACTAGCATTCACCTCACCCTTAGGTTATATGTGGGTTTTATAATGGGTTATTTTTAGAGTCCCTAGTTATATAAATTTTAAACCCTTTCTATAAATAAAATTTGTATTCCATAATTTCCATTTTATGAATATTTTTTCTTAATAAAATTAAGACAAAATTTGATAAATTTATTTTTTGGGCAGCAATTGTACATTAAAAAATATATATAATTATTATAAAAAACTAATTTATTATGAATAATGTTTATTTTAATTAAATGGAATTATTAAAACACCCTTATTTAAAAATAAATTATAAAATATTTTTTTCATGTGTCAGAAATTTTACTATGCATTTTAAATATGATATTATTTTAAATAAATTAATATTATTATATTTAATAGATAAAACTATATTATTTATAGAATTATTATGATAAAATAGATTTCATTTTTTAAATCATCATATTATAATCAGGTTATGGTAAATTGATGAAAATTTTCTAAAATACTTTGTTTTTTCAGGAATAGTAAAAATACAATTTGAGTTTTTCAATATGTTTAATGAAATAATAATTATGTCATAATTATTTAATAAGTAATTAAAAAAGATAAATGACATAAAATATTTTATTTTATTAATATAATGTATTTTAATGTATTTTAATAAATATCCAAATATATAATTTACTTTCCAAATTCTAAAATGGAAACCATAACTTTAAAAATGTTATTTTGTGAAAACATTACTTTTCCATGAAAAAATAAGTAATATTAAACTGTGTTACACTATTTTGGGATAGAATGGAATAAAATATGATCCAATTTTCCAATACCATGGTCAAAAACCATTGGACACCCCATGAATTTTGAATTATGACTACCTAGGTGTCTAATGCCTTTATATAGAAATTAATAAAAAAATCCCCCAGTTTTGGTTAAATACCCACCCATTTATCCATTTCCTTTAACTATGATTTCATATTCCACGAATATATGATAATTTTACCTCTCAATTAGTCCTCCCACGGGTTTTTAAAGCCCCCAAGCTCTCAATCTCTATGTTTTTGGTGTTACTCTTCAAGGTAAGGGAAATCTCAACTACTCTTTTCTTTTAAGTTCATTTTTTTTGTGTAATGTCTTTAAAATTTCAAAACTATGTTATTATGTACATTTTATTTTACCCATTTAATGTATTAAGAGACTTTTTTTAACAGGATACACATATTCACTCTTTTTTAATATTATATAAAACCACATTTTATACGCGTTATGATACCAATTTTACTTCTCGAAATATATCTCTTATAATCAAGAAATTGCCTTTTATTTTATTTTTTTGAATACCAAAACCTATTTATTTTGTAGGGGTATTCACCATTATGTAAAACTGATTTTGTTTTTTTATTGATATACATACAACCATCATTCCCTTTATTGGGGTTAAACATGACATAATGGTCGTGTTTTATAATCACTTTTTAAAACTCCTGGATTTTGATACGAAACTCACATCTTTTATTCCCCAAAAGTTATTTATGAAATTTCTTATTATGATATATTTTGATCCCATTAATTAATAAATATTAAGGTTGTTACCTGCTACTACTCCAATTCATTGGGTAAATAATTTAATCTCTAAATATGAAAAGTTTAACGATACTTTGGTGACTAAACTTGGTAATTTTTACGACTTCTCGGTGAAAAATATTTGTGATATGTTTATGAATGTATTATTTAAACTTTTTATAAACATTTACAATTTATAATTCCCCTTATTATTTCTATTATATGCTTATTAATCATTCCTTTCTGATATTTCTCTAGATGTCAATGATATTTCTCAAAATCACATGTAAACAACTTCCATTTCATTCCATTAATGGGACTTATCCTCACCCGTTCATTTAATGTTTGTGAATAGGTTATGAGATGTAGAAAATTTATTTATAATGAAACTTTGATTAATCCTTTAATGTATATTAGAATATTTTTTTATTTTTTCACGTATTATGTACTTTTTTATAAGAAAATAATCTTTAAAAGGACCTCAGTTTGTACAATGTAATGTAAAGTTATGTAAAAAAATAGGATTCCATATATGGTATGAGAGTAAGGTTTAGTTATTTGTGGAAATTATAATTTTAAAAATTAGGAATAACTCTAGATAAATGATCAAATATAGTAAAACATCCACGTATTTTGTTGAAATAATAAGTGGTTTCTGAGCAAATAAATAGTTTTCCGGATACAAATAAGTAGATGTGGAACTAATAAAGATGTATCTAGGGATAAAATCCAAAACCCCCACTTTGATCTAGACTCAAACGGGAATCTGTACATGACAACTAGCCTTGTTGAACTCCTAGTTTTACATTCTTGGGGGATATTTTTGGTTAATCATAAGATTTTTATGAACCATTTGTAAGTATTTATAGAAAGTTTAATTCTTATTAAAGAATAAAATATTTAATCATGATGTTTTAAGGCCTAAAAATTATTTTAGAATTATTGTATTCATAAAAAACATGTTTCTCACTATGTTTTTCTTATTTTTGAAAATAATGAGAAATATGAGGAACTGTGTAAATAGCGAGCATAATGGAGTAAGTGGTGAAGGCCCTCTGATGGATGTCAAAATAGAAAACATCATGAGAATGACGAATTAAATAAATCGAGTTATGAGAAAAAACATGAATCAAGAAAAGATACCAGATTCACCCCAAAGGGAATAATTTTTTGTTTAGTAATTTATGTATCAATTACCACCTTCTTTCTTACGACACATTGTAACCAATGAAGGAATCTCAGTTTACCCTTCAAAGAAAAAGTATGTGGAGGAGTGGTCTCATTCTATAAAAGTAAATAAAATTAGTATTTTCCCTAGTGTAGTAGGATATTATAGGAGGTTTGTGAAAATCGTTTCTTGACTTTATAATCCACTATCCAAGTTAAACAATAAAGGGTCCAAGTTTATATAGACAAAAGAGTGTGAATAATGTTTCCTAGAGATAAATAAGATATTGGATAATAAACTTCTATTAACTCTTCCCTCTATCAAAGAAGAATTAGTTATTTTTATCAATGCATCTCGCAACGGTATTGGGTACATCCTCATGAAAATGACATGGTGATTGCTTATGCATCTGGAATGTTAAAGCCTCGTGAGTAGAATTATCCTACGCATAACCTGGAGATGGATGTGGTTGTTTTTTCTATAAAGATATGAATGAACTATATTTATAGTTAGAAATGTGATACATACATAAACCACTAAATTTGAAGTATATTTTCACAAAAAATGAATATAACATGAGACAGAGGAGACGGTTTGAAATTTTTAAACACTTTGATTGTTCAATTTATTATCATCCCATAAGTGAAAACAATGTAACAGATACATTAAGTAGGAAAGACCATGTTGTGCAAGAAATGATGAGGATTTTTAGGAGATCCTTTGATCAAAGACCTAGTAAAATTAGATAAGGGAATTGTAAGGGTAGTGACATCATCAAACATATCGAAAATTACTTCTCAATCATTATTACTGAAAAATATCATGAAATATCATAGATACTATCCTTTTTCTCAAAAGAAGATAGAGTCTGTGAAGTATGGGAGGTTTCTTGAATTTAATATTGATAAAGGTGTACTGAAATTTCATACCAGGCTATGTGTTCCATCTATTTTGGAAATAAATAAGGATCTGATGGATGAATATCATAGCTATACATTATCTGTACATCTTGGAAGAACTAAAATTTATAGGGACCTTCATGATCATTATTTGTGGGATAACATGAAAAAGAAGATTGTGGACTACACTATAAGGTTCCTGGTGTTTCAACATGTGATGGAAGAGAAGAAACTTCATAAAGGGGTAGTATAACGACTACCCATATCAACATAAAGGTGGGACAATATCACTATGTGTTTTTTCACTGGTATACCTAGAACATATGTTGGAAAAAAAGTGATATGGGTTATATTGGATCATCTCATCAAGATGGCACACTGCATCAATATTTTGAATGATTTATCTCTTAAAAAACTCATCAAGATATACATGTATGAAGCGATCAGGCTACATGGGGTACCACTCTCTGTCACTTTTTATGGGATCAAAGGTTCGCATAAAAATTCTAGAGAAGTATTCAAAATGCTTTGACTAGCGAATTGAATTTTAGTATAACCTATCACACCAAAATTGATGGCCAATCTGAACAGAATATTCAAATCCTTGAGGAAATTATGAGGACATTTTCAATGAAATTTAATGGTGGATGGGATCAATATCTCCCATTAGTAGATTTATCATACAAAAGAGCTTCCATTATAGTATTAAAATTGATCCATATGAAGCTCTATATGGGAAGAAATGTAGAACACCAACTTTTTGGGACAATACAGGTGAGATAAATATTTTAGGACCTAAACATATCAAAGAGATGATAGAAAAGGGTCATTCCATCCAAAAACAGATAATGTATTCTCAGATTCGACATAAGATCTATGCTGAAAACTATCAAAGGGACTTAGAGTTTGATGTTGGTGATAGAGTCTTCTTCTAATTCCACCTTGGAAGAGAGTAATGATGTTCGAAAAGAAAGGGATGATCAACCCCATGTAAATTGGTCTTATGAAATCCTTGATCTGATAGGATTAGTTGCCTATTGAATATCACTTCCACCAAACCTATCTCAAGTACATGATGTTTTCCACATACCTCTCTTGAGGACATACATACCTAACCAAGCATATGTACTGATTCTTGAGGTGGTACAACCAGAACATGAACTATCTTATGAAGGGAAATTAGTGGAGATATTGGAACATAGAGATAAGGTTCTATGCAACAAGACTACACCCCATGTCAAAGTGTTTTGGAGGAACCAAAAATATGAAGAAGAAACATGGGTACCAGAGGAAACAATGAGGAAGAAGTACCCAAACCTTTTCTCAACTGAAGGAAAAATTTGAAATTTTGGGGGGAAAATTTATTAAGGGGGGAATAATGTAATAACCCAAAATTTTTAATGATAATTCATTCCTCAAAATGTGTGTTGTATTATATTATACACATAAAAAACTATATCTCTTTAATAATGATGTGAGTATAAATTAAAATGTGACTTTTAGGTTTTGACCATTATATGACTATGGGTCAATTATAAACATTGGTCAATATGACCATTGTTCAATATAGTTGACACTCCCTTTTGTCACATTGTCTAAAGGAATGGAAAGAGAAATGAATTAGCACAAATTGATTCATCCTTTGAAGAAAACATCAAAAACCAACAAAGGCATGAACAAGGCTTCAAATGCACATGCACCGCGCAAGTTCCCTCACTTTTGCGCAAGTATACTTGTGCGCCGCCTAATGGTCATGCAAGTGACTTGCATTCCCTCTTTGAAAACCGGACAAGGTCTTCTCCAGCCTATAAATACCCCTGGTGGGCCCCCCATTTGAGAGGAATTTTTTCCAGAATTCAGATATAGAGCTCTGAACTCCCAAGTCTCTTCTTCAAGTCTTCAGAACACTTCTAAGGCAATTATTTACCTTGAATGGTAGGTCTAAACAAGAGGAATAAGTTATAAGTGTTATAAATAACTAACACTTGCGCGCCTCCTTACCTATTCATTGAAACTTGCGTGCCAGTCTTCTGGAAGTACCTCAGGATGATTCCAAAGGCTTTGGTCAAGAATCGCCCAAGTATTACTCTACAGGTCAAGGATCACGCAAGTAACCATGTGTCGCACAGGTATACCTGCATGACTAATACTTGCACGCCCACACAGTACCTGTGCGCCTGCCATGACGTGCACATTCTTCTACTTTTGGGTTCCCTTCCTGCCCATTTAACCCCTATTATGCCATTCCACCTCTCCTATTCAAGATTCAGTCTTTAGGACACTCTTCAAAGCCAATTATGGCATGTTTTCTTGAATGAATTCCTTATCTGAAAGGAGTTCCATGGAACATCTCTCAAAACATAGTTATTTTCACATCTTTATATCACTAAAGTTAGAGAGTTCATTCATTCAACCTCATCCTTTAAGATGAGAGAATCCTTAACCTGTGCCTCATTTTTAGAAGTAATCCCCAGACCGAATCCACATTAATTTGGACATCCTACTTAGGAGTAAGCCCCAAGTACTCATTAATTTGGGCATCCTCTTTAGGAGTAAGCCCCATGTCCTCTAACATGGGCCTCTTTTTCAGGAATATGCCTCATTCATAATTCCCCATATTTGTGCATCCTCCTTAGGAGTAAGCCCCAAACCTTAATTTCTTTAACCTGGGTTTCCTTTTCAGGAATAAGCCCCAAACATTAATTACTTTCACCTGGGATTCCTTTTCAGGAGTGATCCCCAGTCTCAAATATGTGAAACATCCTTTGGAGTAAGCCCCAAGTCCATTAACCTTAATTACCTTAACCTGGGCCTCCTTCTTAGGAGTAAGCCGTAGCCTTAATTTCTCTTAACCAGTCTCAATTTACTTTTGATCTGGGCTTCTTCTCATGAGTACAAGCCAATCATAAGTCCCCCCCTAACTTGGGCATCTTCCTTAGAAGTAAGCCCCAAGATTAGAGTATCCAAATCTCTGTGAATCACATATACCTTTATGGGCCCTGTTCATGGATTTCTTCCCTAAAGTAAATCTTAATCCTTATCTATTTGGGAAGTCATACAAACATAAGCCCCACATCATTGCATCTTTCATGGAACAATTGTCTTTTTTCACCAATACCTCTTGTTTCTCACACAGAGCATGACTCATGTGACCTTAGAGTGTAAAAGTAATCATGACATCTTTCTTTGATCCATCAATCATTCATAAACATCACACTCCCTTACTCTAACTACGTGGGTTCCGATTCAATTTCCAAAACAAAGGATATGGAGGTATCCCATTAGCAGGTACAATCCCAACTCTAAAATAATCCATGTCCTACAGAATGATAATAAACTTCAAGGGCCCCACTGAGTGGATTTAAAACCAGTATGGTCATCATAATTTCCCAGAGACTTTTATGTATTTAAGGATACCATCAACTAAGAATCTCTAACAAATATAGATGATTCTCTATCGATGAAGAACCTCGAATACATATAAAAGATTCTCTAAATTTCTTTCATATCAATCATTGATTGTCAGATTTAAAGGAAAGCACATTTTATACCTGGTAATGTAATAAGGATTCAAAAACATAACTTAAATATATAAACAGAGTCCTGGAGTAGACAATAATTCCCCTAAAAAAGGTGCGATGAGTCCGACATCCCATCCCCTCGACCAATGAAAATTCCTAAGCCTCAATAGTCCACAACTACTGAGCGCCTACCTTTGGAAAGTAGATCCAAATAGATATTGACTCGTTGGATGTTTCCGGTTCTATGAACAAACCCATTAGAAACCGATTTGATTGTTTGAACCTTCAATAAACGAGGCCATCCCCAATTCCGAAGGAAACAAAAAATGCTGAACCCGACATGAATCCTTAACCAAGTTAAAATGATGATTTTTTTGTTAGGCCCCTATTTAAACTCAATGAGAGGGCCAACAAAGCAATCAATGGCATATATTCTCATCCAAAATATGTAGTGGCCAGACTTATCTTGATTATGTCTGTTATATCAAACAAGCACTATTTTCCAAGATCTTCTGCATTTCCTGAATGGCTTCTCTTAAATACACATCCGTGAATACCTCTGCTGTGAAAACTTCTACTGAAAATGCCACTACTGCTACTTTTGCTGGATCATTGTCCGCTCTGAGGATGAAATCACCTACTCACCATCTTCAATGTTTGGTATCAAATGTGCTGGTTAAGGAGTACCATCAAAATGGTACTATTTCAACTCTGGAGGCCGCTCGACAAGCCCTCCAAGCCAATAATTCAACCTGGTCGTCTAGACAGCGACGACCAGCGATCAATAAGCAGGTCATGCTAACCACTGTCTCCAACCGTTTCGGGTCATTATCCCCAGAACACAATCACCATTCACTCCCATATTCTGAGGAGGTGAATGTGTAGGGCCCTCAGGGCCTTAATTCAAGGAAGCACAAGTCCTTCCCGAGGGATCCTATCAACAATCACTGCCAGACTCGTGCTACAGTTCTCCCTCAACATGATGAGGGTATCGACTCCAGGTATTCAGCTCAGGTTCCTCGAACCTGAGCAGGCAAGACAAATCGCCAGAGGCAAAATCCAGTCAACAGTGAGAAGGTTCTCATCTCTGCCATCTCTGGAGAAGTCCACCAACCTAACTTGGTGGCAAGCAACGAGCAGGAACATACCCCCTCCGTTTTAATTCCGCTATCCAGCAGACTCGTCTAGCAGCATCACGCTAATCCCACCAGGAAATTCCGGAGGAGTACTATAGGTAGGAACAAACACCTGTTTAAACGTCATCAGCTAGTCAGTAGGCTCGTCTGACTACATATGATGGATCTCGTCAGCCATGTTCGGCAAAGTGCAATCAGCAGGCACATACACCTGCTAGTATTGATCAATCCTACCAAAAGTCTTGCTTGGTAGCACTTGGAGAATTCAGTCGGAAATCTCCTGTGACAAATAGGAGGCAGACTCAACTCTCTACCCCCACATTTGAGTACTTTCAGGATTAACTGACAGGAAAAGGAGGACAGGAGCAGGAACATACACCTACTCCAAGAACGGAATGGACATATATCACCATTCCGGCAGATAAAGTCACCAAGCATATTCTATCAATGGTGAAAGAACAGAAGCAAACCCCTGCTCATATTTTGGATGCTTGCCAGGATATTATAACAGCTTCAGCAACATCTCAGGGAAAGACACATAAATCTATCCCTGCTAGTGGAGTGAAAAATCAACAGTTCACTCCGGAACAGACACACACATCTGTTCCAGTCAAGAGGGTTGTGGGGAATACTCCCCCATATCATACGGACAACCAAGTCAGGAACATACACCTGATTTGAGTAGAGATCGTCAGCCTAACTTGGCAATCTCTCTTGATCTGGCACATACACCTGCTCAGAGTAGCCACTTTCTTCAACAAGTGGTTTCCAAGGCGAGTAAGAAGGCGTCTAAGAAGAAGAATCGCCCAGCACAGTCAAGAGATCAAGAGTCAATCTGTAACAAGGCCTTGCTCGATGCTGGAGTTCTTGAAGTCCTCAGACAATTATCTATTAGAATCAAAGATTCTACTCCCTCATTTCCCAATAGTGGGAACATTAATTCCGAAGGTCTCTATCAGATTCTTCCTAATGAAGGCTTGCTACATGACAATTCAGTCGATCTCGAAGTTTCATCTTCAGATGAGAGCCACAAGAACCCTCTATGTGGCCAAAAGATCAAGGATCAAGAGATATCATCTTTTTCTATAACCCACCATGGTGGTCCTCCACATGATGATGAATTTCGCTGCAAAAGTACTCTCCGCAGTACTGATCCACATTGCTTGGAAAATTCTCCAATAGACTATGTAGTGATGAGAAAGCCCTCTTATCTTGAGGCACTTGTAAAAGTAAATACAGTCATGTCTAATGCTTTACCATAATCATGTGAAGTCCTTTCTCAACAAGAAGATAGTCCAGGGTGTAGGTCATTCTCCGAACCACCCCTAAGTTAGACATCTTCTAGTTTGATCAATGATTTCTCTATCAGTATTGTTGAATCTGATTAAGCAATAAGTAAGAACCCGATCTGGGCTAATATTGTAGAAGAATATTCATTGAATGATAAAGAGGAAGTACTGAACATGAGAAAATAGCTGGATAAAGGTGATGTGCCAGTCATGTTTTGGCCTCTGGCTAACTCTCAGTATGACATTCCAGAGATGTTGACCGAAGATGGAATTCATGATATTCGTCTCAACATATGCAAAACTATTTGTCAGTTTAAAAAGAAAGTATTATCTTATGATGAAAATTAAAATCATGTTAAGATAATATAAGGGTTACAATACCAATTTCACTTGGCATCTCTATCATTCTCTCGATATCCGAAGGTTGAAAAGTAGTAGAGAGCCCTTCAACGTTTATGCTTTGGCGCACTAAGAAGATTGCGCCATTTAATTTCCAATGCCCCATCTGGTATTCATGTCAGTGGATGGGGTGTTCATGGAGCACTACATTTCACTGTACTCTCCAATCAGCAAAGCCCGCCGAAAATGGTCTCATGAAATGTTATTGCTCGTGGCTGGCCACAGTCAATGGGTTTTGTTTTTAATCAAAATCTTTCCCAAGAACATGCCTCAACTAGTTCTTCTCAAAATCAAGAATACAGAGAACAATTTGTTGAATTACTCCTACATCAAGAAAATGAGAATATTGAACAGGCCTCTCGTATAGAGCAAGGACATCACCAAGTGACAGAAGTGTTAGAAATCTTCCAACGGTCTTTTGAGCCGAGTGATAAAAGTGGATGTTGATTGATGCATCCAACTAATTTTAGGACCAAGGTCTGTAAGATCAGAAGAGATTTTAAGAAGTTCTCAGACATAGAATGTCAAGAACCACCCCAGCTTGCCAGACTAGGGACTCTTTAAACCCAACCCTCAGAATCAACAAATAGGATTTGAGGAGTTGAGAGGGAACAACAGGAATAGCCCCAGTCTATCAGACTAGGGACTTTTTCAAATCATTAATCCGCTCCTTAGAGAAAGTCGAACTTCTCTCGATTGGGGAAGAAGCCACAATAGAAACGAAGAGCCAAATTATCAGTTATTATCTCCAAATTATGGTTCGCCAAGAAGTTCCTGAGGGATCAAATCAACAAAAGGCAATGTCTCATCAGGGAAATGGTAGAGGACAATATCACAGAGATGATGATAGAAGGGATGAAATGAATTATTCATCAATTAATGTCATCAATTCTGTTATTGGTGATCCTCTAGAACATGAGGTTCACCCATGGGACTCAGATGAAGAGGTTCCTACTCCAGAAGTTTTTATGCACGAACACAAATGAAGAAGGTGTGCATACACGAAATCATAGGATTACTTAGAACATAGGTTATCCTTGAAGTAACCCACATCCCCCTATCCGAAAGGGAGATAACAAGGGGAAAGTAAAGAACCAGGTTACATACCATTCCTCTAGAGAAGGCCAGTCACTCTCACTAGAGAAAAGATTTGCACAAAAAGAGGAAGAAATGAAGGAGTTGAGGAGGTTGAACGTAGAACTAATACAAGGTAGTCTTCCTCCTAAGCTGGATTCAGTCAGCTAAGGGAGTTTGTTGCAGTTACTGAGATGGATCAATAATATCCTATTCTATCAGTACACCCTCATAGGTCTAATCCTACGGGTCAAGTACAACAAGAATTGGTGGTTCTACCATCAGTTGCAGTACCAGCCACCACATCTGTACCAGCTCCGGTCATTTCACATGCCCATGTCTAAGTTCAATTAGATGTTTTTCAAAAGTTAATAACTATCATTGAGTCATTAAAATCTCTGTTAAAGACTATGGAAGGGAAGCGTGTGCAGGTTCAACCAGAAAAGAGAGCTTACCCTGAATGGGTAGATTCAGTCCATCCCCCATAATGTTTTGGGAAACCTGTATTCCCTATTTTCAATGGATCAGGAGATCCTGAACAGCATTTGACGATTACGTGTCTTTTTGCGATCCAATGATGGGAACTATGGAACAACAAGAAGAAGTGAAACTTAGATGCTTCGTGTGAACCTTGCAAGGACCAGATTATTTCTGTTACACAAGCTTGCAATCTCGGTCAATTACCGTGTGGGAAGATGTTCGCCAATAATTCCTTCTTCAGTTCATCTCAACGTTGCCAAAGAAAATGTTTTTTGATCTTAGAAACTGTAAGCAAAGGGAGAATGAAAGGGTCTTAGATTTCATTGCTCGCTGGAAGGGATTAACATATTCGCTAAGCTTAGCACTCCATCAAGAAGAATTGTGGCCAATCTGTGTGGAAAATCTGCGTGACGAATTATGCACGCCGCTGATCCATGTGAAATACACAGGAGGGTTTTAAGACCTTACATCAATCGCTCAATAGATTGAAGATTCTCATATAAAGACTAAGGATATGGCTCGTATAATTCCATCAGCTCCAGGAAAGAGAATATGTAAACAGAGACTGCTACAGTTATGCTTAAACAATCACATTACCTGCTTCTACTTAAAAACCTTCATCTTCTAGAAGAGCTCCACCTCTTGAGTGCCAAAAACAAAGGCCGTTTCGTCAAGAAGATCAAAGAGATCAAACATAGAAACAATTTGAGGATCTGAAGAGAAAAAAATACTCTTTCCTAAATGAATAAGTTTGTGGTTACTTCATTTTGGCTCTGGAAAATAATTTGGTTCAATTGCCAAGGCCCAAGAGGCCAATTAAGGAAGGAGATAAAGACCATACTAACTATTGGCCCTTTCATCAAATGTTAGGGAATCCCATCCAAAAGTGTTTTGTCTTCAAAGACGTCCTACAAAAGATGGATGACTCGGGACAATTCAAACTAAAAGGATCTTCATCTCAGGTAGCATGTGTTACTGCTACAATTCTAGAGGAGGAAGGCAAATGTCCAGAAGTCAAAATAAAAAATGCGCAAAAATATGATGATTGGATAGTCAGAAAAATGATCAACCGAACTCATGTCATTTTGAGAATGAAATTGAAGAAAAAAATTGTGCCTTCTTCCATGAATGCCGCAGAAAAATACTCTTCATCAGAGGGAAAATCCTAAAAGAAACGACATGATTCAAAGAAAGAAAAAGAATTAAAAGAAGATGAGTATGTATCAAAGCCTAAGTTGTCTTTGCCTCTGGAAGACTTCATGCCATCTACTTCAAATTCACGGGCACCGCCCCACCAAATGGCACAACCTAAACAGGCTAATCAGGCAGAGTCTTCATCGGATGAAGAGTTGTTTTTTGGTTCTGTTAATATGATCCAATTAACAGATCCATATGCCAGTCGCAGTTTCGATTTTGATGAGCCCGAATTCCCTATATCAAATAGAGGAATCAGAGGAAGTTCCAAAGGCTCAGGATATAGAGGAAGACGTGGATCTTTTAAAGGCCACTATTCCAATTCTACCCCTTCTATAACTATGTATGCGACAAAAACTCATGGTAGAGCCCTTCAACGAGCTCACCAAGAACAAGCATGTTCTTCCACACAAGGCAGACTCAGCCCTAGAGAAATTATTCTGGAAGATCGGTTGAAGGTTCCATATTTTTCCTCTCAGAAAGTAAATAGACATAATCGGTATAATATTCCAAATCTAGGAGTATTACCAACTCCTATCCCGGTACAAGATGCATCAACTTCCAAATCAGTAACTTCCAAGGCACCTGCTAATCCACATGTTCTTGTTTGGAAACACAGACCTTTGGATCAAAAGTATGATATATTGAAACACCTGGCCCAAGTACCGGCCATGTTATCAAAGCTGGATGCCTCGAATTTATCAAAGGATCTTTGGGAGGCACTCATTGATGCTTTATCAAGTCCTCAGGATTTTGAGACTGAAATTACTGTAGCTGAAGTCTACCATGTAGAGAATAATCCTGCAGAATTCCATGCAGTGATATCATTCATAGATGAAGATGAAGATGATGTCGTGCATGGACATATTAGACCTTTGTACTTATCTGGAAAGGTCGACGGTGTAGATATCCGAAGAGTTTTCATTTATAATGGTTCATGAGTCAACCTCATGCCCAATCATACACTTCGTCGATTGGGCCTCACAGAATCTGATTTATCTCCTTCTACTTTGATGTTACAAGGATATGATAAAAATGAACAAGAAGCACTGGGCGAGATTACACCCAGAACTCAGTTTGGATATCTTGTGTCCAATTCAGATTTCATGGTTGTTGATCAAGACTCATCCTTCAACATCTTTCTTGGAAGACCCTGGCTACATCGGCATGCAACTATCCCTTCGTCATACCATCAATGTCTCAGGTTTTGTTTCGATGGTCATGTTGGGACATTATATGGTGATAAGGCCCCATTCAAGACATGTGAATCTAAATACATTGAGTCGGAATTCTACCACATTAAGGGAAAGGAGGAATCCACAACAAAGGAGATTACCAAAGTTAATGCTCTATATGGTTTGGAGAAGATTCCAAAAAACCCGTTAGCACATGTGAGTACAGATTATGTGTTTCCTATAAGTCAAATTGACAGGATAGACCCAAATCAAAATACTCTTATGGAAAGATCCATAATGTCAATTACAACAATCGATCCAGACAACATGGGGGAAATTGGAGATCCACCAAGCAATGAGGAAAGCTCAAATAGAGATGTCTTCATTTCATCTTCTGAAATACAGAAAGTCTATACTTTGCCAATCATTCCATAATAAGTTATATAAATGTTAGAGGTTAACGATGATGTCGATTCTCAATCCATATTCTCCTCTCTATTACCCAAAGAAGACCCCTCATCGTCAATCGAGTTGGAAATGGAAGCTTCATCTTCAAGAAGTGAAAATTTTGACATCTCTTTTGATTATGAAAATTCTGCTTCATCATCTACTATGCAAGTAGAAACAGAGGAAATAAAACATGTTGAAGAAGAAGAGGAAGATCTTAGGGATGCTCCTCCAGCATTTGAAGAGGGTAACTCTACCACCGTGGATGAACTCAGAGAAATCAATATGGGTACGAAAGAAGATCCACGCCCCACTTTAATTAGTGTGGCTATGACTCTTGAAGAGCCAGAGATGTATATTTCCTTTTTAAAGAAAAATCGAGAAATATTTTCTTGGAACTATATAGATATGCCACGTCTTGATCCTGATGTTTCCACTCATCATTTGGGTTTGCCAGAAGAACATCGAGGATTCAAATAGTCTGCTAGAAGAACACACCCAACCTATGCTTCCATAATTGAGGCTGAATTGGATAAGCTCATCAAATCTAACTTTGTCATAGAAGTTCAATATCCCAAGTGGCTGGCTAATATTGTCCCAGTGAAAAAGAAGAATGGGAAAATTAGAGTTTGCATTGATTTCAGAGATCTTAATCGGCATTGTCCTAAGGATGATTTTCCGGTTCCGATTACAGAACTCTTGATTGATTCGACAGCTGTCTATAAAGCACATTCCTTCATGGATGAATATTTTGGATATTATCAAATCCGGATAGTTTCAGAAGATGAAGAATATATAGCCTTCAGAGCCCATCAGGGTGTGTTTTGCTATCGGGTAATTCCCTTTGGCCTAAAGAATGCAGGCGCAACATATCAGCGTGTCATGCATCATATCTTCAAACCCTTTCTGGTAAAGTTGGTTGAATGTTATGTGGACGATTTTGTGGTCAAATAAAAACAATGTTCTAATCACTTGGACAATTTGGAAGTCATATTCCGTAAGTTTTGACAACATAATTGGAAGATGAACCACCTAAAATGTGCTTTTGGGGTAACCTCAGGAAAATTTATTGGCTTTGTTGTATGCCATCGTGGTATTGAAGTCGATCCTAAGAAAACCAAGTCAATCCTTGGTATGTCACCTTCTTGAAATTTAAAAGAATTGAGAAGACATCAAGGACACTTAGCCTATATTCGGCGTTTCATCGCTCATTTGGAAGGAAAAATATTACCCTTCGCCAAATTGATGAAGAAGGGAGTCACTTACCGGTGGACTGAAGAATGTCAAGAAGAATTCGATATTCTCAAGAAGTATCTCTTGAGTCCACTGGTGTTAATGCCACATGTTGAAGGAAGACCACTTATCCTCTATGTGATAGCTCTAGCGTGATCATTGTGTGCCTTTCTTGCTCAGAAGAATGATGCTGGGAATGAAAACAACCTCTAATATCTCAGTCGGACTATGCTTGAAGCAGAAACCCGATACTCAAATATTGAGTAGTGCTACCTAGCATTAATATTTTCAGTTCAAAAGTTGAGACACTACCTGCAACATCACTATGTCCAATTGGTATCTCGCAATAACCCGCTCAAATTCAACCTTTGTCGTCCAATGCTTACAAGACGTATGGAAAGGTGGGCAGTTATCTTGCAGCAATTTGATATTCAATATGTGTCTCAAAAGGAAATAAAGGGCCAAGCTCTGGCTGATTTCCTTGATGGACACCCTTTAGTGGAAGACACATCTTTAGATATTGAACTCCCCGATGAAGAAGTCTTTTCTATTCAAGAAAGTCTTCAAACATGGGAAATGTACTTTGATGGTGCTTCCAGAAGTCCAACAGGGAAGAAAATAAAAAATCCTAAATTCAACAAAGTTGGATTAGGAATTGTACTCATTTCTCCAGAAAAGGCAGTGTTACCTTATCCCTTCTCATTGTTGGGAGGTGGTACAAATAATGAAGCGGAATACAATGATCTTACTGCAGGATTGGAGTTGGCGCTTCAAGCACAAGTAAATCACTTAAAGGTGAAAGGTGATTCAGACTTGGTAATCAAACAAGTCAATGGGGATTATGCCATCAGAAAAGAAGAACTAAACCCTTTTGTATGATTACATCAGAGATTTAATAAAGGAGTTTCCTTCGGAACCGACATTTTCTTATGTCCCATGATCACAAAATTCCCAAGATGATGCACTGGGTAATATATAAATAGCTCTGGCAGAACGAAATCGGGACGAGACAACCATCAGTATTGCCCACCTTCGTACAATTTCACCTTATGTTCGAATCAGAACAGAATAAATCAATGAAATTAGTCCCATCTATGAACCATATGGTCACACTATTGGATGGATGGCACCTATCAGGGAATACCTTCAAAATGGAACACTTCCACCTAACAGAGCTGGGAAAGAACAAATTCGGTGAAATGTGGTCAATTTCACTCTTTATGATAGCCCAGATCACTTAGAGAAAATTCTCTACAAACGTGGTTTTGATGGAGTTCTCTTCAGATTCATTGATGGTGAAAAGACAATGGATGTCATGAAAGAAGTGCATGCATGAGTCTGTGGTGCCCACCAGTTTGGACATAGAATGTCTAATCATATTCGAAGGCATGGATTCTTTTGGCCATCAATGATACAAGATTGTGTTGATTTCACAAAGAAGTGTCATTCATGCCAAGTACTTGCCAACATCATTCATCAACCTCTAGAGTTGCTTCATACAGCTAAATAATCATGGCCATTTTCCACATGGGGAATGGATGTGGTGGGACCTTACCCTTCAGCTACGGCCAAGAAGTTTAAGTATATTCTTACTGCTACTGACTTCTTTTCCAAATGGGAAAAAGAAAATACCTCTCAAAGAAGTTAGTTCTAAAAGTATTGTTAGATTCATCATATCTAAATCATTACGAGATTTGGTGTCCCTCATACTATATTGATGGACAATGGCACAAACTTCTGTTCATCTGAGGTGAAGAAATTGTATCAAGAATACAACATCAAATCCAATCATTCATCTCAGTATCATGCAACAGCCAATGTCTAGATAGAAGCTTTAGACAAGACTCTGTCAAATATACTGCAAAAGGTGGTGGATAAAGATAAGAAGTCATGGCATGATAAACTCTTTCATGCTTTATGATCTTATCGGACCACCACCCGCACTGGAATGCGGTCTACTCCATATTCACTAGTATATGGAACAGAAGCAGTCTTACTAATTGAGGTTCAACTACCCTCGCTCAGGGTATCCATTTTTGATCAATCATCTACAAATTAACAATCTCAAAAGAGATTGAATGAATTAGAATGGTTAGATGAGAAACGATTGTGCACTCGATACCACTTGGAAGTCTATCAGAATCGAATAGCACGAGCTTTTAACAAAAAAGTCCGTCTTCGTTCATTCATTCAAGGAGAATTGGCATTAGTTCTCAGAACTCCAATGATACCAGGAAAGAAACCTCCCAATTTTAAACCAAAATGGGAAGGACTTTATTCAATACATAAGGTCTATTCCAATGGAGCTTATTCTTTAATCTCAATGGATGGAGAACTCATCACTACCCCACCCAATGCCAGATTTCTGAAGAAGTATTTTTTATAAACACAAAATACATTGTCACGGTCCATGCATATGATCTTAAACTATTTGTATTACTTTCATCCAACATGAAGTCAAATTGTTTCCCTTTCATCATCCTATACGATGTTAAACTATACGGAAACGATCCATACATATGACCTTAAACTATTTGTATTACTTTTGTCCCACACGATGTTAAACTATGACGTCCTAGCTACATGATGCTAAACTATACGGAAGTCCCTTACGTCCAGCAAGACGTTAAAATACATAATCAATGGTCTATGCATATGACCTTAAACTATTTATATTACTTTCGTACAACATGACGTTAAACTATGTCCCTTTCATCGTCCTATACGACGTTAAACTATACAGCAACAGTCCATGCATATGAACTTAAACTATTTGTATTACTTTCGTCCCACATGACGTTAAACTATGACGTCCTAACTATATGACGCTAAACTGTATAGAAGTCCCTTACATCCAGCAAGACGTTAAACTTCATAATCAACGGTCCATGCATATGACCTTAAACTATTTGAATTAGTTTCGTCCAACATGACGTTAAACTGTGTCCCTTTCATCATCCTATACGACGTTAAACTATACAGCAACGGTCCATGCATATGACCTTAAACTATTGGCACTTACGTCCAACATGATGTTAAACTATGACGTCCAGACTACATGATGCTAAACTGTATAGAAGTCCCTTATGTCCAGCAAGACGTTAAACCGCATAACCAACAATCCATGCATATGACCTTAAAATATTCGTACTTTCGTCCAACATGACACTAAACTGTATCATCTTTTATTTCGTCCAACATGACATTAAACTGTGAAAAAAGTCCCTAATACATCCAACTTGACGTTAAAATGTGTTCTATTTTTTCCTTACAGTATGACATTAAACTGCACGGTCCCCCTTTCGTCCAACATGACATTAAACTATATTTTCCCCATCGTCCTAGCTACATGATGCTAAACCGTATAAAAGTCCTTTAATATGTCCTACATGATATTAAACTGTACTTTGTCCCTGCTACATGACATTAAACTGTGCATCACCAATAGTCCTAACTGCAGGACTTTAAACTACATAGTCCTTTCATATGTCCTACATGACATTAAACTATATATTGTTAAGGTTGTTTTTACCTCTTGTCTCTCACACCGAGTATGAATCACGTGAGCTTAGAGAAAATTTCAACCATAACACCCTCTTTAAGCCGCTAAACACGCGTAAGTCCCAACATCATTTTTTAATTAGGTCGTTGTCCCCAAGAACAACTTGATCATTAATTCATTCTTTAATTGAACTACGCAGACTTTGATACCTGCCTTCCAGGCTGGGTACATGGGAAACCTCCCAAGGTTCAAGCCCAAAACCAATCTATTCACATCAGTTAACCTCCATCTCATACGATGTTGATTCGTGAAACCATCCCTAGAATCAATATCTTTACATTGGTTCACTTTCGTCCTTGCCATATGATGTTAAATTGTACATCATTTTTTGTCCTGTATGACAATAAACTAAAATATTCTTTGATATCCTCACCTGAGAGGGAATCATTATTTACATTGATTTTTCAATCATGTTTCATTCCAAAGACTACGTGCATATATGGCAATTCCCGAACTTTTTATCTTGGGTTAAATCATCATTACACTAATGTCCACTTTCACCCTTCACATGTACGATCCAAATTTGTACAAAGGGTATTTCTAGAACTACATGGGCTAGATTCCCATCCTTATGGGATACGTAGGAACGTTCGAGTGTCCCTCGAATCCAGCCCCACGTCTTTTGGGCCTAACCCCAAATTCCACTTTTATTCCCTTGGCTGAAAAGTCCACATGAAAACACACATTGTGTATTTCTTATAAATGGTCCAAGCTCTGTGACCCTAAACTAAGATCTCCTATATTTTCGTCCTACACAAAGTTAAACTGTAGTTTAAGAACTACGTATGAATTGATTCCAATACTTATGGGATACGTAGTGAAGTTCCACATTTCAATTCAGGATCCAACCACAACATGATTATGGTTATCATTGATCCATGCATCTCTGCATACATTGGACAATACCCATCTTTATGTGTCATAATCCTAATCTTGAATACTTCCAGATCTTCATAACCCTTTTCTTGACTTCTGGTCACAAAATGTTCAATTTCTGAGAATTATTTTTCTTGACCATGCAGCATGTACCCTTAGGTGGCCTTGCATAATAAATCTACATAACAGACGTGTCAGCCAAAAGATGATATTATTTGACTATGCAGCCAATGCCCTTAGGCGGCCCTGCATAATTCAACCCCCTAACGGGTTTTTCAAATAGTGGTAACATCATTCTTGGGAAGAAAATCACTTTTGTCCTTGGTTTTCTTAATGACAATATGTAGGGATTCGAAAAAATGGCTATCCTTAACATATCTGTCCCATACTATTTTTCATGATCTGAAATTATTCAAGTCCATGGTTTATATTTTCCTTTCCTACGTTTGGGTCAGACCTTCGTAGGAGTAACATTCATCCAATTCTTAGACAAACCTATTTGGAAATATCTTTTCCATATTCAAGTACCTCTCTCCATACAGAAAACTCCATGCTTTGGAAAATTTGAATCCTCATAAACTTCCACTGGCTTTTTAGCAGTAGAAAAGTAAATTTCTGAGAGTTATTTTGCCTGACACTCCAGCATGTACCCTTAGGCGGCCTTGCATAAAATGTCTACATAACAGACCTGTCAGCCAAAAGATGCTATTATTTGACAATGCAACAAATTCCCTTTGGTGGCCCTGCATAATTCAACCCCCTAACGGTTTTGTCAAATAATGGTAACTTCATTCTTAGGAACTACTTCTTCAAATTACTGTTAGCTCTTTTTCATATCATTCCTCAGATTCCAATTTTCTTAAGTCATTGTTTACATATTTTCCCTCATACATGAGTGTGGTAATATGTTTTTAGATAAATTTTCAAGGAATTGAGTCAGTTTTAATCCATTTTGGTCAATGCTATTTTGACTTTAACATTAGCCTTTTATATTTCCGACATGAATGACATTAAACTGTTAATAACTGCCTCTTTCCCTTTGGTTTTCTTATTTTCCTCAGAGTCACATCCTTATTCTTTCGGATCCAACTATGCGGGGGGACTTTTGTTGACTCTCCTTTTCATCACATTTTCTAAAGGAATGGAAAGGGAAATGACTTAGCACAAATTGATTCATCCTTTGACGAAAAAATAAAAAATTGACAAAGGCATGAAGAAGGATTAAAATGCACATGCACCGCGCAAGTTCCCTCACCGTCGCACATGTATACTTGCGTGCCGCCTAATGGTCACGCAAGTGACTTGCGCGTCCTCTTTAAAAACCAGCCGGGGACTTCTCCAGCCTATAAATACCCCCAGTGGGCCCCACATTTGAGAGGTATTTTTTCCATAATTCAGATATAGAACTCTGAACACCCAAGTCTCTTCTTCAAGTCTTCCAAACACTTCTATAGTAATTACTTACCGAGAATGGAAGGTCTAAACAAGAGGAATAAGGTCTAAGTGTTAGAAATCACTAACACTTGCGTGCCTAAATGTTTTTCCCTTAAGTGAAATGAACACACTTGCACGACTACTTACCTATACATTGAAACTTGCGCACCACTCTTCTGGAAGTACCTCAGGATGATTCTAAAGGCTTTGGTCAAGAATTCCCCAAGTATTACTCTACAGGTCAAGGATCACGCAAGTACCCATGTGGCGCGCAGGTATACCTGCATGACCAATACATGCGTGCCCACGCAGTACCTGCGTGCCTGCAAGGACTTGCACGCCATTCTACTTTTGGGTGCCCTTCCTGCCCATTTAACCCCTCTTCTGCCATTCCACCTCTCCTATTCAAGATTCAGTCTTCAGGACACTCTTCAGAGCCATTTATGGCATGTTTTCTTGATTGAATTCCTTATATGAACGGAGTTCCGTGGAACATCTCTCAAAACATAGTGATTTTCATATCTTTATATCACTAAATATAGATAATTCATTCATTCAAACTCATACTTTAAGATGAGATAATCCATAACCTGGTCCTCCTTTTTCAGAAGTAATCCCCAGACCAAATCCTCATAAATTTGGGCATCCTCCTTAGGAGTAAGCCCCAAGTCCTAATTAATTTGGGCATCCTCATTAAGAGTAAGCCCCAAGTCCTCTAACATGGTCTTCCTTTTTAGGAATAATCCCCAGTCATAATTCCCCAAATTTGGGCATCCTCCTCAGGAGTAAGCCCCAAACCTTAATTCCTTTAACCTGGGTTTCCTTTTTCAGGAGTAACCCCCAAACCATAATTCTTTTAACCTAGGTTTCCTTTTCAAGAGTGATCCCCAGTCTTAAATTTGGGCATCCTCATTAAGAGTAATCCCCAAGTCCCTTAACCTTAATTCCCTTAACCTGGGCCTCCTTCTCAAGAGTAAGCCCCAACCATAATTTCTCTTAACCAATCACAATTTACTTTTGATCTGGGATTCCTTCTTAGGAGTAAAACCCAATCATAATTCCCCTCCTAACTTGTGTATGTTCCTTAGGAGTAAGACCGAAGATTAGAGTATCCAAATCTACATGAAGCACATATACCTTTATGAACACTATTCATGGATTTCTTCCCTGAAGTAAATCATAATCCTCATCTATTTGGGTAGTAATACATATATAACCCCACATCATTGCATCTTTCATGGCACAATTGTCTGGTTTCACCAATACCGCTTTTTTCTTACACAGAGCATGACTCATGTGAGCTTAGAGTTTAAAATTAATCATGTCATCTTTCTTTGAGCCATTAATCATGCATAAACATCATACTCCCTTACTCGATCTACATGGGTTCTGATTCCTTTTCCAAAACAAAGGATACGTAGGTAGCCCATCAGCGGGTACGATCCCAACTCAGAAATAATCTATGTCCTCTTTAATGACAATAAACTTCAAGTGCCCCACTGAGTGTCTTTAGAACCATTATGGTCATCATAATGACCAAGATACTTTTATGTATTTAAGGATACCATAAAATAAGAATCTATAACAAATACAGATGATTACTTATCGATAAAGAACCTTGAATACATGTAAAAGATTCTCTAAATTTCCTTTATATCAATCATTGATTGTCAGATTTAAAGGAAATCACATTTTATACCTGGTAATGTAATAAGGATTCACGAACATAACATAAATCTATAAAGAGAGTCTCGAAGTAGACAATAATTCTCCTAAAAAGGATTGATGAGTCTGACCTCCCATCCTCTCGACCAATAAAAATTCCTAAGCCTCATCAGTCCACAACTAATGAGCGCCTACCGTTGTAAAGTAGGTCCAAATAGATATGGAATCATTGGATGTTTCCGGTTCTATGAACAAACCTGTTAGAAACCGATTGGAAATTTTGAACCTTCAATCAATGAGGTCATCCCCAATTCCAGAGGAAACAAATATGACCATTGATTAATATGACCATTTGGAAATATACACTTGATATTAATTTAAATGTTATCATTAGTGTTTATAAGTAAAATTTTGATGAAGGAAAATTGATATAGAAATAAGAGTCGATGGCCTCCACAAGTAGAGGCATGCCTTAAGAAGCCCATTTTTTTGTTCTTGGGAGGGAGGTAACATCACTAGGATTTTCTCTTGACTAAGCCCAATTTGGGATTCAATATTTGAGTCTTGAATGAAATCACTTAAGGGAGAAGTTCTAGTTAATGGAAATTCCCACTCGGGAAATGTTTGTCGAGCCGCCCCATGAGTCTATCACCATCACACACCTCACCCTTTGGTTGTATGTTGTAATTATAAGTGGCTAAGTGTCGAGGCCTTAGTTACTTAAAAGTGTAATCCCTTCATATAAATAAATACTTTATTCCCTCTTTTCTATTTTAAGAATATTTTTACGTAATAAAATTGATATGGAACTTGATAAAATGATTTTTCGGAAAGAAATTATACTTTCTAGAAAAGATATAATTATTATAATAATCTATGGTATTATTAATAATGTTTATTTTAATTAAATAGTATGATTAAAAAACTCTTAATTAAAAATAAATGATAAAATAAAATTTTTCTTCAAGTGTCAGAAATTTTACTATGCATTTTCAATCCCCTATGATTTTTAATAAATAAATATATTTATCTTTAAATGTTATTTTTAAAATATTTAGATAATTAATATGAAAAAATAAATATTATTCTTTAAATAGGTACAACGAAATTAGGATATGGTGAATTTATTAAAATTTTCTAAAATACTTTGTTTTTACATGAACAATAAAAATACAATTTGATTTTTTCAGTATGTTTAATGAAATTATAATTATATCATAATGATATAAAAACAAATTAACAAAAATATAGGTCTTATAATACTTCATTTGATTAATATAATTTATTTATATATATTTTAATCAATTTCGAAATATATAATATACTTTCCAAATTCTAAAATGGAAACTTTAACTTTAAAATTGTTATTCTGTGAAAATTTTAATTTTACTTGACAAAATAAGTAATATAAAATTGTGGTAGACTCTTTTGGGATACAATTATTGAAAATATGATCCAATATTCTAATACCATGGTAAAATACCACGGTCAAGACCATGGTTTTTCAATTACCACTACCTAGGTTTCAAATGCCTTTATTTTGAAATTAATACAAAAATCCCCCACTTTTTTGTTAAATACCAAAATTTTTCTCCATTACCTTTTACTCCCATTTTATCCTCCACAAAGATCTAATAATTTTACCTCCCAAGGATTCCTCAATCCCACAAGGTCTCAATCTTCTATTTTTAGGAATTACTCTTCACGGTAAGGGAAATCTCTACATCTCTTTTATTTCATGTTCCCTTTTTTGCGGAATGTATTTAAAATTAAAAAAAATTATTATATACATTTTATTATGTTACGTTAATTTATTAATATTATTTTATTAACTTAGGACCCATTCCACCTTCCTTTTTACTCATTTATGAAACCATGTTTTATACCCATTATACTGCCAATTTTACTTCTGAAAATTTCTCTCTCCTCCTCAATAAATTCCAATTTATTTTATTTTTATGAATAACCAAAACTATTTATTTTATATGGGTATTCAAAAATATGTAAAAATGATTTATTTTGTTATTTTATTACATAAATAAAACCCACTTTCCCTTTTCAGGGGTTAAAAATGACATAATGATCATGTTCTTAAAGCACATTCTAAAACGCCAGGATTTTGATACGAAACACGTTTCTTTTATTCTTCATGGGTTATTTATGAAAAGTTTTATTATGATATACATGGATAACATTAATTAATAAATATTAATGTTTCACCCTAATATCACACTAATTCATTGGGTAATGAATTTAATCTCTAGAGATGACAAGCTATATGATACATTGGTGAATAACATTGGTAAATTTTTATGAAGCCTCAGTGACAAACATTTAAATTTGTTTATGAATGTATCATTTAAATTTTTTATCCATGTTTAATAGTTATTATTTATGTTATGATTTTTATTATATTCCTCTTACTCAAGCCTTTATGATATTACTCATGTTTTTGTTGATATTTCTCAAGATCACATGTAATTTGTTTCCCTTTCTTTCCCTTACTGGGCCTTATGCCCACCCTTTCCTTTGATGTATGTCCCCAGGTTATGAGATGCATTAAATATATTATAATTAACATATTATGAATCATTTAAAGATTATTATAATTGTTTTCTATATTTTCTTGCATTATGTATCTTTTTTAAAGAAACTATACTTTATTAGATCCTATATTTGTATAATATATTGTAAAGTTATGTAATAAAAATGTAGTATTCCATATTTGGGCACTCATTTAAAATTATGTATGAAATAGAATCGATATAATGATGGATATTTATATAGGGTGATCCAAATATTGTTGTATATGATTTTGGAATGTGTACTAGGCATCAGTAATGCATGGATGATCATCTGTACTTGGTAGCGTTCATGTACAATAATAGTTTGTAGCCATTGATTTAGATGAAACCATTTTAGGATCAATATTATTTGTCATATAAATCACCACTATGTTTATGTAAGGGGAGTGAGTTATCTATTATGGGGTTAATTATTGTATAAGATAACTCTAAGAGGTTTTAATTCATTAGGAAGTTGTTATTTTACAGTTAGAGTATATAGGGTCCATGTTTTGACTAGAGGAGTTAAACTATGGATTTTTTTACAGGGGATTGGGTATTATTACGGGTATCACCTTGGTTGGGATATCATCATTTTTGGAATAAAGGGAAACTAGAACCCTGATTTGTGGAACCATTTGAGATCTAGGAGCATATTGGAGCAGTGGAATACCAATTAGACCTTCATCCATGATATCAAGGTATAAATAATTTATTCCATGTATCTCAACATATAATGAATGTTTCTATACTTTTTCATGTGATCGATTGTGAGGATACTCATTCAAAACTATATGGATCGTTTTTTTGAGTTCCTAATGAAAATTATAGGCCACAATGACAAGGTTTTGAGGGGGAATATGGTACCATTAGATTCAGTCTCATGAAATCATGGATGGATCCAATATGAGACATGGGATCAGGATTTTGATTTTTGGTTATGGGGTGGTAAGTTTATTGTTTTGTAGTGGCCGGTTTTAGTGGTTTTTGTTATTTCAGCATTGTTTTGAGATAGAGTGTTGGTTGCAATGTGGAGGCTTGGTAGGTGGAGTTTGGGAAGTTCTTTAAATTTTGGGGTCACTATGCCATGGAGCTGGTTTGTAGTGTGTCCTTCTTATTTTTATTTAGAATTATATGGAATGTTCAATTTCCCTATATTATAGGATCTCACCATTGACCATGATGTGGATTCCCAAAACGATTTGGACAAGGCACCATTACAGTGTTAGCATCTCCCTTATTCTATAGTTTTTTCTGATTTAGGGATGCATTTTGGAAATGTACTATATATTGTTTCATAAGTCCTATTTTTTTTAATTTTCCTATAAATAATTGAGGACCCTCAATCTATAATATTTTACTATACCATTATCTTGAAATATGGGTGATTTATAGAATCTTCATGAGCACTTTGAATCCTCAAACTCTTAGTTTCATCCTAGACATTGGAGGATAAACTCTTGGAAATTATAATTGAGTTCCTCTCCCAATATACTTGGTTTCTTTCCTTCTCTATTGGTGAATCACATATCTAAACCTATATCACTATCTCCTTCTTGAATATAGCTCCAAAACCACTTTAATAATGATTTTTGTTTGATTATAAGGATTATTTTCTTAAATAATTGACCCAATTAGGTCATTCCATGATTTGAGTATCGTTTATTAATAATCATGATGTTGGAATTACTATTGTGGTTGGATGTTCCCTACCATATATGTTTTTTTGTATTTAGTTGTTTATATTGGATTGATTATATGTGTGTGTATACCATGAGACATATTCTTGATTGATATAAATATTTGTGTGTGTGTTTCTATAAAAAAACATACTTGATACATTGTGATTATTATTTTTTATATTGTGATGAGTTTTTTAATTTACATTTCTTGTGGGAAAATTTCTTGTTTTATCAAGATAGTTGGTTTCTCAGGGGAGAATGGTTGACTCTTTAGAGGGAGAATAGTACATGACTACTGACTAACAAGTCTATGATGACATAATTATGAGTTTAAATATATGGTATAAATTTTCAATGGTAGGTTGACATGTATAGAAGTGGAGATCCAAGAGTCTAAATTTGGTGCACACTAAGTTGATGGTATTAGTTAGGATGGGATGATTGATGATCTGATGGAAACATTCTCGGTGAGATGTATATTGTGTCAATCATATCAGTTAGAGATACATATATTGTTCTGATGAGGGATTGAACTTTTAGTATTGAGAAGTTTCTTAAGAGTCCATAGGTTCTAATTATATGTTTTATGATAATAAGAATAAAACCATGTAATTATGGATGGTTGGATAATTTGGGTGACTACTCCATAATGGTTGAGTCTTTCTAGCCCTTAAAAAATATTAGGTATGGTCTCATTTATTGTGGAGTAGTGACTACAGACTGATAAATTATTGTATATAAAAAATTAGCATGGTATGAGTCATGTAACTATCTATAATGAATAAATTTCTGGCATATAGCTAATGTAGACATGGTTGGGGATCATAGTATCCTAGTTACTGCATGTTTATTATACATTCGACTAATTATTGTGTGCACTTTACTTTATTTTCATGTAATAGCCAATATAAACATGTGGAATTATGTTTTAGGATGAATTGGTGTTGTCTTAATAGGGTTTATACTCACACCTTTCACGGGTAACTCATTACGCATGAAGAATTAATTATTAGGGATCTATGAGAGGAAAAGGTCCTAGAGACAGGAAGATGAGGAAATAAATCTTGAGTTCAAAGGCGGTACTGAGATAGACTCTAGAGTAATGTCACAATGTATTTTTTTCATGTTTCCTTTTTATACTCTAGTTGAATTAACAGTTTGGGGGTCATTGGTTCATTACCCTATATGACATAATATATTTTCCATTTTATCTACTATATAACTTTTATTATTCACATAAATTATTCCTTTTTATGTTCTGATGTATAGATTTCAATACTGAGGGTATAATCCAGCCACGTATGAAATTAATACCATCATTAACATTATGAAACCTCTTGCATATGGGGAGGCGGTCATGAGGTTATGTGGAACTCTAAGTTGGACTGAGTGATTCGGGATGGGGAATTTCATGGATGAAGAAAATGAGGAAGACTCGTCTATTTTATTTCCCCCTTCATACAAGGTGTGTTGGATTGCAATGAGGATGGAGCTAAAGTACTTTATCCATTCTTCTTCTATAACCAGTGTAAAGGAATTCATACTAGATGAAATTTAATGTGGTGGTTAAAATTATTTATTCCATATCCATTATTATATTGGCGATAACCCATTGAAACAATCAAACTAGGGGTACAGAAATCCTAGCACCTGTTTGGAGAGTTAAACCCAAAATTTATCCTCTTTTCCCTAAAAATTTATTTTTATTTACTTTTCTTTCAATTAAGTTATTTTTTATTTATTTGATTTATCTTAGTTTTAAGGTGGAAGTTTCTCAGATATTAACTCAAATATTCCACCATAAAATAACTCATGTTTTTTCCTTTCCTTATTTTTGTTTTTTCTACCCTAATAATTTTAATTCCATTTGAGTCTAAATTTAAGGGTACTTAAATATTATGTGTGGGGGAGGGGTTTGATAATCTATTTTAGTAATTCTATGAGTGTTTCCTTTTTTATTTTCATGTTTTTATGAATTTTTCATATTTTTCATTCTGATTTATTTGTTTCTTATATTTAAATTTGGTCTTTAAATGTTGTCCTTCCTAGTGAAAAATTCCATTCTAGTTTTAATGATTTCATTGATTTTGATTTTCTTTAATTTTTTTGGTTATCTAAGTGAGTTTTTATATTATCTCCAGGGAATTATTTTTTACCTAGGGAATATAATGTGGGTGGAAGAACATTTAGTTGAATTATAATTATATCATGGGGAAACAATAATTTTGAATTATTTCTTGAGTGATTTTTCCATTGTGAAAAAGAACACATCAAGGATCCAACTGAAACTATTTTTTTATTCATATACATACTTTAAAACTAGATTAGAATGATAAATTGGTATCTCACATAATGTTTTAAGATATTAGTCACTAAAAAACACAGTTCCCAATTGTAAAAAAAATGAATTGATTTAAGTGAGATGAATATTGAATACCAGATAAATTAGGTTAGGGGGAAATTGAATTATAAAATTTACATTTGGGTTTTATCATAGAAGTGTGAAATATATATTTGGTGTTAGGATCATGGGAAAGAATAATTTGTGAAGGTTCAACTTGTTAAATGTTAATCCCACTAAATTCCATTTTTTCACAATCTTGAAACTTTAAATTTTTATGAAATTGAAGTGGGATATAAGATAGACTTACATAGGTGGCATGATATTTTCAATGAGGGATGAATATTTTTTATCTACTATTCTGGTTTGTGTGTTTATGCAAGGTAGGATATTTCTTCTTGTTAGTAAATTTCACTGGATTTACCAAGAGTGAAATAATTATGTGTGGGGAATGACTATGACCATAACTTAACATATTTTACTATGTAATTAAATGATTTTAATCCCAAAAATGTGTTGTATTAAATGAAATTTGAGAGGGAAAGTTAGGGATATACTCAATACTAAGAGGGGGTGAATCACTATTGGGAACTTTTTGACCAATTATAAGTTTTTATCCCATTAACTATTAGACTTGTTAGGATATTAATTCTAGTATTCCATTTTCCTTTATATATGAATGTATAAGAAAGAAACTAAAATATAGAACCTGATATTTTTTAAAAATTAACTACACAATAAGAATAACTAGTACTTATTGTGTATGGTGATGACAAGTACATAGATTATTTAAAATAATGAGATACCTATTAAAAAGGCTCTGATATAAAAAATATCTGTAGTAGAAGTGTGGTTCCCGAATCATTAGCAGGGTGATGGAAATAATCATGAATTCTTAGACTAGGGATGACTTTATTACAACTTGTATCTATACTTTCTTCTTCATGATTCCTGTGCAGATAGTTTCTAAGTTCTTTAAAATACTTTGTCACACCAAAAAATATTCCACCTATTGATACTTATGAAAAATTTCATAGTACTTCACTGTACTTTAGATAATTCTACATCACTTGTAACTATCATAGTAATGTACAATAAAATTTCCTTCTTATTATTTATTCATAAAAAACCTATCTATCTGATTCTATGTATGATCCAATCCATATAATGAAATTTATGAGAGTAAAATTTTTTATGATACCTTTTTTTCTTATGGTTTTTCTGATCAACAATTGATAGGAAAACATTATCTAGTATCTGGAAGATCCATTATTAATTTTCTTGATTGTATGGTACCTATTATTTCAATGGTTATTATCCATATGATTAATCTTACTCAGTGAGGTACCTATATTTCTGAATAGTTATCCCCTTCCTCATAAGGTTCTTAAAAACTCTGGACAATTCTTTTTCTGCATTTGATACCACCATATTTATCTATTATCACTTCTCTTGAAACATTGACCCAAATGAGAATTTATCTCACACTTTATGGATAAAAATTTAATATAGAACCATAATTATTCACCATAACATAGAGATGAAGAACTTTCGACAACATCAGACCTTTCACAACACATCAACAACCGTTTATACATGAATTTATTCATTCAATTTCCATGATGTTGTGCTGTAGAATCTCATGTTTTTGGGATAATTAAAATTATAAGGGAATTCTAATTTTATCTTTCAGTGGATGGGGTGGTTTGAAAACCAAGATTCATAATGGAATTTTGAGAGTTGTAACACTCAAATGTGTTGTTTTTAGACTTGGATAAAGGCTCTAGGGGTGCATTGAGTGTCCTGTTGAGTTTCGGTAGTGTAGGGATCTAAAACATCAAAAACATGAAGAACAGGCAAGGGTTCTTGGTTTATATGAAACTGTGATGCCAACAAGAGGGAACCACGAGGGAAGTCTAGAGGGGATGTGGGTGTCTCACAATTAGTTATAATTATACACAGAAGTCCACATGGTTATACCTCTTACATTAGGTTTTTGATATAGGAAATGCACATGGTTTGTGCATGGTTTCTCAAATCATGATCATGAACCATGTATACCCCCTTATTGGTTAGAGGCTCAATCCTGGTTGGCACAGATATTGTCTAAATGTGAAACACATTAAAGTGGGGGTGCAATACCAATTTCCCACTATATCCTTTTAATTCATTTATTTTCCTTTCTTATCCTCTTACTAGCATGCAACAACCCCTCAGTGAGCTCTTGTCCTCCTTTAATATAGTCATGGATTCCTCTTCTTCATTTTGACATCTTTTGATTATCCTTAAGATTCATTGGATATCTAACAATAACATATTTAATATTCTTTATTTCATTCTTTATTTATCTTTCCATCTTATGCGCTATTGTTTTGTGATATAATCCACCCTATTTTTAGAGATTTGGTAGGTTTCGTCAATTCCTCTTGAACTGGATAGACTCAATCCTCAATATAGAATGAGTAGAATATCCTCAATATATGGTGGGTGATCTATATATTTTTCATAATGAATCTCTTTCGAAAATATGTGTAATTATTCTGCATATTAGACTCTCCCTAAGTTTCCCCAAAAAATGTGAGATTAATTATACAAACCGTAGACCCTTAGATCATTTGGCAGTCATTCTTAGATTCCAAACATTGGAGTGTGTAATATTAAATTGATAATATTTTAGTGAACCACATAGGTTTGGGTTATGTTATAAATTACTCATTTTTTAATATTATGTTATTTCACTTTCATGAGATGCTTAATTTGAGTTAAATGAATTATGATAAAAATGAATTTTTTTCTAATAAAAACACTCATTTAAGTACACTATTTTATAAACTTAAAAGAAAATTATTATTATTTTTTTGGGATTTATGGCATGGTCATATCCCACTCCCTCCATGGGTATTTTCTAATTAATGGACATGGTCCTCATTATTATTTAAATTGAAATGGAAAATGGGTGTTCCCCTCATAAGGTATACCTGAGTTATGTTGAGGAATTCTTAATAACATGGACTTGAAATTGTAATTGAACTTATATTTTTAAATGAATTGTGAACTCCTTGAGTGATACTCTGGTTCGTTTTTATAGAATTCCTCGGATTGGCTCACAAGCTATTATATATAGTATTTACCTTGGATGATCCTTTTTTCAACCATCTTAGAATTATAACAATTGTCTCTTGGGTTATTTATTTATATTAAGCTAGTATAATACTTGGTATTCCTTGGATAAGCCCTCCATGTAGTTTCATTACCTCTTTTGAGTGGTACTGGCTCCATAGGGAAGAATCCATGAAAAAACATGGTAGATAGATGGTTACACCATGGAACGAGTGATAATCAGACCCTTGTGTGGTAAACCTAGTATAGACTTAGAGGTTATTGTATTCAACCTATACCAAGAGTGATACTTGGGATTCTATTTATGGATTTCCTTGGATATAGTATTACAATATTGTTATTTATAGTTCCCCTAGAGTGATTCATGGAATTTTTTTAGATCAAATTAGATGGATTATGATTAATAAGTCAGTGGTGGTGGCCTCCTGAGTATGTCTCACAACTTTATAAGACCACCATTGCATTGGGGTACCCAAGCATACCTAATTGGTTGTAGGGAAGGATCCTTGGTTGTGTTTTCATGCTGGTCCCTATGAGTTATGAGTACATGACTAAGCTATAACATAGTATTCTTATTGATTTATCCATTAGGATTTTATTATTTTTGTATTTTATTTCCTAAAGTATGTTCTTAATTAAGACATTGTAGCACCATTTGGACATGCATGAATAGCTGTATATTTGGAATTGGCCACTTTTATCTTGTTGTTATATTTATCTTCCACTGCTTGTTATACCATTATACTACTTCTACCGATGAGTGATTTGTTTTTTATATCTTATACCACTATGGTACTCTGATAATGAGGGTTTAGCCTCCCCACTATTCCACCATTAGAACCTCACTACTAGTCAGAAGTCTCTAGAATATGGGGGCACTTGAGGTCATGTGGTGACTGGTTCGACTACTGGTTTTATTGTCAGTCAGACCTAGATGTTACAAAGTGGTACATAGTTGTTTTCATCCTTGTCTTACTATTTTTGAAAAATATATAATAGACTATGATTGTGTCGGAACTTGGTAAATATCCATGTGTGGGAGTGATCACCCCACGCATGGGGAAAATTTCATGTGGCCAAGGATTGGATGTTTGTTCTTGATGTTCATTGAAAAATTGGATTATAATTTCACATAGATAGATTAGTGTACCTTCCACTACTTACTGATTTATAATATTTATGGTATTTTTCCTTAGCCAAATATATAAAAGAAGTATAATTACATGAATCAATATAGGAACATAGGTATTCACATGTCATGCATATACTATCCCATGTAGATTTCATTATTAGGGTATTTAAGATTTATGAAAGTGAATTGTGTGTTTATTAGAATGCATGTTATATACCATGTTATGAATCTTAGTAACATATTTAGTTTTATTCATGATTGGGTATTTCATTAACATTCTTGTTTTTATAACATGATCCATTATTTATTTAATATGTTTTCATGCACAACATTATTATATGATTTTAGTGTTATCATTAGGAGGTTTACCTGTGTACCACGATTGGGTGTTTCCCTACTTACATAGTAGTTTCTCATGTTTGTTATTAATTATTCTATGTTTACTTATCATGATTTATTTTATTTTTAGCTTGTGATGGTATGCCTTGTATAATTTTAATATATAGTTGGTTATTAAAGTGTTTTCATCAACCTAAATGGTGTTTTCTTTCAAATATTTTTGGTTTCACCTTAAATAACCAAGTATGACATGTTTCATCAATTAACCACTAGTTTAATGGGATGAAACATATTCGTTTCAATTAAATATGAGCCAATTTTCAACTTATAGGTGTATGAGTGCTTTATAAATTGGGAAATAGTAACATACCTAATCAAACCATTATATAAGAGCATGATATACATAATACCATTTTACAAATATAAAATCTATTTCATTTTGACTTAAAATGAATTTGTTTTCTTTATAATGATTTTTAACTCTATTTCTTGTGTATAATGACCCATATAGCTAAACTCTTAAATGAAAAGCTAGACCCAAGTAGGCAGATGGGGCATCATTCTTATGAGTTACCCATTAAGGATGTTTCCAAACCTGACATCGATTGAATTTATGGGACCCCTTTAGGTCACCATTGTTGTTTCATAATTGGGACCCTTGAAGGTCACCTTATTTTGGTATTCCTTAATTCTTAACCCCATGGTGTACATTTATGTTCTATTGGGATGGTAATTTGATGTGTCTATATCCACTTATATGGGTTTGTATATAGATGTATGGTTGAATATTACTTGAATTTCCCCTATTTAATTAATAAAATCACTTTTATCTTATTTTGAGTTACTCTCTTATGAGTCTTTAGTTAATTAAAATTACAATTACAATCTAAAAGGTGTTTTCCTCTATATATTGGAATTGAAATATTCATTAACTAAGCCTAATTGTAAAAATCCTTTTAGATAATTAAAATGATTAAAATGAATTTTCATAATTAATTTCCTAATTATAACAAGAGGTCAGTAAAGTATAAATGTTTAAAGGGATGTTAAATGTTACTTGAATGAGTGCCTTTTGGAATTAGTTAATAAAGTACCTAATACTTTTACCTTGTGGATAATGCTTGATATATGTTTCAAACTAAGATACTAGAATATTTTAACATAAAATTTAAATGAATTAATAATATGAAATAAATCCTTAAATAGGTTTCCTTAGTCTGACCAATTTATGTAAGGGTTTTTTAAATGTTTCTCTATTATTTCCATAGATTGGGAATACAAGCATTTCATGTAGTCTTCTATTAATTTTTATTTTTCCATGTTAAACCTAAGTGATAGTTAGTGTATCCTAGTGACCACTTTTTTTATATGTGAACTGGTTTTAAGGTCGATTATTTATGCTTTGGTAAGGGGATATTCTAATATAGGTAGATCCATTAGAAGAATTAAATATTTTTGTTATGCCTACGAGATTTTTTACATGTGGTACTGTTTGGGTGTTGTTTTTTCTTTTTTAGGAATCCTGGTTTCAAGTGACACCCATGATAAATGGTTGGTCATTCGGTATTTGAGATCATTAAAGGAAATAGTATCATGTAATTCTTAGTTTCTTGGGGTTATAATGCCTAGGGAATAGTCAGCGGCTTGGTAGGTCATGTGACCTTTCCTCCTCTCCTTTAATGTTAAATGACTTGGTAGGCCATTAGCCTATTTACAGTCATATGGGATAATGTGACTCTGGGTTAAATATTTCTTACAAGAAATTAGATGTTATGATTAATAGGGATATTAATCATATAGATAGTATCAAGGATGTTTCAATTCAATTGATAAACCCTAGGGTTGTATGCTTTGATATCGGCAATACTCGTCGAGTTGCAAAATGAGGCAGTGAACCATATGAATTCAATGTAAACTGTTTAACACTTGAGTTTTTATGCTACATTCTTGGGTGATATCAAGAGTAGAGTGACCTAGATATTAAATAAATACTAGGATCATCCCATGACTTGGGTGTTTTGACACACTATTCAGTTTTTTTTTCTTTCATGATAAAGGTGATGGCACGCGTGGACGTAACTCAGGATGAGTGTCACATGTAAGCATAGAGGAAATCTATTCTATTGTGCTTTTAAGTGACTAGTTTTCCTTCTGTTTTGCATTAAGACTTATCAAAAGTGAGTTGGATACCTCTAGGGCCTATGATGAGTGGTCGATGAAGCATGTTCCGTGGGATGGCCTTCTATTTTTTTGTAAATCCATAGACTAGGACAAACCTAATGTGGGGAGTATCATTTCAATTATAGTTAAAAATATCTTTACTAGTAAATGGAGAATAACCAAGAAGGCCATTTGGAAATGCTTATTTCTATTTTTGGATTCCTTAAGGTTGGTTAGTCTTTTGACGAGTCGTTGCTTGTGAGGAAACATAATGATGAAATGGTTGGATGTGTATGAAACCATAGAAAACATCATTTTTCATGGATACAATATAATTTCTGTTCTCAAGTAATATTGATATGCCTTATTGAGTGAGGGAATCATGTTCATGTTATGTCAAAATGTTGGTAATTTGATCTAATATCTTATAAATGAATCTAGTTGTGGGGTTTGACTGGCCCTCCTATATGCGGTTTGGCATGGTTGGTTCGAATCCTAGAACATCAAATTAGATATGATATATCTGTATTGGGAATTCCTAGAAAATTCTTGATATCCTCTTAGTGTACTGTAGTATTATTTATGACTATGTACCCTATCTTTTTATCATACATGATATTTTGAGAGAGCTCCAGTTATACACCGCACTAAAACTAAAGTACTATTCCATTTCAGTAAATAGGCTCTATCAGAGTTTCACATCATAAGTGTAGTTGCTATCATGGAATAGTTTGGCCTGAGTGATACCTGGATTCCTATGTATGAATTTCATGGTTGGAATCATGGATACCATCCGATCCTCTGACCTAATTTCCTAGTGAATGCTTCTTAGGACATAGTCAATAAACTTGATGTGTGGACATTTAGGCCTTATACTGACATCTCACTTGTAATCATCAATGTACAAACTACCTTGGATGAAATCCTTGGTTCCCAGTTCCTAATTTTGAGGTTTCCTTGGACTTCTATTAGGCTCGGATGGGATTTTATAAGTGGTAACAATCCAAGTGTGTTGGAACAGGATTTAATCTACATTTATTCTAGTCTATGATAGATTAAATTGTCATTCTTGATTGGAGATATCACTGGATGTAAGCTATGAGAATTAGTGGATGTTCTCAAGGTTGACATGAGGTGACTTGGTATAAGGAATTTTATTTTTGTATGAGTTATATAGACCATCTAAGCTGATAGTTTTCAGGTTTATCGGCCTGGAGTGGATTGACTTGTTTCCCTCATGTTCTGTTGAACACGTTCAATGAGAAAACATTTTAGGCACACTATTATTTTAAGATGGCTATGATGTAAATGTTGGTTGAGGATTTTCATGGAAAGTTCAGCCCGAAAAGGCCAAATGAGTTCAGTTTTAGATTGATCCTTCAATCAAATAGGGGTTATTTCATGATCATTGTTAGAATACAACAAGATCACATAAACAGACAATTACAATGGTGGGCAATACCATGACTTAGAATTGGCCTTTTAAATTTTAGAACCTATGATGGGAAGTTCCATAGTATGGGTGATCAAATATATGATGAAAGAATCATGTCTTGAGTTTTATGGTCTCAAATAAGCATAGTCTTTGTGTTATAGTTATAAATTTGAGCATTACATAGAGTTCCTACTAATAAAAGGGATTCTTGGTAGTGAAATGGGAATTTAGAAATCAAACATGACTGTTTGAACAAAACATCAAAAAAGAGTGGGTTAGGTGATGTATCAGATGTTTTCCCAGGGATTTTCAGGGACAATAAATTTTTAGTCGGGTATATTATTGCACCCTATTTTTTTGGAACTGAAGAAATTCCAAATGAATTTTAATTTTATGATTTGGTGGATGGGCTAGTTTGAAAACCGTGTTTCAGAATTTAATTTCATGAGTTGGAACTACAAATGTGTTATTTTTGGCTTTTATATAGTCCTTATGGGTGAACTGGGTGTCCCATTGAGTTTTAGGGGTTTCGGTCTCTAAAACATAAAAAATGTGAGGGACTAGTAAGGGTGCTCTTTTTTCCAAAACATTTCATCCTACGAGGGGAAACAGTGTGACCATTACAAAAAGGATGTGGGTGTCTCAAGGTTAGTTGTAACCATTCACACTAGGCCACATGGATGTGTACCTTGATAAAGGTTTTTTATAGAGGATAAACACATGGTTTGTGCATGGTTTCTCAAACTATGTGCATGAACTATGAAATACCCATTCTTGGGACGAGTCTCAAGCACAGTTGGCACATGGTTTGGAAAGCTATGTGGAAAACAATGTGCCTAATTAAAGTGAGGTGAAATCCCCCCACCCCCCTATATTTTCATTCTTTTATACTCATTTATTCTCCTCTTACCCACTCACAATAACCCCTCCGTGAGATCTCCTCCTCCTATCATCTAGGCATAGATGACTCCCCTTCATATGGACACCATTTCTTACACAATCCAATATATTGAATAATATTTCTTCCATTATTCAATTATATTTCCATCTCCTATGCTATTTTGGTGTGAGATAATTTTCCCTATCTTCAAGGAATTGTTCTGTTTCATCGATTCCCCACAAAAAAACTGAATCACTCTACTATATTAAATGAGTAGACATTCAATGATATATAGTAGGTGATCTATAGATTTCCCCCTAAATTCTCACTTGTTAAAATATGATTCATTGTTCTACACACCAGATTATCCATGCATTTCCACTAAAATATGAGATTAATTATGTAGACCATATAACCTTAGATCATTTGGTCATTATTCTTAGAATTAAACCCTTGGAGCATGTTAAATAAAATGTACAAGCTTGTAATGAACCATATATGTTTGGTTTACATTAAAAATTACTCATTATGGTATATTATGTTATTTCAATTTTATGAGAGCCTTAATTTGAGTTATGTGAATTATGAAAATAAAGAAATGTTTTCTAATAAAACCCCTCATCAAGGTGATATATCCTCTAAAATGAAAAGGAAATGATTCGTGTAATATTTCACACATGGATTTATGGAATTTTAATCTCCCATGCCATTGGTGAGTATTTATAAATTAATGGACATGGTACTTGTAATTCTATCAATTAAAATGGTTAATGGGTGTATCCTTGTTAGAGTATACTTGAATTATGTTGATTCATGCTTAAGGATATGGACCTTCTTTTGTAGCTGAACTTAAATATTTAAACGAAATGTGAATACATTGAAAAATAATTGGGATTCTTTTAATGGAATTCCTTGGATTGTTTCATAGTCTATTAAAGATTATATTTACCATGGATGATACTTGGTCTCCCTCTTCAAAATTCCAATAATGGGATCATGGGTTACATATTTTTATTATGTTGGGGGTTGTACTTGTTATTCCTTAGATAAGCTCGTCATGTAGTTTCTCTAACTCTTATTAGTGATACTGGTTCCTTAAGAGAGAATATATGGATGGGATTAGTGGTGATATGGTTAAACCATGACACGAGTGATACTAGGTCCTCAATGTGAGATACCAGGGATGGACTCAGAGGTTATTGTATTCAATCCATGTCAAGAGTGATACTTTTGATTCCATTTATGGAGGTCCTTGGATTTCCTCTTTTGGTATTGGTATTTATAGTTCCCCTAGAATAATACATGGGATTATCTTTTAGATCTCCTAGGATGGGATTAGGGTGCCTCTTATTAATCTCTAGTGATAACCTCTATATCAAGGACTAAGAATGCATAGATGTTGTTAAGGGAAGAAACCACCAATTTGGATCACATGCTTTTGGTTAGTTCTATATCTTGATACTCATTTTAGGATGACTTCCTGTTACATGAATATATATATATATATATATATTTATGTATGTATGTATGTATTTATGTTTGTATGTATATGTATAGGTTTTCATCCTTTTAGTCATATCATGCTTAGTCCAAAGTAGGTGGTATTGGTTGGGTTTTCCATGACGATCCCGAACCGATGTATTTATTTATTTGACATTTAGATATCTTTATCTACCTACACACTATTTTATTTTTGATTCATAAACTAGATTATGGTTTAAAAACCATTGGTGGTGGAATACATAGTATATATCACACCCTGATAAAGCTTCCATTTCACTGAGGTACCCAAGTAGACCTCATTGGTTTTAGGATCTGGATCCTTGGTTGTGTTGTCATCCTGGTGCCCAGGAGTTAGAAGCACAGCACAAAGATGGAGCTTAGTACGATGATAGAGTTAGCCATTAGGATTTTATTATTTTTGTATTGTATTTTCTACTGTATCTTATTACTTTAGATTGTGTACCACAATATATTCATTCATGCATAGTTGTATATTTAGTGGTGTAAACTTTTATCCAGTTGTTATATTTATCTTCTACTACTTATTATCCCATTATAGTACTTCCTATAATTAGAGATTTATTTGTCATATCTTATACCATTGTTCTACTATGATAATGAGGGTATAGTATTCCCACCGTACCACTATAAGACCCTTGTTGCTAGTAGGAATTTATTGATGTTTGGGGTGGAGCGCTTGAGTCTATGTGATGATCTTTCTTGCTACTAGTTTTTTTTATTTAGTCGGGTTAGGACATTAAAGGTGCGTAATTTAGAATCATACTTAATACGTAATCTTTTAGAATCCCACTAAACTATTTCAGTGTTTGAACACCTTAAAACTTTCTGAAATATAGGATTCAACCAATATTCATAAGAATATTCCTTATATATTAGTGTTAGCATTCTTCTTAAACTTTTCTAAAATAACTCTAAAATCACAATCATCACCTCATGATTATCAAAACAATAATCTTATACCTCAATATCACCAAAATTAACATGTTTACAAAAATATTAAATACAATCTTTCCTTCTATATGGTACAATTCATTTTAATTACTTCTTCCAATAAAACATTATTCAGTGTTCCTTCAAAACATTGTAGTAACATCATGAAAATCTTTAATATGACTCTTCTTATGACCATTGACGTGATTAAAAAATATTTCATCTATTTACTTATTTTGGAAACATATTATTGATGAACATAATACAAGACCATTTTTTTAATAAACCTTTATGTTCTCAATCACTAGATTCTTATCCTTTCCAATTTGGTTGAAAACATCTTTATGATTCCATTACTTAGAAATTTTATTCCAATGAACATCAATAAGAATACTATGTCTGATGACTTTATACACATACTTCTTCATTTTATTATATTCACATGTTTCAAAAAACTATTAGATTTATTATCATATTTGTGCTCAATCATTCAATAACTTTTATCTGGTAGAGTCTATCTGATGGCTCACCAGGTACATACAACCTACTCTAGGATTTAATTCATTATTTATAACATCAATAACACTTTTCTCATTAGTTTCAACTTTGTATCTTTTCATCTAGAACATTGTAAAATCCTATCGGATAGACTTTATAAATATATTCATTTAACTCCAATAAACACATTACAATGTTTAAGAATCATAGTTCCACTAATTTTATTCTCAACTTTTGTGTCTTCATGACTTGAATATTTCATATCCACTCCTCAATATCCCATTTGTACTTAAGCTGATTGAAATATCTTTTAGATACTTCTCTATTTTAAAATTTATTTTGAATCAAATCCATATGGAATTTTGATTCTTTATTAACAAAAAAATCATTAATTAAAAACATCGTATTTAGTTTGTTCAGTAATTATCAATTCGATATAACCATGAATGTAATTGGTCAAACTTTTATTTTCACCAATGATCTAAACGACTTAGTACATTTTCATTAGTCCCTATCATTCTTAACTTTCCTTTGGTGGTCACCCAAAATTTCCTCTGTGTAATTATAATTTAAATCTTGGTATCTCCAATTGATTATGTTAGATGACCTTGGAAATTTTCATCTAATGTACTCTATAATAAAGACACCACAAAATTCCATCCACTAGACACTCCATACAATGTAATAATTTAGAAACCTCCATCTGATTATGGTGGTCCTATATACTTCATCTAATGACCTCAATGCGCTAGCCTTTTTCTAATTGTCATTTCTATCTCTATATGTTCATATTAGAAAACTTTTTAAGGAAACTTCATGAAAATAATATTTTTATTACAAACATTCTTATCGAATAATCAATCACATGTTTGTGACATTAGGATCATCTCACCAATCATCATAAGTAAATTCAAATTCTTCAAAGACAGTTCTCTTTTTAGGTAATGAAGAATCTCAATCTTTTCTATGGAATGAAAAATATTTACATAGTTCATAATATAATAAGACTTGATCATTTAATTTCTTTTTCCTCTTCTTTTGTTAATCCCATCTATATTAATTTAATTACCAATCTTGGATAAAAAAACAATGATTTCTTATAGCTTAATCATTATATCTTCTTTGATATATTGAAATTATTGATGTCTTTCTATTACAATAAAAAAAAAATCAGTAACATACATTGAAAATAAATACAACTCATACAAAGAGTGGGATATTAAATATCACATTTTGTATTTCATGGAAATAACTTAATAATATTTTTCAAATTAATTTTTAATATGTGAATTCTTCCCTCCCATTTTTTAACTTTCTTTCATTTCACTTTCCCTCCCACTTATTGAAAAGAAATAAGAAGTTAATGGGAAAAGGAATCAGTTCATTCTTAAGAAAAGTTTCATCCATCATTTCACACTATGTCTATATGAGTAATAAGAAATGTAGAAAACAAAATGATTTTATTTAGAAAACATATTTTTCTTTTACCAACTGATCTTGATAACATAGGAAATGATAACATATAAACTTTTCTTAAAGGGTTTTCTACATTTATGCTTGGATGAAGATATTAATAGATATGTGAAGATATTATTTGATAGATCAACCTAAAATCCATGAACTCATTTTAAAAAATAAATTAAAAACATTAAAGTACAACTACTATGATAAGTATTTTTAGAAAATATATATACTTCAACTTTTCTTATATTATTGATTAATTATATTTATCACCCATTGTGTTAAATTTATTATCATTATTATTGAATAATGATATTTTATGAAATGGATACCTTTTAAATATCTTTACATATTATATTTATATTGATTAATCTCTTCAATATATATTATTTTTGTTCTTCTTGTTGATAATGCACCAAAATGGATATTTTCTTATGTGGATGTCTAGGATTTACAATTTAAACATCTTCATCAATGATGATCCATTCATAAAATTTCTTTTTTTTTTGAACCAAATTAGTTAACATTTTAGGATGGAAATTTTCTTAGAGAATTATTTACAAGTTTGATTTCAATTTTAGTATCTCAAGTTCTCCCCCTAATAACACTTTGCACCTTCAATTCTAGGTTTTGAAAGAGAAAATATAAAACACAAAGGTTGAGGGAATGAGGTGGATCTTCCATTCCAATTAATTGGAATAGAATGTTTCAGATAGAATTATAAACCAAATTTCTCTATTTCCTCCACTCTTCACACATTCACACCTAAAATTTAATTTTGGTTGGGACTATATAGGTCTTACTAATTATTCAATTTTTTATGTGTGAACTTTATCTTCACAAGAGATTTTAAATTACTTTTATCACCTGGTGAAACTTTAATCTTCATTAAGAACTCTTTTTTTACAAGAATTATTATAGAATAATATTTATTTGTGTGTCCATCCATGTTAATCATAAAAAAGTTCCTTAACAAAATATTTTTTTGTTCAAAATGACTAATTTACTTCAGCTTCATCATGTAGAATCATTTATTTTAATTTTTTACTTTCTTTTTATTTTGTATCTTATATTTTCATTATCCTCTCCAAATATTCTATCTATATTACTAACATATCATTAGTTATATTTCCAATAGGTTTTAATTTTAAAGAATTATTATTCCAACTAACATCCTTCTTATTAGTTATTTTTGGATGAAACACTTTTATTCAATATTTTGGATTTAGAATCTAAGGTCATCTAACCATTCCTACTTGAAATATACTTGGGAGATTTTTTGTTTACAAAATTATTATACTTACTTCCCATGGATGCTTCTTCTTTTCTATCATGTTATATGATATTATATTCTTATCAACTTTACATAAATTTATATATGAACATATATCACCCCTGTTACGACCACTGTTTCGTACATCACAAATACTTTCATGCTTTCCAAATTTGTTTTATGTACATAATTATTTGTAAATCTATGATTATTGCTTATTAATATTTGGATTATCTAATAAAATGGGATTCCCTTTTGATTTTTTATTTGGAGTATTGTACAAATAATCAAATGAATAATGCTTAAATATATAAAAACACCAACACTAACCCACTAACTATGATCTTATTTATATTTTTCTGATTTTTTGGTCTTCTTACTAACATGTTGGAATATTCAAGGGGAACCATATTCCACACTCTTTTTATTATCCACCCTTTTCATAGTTTCAATCTTATTATCATTTTTTTCATCCTTACTTGTATATATTTTGTTTTCCAACATGAATTATTCATAAAAAATAATTTATAAATATTATTACAGGACTGTATGGATGGTACTTCTTTCTTAACAGATTTATGAGATAGATCATTGAATGAAGTCATGATTTTCTAATCACTTATTAGAGGTATTATAAAATTATAACACTATAATGATAATTGAGTAGCATTAAAAAATTTATCATTCTTTTGTGAAGACCCAGTATATGTCTTATAAGGATTAACAAACTTGACTTCAAACTCTATAATTCTTATATTTAGGTTAATTTAAAATATTCAATAATAATCACATTCTATTTAGAATTCTCTTTCATTATTTTAACTTCCTCTTCAAGAAACATAAATTTGTTCTGTAACAAAGAGTTATGTTCTTTGATCTTATTAGATTTTATTTACAATTTTAACTCCTTGATATTAATTCCATTTTTTAAATTTTATTCAAGTGCATGGATTTTTTCTTCTAGATTATTTTTGATCCCATGTTTCTCTTTAACTTAATTGACCTATTAGTGTTCTATCATTAGAGAAATTAATCCAATTCTTACCTTTCTTAATTCACATTCTCTAACCTATTTTTATATATTAATACATTTTATAACTTTTTCTTATAAATAATTTTCCATATTATCCACTTCTTATACCATATGGGTGATATCTTCTTGTATACTTTTAAAGACTCAACAAACAAGAGAGTCTATTTCTTTAAGAATTAATTGTATAATACATTTTAATATAATAATTGATATATTAAGAGAATTGGTAGATATATCATCATCTAGGATTTTACTAGGATATTATTCATGAGGAAAGTTTGTGTAAGATTTTTCAAATACCTCATGATCACTTAACATTACTGATTCACTTGAAGTAGGAATGTTGTTCTTCTCCTTTGTGGTAATTTTAACCACTTTTTATTTTCTTTACAAGCTAGATATATCTTCATTGTGAACAAGGAATGGAGAAACTCAATATTCCTCTTCTTTAGGGTGGAGGGATATTTTATCCATCTTTCTTTTTTATTTATTTATCTTTTTCATCATGGTCTTGGTAGAAATATAATATTTCTTAGATATAACTAAATATTAACCAAAACTACACTTAATTATTAATACAAGAAAGATACTAATGTATTAAAAATGAATAAATTCAATTTGGAGAATCCAAGAGATGTGAACCAACCCTCTGATACCAATAAAGAGGACCACTACAATATATACTCAACACTGATACATGGTGTGAGTCAGTGTTAGGAACTTTTTAACCAATTATAAATTTTTTACCTTCACCTTGTATACCTGTTAGGGTCATGATTCTACTATTCTATTTTCATTTTTATAAGCTAGTATGTGAAAGAATATAAAATATGGAACATTATATTTTACAAGGTTTACTAATAATTAAGAGTTGATTGTTTCTATCATGTATAGTGATAAATAATACATAGATTATCCGATATAATGAGATAACTATTATAGTTTTTCATCTAGAAAAATAACTTATCCTATGTGTAATTCCCTATACTTTAGTAGGGGGATGAAAAAAATCAAGAATCCTTATACTGGTGATGACTTTCATCCAAATTAAAACTCCTAATTGGTTATTTGTAATTCCATTGTAGATTTTTTACAACTTATTAAATATAATTTGTAAAACCAATAAATACTTAAAATTATAAATACTTATGAGGAATGTTATAGTTCAGCATTGTACTTCACTTTCTTCTTATTCACTTGTTACTTACATAACCGTGGGAAAGAAAAATTATTTCATCATCTTCCTTCATCTCGAACCTATCTGTATGATACATTATTCGATCCTATATCTATGATAAAATTTTATATGGTGAATGTTTTTTTAATCCATTCTTCTTCTTAATCTTGTTCATCCAATCAACAATTGATAGAAAAAATATATCTTGTATGTTTTCAATATTTTATTCTCATTCTTGATTATATGATATCTATTATTATGGTACTTATGCTCCATCTATTACAATATGATCACTTTGGATCCTATATATCAAACCACTTATTCCCTTATCTATCTAGTGATTGACTACTCTGGCTGATGATTTCACTTCTTCTAATACACTATGCTCCGTCGGTACCAATTCTCTCAAAATATTATCCCAATATGAATTTCTCTCATGCTTTATGGGCGACAATTTATTTCAACACTTAAATTATTAATCATAATGCACATTCATGAAACTCTCTATCTAATTAAATATTTCAAAACACAACAACATCCCTTTATATTAGAAACTGCTTTTTTTTTTGAATTTACAAGGTGAGGCACATACATTAAATTCATACTTCCAACTTAAACATTGAGAATCTAGCCCCAATCTTCCACCATTAGAACACCTTAGACCTTTATAACATATATGAATCAACCACTACTTATAGGAAACTTCATTGGATATCGACCTCAACGTTATTCTTTAAATTTCCAAAAATATTCTTAAAATCATGGTCATCCATTCATGAATATTGAAACATTGATCATCCAGCTCAACCTCACCATAATTAAAATCCATAAAATATTTTTTAAATTTTTTTAAACCTTCCATATAGTATGATTCATCTCACTTTTTCCATAAACTGAAAACTCATCAAGTGTTCTTTCAAAACATTGTAGAAACATCGTGGAAATCTTTCAGAAGCCTCTTCATCTAACCCTTTACATGCTTCACAAATATCTCATTTATTTCCTTAGCTTGAAAGCCCCTAACCAATATACTTCATGCGATACCATTTTTTCAAAGAACCTGAATGCACTCATTCAGAGAATGTATAACCTTTCCTCTTTATCTAGAAAATTCTTTCCTGAGGTTATTACTTGGAAAATGCATCCCGATGAACATCACTCAGAAATATCATTTTGATTAATTCATACAGAGACTTCTTTTTTCAATGATTTCACATGTTTCCTCTAACGATTAACTCTCTTATGAAACTTGTTCTTAATAATTAGAGAACTTCTGTTCAATAGATTCTATTTTAAAACTCATAAAGTAAATATGATAGACTTTTTTATTTCTTTCATTAGTTAAAACGTTAAAAATATTTCCAATTATTATTCCTTATAACTTCTTAAATTTATATCTTGAAATTTTTATAAGTCTATCCAATGGACATCATACATATCTTCATTACAATTCAATTAAAATTTAATAATGTTTTAGAATAATAGTTTCATTAAATTCTTCCATATCTTTAGTTTTCTCATCACTTGAACATTTAATAACCACTATTCAATCACTTCTTTGGACTTCAGCTAGTTGAACTCCATTTTATAGACTTTTCACTTCTTCTAAAAATTTTCTTGAGTCATGGAAAAAATGAATTGTGATGTTTGACCAATGAATAAAACATCATTTGGAAATTTTTGATAAATTTTTTCTTATCATTATTTGTCTGATATAATGATGAATATAATCAGTAAAACATTTATTTCCACTAATCATCTAGTAATCTTAGAGCATTAACATCTTTCCACTATCACTATAGAAATCCCTTCAGCGGTCTCTCATCCTTTTCTATATCTAATTAAGTTTTACATATTTTTAAATTTTATGGATTGTGTAATATGAATTTTTAGAGTGCAATCTAATTTAATTTTTAATGAATACTTTATAAAAGTCGGTGTGTTGGACATTCTTTCTAATAGCATAATTCAGAAACCTTCATCCAATTACCATGGTTTGATAGGCTTATTCTGATCACCTTGGCATGTTAGACTCCATATAATGATTTTCATTATCTTTTTCTATTAATATTCAAAAAAATATTATTGAATCTCTTTATGTAGATATTATAAACTCTACAATGTTGATAATAATCAGGCTTATCTAACTATCAAATAAAGGATTGCGAAATTCGGATCAGCACACCAATCCTCACAAGTAAATTTAAAATATTTAAAAAACCTTATCCATTAATGTAATGAAGAATATCGATCTCTACTAAGTCAATAACACCATTAAAATGGTTCATACAATAATAATACTTGATAACTTCATTGTTTCCTTCATCCTTTCATCCAAGATATATAAAACTTATAAACAATCTTGGATACTACAATAGGATATTCCTACAACTTCATATTTATAACTTCTTCAACATATTGACATCAATGAAACATTTATATTTTAGTGAAGACCATTAATAACCTATAAAATCCATTTAAAATAATGAGAACTCACACATAGAGTGGGATCATCAATAATTACACATTTTTATATTTTTATAATAAATAGAACTTATTTGTGAAATTAACTAATTTTGGATTTTTATATTTTTTTATTTACTTCTGTATTTACACCAAATCATTTACTACACTATTATATATTGTGAAATTATTATTTTTAGGCTTCTATAATTTATGTGATATATAATATAACCGGACCATGATTTTAATCCAACAAATTATGTTCCAAATAAAGTTCACAATTTAATCCTTGGAATATGTTCCCATATTGGATGACATTCAATCATGTTCCCATTTCATAAAGTACCAAACAGATTGATATGAAATTTCACATGGATATAGAGAAAATTCTAATGAATAATTTTTTAACAATTTTCATGAATGATTTTATCAATATCAATGTCATAATTTCATGGTAACTTAGTGCGTGGGAATTTTAACAATCATCCCTAAATGATTGTCAAAGTAAATCAATCATTACCCATGATATAAATGTCTAATGAATATAAATTTTTTAGTATACTATCCAATAGATAAGAGAAAAACATTTTAGAATACCAGTTTCCAAAATTCATCAATTTAATGTGCATACCACTCATGAAATTTTATAAGAATATTTTGGATGGAAATTTGGACAATCATTTCTATATATTTTTTTACTCTACATTCATTCAATTGAGTATAAAATTTTAGGTAGAATTTTTTTTGTAGATTTATATTTATTTATTATTGTAGTAGATTTATATAATTTAAATTTCTATTATCCTTTCATGTATTTAACTTATATTTTATTTTCTATTTAATTTCTCCCTATATTAATATCATCTCTATACTAATGGGGAACTAACATCGATTATTACTTATAGGGAGTGAGAAATGTTTATTATGTTTTTATGCATCAATGTTATCAATTTATTTTATTCTAATATTTTTTGTAGTGTTTAAATAAATGACCATACGTGGTCACCATGTTTCCACTACTATTTTTAATCTTCTTCCTTATTCATATATATTTATTCTCTTCAATATTTACATATTTTAAAACATTTATTTTATCTTATGTGTTGATTTGGAAGAGTATTACCCTATATGCAGAGGTGATCCCCACATTGAATAAATTATTGAGATTATTTTTAAAGAAGAATTATTGATACGCTATAAAATACTTATAACAGTAATTTCCTATACTTAATTATTTGTGTGTTGTTTTATTCTTTATATATTTAATTTTTATATTTATATTTATATGATATGAATTATTAAACCCCCATTATATTAGTATATATTATTTAAATGTATTTTAGTTTAATAATTTTTCAAAATATGGAAATAGTGTGTGTAAGTGAAATCCTCAAGAGATTATTCCCAAGGTGCACACTGTCTTTAATTCTTTCATAAATAATAAATATATTTAGTCGGTATTCCTGAAAACTCTCTTTAATCATTATTGATTGTGATTTTTTTACCAAAATAGAGAAATGTTTTTAGAATTTTCAAAAATGGGGTTTTTGAATAATAAAATTTTACTGGAGGAACATGGAATACATAAAAGCCATTTGGAAGTTGGTTTCAATTGAAATTTATATCAATCTAATGGTTTTAAAATGGAAAAATAATTTTTAAAATAGTGGTTTTTTTGGTTCTTATAAAAAAAGAGAAAAAATTTAAATTGGATATAAAAATTTAGTGAATTTTTTTTGTAAATAAAATAGTTTTCATGAAAAGTATTGATGGTAAAAAAAATTTTTATAATTTAATATTTTTATAGGAAATAACCCTTGTTTTTGGGGAATTATTTGAAAACTCAAGGAATATTTAGTCTATGTGAAGGGATTTAACACTTTTTGGAAATGTACAACTTGAGGTGCATAACCATGTTTGATTGTTTTAAAAAAATGGTACAGGTGTTTCCCAGACACTTTTAATTACTTGTTTAGACTATGACTAGGAATACATGTTTGAGTGGTGTAATGAATTTATTTAGTAATCTACGTAGTAAAGACTCGGGGAGTGTTTTTTGAAAAAGGATCAAGTATTTCTGTATGAGAATTGAAAATTTAATGGTTGGTCCACATGTATCTAATTTTGGTTGGTGAATAATTTGGAGGGTGTCATGTTGACTAACCTATCATAGAGTGGTGAAAAAATATTATTTAATCATAGGGATAGAATTTTTTATTGCTGTCTACAAAGGGTTGTCTTAATGGTTGGATGATCAAAAACTAGTTATCACTTGAGTTTGAAAACATGGGTGGTTTTAAATTTATTGACTCTAAAAACAATTGTAATAAAATTATTGATGATAAAATGAATTGGAAAGTTATGGTTTATATTTAGTTATCCACTTGTAATGTAATCATAGACTTTATTTTTTTCTCATATTCTAATTAGATAGAGAATGGAAGTCTCCACAATCATTTTTCCCTTCACCTTATGTGAAATTCATTTGGTGAAGATAAACTTAACAAAAATATCTTCTTCTTCCACCTTATTTAATTATGTGTAAAGTGATAAAAAATATACCCTTAGATTACTTATATAATACTCAATATGTTTTGTTCTTACTAAGTCACCCAAGAATGTTATACTTCATTCATATACAATCCAATACTTTACAATATTTTCATCACTCATCCTTATCTATTACATAGTATATAAATTAGGCTATATGGTTGGAGATTAATGATAATTTACCAAGTAAATAAATAATGAGTTGTAATATATCAAATACAATCATATTAAATAATGTAAATTGTTACAGAATACTAATAATAGTTAATAAAAGATACAGTTTAATTCAAAATAATTTAGAGACTCAAGCATTATATATGTAAAACCTAATATTCCATAATTACCATAGGTTTTACCCATCTATATGAGAGGTATTAGTGATGAAAGGATATGAAGAAAACATTACAGCCAGTTGAATATACAAAATAAAAAAATGTAAACTTAAAATAGTTGCAGGATCTGAATAAATTTTTATTTATCCTTTAGCCTCTATACCCAATTTCATATAAATAGTTCCATAATTCTTCAACCAATTATAAATCCTTAAAAACCATTTACCTTAAAAATTATTCTATCATTCATTCTTTACTATGATCTCCCATCATAGACATGATTTACACTTCTGCAAAATAATCATATTTCCTCATTTTATTTTGATAAAAATCTCATGTATAAATCACAGTTACAATAAAAATAATCTCTTATTATTGTTTTTCATAAATGATGATGTGGTGTGTCATAACGTGACATGGAAGTCATCTATATCATAATAATAAATCTTCTCATTCCCTCAAGATCACCTTCAGTTTGATGCAGTAACTCTGTATAGATCATAATAAATTTCAATAATTTATGTCTCACATGGATCATTTTATTCTAAAAAAATAATTTTGAAAATATTAATAACAATATAAGGATAAATAATTCCATTAAATAAAGCACCTAACACTGAGGGCATTGATATGTATTACATTATGTTATGAAGTAATCAAGAATCCCCTTACGTGGATCTCCTTACGTGATTCTATATATACTGAGTCCCCTTACATGGTTCACTATCTTATATATCCCTTTAAATCAATCTCTACACTTGGTGGATGACCCTTACAAGGAATCTATATTTCCTATTTTTCCATATTTGGATTCAACTCACTCTATAAATCTTTAAAGGGATTCTTAATCACATAACTTCACTTATAAAAAACATCAAAACAAAGGAGAATCAAAATATATCTATTCAATTATCCCAAAAATTTAATAAATCAATTAAATGAATAATGTATCCAATTTAATAAATATTCATGAACTCTATTGATTATGAACTTTAATTATAAAATCCCTTAAAATTTATTGAATTAATAAATATAAGGGAAAATGATTTTAACGTTAACAAAATATCATATATTTATTGATTATGTCAATTTCCCCATACATAATCCCCAGAATCCTAGATAAATGAACTCAAAAAATATTACCCAAAAAAATTCAAAACAATGGCCAATGTTGTTTTCCTTTTTCAAAATCATTTTCTTTAATCTTATCCCACACCTTAAATGTTACTAATTCTATTTCCTTTATAAATTTCATTAAATTAAAGTACACTTCTTTAATTCTTCCATTCTCTATTATATCTAAATTTCCTGAATTATTTATCTCATCACTAAATAATGAAATTTAAGTAATTGTTTCCTCATTTGAAGTTCATTTAGGGGTTGTTATAGGATGTATTAATTTCTTAACAGACATCTAATTAGTAAATTATTTTTGTGTATCATGAGTTATTTTTAGGTTTTTTTCTGTCTTAAGGGTTGGTGGTTTCTATTTTGAAAATTATAAGGTAGAACAATAGATTTGACACTATTTCAAAGTATAATGTATGGTTCTTAGTTTTCTTCAAGAATGGAATCCTCCTTATACTCCTCTTAAATTGATTCAATATTACCGCCCCCTGAATTATGGAATGATATTTCACACCTTTGGCATTTCAATATAAACATTATCTATTCTTTATGTTTCCTTAAAAATATTATAGATTTTTTTTAATTAATATCTTTAAGGTATATAGGCACTTATTATTTTTTTATTAGGTTTTTTATCTTCCACTTACAATTATAGGATATATTCTTCTCCATTTTGATGTTTTCCAGGGCCTTTCTTAAAACAAATATAACAGTTATTCCAACCAGTAATTTCATAATAACACATAGAAATTGGTTATAGTGTTCATAAAACTTCATTTTGAAATATCCATCATCCTTTATTCACACTTTTTAATTATCTTGGGTATTCGACACTTAAAAAAATATTCAATAGTACCAAAAATGTTCTTCCAACATCTCTCTATCGTAAAAGTTTTGTCCAATATTTTTAGATCTGGGATTTGATACAAATTCATATTTTTTTAGAGAAAGTTAGGAAACTTTCACTTAAAATAAACCATTGACTTCCTTTACCATATTTTAATTATATAAATGTCATCCTCACATTATACCTAACATTATTTCCTCATAAAACCGTAACAAAAATGATCCATGACTTCTTCAATACAATTTATATAGATTTTTTAATAAATATTGTTCCATGTCACCTTTTCCCTCTACCAATGAATTATACAAAAATTCAGGCATTAAATTATATATAAAAGTACATATGGGTTTTGTTATTAAAATGTGGTAGACTAATAAAAAAATTCAAGGATTCAAAAGGCCAAAAAGGTCAAATATCAAGGTAGTATTGTAAATAGAAGTTCATTGGAAATGGGGAATTAAAAAAAGAATTATTTAATCATATATAACACAAGGTCCTCAATAATTTTATGTTTTTATTATATTACTCATAAAATTTTGGTTGTTCAATTGTGAATTGGTTCTCTCAAGAAATGAGGGTATGTTAAGAATATGTCAAAGTGGTTTTAAAACCCTTTTTGGAAGTGATTAAAATATAGGACAATACATAATGGAATATGATGAATAAATCAATGGTTTTTTATAATGTTTCATTAATTAGAATTGAAAAAAGTGCATTGAAGTATTAAACTATGTTGAGAAAATGGATTAAATAATGTTTCTCTATTAGACTAGTTTCAAAAGTTGTAAGGGCCTTAAAATTGATCATAGTGTGTTTTTAAACACTCAAAAAATGAAAAGAAACTTTTTTTTAAATGATAAAAAATAGAAACTAAAAAATTTGAAAATCATAAACTATAAAGGTTTCCTCCCAATAACATAAATGATGCAGTGTCCTCAATATATTCTATAAAATTTTTTAATTGGGATATATTTAAATGGAATCATAAAAATAAATTAAGTGTCAAAAAGAGGTATAACATGATGGTTCTCATTGATATATGGATTGGAGGATTAAAATCTCTACCATTGTTTTTAGGGAATATTTCCATGGAATTTCTTCAATCTATTCCCATTACTAGTAAATTGATTCTTATATTATTTTTAACAACCTTTACAACATCAAAAGGTTATACATGAGTGAAAATAAAAGGTCTCCCCATTGGGAATGAAGTTTTTGTTTCACCATCTTGACTCTATAACTGTAAAGCAGAATATAATTCTATAGATGAAATTCTATCTATTGGCCTAAATTTTCATGACCTACTATAACTATTTCCTTGTAAATGTTTTTGTTTAAAAAAACATCTCTTGATTTCTTCAATCTCTTGAAACTATATTTTTCTTTATTTTCTATCTTTTTTAGATCCAAATTCCTCTCCCATACTACCTGGTAAGAATTATCCTATAGTTATATAGATAGGTGATAAAACCTCCCATAAATCAACCAATATAGACTCATTACAATGGGGGTTTTATAAGTTATCCAATAATATCATATGGTGTCTTCCAACCTTTTTCTCTAATATTTTATATTAATTTTAACTGTTTATCTAGAGTTCCTTTGATATCTTTATTGGAAACATCAACTTATCCATTTTTTTGAGGATGGTATGGTGTTGATGTATTGTGATGAAATCCATACGTTCTCATTATAACATATATACACCTATTTTAGAAATGAGTCCCTTGATCACTAATTATGGATCCTGGAATTCAAAACCTATGAAAATATTAATCTTTATAATATAACACACAACATTAGACTAATCAGTTTTTCCAGACTTATCTCACACCCATTATGAGACATAATCAACTACTAAAATAATATAATAATTCTTAAAATTAATTGGAAAGGGTCCCATGAATTATATTATCCAAAATATTATAATTTCGAAAAAAGATTATGCTTCTTTGAGGTATTCATTTTACTTTGGATATTTTTCTAGTAAATTGACATTGTTCGTATATTTTAAAGAACTCATGTGCATCCTTAAAAATTTTAGGCTACTAGATTTTTAATTCCAACACCTTTTTATAAATTGTTTTTGGATTAAAGAATCCTCTATAAGATAGAGTATGGAAAAAATCAAGCATAGATTGGATTTCACTATTTGGTAAAAATATATTTTCAATTTGATCATTTCAAATTTTCTATAGATAAAGATCCTCTAAAATGTAAAATTTTTATTTGGTTTGTAGTATAAAAACTTATTGTAGTTTTAAGTAATATTGAACTTTAAAATTTTCCAAAATGTTTACCATATCAGTGTATAAAGGATCCCCTCCTTCCACTAAGTATAACTTCTCTTTTTGAATTTATTCATCCAATTGTTCTTAGTTTATAATTTTCACATCATTAGTGTTATATAGACTTATTTGGTGATTTTAAACTTCGTTATTATCTCTTTTTATTATCCTTGATATATAAATTGAACTCTAGTAGAATCCATCTTACAATACTTGGTTTAGCCTTTTTATTCTGTAATAAATACCATTGTCATACATGATTGGAAAAAAATTAATTTAATTCACAATAAATATGATTTGAATTTATCCAAAGTTATAATGATTGATAAAACATATTTTTCAATGGTTGTGTAGTTTTTAGGGGTAGGATCCAATGTCCTTGATGAATATACAATGACCTAATATTTTTCTTTAATCCTTTAGGATAACACTACACCCAAAACATTGTTAGAATGATCATATAGATTCTCAGTAGTGTGTTCCCAATTTAGGGAGGCATCATTGGTATGGTTATCATATTCTTATTCAATTCGTCAAAATATTGATTATATTTATCATTAAAGATAAAGTATAAATATTTCACTAATATCTTATAAGGGGAAAGGGAAAACATACTAGAATCATTGATAAACTTCTAATAAAAGATTGTATGTCCTAGAAAAATATAACTTGTTTCATACAAGTTGGAAAAAGAAATGAATTTTAAACCTCAATTTTGGACTTATCTACCACAATTCATTTTTGCTGAAATTAAATACCCAAGTACTATTCCTATTTCCACCATAAAATGGAACTTTTAAAAATTTAGAAATAGGTTCTTGGAAATAAAATTTTTCATAAATTTATCTATATTTTTCATAAAATAATCAAAATAATTTACAAAAAATTATAAATTCATCCAAAAATACTTATACATTCTGCTCAATATGATCAGAAAATTGTTTTAATATGAATATTTAAAATTTACTTTCTTCTTTACACAATATGAATGAAATACTTATATATGAAAACGTACTATATGGACATTTAAATGTTGTTTTCTCTTGATCTTTAGGTGTAGTGGGCACTTAGAGGTATCTTGAGAACACATCTAAGAATGGGTAATGAGTTTTCCCTGATAATCTCTCTAATATAAATTTAATAAAAGGAAAAGAGAAATGATATTTACTAGTTAACTATTTTAGCTTTCTATAATCTATAAAAACTCTCCAGCTATTATTAATTCTAAAATGAATCCATTTGTTTTTTTATTTCTCACAATGGTCAACCTAGTTTTTTATGAACAATGTTAATGGGGTTTCCCCACTATAAGATAGATATCGAGTAGATTGTTATTTCTTCTAATATATTATCCATATCATATTTTACTACCTCTACCAGGGTTGGATTAATACTTATTTGAGGTGGTCTAATAGGTTTATAATTTTATTTAAGAAGAAATCTATAAATATATATTTTGGTATTTATACCTAAAACATATCCTATATTCCAGACTATTTCTTGCATATTTTATTTTAGAAATTCAATAAATAAATGTTCTTTTTATAAAGGCAAGTTATTAATAACGATTACTTGTTATCGTTATCCTTCCATCAAGTATACATACATATGACCAGTGGGAAATGGTTTCAATTCTGTATTTAGGGTTTGTTATAAGGATGAAACGAGACCCATACTTCTAAACTCCAAATATAGAGTTTTATACATAGAAATTAACATATCATCTTTCACATATTTAAATAAACAGTCAAATTCATCATTGAATTATAGGGTTACCAAAATTTTTCAATTATGGACAGATTTTTCATATTTCTGTATGGTCTCATTTGATGCAATTCTTAAGTGAATTCCAAAGGCTAAAATTTTATTCAGAAAACCTAGTTCTTCACTAGTCTCAATATTTGATCAGATTGTCGATCCTTTATAATTATAAATTGTTTTTAAGATAATTTATTCATTATAGTAGGAATCCTAGGTCATCTTTTAATGGAGCCTTAGATCATTAATTAAAAAAGGTTTTTATTATGGTTTATGAAATAGATAATGGGATGAAATGTTTGGTGGTATTATGATTTTAAAATGTAAATTGAAACTATATTACTAAGTGAGATAAATAAGTTGGAGAAATCGTGATCAAATAGAGCGAGTTTCCCATGATTTTCATCCATAATCACTCTCAAGGGAAGTGGTAAAGATCATTCATTCTTTACTTTATACACACTATAAATAGTATGGTATGTGATTTATTACTAGGTTAAATCCTATTATTTTTTTGATCAATGATATTGATTATCGGTGACTGCTCAAAATCAACAAAACTATATCATTGTAAGAACCAAACTCGATCAAGGAATAACATCATGAACATGATTCAATAACTAGATTTGTTTTAGTGATATAAATTTCCACAAGAAAAGAACATGTATATTCATGGGTTCAATCCTTTGAATTTTTTCAACCAATGTAATTCATCTTCCCACTCATGAAAGGGAAGGGGTGAGAAAAGAGATGAAAATACTCAAATAATCACAAGATCTGGGTTATGCAAGAAATCAGGGGGATTATTATTCATTTGATTTTATTTGATCATGCCAGAATAAGCATAGAATAAAATGGTATAAATGAATAATAATATACAAAGAACATTTAATTTCAATTACCTTCCTACAATTACAAGCATAGAGCTCTTGATTACAACAAAGAACACCGCCAAAATTTATCACTAAAAGGGTTATAAGTACATGATGTGAAAGAGGATGAAAATTGATGAACAAAGCACTAAATTTAGACACACCTTACCCTTTTCAGTGAAAAAATTTCCAATGAGCCATGGAGTTATTTTAAAGATAAATTTTGTTACTTGTATATAAGAAATGTCAATGGTCTATGGGTTTAGGTGATCTGTTGATGTTATATTTTATACCAAATTTATTCAGATTCTTGACTAACCAAAATATGTTCCATTATCATGAAATTTGGTGGAGAGGTGGGTGTTAAAGTTACTTGTACATTAGAAGTAGAATCATCCCATTTAGAGGTTTGAGGCCGAATTTTTATACCAAATATTAAAGGGTGGTCCAATCTAGCTCACCTAGAATTACATCACAATGTGTGACTGTTTTGGGACTCACAAGGGATGAATTGGGTCCATGGTCATATAGATACATGTATCCCATAAATGCTTACATTTTTTCACCATGTTTTATCCTGATTTGATGAATATATTATCCACAATAAATATTTAAATCCACATGTGTGATTGGGATCTTCCTTAGTTTGGCCTGTTTTGTTTGAATTCAATCGTGGGCTCTCTAAATCTGCTCCTCCTACAATGTAATCATAAAAAAAGTATAATTGTAATTTTAAGTAGAGGAAAACATTAATTCATTGAAATTAATTTTAAATTCAATTTTTTCTTATGATTTTAATTTACAAGACATATTTAGTTTAACAAAGTGGTATATGGGTGGAAATAAATAGTGAATCTCTACATGATCACACCCCTCACCAAAACCTTTGTACTCTTGGGAAAATTATTATATCCTAAATAATTACTGTTCCTAAATAAATGGTAATAAAAATTCCAATATTATTTTTAAAATATTTATATCTTTTATTGTTTATGAAATCAGTTTTCTATTATTCTCATTCTCTCACAATCAAAATTGTACACTTTCTTTTATTCACCCATGAAACATTTCACAACCAAACTCACCTAAATGAGTTCCCTCTTCACTCTAGGAACATATAAAAGTGTATTAATGCTCATTCCCTTAAGTTCATTTGATATTACAAAATGACTTAAAATATTATATGTTTTATACCAATAGAAACCACTTTTCTACTAAAGATAAGTACCAACACGTTGTTCTGAGGTTCAAGGGTTGGTAGGATTTAATTAAAACAAAAATATAAGGCATAATATGAATTTTTAATCACTTAAGTATAAAACATATAAAAAATCGGTAAGTTTTCCTAACTAATACAGACACTCAACCCCTCACAAAGTATACCACTTCCAACTAATTATCTCCATTATCTATTTTGTGTGGGTCATAATAGATCAATGAATAATAATGATTAAACATCATTTGTTCCCCATTTATTTTAATTTGGTTTTATTTATTTTTTTCAATGTACAAAACTGTTATTTACAATTTTCATTGGAAATATAGAGCGAAATAGGTGTAAAACTATGATGTAATATTTCTTGTGAACCCACTTCCAAAAAAAATGGTATGAACTATTTCACTAACCCCATTATAATAAATATTTCCCTATAATTTACACGGAAACACCCTCTCCCCCAAAATTGATGAAAATAAAACAAAAATGTACACAAGAGATGGGTAGGTAGGGATAAATTAGCTTGTGATGTTGTTATCTATCATAAATTTCATGGTCTCTACGTCTTAATAAAGGAAAAATGAAAAGGTAGAAAAAATAGAGGTTAATTTTATAAAGGGATTTTCAATGAATGATGGCCCCGATCATAAATGTAGCACACTCAAATATTATGGCTTCAAATAGAATAAAGTAAATTTATAATTTCGCTATATGACATGAGAATCTCAAACAAGTAATTAAAATGGTATAATACGAAATAAATGGATTATAATGTCTCTCATATAAGGAATTTAAAATATTAGGTTGTTCTAATAATATTTTGGCTTCAAAAATTCATTAAACTTTTCATAATTATTTGAAAATACAAATTCTAGGAAAATATTTCATATTAAAATTCATTTGAAGAAAAATATAAAAATAATTGAATTTTACACACTATCAAATCAATAATGAAAAATGATCTTAGATATTATTTTTATGATCAAAGGGGGTTGGAAAGGTAAAAATACTATGCATCAAGATAAAAAGAGAAGAAAGAAGAAAGATGATGAAAATACCAATTAACTCAACTAGGTGTTGGAAATCAACAATACTATGTAGTAAAAACATGAGAAAAAGGAATAAAGAGGATGAAATCCCTAATAAACCTAGGAATGTACCTACCCCCACCCCCCAATACACACACCTATAGTGTATAGTTTCATCACTATAATAAAATAGAATGTGGGAAGGATGGATAAAACCAGGTGGGCTTCACTGGCATGTTGATTCTTGAAGGTGTATTTAATCAACTAGATTATTTAGAAAATCCTCACAAAAGTGTTTAAGTCACTACTCATTGATGATAATACTTAATCCACTCTATTTATAAAAACCTTTATTTAACACAAATGGTAAACATTAGTAATAGTGTAAGGGCTGAGCCATTAGAAATGAAGCTTGTACAAGAGGATATTTAGACTAGAATTGTACATGAGGACATTATAACCAATATAAAACCCCATATGATTAATAATATCATCATGGATATCTTCTTTATTCTCTTAATAGATTCAGGAGTTCTCATATGCATCATGTTGAATTTCTTCTAACTCCTAAATCTGCAACTTATTATGGTCACCTAAATTTGAAAGATTCATATTACACTATTTAACAACCCAATATGAATGGTGATCTACCTCAACCGGGGTGTGAAAATCTTTTCCAAACACAATCCTATATGGTTACATTTTAACCAGGGTTTTAAAAGTTGTAGGGTATGCTCAAAGTGCATCATCCAAGCACAAACTCTAATCTTTCCTATTGAGTAGTATCATTTTTTCCAAAATTCACTTAATTTCCCAATTTACGATTTATTCTTGTCTATTAGTTTTTGGGTGATATGTAGTGGAAAAATTAAGAACAACCCCATACATGCAGAGTAATTTTTTCACGTTGCGATTATAAAAATGTAAAACCTAATCAGTAATGATGAATCTTAGCAAAAAAAAACCTACTAAAAATTTTAGACCTCAAGAAATCAACATCCACTAGAGAGTCATCAGTCCTCATAGACTTTTCTTACACCCATTAAGATATGTATTCAAAATATAGTGAGTTTGTAACGACCCGAAATTTTGAATAAATCTTGTTTCCTAATTTGATGTGTTATTTTATTTTATTTTTATACTCAACAAAAATGTTTCATTTGATAACATGATTATAATTAAAATGAGACCGTTGGGTTTAGACGGTTATATGACCAATGGTCAATATGACCACTGGAAACTAAACGTTTTGATTATTGTCTCTAAATAAAAGTAATCATGGTTAATTATTATAGAAAGAAGATTCGATGGCCTCACCTAGTAGTCTTAGACCGATCGAAGCCCATCTAACAGAACTAGGGAAGGAGGTAGCACCACTGGGATTTGCTCTGGACCAAACCCAAGCCGAACATCATCATGTGAAGCTAGAACGGAATCGCCTTTGTGAGAAGTTCAAACTGATAGAAATTACTAGTCGTGCGATGTTAGCCGAGCCTCCCTCGGATTCTCTCTCCTTAGCACACCTTACACTTAGGTCCTATGCTGGTGTGATACGGGGCTATGTAAGGAGACTGTAACTGCCTTGTGTAATCCTTTGTTTTAAATAAAAAATTGGGATTTCTTCTTATGATGAAGTTTATGAATTTTTAAATGACCGGATAAATATAGTATGCATATTTTTGATGAATTTTAGAAAAAGTATATTTTAAAAATGTTTATGTAAACCTTAAATAATTAAAAATGTGTAATGATTTTCAAAAAATGGTCTTCTACAATTATGTTCAGTACGAAATTTAGAGTCTAATAAGATCAACTTGATTTTTGATGAATAGTAAATTATGAATAGTGAATTTATGATTAGGATTAGTAATATGTCCAAATGGATTAGTAATCTCACATAAAGAAAGTATTAATATAATATAGGCACCTTGATTAAGTAATGTGATTCAATAAAATGGTTAAATGGTCGTTTCATAAATTATTATTCAAGTATTATTTTTTTCGAGTGAATAGTGTTTTTTAATTAAAATTAAATTAAAAATATTAAAAAAAAATTATTTTTATAAAATGGATTTCATTTTTGAACTCAGAGCACCGATATTATGTTATGGTAATTTTTGGGGTTTTTTTCTGAAGAAATGAATTTTCGGTGAATAGTGTATTTATTTAAAAAATAAATTAAAAATATTTAGAAAATTAGTTTTATAAAATGGAGTTAATTTTTGAAATCAGAGCATGGATATTTGGTTAAGGTGAAATTTTGGGATTATTCTGAGAAAGTTGAATTTTCGATGAATAGTGAAAATATAGTTTTTAAGTTACGGGTGTTTAATGACATCATTAAATGATGTATTAAGTATGTAATCAATATGGTCGACTTATGAATAGTAAGATAGGGTATGAGGTGTCCCAAGTGGCCAATACCATGGGCAAATACCATGGGCAAGCCCATGGTTTTTCCAAAACCACTAATGAGGTGTCCCTTGGCCATTAATGCCTTGTCCCCTCACTTTCCCTATAAATACCAAACCATCCTCTCATCCATTCGACTCCACACTCTCCCTCAATGATGTTATGGTCTCATTACCTCCCAAGGAGTCCTCCTAAGGTGACCCCAAGCCCTCAAGGTCCCAACCTTTGAGTTTTAAGAGTTACGTTTTAAGGTAAGGGATCTGATCTCTCTCTTTCTTTTCAGGAAATCTCTTTTATGTAATTTCTTTTATGATCCATGTTCTTATGTTAAAGGGTGTTCTTTTATACTCATATTACTTACCTTTTCATGTTCAAATAATGATAGATCCCCTCTTACTCTCATTATTTCGTTTTATGATGTTTTATGTGGCGCCGTTAGGCTGCCAAATTTTTTGTAACAGATTCTTTCTCCTTTCTCATTTTCAAGATCTATTTTCAAGTAAAGTATTTCATGTTCCTTTTTATTATGTTGGGGTATGATCTCAAAATTTATAATACTGATCTTTTATGATCATATGATGAGAGACCCCATTTGATCTCTTCAATTCAATATTTTGAACTTTTAAGTGGCACCGTTAGGCTGCCGAATTTTTAAGTGATTCTTCACCCTTCTCGTTTTGAAGTTCTACTTTCATGTCAATTCTTTCACGTCCCTTTTTGTTATGTTGGGTTATGATCTCTATATCTATCATACTGATCTTTTATGACGATATCATAAGAGAACCCATTCGATCTCTTCAATTCATTATTTTGAAGTTTTAAGTGGCGCCATTAAGCTGCCGAATTTTTAAGTGGTTCTTCACCTTTCTCGTTTTGAAGATCTACTTTCATGTCAATTCTTTCAAGTTCCTTTTTTTTATGTTGGTGTATGATCTATATATATATAAAACTGATATTTTACGACCATATGATGGGAGACCCCATTTTATCTCTTCAATTCAGTATTTTGAAGTTTAAGTGGCGTCGTTAGGCTGCTGAATTTTTAAGTGGTCCTTGCACCTTTCTCCCTTTTCAAAGTTCCAATTCCATGTCAAGTCTTGCAAGTTACTTTTTATTATGTTGGGGTATTATCTCTATATCTATCATACTGATATTTTATGTTCATATGATGAGAGACTCTATTTGATCTCATCAATTCATTTTTGGTTGAAGTTTATGTAACGCTGTTAGGCTGCCAAATTTTCATAAGAGAAATCTTATTTTAGTATTACTTTCATGTTCTTCATTTAATATGGTATATTTTCAAATTTCATTACCATGTTCTTAAATCAATTATATTCTGTCCCTCTACTGTTTTATGGGTCATTTATGAATGTTTCACCAATTTCCCTCTCTTTTCAATGTTTTCTAAAAACCTTGTAACATAGCCGTTATGCTGCAGAATTTCCGTCTCAAAATGTCTCTCTCTTATTCTAAAATTAATTTATTTTATTAAGTGAATACTCAAAGATCATTCTCCTAAAGTGGTATTCACATATATATCAAAATGTTCTATTTTAAATTCTGGGATTTACATATATGAAACCCGCTTTCCATTTCTGTGGGTTTAAAGTGACATAAAGATCATGTCTTTAAAGTAGTTTTTAAAACGTTATGATTAAGAAATGAAACCCATTTATTTTATGCTATATGGGTTGTTTATGAAATGATTGATGATGATATATGTGGATCACATGATAATAAATACATGTCAGGGGTGCGCCCAGATAGCACTCCAATGCATTGGGTAAAGACTTAATCTCTAGAGATGACTTTTTAGACTGATAACTTGGTGAATAACCTTGGTAATTTTTAATGAAACCTTGGGGATGGACCTTGGTGAAACGAAATGATTGTCAATATTAAATGTTGCAGCCATATCTTCAAGTTATGAAAATGTTATTTTTATTATGATATGCCTCATGATTTCATTCTCATGCCTTAAATTTCTTTTCATGACCTTATTGAAGTATCTCATGTTCACATGTAAAATGTTTCTCTTGTTTCCCTTACTAGGATTTTTGATCACCCTTTCTTTTGATGTATGTCCCCAGGTTATGTGATGTAGTAATGAACCTAGGATGATCATGATGGGAAACCATTCAAGTGTTTTAGAATAATGTTTTATGTTTTCATGTTTAAGGTTCCTGGTTTCCAAGACACTAAACCTTAAAGATCCTCGGTTTTGTAAAATGTAATGAAAGTTTATGTGATAAAAAGGAGGGATGCTATAGTTGTTATCAAAGGATGGTTTAGTTATTTGTGGAAATTAGGATATGAAAACTTTAGGAAGAATCCTATAGAAAAGTTAAAATATAAGAAATATTCTTGGTATTTTGGTGAGTATTGAGTAAGGGGTTTCCAAGCAAATACATCCCTGTCTGGATACGAGCAGGTAGAGGTGGCTCTGACACAGATTTACATAGGGGTAAAACCCAAAAACACCGCTTTGAGCTAGACTCAAATGGGAACTGGTACACGAAAACGGGCCTTTCTTCACTCTTGGTTACAAAACTCCCGGGGGATATGCTTTGGTAAATTCATAAGCTCAGTATGAACCATTGTTAAAGGAACAAAGATAAAATAAAATAAAGATTCACATAAGAATATATTATCATGGATAACCTAGATGGGAACCTAGGGGATCACAAGCTAGGGTATACTTTTCTTCTAAAAGTTATCCTTATATGATTTCAGTTCCTTTTCATGATTATTGGCTAAAAATTTAAGCCCCTAATTAAAGTTTCTTTTCTTAGTTAATGGTGGGAAATGGAAGAACATGTCCCAAAAACCAATGTGATAGGAAATACAACGATTGTAGTATTAATATGACAGGGATGATTAGGGGATTAAAATATGATTATTATTTTGGAAGACATTCACTATTTTGGGGACCCTATATGATCGAGGTAAATAGATTACTACGGTATTTTCATTGAGGATTAAGGTTGACTTATATTTTGAAGAATAGATGAATTTAAGGTGGACTTATAGTAATTTAGGTTACTTATGGAAATGATTAACCTATCTGGGGTAAAATATGTTTAGGTTAGCTACTTTTATTATAAGATGTTAGGAGTGGTTGATGTTGTTTGGAGATGAACAATGATGTTTATTTTGGAAGACTATGTTATCAAATCCTTCTTGTATTTGGGATTCAATATTAGTTTGGTTTATTTTGAGGAACCTTAATGACCGTTATTTATGGAATGGTCAATGATGAACAATGGGTAGTACCATGGAACTTTGAAGATTTAAAATTAGTTTCCATTCCTATGGGATTCTTTCTTTTTGAAGAGTTGTTTTACCTTACCCTTTCTGTTTTTGGGATAATGTTTAAAGATAAAAGAAATATATAGTTAATCATTTGTGGATTATGTGATTCTCTAGAAGATGATTCTTATGTTTTGATGAGACCATGTAGTTTTGAATGATCATAGTTTGGAGAAAATATTAGTTTTGGGTAGAAACTTATTAAAGGATGAAACTCTACATGAAGATAGGTATATTTTCTTATGTTTTTGTTTTATGTTGTAAATGAATTCCTCAAAATTATGAAAAGGAACGTAAAACAAAAACGTTGTTGGTTTACGTTTCCTACTAGGTAATCAAAGACCGTTTACACACATCATAAGTTTGGGATTTTCTTATTGTTAACTTTCTCCTAATAATGTTCTCTATCACTCTCTCCCAGAACATGACCCTTTTTTTCTTCCATGTCCATGTTTTCCTACATGGAATCCTAGTGTGGGTTAACTCGGGTGACCATTGTACGTACCTTTCTTTCTTTTAAAGTAATAATTTTACTTACTCCTTTTCGGATGTGGTACTTTCAATGAAATTTAAAAACCCAATTTTAAAAATTGTGAGGATGCAATTTCTTAAGGGGGGAAGAATGTAACGACCTGAAATTTTGAATAAATATTGTTTCCTAATTTGATGTGTTATTTTATTTTATTTTTATACTCAACAAAAATGTTTCATTTGATAACATGATTATAATTAAAATGAGACCGTTGAGTTTAGACGGTTGTATGACCATTGGTCAATATGACCACCGGAAACTAAACGTTTTGATTATTGTCTCTAAATACAAGTAATCTTGGTTAATTATTATAGAAAGAAGATTTGATGGCCTCACCGAGTAGTCTTGGATAGATCGAAGCCCATCTAACAGAACTTGGGAAGGAGGTAGCACCAATGGGATTTGCTCTGGACCAAACCCAAGCCGAACATCATCATGTGAAGCTAGAACGGAATCGCCTTTGTGAGAAGTTCAAACTGATAGAAATTACTACTCGTGCGATGTTAGTCGAGCCTACCTCAGATTCTATCACCTTAGCACACCTTACACTTATGTCCTATGCTGGTGTGATAAAGGGCTATGTAAGGAGACCGTAACTGCCTTGTGTAATCCTTTTTTTAAATACAAAATTGGGATTTCTTCTTTTGATGAAGTTTATGAATTTTTAAATGACCAGATAAATATAGTATGCATATTTTTGATGAATTTTAGAAAAAGGATATTTTAAAAATGTTTATGTAAACCTTAAAAAATTAAAAATGTGTAATGATTTTCAAAAAATGGTCTTCTACAATTATGTTGAGTACGAAATTTAGAGTCTAATAAGATCAACTTGATTTTTGATGAATAGTAAATTATGAATAGTGAATTTATGATTAGGATTAGTAACGTGTCCAAATGGATTAGTAATCTCACTTAAAGAAAGTATTAATATAATATAGGAACCTTGATTAAGTAATGTGATTCAATAATATGGTTAAATGACCGTTTCATAAATTATTATTCAAGTATTAGTTTTTTCGAGTGAATAGTGTTTTTTAATTAAAGATTAAATTAAAATTATTTAAAAAAATCATTTTTATAAAATGGATTTCATTTTTGATCTCAGACCACCGATATTATGTTATGGTAATTTTTGGGGTTTTTTCTGAAAAAATGAATTTTCGGTGAATAGTGTATTTATTTAAAAAATAAATTAAAAAAATTTAAAAAATTATTTTTATAAAATGGAGTTCATTTTTGAAATCAGAGCATTGATATTTGGTTAAGGTGAAATTTTGGGATTATTCTGAAAAAGTTGAATTTTCGATGAATAATTAAAATACAGTTTTTAAGTTACGGGTGTTTAATGACATCATTAAATGATGTATTAAGTATGTAATCAATATGGTCGACTTATGAATAGTACGATAAGGTATGAGGTGTCCCAATTGGCCAATACCATGGGAAAATACAATGGGAAAGCCCATGGTTTTTCCAAAACCACTAATGAGGTGTCCTTTGGCCATTAATGCCTTGTCCCCTCACTTTCCCTATAAATACCAAGACATCCTCTCATCCATTCGACTCCCCACTCTACACCAACGAAGTTCTAGTCTCATTACCTCCCAAGGAGTCCTCCCAAGGTGCCCCCAAGCCCTCAAGGTCCCAACCTTTGAGTTTTAAGAGTTACGTTTTAAGGTAAGGGATCCGATCTCTCTCTTTCTTTTCAAGAAATCTCTTTTATGTAATTTCTTTTATGATCCATGTTCTTATGTTAAAGAGTGTTATTTTATACTCATCTTACTTCCCTTTTCATGTTGACATGATGATAGATCCCCTCTTAATCTCATTATTTCGTTTTATGAAGTTTTATGTTGCGCCGTTAGGCTGCCGAAATTTTTGTAACTGATTCTTTCTCCCTTCTCATTTTTCAAGATCTATTTTCAAGTAAAGTATTTCAAGATCCTTTTTATTATGTAGGGTTATGATCACTAAATTTATCATACTGATCTTTTTATGATCATATGATGAGAGGCCCCATTTTAACTCTTCAAATCAATATTATGAAGTTTTAAGTGGCGTCGTTAGGCTGCCGAATTTTTAAGTGATTCTTCACCCTTCTCGTTTTGAAGTTCTACTTTCATGTCAATTCTTTCACGTTACTTTTTGTTATGTTGGGTTATGATATCTATATCTATCATACTGATATTTTATGACCATATGATGAGAGACCCCATTTTTTCTCTTAAATTCATTATTTTGATGTTTTAAGTGGCGTCGTTAGGCTGCCGAATTTTTAAGTGGTTCTTCACCCTTCTCGTTTTGAAGTTCTACTTTCATGTCAATTCTTTCAAGTACCTTTTTGTTATGTTGGGGTATGATATCTATATCTATAATACATATATTTTACGACCATATTATGGGAGACCCCATTTGATCTCTTCAATTCTGTATTTTGAAGCTTAAGTGGCGTCGTTAGGCTGCTGAATTTTTAAGTGGTCCTTGCACCTTTCTCCCTTTTCAAAGTACTAATTCCATGTCAAGTCTTGCAATTTACTTTTCATTATGTTGGGGTATGATCTCTATATCTATCATACTGATATTTTATGTTCATATGATGAGAGACCCTATTTGATCTCATCAATTCATTTTTTGTTGAAGTTTATGTCACGCTGTTAGGCTGCCGAATTTTCATAAGAGAAATCTTATTTTAGTATTCCTTTCATGTTCTTCATTTCATATGGTATATTTTCACATTTCATTACCATGTTCTCAAATCCCTTATATTCTGTCCCTATACTGTTTTATGGGTCATTTATGAATGTTTGACCCATTTTCCCTCTCTTTTAAATGTTTTCTAAAAACTTGTAACATAGCCGTTATGCTGCAGAATTTCCGTCTCAAAATGTCTCTCTCTTATTCTCAAATTAATTTATTTTATTAAGTGAATACTCAAAGATCATTCTCATAAAGTGGTATTCACATATATATAAAAATGTTCTATTTTAAATTCTGGGATTTACATACATGAAACCTGCTTTCCCTTTCTATGGGTTTAAAGTGACATAAAGATCATGTCTTTAAAGCAGTTTTTAAAACGTTATGATTATGAAATGAAACCCATTTATTTTATGCTATATGGGTTGTTTATGAAATTATTGATGAATATATATGTGGATCACATGATAATAAAGTCATTTCAAGGGTGTGCCCAGATAGCGCTCCAATGCATTGGGTAAAGACTTAATCTCTAGAGATGACTTTTTAGACTGATACCTTGGTGAATAACCTTGGTAATTTTTAATGACACCTTGGGGATGGACCTTGGTGAAATGAAATGATTGTAAATATTAAATTTTTCAGCCACATATTCAAGTTATGAAAATGTTATTTTTATTATGATATGCCTCATGATTTCATTCTCATGCCTTAAAGTTCATTTCATGACATTATTGAAGTATCTCAAGTTCACATGTAAAATGTTTCTATTGTTTCCCTTACGGGGATTTTTGCTCACCCTTTCTTTTGATGTATGTCCCTAGGTTATGTGATGCAGTAATGAACCTAGGATGAACATGATGATAAGCCTTTAATGTGTTTTAGAAGAATGTTTTATGTTTTCATGTTTAAAGTTCCTGGTTTCCAAGACACTAAACCTTAAAGATCCTCGGTTTTGTAAAATGTAATGAAAGTTTATGTGATAAAAAGGAGGGATGCTATAGTTGGAATCAATGGATGGTTTAGTTATTTGTGGAAATTAGGATATGAAAACTTTAGGAAGAAGCCTATAGAAAAGTTAAAATATAAGAAATCTTCCTGGTATTTTGGTGAGTACTGAGTAAGGGGTTTCCAAGAAAATACATCCTTGTCTGGATACGAGCAGGTAGAGGTGGCTCTGACAAAGATGTATATAGGGGTAAAACTCGAAAACACCGCTTTGAGCTAGACTCGAACAGGAACTGGTACACGACAACGGGCCTTGCTGCACTCTTGGTTACAACACTCCTGGGGGATATGCTTTGGTAATTTCATAAGCTTAGTATGAACTATTGTTAAAGGAACAAAGACAAAATAAAATAAAGATTCACATAAGAATGTATTATCATCGATAACCTAGATGGGAACCTAGGGGATCACAAGTTAGGGTATAATTTTCTTCTACAAGTTATCCTTATATGTTTTCGGTTCCTTTTCATGATTATTGGCTAAGTATTTAAGCCCCTAATTATAGTTTCTTTTTTTAGTTAATGGTGGGAAATGGAAGAACATGTCCCAACAACCAATGTGATAGGAAATGCGACGATTGTCATATTAATATGACAGGGATGATTAGGGGATTAAAATATGATTATTATTTTGGAAGACATTCACTATTTTGTGGACCCTATATGATCGAGGTAAATAGATTACTACGGTATTTTCATTGAGGAGTAAGGTTGGCTTATATTTTGAAGAATCGATGAATTTAAGGTGGACTTATAGTAATTTAGGTTACTTAGAAAAGATTAACCTATCTTGGGTAAAATATGTTTAGGTTAGCTACTTTTATTATAAGATGTTAGGAGTGGTTGATGTTGTTTGGAGATGAACAATGAAGTTTATTTTGGAAGACTATGTTATCAAATCTTTCTTGTATTTGGGTTTCAATATTAGTTTGGTTTATTTTGAGGAACCTTAATGACCGTTATTTATGGAATGATCAATGAAGAACTATGGGTAGTACCATGGAACTTTGAAGATTTAAAAGTAGTTTCCATTCCTATGGGATTCTTTCTTTTTGAAGAGTTGTTTTACCTTACCCTTTCTGTTTTTGGGATAATGTTTAAAGATAGAAGAAATAGATAGTTAATCTTTTGTGGATTATGTGATTCTCTAGAAGATGATTCTTATGTTTTGATGAGACCATGTAGTTTTGAATGATCATAGTTTGGAGAAAAGATTAGTTTTGGGTAGAAACTTATTAAAGGATGAAACTCTACATGAAGATATGTATATTTTCTTATGTTTTTGTTTTATGTTGTAAATGAATTCCTCAAAATTATGAAAAGGAACGTAAAACAAAAATGTTGTTGGTTTACGTTTCCTACTAGGTAATCAAAGACCGTTTACAGACATCATAAGTTCAGGATTTTCTTATTGTTAACTTTCTCCTAATAATGTTCTCTATCACTCTCTCCCAGAACTTGACCCTTTGTTTTTCTTCCATGTCCATGTTTTCCTACATGGAATCCTAGTATGGGTTAACTCGGGTGACCATTGTACTTCCCTTTCTTTCTTTTAAAGTATTAATTTTATTGACTCCTTTTCCGAAGTGGGACTTTCAATAAAATTTCAAAACCCAATTTTAAAAATTGTGAGGACGCAATTTCTTAAGGGAGGAAGAATGTAACGACCCAAAATTTTGAATAAATCCTGTTTCCTAATTTTATGTGTTATTTTATTTTATTTTTATATTCAACAAAAATGTTTCATTTGATAACATGATTATAATTAAGATGAGACCATTGGGTTTAGACGGTTATATGACCATTGGTCAATATGACCAAAGGAAACTAAAAGTTTTGATTGTTGTCTCTAAATACAAGTAATCTTGGTTAATTATTATAGAAAGAAGATTCGATGGCCTCACCTAGTAGTCTTGGACCGATCGAAGCCCATCTAACAGAACTTGGGAAGGAGGTAGCACCCCTGGGCTTTGCTCTAGACCAAACCCAAGCCGAACTTCATCTTGTGAAGCTAGAACAGAATCGCCTTTGTGAGAAGTTCAAACTGATAGAAATTATTACTCGTGCGATGTTAGCCGAGCCTCCCTCAGATTCTCTCACCTTAGCACACCTTACACTTAGGTCCTATGCTGGTGTGATATTGGGCTATGTAAGGAGACCGTAACTGCCTTGTGTAATCCTTTGTTTTAAATACAAAATTGGGATTTCTTCTTATGATGAAGTTTATGAATTTTTAAATGACTGGATAAATATAGTATTCATATTTTCGATGAATTTTAGAAAAATGATATTTTAAAAATGTTTATGTAAACCTTAAATAATTAAAAATTTGTAATGATTTTCAAAAAATGGTCTTCTACAATTATGTTCAATATGAAATTTAGAGTCTAATTAGATCAACTTGATTTTTGATGAATAGTAAATTATGAATAGTGATTTTATGATTAGGATTAGTAATGTGTCCAAATGGATTAGTAATCTCACTTAAAGAAAGTATTAATATAATCTAGGCACCCTGATTAAGTAATGTGATTCAATAAAATGGTTAAATGACCGTTTCATAAATTATTATTCAAGTATTAGTTTTTTCGAGTGAATAGTTTTTTTTAATTAAAAATTAAATTAAAAATATTTTAAAAAATTATTTTTATAAAATGGATTTCATTTTTGAACTCAGAGCACCGATATTATGTTATGGTAATTTTTGGGGTTTTTTCTGAAAAAATGAATATTTGGTGAATAGTGTATTTATTTAAAAAATAAATTAAAAATATTTAGAAAATTATTTTTATAAAATGGAGTTCATTTTTGAAATCAGTGCATTGATATTTGGTTAAGGTGAAATTTTGGGATTATTCTGAGAAAGTTGAATTTTCAATGAATAGTGAAAATACAGTTTTTAAGTTACGGGTGTTTAATGACATCATTAAATGATGTATTAAGTATGTAATCAATATGGTTGACTTTTGAATAGTAAGATTAGGTATGAGGTGTCCCAACTTCCCAATACCATGGGCAAGTCCATGGTTTTTCCAAAACCACTAATGAGGTGTCCCTTGGCCATTAATGCCTTGTCCCCTCACTTTCCCTATAAATACCAATCCATCCTCTCATCCATTCGACTCCCCACTATCCCCCAACGAAGTTCTGGTCTCATTACCTCCCAAGTAGTCCTCCCAAGGTGACCCAAGCCCTCAAGGTCCCAACCTTTGAGTTTTAAGAGTTACGTTTTAAGGTTAGGGATCCGATCTCTCACTTTCTTTTCAAGAAATCTCTTTTATATAATTTCTTTTATGATCCATGTTCTTATGTTAAAGGGTGTTATTTAATACTCATATTACTTCCCTTTTCATGTTCACATAATGAGAGATCCCCTCTTTCTCTCATTATTTCGTTTTATGATGTTTTAAGTGGCGTCGTTAGGCTGCCGAAATTTTTGTAACAGATTCTTTCTCCCTTCTCATTTTTCAAGATCTATTTTCAAGTAAAGTATTTAAAGTTACTTTTTAATATGTTGGGGTATGATATCTAAATTTATCATAATGATCATTTATGATAATATGATGAGATACCCCATTTGATCTCTTCACTTCAATATTATGAAGTTTTAAGTGGCGCCGTTAGGCTGCCGAATTTTTAAGTGATTCTTCACCCTTCTCGTATTGAAGTTCTACTTTCATGTCAATTCTTTAAAGTTCCTTTTTGTTATGTTGGGGTATGATCTATATATCTATCATACTTATCTTTTATGACCATATGATGAGAGACCCCATTTGATCTCTTCAATTCAGTATTTTAAAGTTTTAAGTGGCGTCGTTAGGCTGCCGAATTTTTAAGTGGTTCTTCACCCTTCTCATTTTGAAGTTCTACTTGCATGTCAATTCTTTCAAGTTCCTTTTTGTTATGTTGGGGTATGATCTCTATATCTATCATACTGATATTTTACGACCATATGATGGGAGACCCCATTTTATCTCTTCAATTCAGTATTTTGAAGTTAAAGTGGCGTCGTTAGGCTGTTGAATTTTTAAGTGGTCCTTGCACCTTTCTCCCTTTTCAAAGTTCTAATTCCTTTTAAAGTCTTGAAAGTTACTTTTTATTATGTTGGGGTATGATCTCTATATCTATCATACTGATCTTTTATGTTCATATGATGAGATACCCTATTTGATCTCATCAATTCATTTTTGGTTGAAGTTTATGTAACGCTGTTAGGCTGCCGAATTTTCATAAGAGAAATATTATTTTAGTCTTCCTTTCATGTTCTTCATTTCATATGGTATATTTTCAAATTTCATTACCATGTTCTTAAATCCCTTATATTCTGTCCCTATACTGTTTTATGGGTCATTTATGAATGTTTGACCCATTTTCCCTCTCTTTTCAATGTTTTCTAAAAACCTTGTAACATAGCCATTATGCTGTAGAATTTCCGTCTCAAAATTTCTCTCTCTTATTCTCAAATTAATTTATTTTATTAAGTGAATACTCAAAGATATTTCTCCTAAAGTGGTATTCACATATATATCAAAATTTTCTATTTTAAATTCTGGGATTTACATACATGAAACCCGCTTTCCCTTTCCGTGGGTTTAAAGTGACATAAAGATCATGTCTTTAAAGCAGTTTTTAAAACATTATGATTATGAAATGAAACCCATTTATTTTATGCTATATGGGTTGTTTATTAAATGATTTATGATGATATATTTGGCTCAAATGATAATAAAGACATGTCAAGGGTGCGCCTAGATAGCGCTTCATTGCATTGGGTAAAGACATAATCTCTAGAGATGACTTTTTAAGCTGATACCTTGGTGAATAACCTTGGTAATTTTTAATGACACCTTGGGGATGGACCTTGGTGAAACGAAATGATTGTCAATATTAAATGTTTCAGCCACATCTTCATGTTATGAAAATGTTATTTTTATTATGATATGCCTCATGATTTCATTCTCATGCCTTAAAGTTCTTTTCATGACCTTATTGAAGTATCTCAATTTCACATGTAAAATGTTTCTCTTGTTTCCCTTACTGGGCTTTTTTATCACCCTTTCTTTTGATGTATGTCCCCAGGTTATCTGATGCAGTAATGAACCTAGGATGAACATGATGAGAATCCTTTCAAGTGTTTTAGAATAATTTTTTATGTTTTCATGTTTAAAGTTCCTAGTTTCCAAGACACTAAACCTTAAAGATCCTCGGTTTTGTAAAATGTAATGAAAGTTTATGTGATAAAAAGGAGGGATTCTATAGAGATGTACATGAATCCAAATGAATTTGGAAAAGGATATGTGAAGTTGATTCCCCATGAATCAAATATTTCTCAAAATGACATGGGTTGTTGGGGAATTTCACTTATCTTGGAGATATTATATATGAATGGACATTATGTTCCAGAATTACAAAACTAATGGGCATCTCTATAAAATGTGGGCCAATCATTTACCGAGTCAAGGCCCTTTTGAGTGGTACATTGAGATCCAAAGTAGACCCTACAAGCCAAAGTGTGAAAGAAGATAAAAACATACACTACAACAAAATCAACTAATAGTATCGATTATTTTTTTGATTTGGAGATGGTTTAAACCATTTTAATATTGTTTTATAAAGGTTTTTAAAAATCAATACTAATGTTAGAATCAACATTCAACTCGTGTCTATTTCATCCATTTAGAAATATTTTCTAGGAACCACCACAAAACATTTGTTCAGTCGCGGTTTCCTATCCCAAAAAATATTGAGTGGGTAGCTTTCTTTAAAAAAAATTAGTATCATAAACTACAACCCAAAAATAGAAAAAATAAATAGATATTAAATTATAAAAATAGTAAACAAACTAATATAGTATAGTAAAAAAAATAATCAGAACATTTCCTGTTAAATTTATTCAAACCCATAATACAATAAATCATTAATATATCAATGATAAGAAAAAATAGTTAATTAACATGAATAATGTTATTTTATATTCTTCTTGATGTTATTTTTATTTTTATGTCATATATTACCATTAATTTGACCCTCATTCCATATGAATGTTTTAATGGGACCAAGTGGGGTGTTTTCATGCATTTCATGGACTAGTTAACTAAGTTATAACCCTTGGATTCCTCCATGATAAATTATAGAATGTTAAGGTAAGAAAAAAGTGGTGGTATCCCTATAAATTAGTGGTAATTTTAAATAGGTCGAGTGTTTTTCTATATATACCTTGTCCTGTGTAGAATTTAGTAGAGGGTTTTTTGATGACCTATGATAACCGTTGGAATTTTATGGTTGTTCTTGGTATGTTTAATATTTTCATTTTTGAATAGTTATTTATTAATTGCGTCTTAAGATTATATATGCTTGGATTTTCTCTGGGTTCCTTGTGACATGATTTTGGGTGAGAATTCCATATGTTGGATTATGATTTTATATAATGTTTTTGTTTATTAGGTTGGATGATGATGCCAATGATGTTGGGATTTGTGATGGAAATGTGGATTGAGTTTTCATGTCAACCATGAACTTGTGAGATGTTATCAAACATATTATGTGTTTAGGATCTGGAATTCATTTCAACCATGGATATGAACATTGTGATGGACTGAGTTATATGACGAGAGTAGGGAAATCATTCCACCCATGGATGTGTGTTATGTATCGTATCATATCAAAATTCAAATTTATATGGTATTTGGATGCATATAATGTGATTTTATTTTACTAAAATTATTATAGATGTATAATGATTTTATTTATATGATATAGAAGAGTTAAATCAGATCCAATATGAAAGAGTATGTGAAGATAAAATTATAATAGATAAAATATTTTTTACTTATAAAGAATAAATTTGATTTCGTACTTCCAAACCCTCATTATTTAGAGGAAATACTGTTTATTCTTAATATTAAGAGATTTCAATAATGAGATTTCATTTTTAGGGATAGAATATAAAAACTTAATTTTTAAACAACCAAACCACAGTTGTGATTTCAATAGGTATAAGAAGGCCCATTTTATAGATAATACTGACTAAAATTTATAAAAATACCCATTCCTTAATCTATAAAGATTATAATTTTATATGGAATGTGACACAAAAAGAGACAAAGGATAGAGAAAGGTCCTAAATTACTTCACCCAAAAACTTTTGGGACAAGGTTCTAATATATTATAAATATCATTAATGATGTTAAAATTTACATATTTGATGACATCTTAAAGTGTACTTGAAAACCCCCAAAGTACCTTCACAAAATATCTAAGGCTGGGATAACAAGTTTTCATAAACGCAGATGGTAATTAATCTAGTATAAATAATGAAACCACTTTTTTTTTCTTGTATTTTTCATCCATGAAGATGAAAGTAATATGGATGAACTCAGTATGTATTATGGAGTACATCTATGAAATAGTTTAGAGTTCCCAAAAATATTTATGAGAATAGAGCTATATGTTCTCTCATGTTTTATCTATACTAAATAGAAGTTAATATGATTGAATAATTTTATACCATTAATAATAATACATAAAGAATAATCATTTAGAAAATACGGTTAAAGTTAATGTAGATGTTTTACCTTATAGAATGAAGGTATTAAAGATACGCATTATTTAGAATTAATGTGGTATATTATTACATTAATAGTGTTTTAAGGTAACATTACAATTATAGAAGGGTGTTTTATAGTGTATAGACTAATGAAAATTTGACATATATAAATAAAATGGTTTAATTTCCACTATCTAATAGAATAGTGAATATATAAATCTATATGTTGTAAAGATACAAAAAATTCTAGTGGGTTGTCCATATGAAATCTGAATAACATGTTTAGTTATATAGGTGGACTTGGTGAATTACCAAGTGGAAGTAATAACTAAATAATGTTTATAAATGGCTGAAAGATACTATAGATTTTGAAATGAAAAATAATCAGTTGAATATTAAAGATTAATAAAAAACAAAACATGAAGAACCTAAGAATGATTAGTATATGTTAAATTTTTAATAAAACATTGAAAATGAACCAAGAATATAGATTTTAATGTAATGTAAGTAAAATATAGATATCCCTACGAAAAACCACAACATAGTTTCTGAATTATCATATTAGTGTTAGTGCATGATATGTTTAGTAACAAATCATCAAATAAACCAAAGTGAACCCTAATCACTACCCAATGAACTTTAATCAACACCCTCTTTGTCTCCAAATCCACTCTCTACTACTTCCATATGTATGACAATTTTATTGAAAATTAAATAGTGTTATGTTTTTAAAATTAAACATAATCCCAATAATTTTTTTATACTAAATGATTATGAAGTTGCATGAAATATTTATTCACCACCATCCATTGACATAATATCACCAAGGATGGATCCAGTCATATTCTGAAATAATTCTATCAACACTTTCTATAGATCAATGACCTTTGATATTACATATTTATGTGATCCCCTTGTTCCTAAATTGTTATTTTCATTGAATCAAACTCTCTTTGAGAATATTGAGATAGGGGTAACTATAACCATGAGTAGATTCCACTTTAATCCCCATTTTCCTACCAAATACATCAAATGGTAATGGTACCAAACTCAACCTGCACACATTCACAAGATGTTCCTTCCAAAGGACTTGACCAACTGAAACATTTTGGGATGCAGAGAATCCCTATGCAGGATTGGAATACCATAATTGAATTATATTTATATATATATAAATCAAATATCACTTGGATTTAAGTAAATACATATTAAAATATTTACAAATAACAAAAATTTATTACAATGAAAAGAATCCATATCCCAACTTGTTGGGAAGGATCATTAACAAAACTCCCATCAGATTTTGTAGGAATATACAACCAAAGTTATATTCAAGTGACTTGGCACCCAAAATTATTAATATACATTAAACAATGATAAATAAAAAATTTAATATATGAAAAAGATAATTTTATGTTATAAATATTTAATGTAATGACAATTTTACCAGAGTTGACCATTTTTTAGAAAAACTCTTTTACTCGGCAATGTGGGGGTTATTTGTTTAGCTTGAGTTGACGAAATTTTCCTTAAATAATCTTAAAATAAATAACATGTAATTTAATAGTAATGTATGAAATGTCATATCCTTTTTAGATGTTTGTGAACATGTAAAATGAGATTAATATAATAATATATATTTTAATACCATGTGATTCTCATGACGATGACACTAAAAACACCTTACACTTCTCTCTAGGTACCCCTTTAGGTACCTTATCATACCATGCTAATTGGTAAATGATGTATCTTGGAATTCATTCCATAATATATATTTAAAATATTTCTATTTCTTACCCAAAATATTCAATGTCCACCTTTGTGTGATAAGATCAACAATGGTAAAGTGGAATAAAATTTTTATAAAGAGATTAGTTATTAAAATATAAGAATTTAATAACATAATTACATTCAATTAATCCCTAGTGTATTAAAATTACCTTTATATAGAATTCAAATTGTTAATTTTTCCAAGATTGAGGCATTTTCCTTTAATCAGAATAGGTAATTGGAAGGGTAACTAGATCCGCTACAGGCTGGCCTAGAATCTTGAAAAATAATCCTACAACATAATTTATGGGGACCCCATAATACTCAAATAGGAAAATTGTATTCAATATTTTCAGATTACATATATTTAAACTATTCATATTTCTCTCCATAGTAACATTGCCACAATCCATTTTTTATTTCATTGAAGAGACACTTTAATGGTATGTGAGAACCAACAAAAACATCCAACATCAAGTTACACCCTCACAACACCCATTACAAAATTCAAATTTTAAAATAACCATACACCCTGCTAAGACCATAGCATTCAACTTTTTTCAAAATTCAAAATATACAGACATCACCGCAAATTGAACACATCCCATGATTCGATTGAGGAGAATCAGATGCACAATAACGCCAAAATACACAACACCTCTCCATCATCACGACACCGATGTCCACCACCAAAGCATCACCATTGTCCAACATCATCATCATCGACAAAGAAAACCATCTGCAACAGGAAGCCTCTTAACAACCAAATGTCGTAAACCATAAAAAATACTAAGAGAAATCAAAATAGAAGACCAATGCATCCGTAAAAGAATACTGAAGCCACAAAATAGAATCCCCCAAAATCTATCAGCACCTTGAATCCCTTCAAACCATGAACCACAATCCCAAAACCACGTAGTTGACATTGCGACAGATCCAACTAGGAGAGGCATGTAGGAACATGATATCAGAGGAGGTTGAGTGGCCAAGGATATCTTCAGCACATAACCATTATTGGGCCCAATGCCTTCTTGAAAGCAGTACAAAACCTTCTCCAAACTCAGAACCTTATCCAATAACGGGACCAATAACACATCTCAGTAGTAAGCTTCATGGACCGCATGAGTAGAAGGAACCTCAAGCCCTGCCAAACGAAACAACATCACACTAGCAAAGTACCTCACAAATGAGAAGAACCCACAATCTATAAAAAGACGTCGTACCACCGTCGACATCACCAAAGGAAAAACTATAAACACCTTGAAACAAAAGAACCAAATAGAAGAACAATCACCTAATGGAAGGCCTCTGCAAGACGCACCTCCTGGAGCACCCTGCTACTCACACAAACACATCCCAGAACCGCCACTGAAACCATTACTTCTTACCGACCTGGAGATGGGTAAGGGATCTGGAAGTCAGAGTAGTGTGATAGAAGATCGAACCTGCACCGCGAGATTTGAAGAAGCCAACACCATCACCCCTATAGAAAACATTTTTGTCAGACTAACACATCCGAAAATGAGACCCTGAATCCATATGTAATCACCATCAAAGGATCGAAGCAAAATCTTTACCACCAAGATGAAATGGAAGGAAACAGAATTCCCAAACCAACTAATTAATCCAGAAAGCAAAACAGTATTAGTCTCCATCCGAGAAAGGAGGAAATCGCTAAACCTCACACTAACACAATCCCAAAACACCAGGGTTCCTTCATGAAAAACCAAGATGGGTTTTGGCATGAAGGTGATTGTGATAAAATCAGAGGTGGGATTGAGCGAAAACCACAAAACTCCAGCGAACAAACCACAAAATCCGAACTAGAAGAAGTAGAGAAGAGGGGGAGCACTGTGAATAAGAAGGAAGAAGAAGCCTAAAGAGGGGAAATCAAGGTTTCCGAAGAACAAATCGAGAAGGACGAAACAACCTCATAGAGTAGAAGGAGAGAAATGTGAAGATGGGAAACAAGATGGAGAGACGAGCCACTGTAAATCCAGGTAGAGAACCCTAGATGGGGGAGATGCATGCTCGAGAGAGCTCACCGGGAGAAAATGGAGCCATCCCTTGTTCCACCAAGAATTTTTCATAGTAACATTGTTTTCATTTTTTATGAAAAAACAATTAGTAGTATATAAATTATAATAACATTATTCAAAATAATTTTTTTACTTATAACTGTAACCTTATAATATACTCAGGAAGAAACGGGAGTGACTACTTATTCCCTCATTGTTTAACCCGCTTATGGGGAAGCAATTATTAAGATACTGATAGGGCGGAGGGTGTGCTAGATGTTGACGGGGTGGAGTAGGGTATAATAGACACTAAAGGGGGTAGATGGAGGGTGTCTCAGATGCTGTAGGTTGGGAGACCAATAGATCATCATCTATCTGTGTGGTAGAAGGAACATAACATTTGAGTCAACTGGGATCAGTAAAATTATTCTTCTTTGGCATTCCTATAATTTAATAAAAAAAATTACTTTAAAACGTATATTTCAAAAAATATCATGAAGATTTTTTTTTGAAATGATAAGAGTTGAAAATTATTGAAAATAAACACAAACATATCTATGATAATGAATGACTAAACATGTAACATAAGTGGTTGATGAATTAATAGATTATTACACATATAACCTTTTTTCTTCAATCATGTCATTTTCCAGCTCCATCATTACTTCATCTACATCATCCACCCTTGCAACACTAATATTTTCAATATCATAATGAAAAAATATATTCATTTCTTTTTTTTCATGGGATTCAAGGTCAAAGGTCAAATCATCCAATCCATCACCCAAATCATACAAGTCTCTTTGTTTTATGTGAACAACTATACATCACTCATCATACACAACATCTTCCATATAATATTCCATTTGTTCATGCGATGAGAAGATATACAGATCATGTAATTTAGAGTCACTGATATTCATCAAGATAGAGAGGATTACATAAGTAAATTGCAAGGAATATCTTTTAATACACATGGTAATATTGACCAACTTTCATTTAGAAAAAGACAACAAAAAATTATCATGGTAGTTTAATTTGATAATACCAACAAACATTATATTCAAAAACTATAAATACACTTCCATTATGTGTTTTAAAACCCTCTTCTCAATCGACTGTACAAAATTTAAATCCATTTACGTTGTATGTGTCAAATTTTCTATCAAGTTTAAGAAGATCTTGAGATAGAAAATTTAAATCCACTGAAAACTCAGCTAAAGTATCATTATTCATGATCTACAAAAATAAATATACATTATTATATTTACAAGATATATTTCAACCTAATATTTGTATTGATTGAATTGTTTAAGAAGTGACACGATGTGAAAACCATTCTACATGATCTTTATTAAAAGCTATTGTTATAAGATTACCATTTTTTGTTCATCTTGTCGTTCATATCTTTATTTGTATCATGCGCTGTTCAAAAAATGGATCTAAAATTTCACTATTCAGTAGAACATATCTATGTGCTAATAATAATCCCATTTTTGTTAGTGTAACATTAGAGATACTCTCAACCAATCATCTAATAGTAGAAAATATTTTTGATTTCCCATGTAGTTTAGATTGATTGGATGTGTCGTTAAAACATCCAAATTGATTGAATCTTGTCTCAATATCATCCATGTATCTATAATAAAAGGTTAGACGCTTCTCTACTAAATAGAATTCTAAAATAGATCCTTCAAGTTGAGATTTTGTCACACATATGATTTTAAATGGACAAGTTATCTATGAAACAAAATAAATAAAACAAAATTATGAATTTAATGGAGTTTAGATAATGTTTAATTAAGATTAAAAATATATAAGTAAAGTATAACTTAATTGGATAAATCGATTGATAATGTACATGGACTTCTAATTTAGTTTCCTTGACCAAATGCACAGTAAAATTCATCAGGAAAGTAATAAATGGAATGCTAAATATAATCTCCGTTGAACAAAGTGTTAATTAAAATATCTTTTTAATGTTTTCAGGCCACGTGGTTGTAGAGTTTTCTCACATTGTTTTTTAAAGAATGTAAAAAATGGAGTACAACTGTTGTAACCTTTTCAAGTACAAATTTTCACAATTTCAATGGTATAAACTACTATAATAAAATATGTAAATCATGACTCTTCAATCCATATAACCTATGATGTTTGAAGTATACACACCTTGAGATGTTTCTTTAATACCAATAATATACCTTCACATGGTTTAAAATACAATAGAATGTATCTTCATCCCTATTTTTCATTGAAAAAAATTTCAAAGCATACTTTTCATACTCAAGTAGCCAGATTTCATACTTTATGTTCACTATTTTTAATTCCTTCAAAAAATTTAGGTGGGTCTTATATTTTACATGATATTTATGAAAATGGAAGTTAAAATTATGAAAATAATTCTTCTAAATATGCATAACATCAACATTATTACACGACAAATTAAATTTCCAATACTGAGGTTTGAAGAATAAACTTTTTTTCTTTCATTATTGCATTACAATTTCACTTAGCGATGCACTTCAAACTTATTTCACGCTATCATTTAAATGATGTACCTTCCCAAATTTTGTTTCAACATTTCCATACTTTTTAAATATTCCAAAACCTATCAACAAATTTGTAGGTGGTCTATGATCAATAGAACCACTGAATTTTGACTTATTCAACAGAGATATATGAGATGCATTGATAATTCTTAGATGACATAAGAAACACCATTATTTACAATAAGGAAGTAGTTTAGGATAAAAATAAAATTTAGAAATAAGATAATACAACCTATGTAAGTGTTCAAACCAAATAATTTCCCATTTCCAGGGAAATCTCTAATGGTCTACGTTAGAGACAACATATATTTGGAACAATATTCTAGAAGATGTATCATATACCCCAACATTGTTTCTCCATAACTCTATTAATTATTCAATTAAAGGCTATAATTATACATCAATATAATTTATCAAAAAAAAATGAGAATAATCATCAAAATGGTTAATGTTTTTTGTTTCATACACAACCATAGAGGTAGATTTTAAGGGATCAAAACAACTAACCAAATTATATAATTGTTGCTCAATGTCCCAAATGGGTTGAATCCATCAATAGCCAATCCCAATCTCACATTACTATAATTTGATGAGAAATTGGTATGTAATGAATCAAATTTATTCCATGATTTTTAATCTCTTGTATGTTTCATTAACCTATCATTTTTATTATCTATATAATTCCACTTTATGTGCTCAGTGGTTTTCAATAACATGAATAATATTTGTAATCATGGTTTTAAAGGGAAGTAACATAAATCCTATATATGGATATTATTTTTCTTCTTCTTCATAGTAGTATATTTATTCAAACATTCAAATTCACCCATTTAATTCCATCTAGATGAAATTTTTTTACAATCCCTTGGGCTTTTATCTTTTCCCCAGTAAATAATGCAATCAATGGGAAAATAATGAATTTTGGTATAATTCACAAAAAATCTTGTTAACAACATTTTTCATATCATAAAAGACCCAAGAATATTAGATTCAAGAAATCAATCACACAATAACTCCAATATCATGGACATAAACTTATTTTTAATTCTGTATAGGCATTTGAAATCATACAACTTCAGTAAAAAAGGATGTTTCAAATATTTCAGGCATCCACCATACAACTACCGGTTTCCATCATCAAATAAAACATGAAACAAATTTTTATACTCAGTAAATTTATTTCATACATTATTATCCAAATAATAAATATTATGATCCAATGATATGTTATAATCTTGATCTGGTTGTCCTATAATTCCAAAAAAAGAACTTTTAGAGTTTTTATTTGTCTCACCCTTAACTGGTTGTTCTAATATGTTTTTATGCTTATTTTGTTGTGTTTCAATGATGAAAGTGTCATTTATATGTTTTTTTATTTCATTTTATATTTTCTAGGATGTTGGGAGCTCATTCTATTGATTGAAATTATTTCTCAAACATTCTGTAACGTTCGATTCTCTATGAAAAATCTAACAAAATTATTGGGAAGGGAATTTCCTCAATATCAAGTTTTAATAAACATCATGTCTCTTAAAACATATTATAAATTTAAATTTAGTACATGTAAATATTAATTTCGTATTAACTGATCGATTGGAAATCTTAAAATCTAAACACTCCTTCAAATCCATAGTATAATGAGGAATGTTCCCTAATAATTTGATCAAACTTTTATCCATATATATCACAATATGAGTACACATTGTTTAAAAAATTAAAACACTTAAGTATTAATAAGTACGAAAAGAGATAAATAGAAGTGAAAAAAAACAACCCAAGTAGTAATAAGAAGAGTTATATAATTAATAAAAATGTAAAATAAAAAAAAGAAAATAAATCATGGATAATATTATGTAAAATAGAAGTAAGGGAAAAACCTTACAATCTTTAATAATCACACGAAGATGAATCAATAAGAATCATCCACACATGGTATCTTAATTCTCCTTAGGAATAACTATAGTTACATAAAGATCAAGAGGGTCTCACACATTTATAAGAACACTTTTCTTAATGTATCAATCAAGCTTTCAAACGGAGATTCATAAGCCAATTAATTTTCACAACATTGGAAAACCACATTTAAAATTTTATTTGATAATAATTTATCCAATTTCACATTGAGAACCAATTTATAAATCTATCTATTTCCATAAAAAACTTTTTAAGGAATAACATCCATCTTTAATGAAAGTCAACTGGTGTAAAGCCACTATTTTTCAAGACCAAACATTCAAATTTTTAAAACACTTCAAGACACCATGAGACTTATGGTCTCGAAACCATTTAACAAATTATTAATGTTCAAATTACATAAATTCCAAAAACATGACTCTATGAAAACACACACATATTTTAAAGATAAAACTAGTGTCGAACACCCCTTTAAGTAGTTAATTACCATTTAATATCCATCATTAATTTTAAAAAACACTTGGTATGGGACCTAGTTCTATACAATGTGTTTAAACCATTTAAAACCATTTAAATACCAAAATGGGTTTATTATCCAAAAAAATACTTCAAAAACCATTTCCAAGGGGGCCACTCAACTACTTTCACATGATTTATGCATGTGACATATCTATGATTGGAACAAAATAAATATTCAAATTATTTATATCATACTGCAAGAATATAAAATACGTCTGAAATAATAAGAAATCATTTAAAATCATCCAATAAATATAAATTGTGGGTATAAACCCTATATTCATGGGAATAGGAAATACCCACAATTCCATGAATTGTGGCCTCTAGAGGTGTCGGTATAGAGCTATTCCAATATTTTCTATAGAAACTATGGTTATAGCATTTGAGATTTCGATAATACCCATAGTTTTAGTTAAAATATTGAAAAATATCAATACCCATGGTTTACAAAACCATCGGTACATGTTATTTTACTAGACATAATTTTCCCACTGTTCATTGAACCATGGAAACAAATACCTATATCATGCAGGCAGTTGCAGCCTTCCTACCATTGTAAAGATGTAAAAAATACAAACCACAGTATATGTTATATATCATGAGTGAATTGAAATATTTTACATACAAACTTGTACATTAATTTATTTACATATAAAAATGGTTAAAAAACAAACCTATTAAACCTATCAATATGAAACAATATAACCACAACTCATTCTTTTTGAGTCTATATTTTTTTGTTTTTTAAATCTTTCATGTTTGTCTAAATTTCTCATTGAATTACTTCCCCATATACATGATTCTATTGTTATAACTTTCCATAGATCATTTCAATACAATTCCATGGCCACCTAAACAAGGTTGAACCTTGATCCAATAATTGGAGTTCCAAATAGAGTATGATGTGACCACTTCTATTGAAGAACAAAGTCTCCTAAGGTGAACTTAGACAACCATAGTTCACCATTATCGAAAATGTTATTAACTGAGTAAGTGGTATGAAAAATCTTATTTATATGGAAACTTATACTTCTATTATCCTCTCAAGGAAATATTAAAAAAAATAATTAAGAACCAAATATTTTGATAACACAATTTTTTATTGGAAAACTTTTACACATATTAATGAGACACTAGTTTCTGAAATCACATCATCATTTAAAAATAATCAAGTTGTTGTGGTAGTCCAATTGCATGATCTAAACAGAGGTGTTTACTAATTATCGACATCAAAATAAAATTATTTCTCAATACACTCACTTTAAACCCACCTAAATGATGAGTAATAAATTCTACTACTTGATCCATCATAGTTTTTGAGTTTCTCTCCATCGCTAGCCAGCTAAATTAGTCTAGCCACCTAGAATAGTAAATTGATATTTCTAGTTGATTCATGGTCATATTAGTGCTTTCAATTGATGTGTGGTGATTTTAAGTGAAATAATTGAAAAAAAAATTGACAAAAACCCATGGGATATTAATGAATGTTTTACTCAGAATTTCAAACAAAAACTCTCTAGTGCGTGATGGAACCAATGTATTTCTATTGTTTCATTGGGATAAAATCTAATCATCAACTAAAATAATTTATAGTAGCTCATGATATGATATTACATTATCAAACTGATTATGAATGTGAATTTCTATTTATTAGTCCCAATGCATTACCATTTCAGACCCTTTTAAAGCCATAGCATTTCCCGAACCAATATATGTTGTATAGTCTCCCAAATCTTCTCATTGTAAATTCCAATATACTAAATCCTTATTATTGAGAATTCACAATTTATTCTTAATCATTACCAATCCATACAAATGTATTCCAGGTTTATTAGGATTTCACATGGTTCGTACAAAATAATGGCCTCGTTGGACTAGGAATGACTCCGATGGACTAAGGTGGTTAGGTTATGACCATAAGCTAGCAAAAATTTCTACGGATCAAGGAATCCCTACTTGGAAAGGATTTTATCTGAAAAAATTAATTAAAAAAGTGTAAAATAATAAAAAAATCTGCATGACCCATTTGTACGTCAAACGCCCATGTCGAAGGAGAAGAAAATAAATATAAGCAACAAAGTATAAATGAAGACTAAAATGAAACACACTAATTAATCCCACCACTACCCAGACTTCCCTCCCCTATAAAAAACTCATTTTGTCCACCTCAAGTTCCCTTCTATACCCCTTCATTGAATATAACTACCCTCAATCTATAGAAAGCGGTAAAAGGCCTAAGTGTTCAGTTTAATGAAGAAAATAAAATCAAAAATAAACTATAACATACATATCTCCAATAACTATACAAGTCATTACTCAACATATTAGAGCCACAACAACCCATGGTTCAAAACATGTTCTTACAAGCAAGTGAAAAATAGATTATATTAGTTCAAGAGGATGTGGTTCCACAAATTTTTTTGGTTTTATTTATCTATGATCTTTTTTCTTGGTTATGTTATGTATAGTTTAATTTGATATATAGTGTTTATTTTTGTTTTTTCTAGTTGACATTACTTTACTCTGGAACACATCAATTTTGTTTTATTTATTTAAGTCCTATTCTAAATAATTGTATTTATTTCAATTCAGTTATGTTTTGTTTTAGTTATTCGTATTCAATTTATATTTCATTTTAGGTTTTTTTCATTCATTTTAGTTTAGATTGAATTATCATTAACTAGGAAATGTTGGGTCAGTTTTGTTAAATACATGGTTTTTGTGACATTTTCATTAGATTTAATTTTTCTTATTTTTGTTTTGTTTATTTCTGTTTTCATCATATTAATTTGAAATCATTATATTTGGTCTAATTTTATTCATCATTTTTAATATAATATTAGTTAATGTTAGATTAGTTTGACATTGTTTAATATATTATCATCCAATTTTTTTTATATTTGAATTATATTTTCTTGATCTTGATCATTCTAGATCTATTAAGATTGATATAATTTACATTTGTACTAGTAAGGTTCAGTTAGTTTGTTAATGATTCTTTCAAAACGTTTGATTTTATTTTGTATTTGGTTTTATTATATCTATTATGGTTTTGTATAGTTACACATTATTTAGTTCAACTCATTTTGGGGTTAATAATCATAATCTTATTTAGTTTGGTTTCATGTGGCTCATCTTGGTTTTTTATGTTTGATGAAATCCAAATAGATTTAATCTGGAGAGGTCTAGCTTGATTATACTAATTATGTATGATAAACTTAGGTACAATATGATATTATTTTATTTAGATTTGGTTAGTTTTAATTAATATGTTTTTTATAGGAAAATTTAATTTATTCTACACTCATTTAACAATATTCAGTTTTAATTTTTATAGGTTAATACAATTCAAATTACTTTGGTTTTTCCTATTTATATTTTGTCACATTTCATTCAATTTAATATATTTTAATGTATCTCAATTTTATATAGGTTATTTTTGTTTTCTTCAAGTCTTTTTAGGAACATTACTCTAATAAATTGGTATCACTTTTTAGTAAAAAACATGCAGTGAAATACAAGAAATCAATGATTCTTTAAATTTAATGGCCAATTCATAAGGGAACCTACCTCAAACTCAGGGCGCTCTGGTTATGAGGAAAAACATTCGAATCTAACCTTTACATCTTGCATGAATATGAGCTTTAGTGTATATATAAGGATACCTATCCCTTATATACATATTTTCATGGCGCAATATGTATAATGAGATCCTTACATATATTCTTATACTTGCATATAACCCTTTACCTTACATAAGTATGCATTTTTTATATATATACACAAGAACACCTATCCCCATTACATATATTCATACTGACACGGGTAAATATATATATATATATATATATATATATATATATGAGAACTAATATATGTTTATTCCTACCTATGAATACATATGAAATTCACCTCTAAAAATGGAAACCCAAAACCACCACAACAGTTCCAAAATACTCTAGGAAAAACACTAAAAACTCAAAACCCAAAAACCACTAAATAAAAAAATTAAAAGAATTGAAATTGAAAAAACCATACATGAAACCCATGGATATCCAACTACCATTGATGATTATGGCAATAACTATCCTCAATTGGAACCAAGATCCCTAAACATCAAGAATCGACAAAAAGAAAAACCCTCCTAAATGAGTTATGGTTCTGTTGTAGGGATAAAAAATGAAATGAATAGTGAAGAGTAAACCAAAAATATCATATATGTCAATTCATTAAAAATAAAACAAATTCTAAAGAAAACACTACTTCTCCAATAATTTTACAATTATTTTACAAAATAAGAGCATTGGATTCAATTGTGTTTCAAAACATCAAAAACAATTAATATAATTATAGAAAAATCCCACCTATAAAAAATCCAAATTAAAAAATGACTTAAATATAATTTAACATCCAAAAATAATAACATTAAATAGTAGGATACAATTAATTCAGATGTAGAGTATATTGAGACATCTTTTTTTAAACATGTAATAAGGAAATTTTATTCCAAAACATAAAGTGTATCATGATTTCATTTCGAAAAAAATATAATAGAAATAAAAAATATATTAAGATAATCCAAAGGATAATTAATTTTTGTACATTGGGTGTTTAATTTGAAATAGTTATTTATAAGAGTAATTACATGGGATGATATCCAAATTGGTGTATAATACTATACATTTAAATGAGATAAAATAGTATAAGGGATAGCTAACAGATGAAGAACATGCCAATTTATTCATGTAAATTTTAGTATATGGGATAAATAATAAATCAACAAAGTATTAAAAAATGAGAGTATAAAATTTATTAGCAATTACATCCAAAAATATAAATTGGTAGGATCTATATTAAAAATAATAAATATCAACAGCACTGAGAATTCCAAAAAAATGGTATTTTATAACCATAGAAAGAACATTAAGTGTAAAGTGTATAATAGTAGACAATATTAAATGATAGTGCATAATCTATTAGTATATTGTATATCATCTGATATGTAATTATTATAATGATCTGTTTTATCTCTTTATGATCATTAAATGAAAATCTATACTAAAAAGTTTAAGACTAACTGTTACATGTGACATGTATTTATCAAACATACATCAAACATATCATCGCACACTAACCGTTTGTTTTAGAAAGAGTAATAAACAATATTTTAGTAATAAAAATACATCAATTGAAGTAAAACAAACTCAAATTCCTAATTTTATACTAATAAATTTTAGAATTAATATTAAATAATAGACATACATATGTTATTATAACGAAATATGAAATAAAAACATGGAATAATAAAGATGAAATTGAAAATATAGTGTAAAAAAATTGCAATGATGCTAAGTTGGAGGTATATATTTATATATATATATACATAATGTGAAGAAAATTTTATTCCAACTTAGTCTGGTCTATATGATAATTGATGTGGTGTAGATTTTAGAAATTATAGGAAAGAAGACTCCTACTGAGGATAGAAAAACACCTGAGGGTGATTCCAAGGTGCATGATTGTACAGTGTTGGATGAAGGCCCAAATATGGTGAGGTCAAATTGGAGCAGAGAGGAAGAAACACTTGGAACTTGTTTTAAATTCCAAGGAGGAAATTTTAGAAGAATCCCTTTATATCAACGCTTCAAAAGAGGTAGTCAAAGAGATGTATGAGAGAATGATTCAAGTTTCCATTAATGGCTATCAAAGGAAATGGATTGATAATCAAGATTACATTTTGGTTTAAGGATTCAGTTAAGGGGAGATAAATTTGGAATAATATATTAAAACTTGGAAAAAAGTGGAAAATTAGATTGAATCTCCTTTATAAGTCGATCTGGATATCCGAGTACCTCTATATAATTGGAGAATATTTAGATTATTAGACTATAATATCCTTATATTTTTTTGATTACTTTTTAGATCTTTTGTGGTTAGTATACTGTAAAGGTCTTATTATGTTTCCCAATTTTCCATAACTAATTTTTTGAAATAAAAAATTTAATTTTCAATCTCTTGAGACCTTACAATTTATCAATAATGCAATTCTACTGATTCAATATCAAAAATTTTAAAACTGTATGTTGAGGGAGTTTATGTGAGGTTTACCGATTTAGTGTTTATTGATGACTTTCCAAATGAAAAAATAGATAGTAAAATCAAATGAGTAGAAAATCAAAATTTGAAAATCCAACATGAAAAATAATTTCACCAGAAAAGAAATCATGATCAAATGTAAAAGGAATATCTAGGGAATAATATAATATTGAATTACCTGTAGAAAAGAAAATAATGGAATGAACACACCGACTATAATATCATTGGTAATTATAATATTAAATCTCTTTATAAATAAAACAACATACTTCAAACATAGGTTTATTAAAAGATAATGAAGTAGGAAACAATAAATATAGAAAAAATATTATTTTAAAATATTTACCAAGAATAGTATGTAAAGCAGAAATGTTCTAAGATAATGGAAAATTAGTTGGGAAATAGGAAATGAGAAAAATTAAATTTTAATAACATAGTCAAATTCGAGTAGGATAACATTAAAAAATGAAAATAATACCACATTTGATAAGTTTGATATAAGATACACCAAACCAAAGGCCTCATAAAAGAATATAGATCATGTTAAGGGGTAGTCTAGGACAACTAGAGATTCTAACTACAATTCTATGGTCTAAAGAAAAATTAAAATGAAATTATATATTTCATATATAAGGGTTGAGATATAATTTAAAATCAAAGGAAAAGTAATATATTTTGAATTAAACTTACCTATGATGTAGTTAGTGAATATTGAGACCACTAAAAAGATGAACGAATAGGTTTTAACCTGTTAATATTAGTGGTATAGTTTAAAATTAATTGATTCTATAAAGTAATGGATCTAGAATCAAGATTTTGTTGGTAATCAGGGAGACCCACGTAAATAATGGTTTATGGATATGTAATAAAGGGAGTTGAGATGGAGGTGGAGGTGGAGGAATAGGAAGAAGAAAAGGTGGAGGTGGAGGTAGTGGTGGAGGTAGAGGCAGAAATAGAGGTGGAGGTGGAGGAGGTAGAGGCAGGGAGGTGGAGGTAGGGTGGAGGAGGCAGAGAAGAGGAGGCGGAGGTGGAAACTGAGGTGGAGGCAGGAATTTGAAAGTGGGAGGCATGGGTGAGGTGGCGGAAGCAGAGGCCAGGAGATCGAGGTTGAGGTAGATGCGGGGAGGGGAGGGAAGACCAAGGAAGACATATATCATAAGAGGGGATATTCGGGCTCTGGGAGGGAGATCTCACCCTGGAAACATTCATTAAATGAGTTTTGAGGTAGATGGTTAAATCATTATGTTTTATTTCATGTTTAATTATCATCTTTGTGTTAATGTTATATATAATGTTGCATAGTGTCATTAATGTTGATGATTCAGTAAGATATATTATGGTGAGTTGGGTCAAAGGCTAGTGTTTGTTATTTTTTAATTGTACTATATATTTATTCGACACAGGGGAACTTCTTTTTTTATAATATTAGATGTATGTATTTTATTATAATGATTTATGGATATTTCATATCATTTAGAATATTTACTTATCTATATGGGATTATGGGATTAAATAGCGTCTTTGTATTTTATTTTTCCATAGGTTTTGAGTATGTTTCATGTATATACAATTCATAATGAATTTTTGGGGGATCCATGCCTGAAATTTGGGGGTTATTTTGAGGGCATAGTCTCCCCATATTTAACATAGATCCTTGGTGTTTTTGGTAGCCTATTGAGTATGGGTTGGTACACCATAAGACTTATTTCATTTTAGCTTAGGTAGAAACATGGGTAAGTAGGATAAAAAGTTATATATTCTCTGTATTTAATGTGTTGGAAGAACATAGTTACCCATGGTATGAAAATCCTTTATTGCAAAAAATTTCTTTCAAGGAATACAACAAACCCTACTGGAATGAACATAAAAAACCATAAGTAAGTGTTCATCAAGACATAAATGATTCAATTACTATTTGTAAAGTTCCCCTAAATAACAATATTAAAAAATACATAATTAAGATCATAGAAATGAATTCCAATGTAAATAGAATACTTTTAAAAAAAATATTAAATAATTATTTCAATTTTCTCTTAAGTGAAATCATTGATCTCAGTATAATCATATTTATTATTTAAAAAACGTTTTCTAAAAGTTAATATAGCCTAAATAGTAAAATAATTTATTTTATTCTTTATATTTATAATATAACAAAAATATGACTTATTATAAAAATATATATAATTATCACGAACATACTAAAGATATATATATTGTGTTTTTCTCATGAATGAGCCCAATACTGTGTAAATATTGAATTAATAAACTAATTTTTAATCCTCTATGATGATTCTAGTTTCTTGTATTTTGTTGAAGCATGATATGATTACATTATAAAAAAAGAATTATTTTCTACGGAATAATGGTGGTGATATTTAAAATAATTAGTGGAGTTATAGATGAAAAGAGTGGGGGTGAATTTCCCTTACAAAAATTAAAAAAATTACAAAAAAATAAATGATAAAATATATTGATGTAATAAATAATTTTTATACAAATTAAATGTTTACATTAAATATTAAATAATAATGTATAACTTCAGAATTATTTTATCCAATTTATGCAATTATTCATATTGAGTTTGATGTGTAGCAAGAAAAAAATAATCGATGTAGGAAATAAAATAAGTTAACGTTGTTTGATAATGGAGTTCAAAAGTATCTTGATGTGATCCTATAAGTCTCATCTCTTTAGTTTGATAGGTTTGTGTTATTTCTCCCTTGATCTTAGTGGTGACTGAGAAACCCATCCTTCACTTTTATGGTTGTGATCACCCTCTTTAACATTGTTAGTAGTCAAAGAACTCATCCCTCAATTTTGTGGTAGTGTGCACCCATTGTAGAAAGAGATGATAAGAAGGTTTTCTTCACTGAAATACTATTAAAATATACTTCCTGATCTCTCAAAATAATTTTTACAAATTTATATTATAGAAATATAGATTAAAGAAGAAGATATCCAAAAATATTGATGAATAAACGTAGATGGAACTTGAGAGAACTTTGATATTAGAGTAAAATCACTAGAGCTATGCCGTTAGTGTTTAAATTATTTGATAAATGATTGGTTTATGTATAGGCCTCCAACAAATCATATTTATAGGCTTCAAAAACACTAGGAATATTCTATAATCTCCAATCCTTACTAAGCATCATCAAATATCAATTATGAGTTTTGAGGTCTGCTAAAAATTGAATATTTGACTTGTTGTTCAAACACAACAGAAAAAGATGGTAGACTCCACTAGGTAAATGTTGGAACACATAGGTTAAAGAGATTATGGATAAAATCTACTAGGTAGTTAGTGTTTTCAACCAATTATCTGGTGGGCTTCAAATAGTTTCAGTAGTTTTTCCTTCTTCCACTGGATGGTCGATGGACCTACACCGGGTAGCCAGTGGGTCTACTGTTGGAATCATACTACTTAAAACCTTTTACTAGGTAGTTGGTTCCCAAGAATGGGAAATCGGTATAGCCTATGGTTTCCAAAAACACTTTCATATCCCACCATTCTTTTATCCAAACCCTTGTATCCATCCACAAACTTCATCCTATGATACTAGAACAAGTTAAATGATAGTTTAATCATTAAAAATATTCATAAAGTATCCTGTCAAGTATATAAATATTTCAACATGATCTATTAATATGATGAATTTAATTTTAAATAATATTTCTAAAAAACCTTTAATGAAAATATAAAAACCTTAACTGAGTTTTTTTATCAGGATAACACTATGAGAGAGATATAGGTACAATAATATCTCTCTTTTTGATGATCATATCCATTTAATATAAAAAGGTATATCAAGTGAATCAGGAGGTAAGGATATAGTAATATATTCAAAAATATCAAAAATATCTTTAGAATACTAAAGAATTAAATGTACTAACATTCCATTTATGAAATAAAAAGGTAAAAAAATTTAAACAAATCTCCCCCTTTGAAAAACATTTTAAATAATGTTGCTCAATGTAAAATGTATAACCCAAACTCCTTTTTTCCCTATGGTTTCAGGCACATTACAATATTTTATTTATTTTTATCTTATATAATTTTTGGTTTATGTTTTGATATGTTTTGGGAGGTTATGACATGTTTTGGACGTGTTTATAGAGATGTATGGTTAGTATAAACTGTGCACCACATCCAAGAAACTCTTCAACATGTTTTGGAAGTCACTATAAAGGAGACCAGTTATTGCACGGTTTGGCCAAACCATGTGACTTCCCAGGGGAAACAATGAAAAATATGATAGAGGGAAAATATCACTTGATTCACAATTTTTCTAACCATTTTATCCAACCATGTGAGGTTTTTCATTGATATATTACCACTACATGTTTTGCGTAAGGGTTGCTAAACTATGTGTCCAAAACTTGTGACGTGAATAAATTAATCTAAAGAATTAATGTCAAACAATTTTAAGGAATTGATACTCACATTATTCTCCTATTATTCTAGGGTCTCAAGCCCCCTCCCTACCAAGGCTCATTTGAAAAATTTATTTGATTTGAAGTGATATTTTGTTGAATCAAAGTGCATTGGAGATCCAGATTCACCAGTAGGATGTGGTTTTTCTATCTATCATTGGATCATTATTTTTTTCCCTTACCTGAATTATAAGATCAATTAACCATATTTAGATATATATTGATTATTTAAGATATTGATGATATCATGTTGGATATATTTAATAGGATAATATCCATTGTATGATTTAGAATATCTTAGTGTTTTTCTTAATTTTGTCTAATTGTTGAGACGTATGTGGCTTCTCTCACATATCTACATATTCTAGAACATGAAGGTTTGGTTTTAATTAAATGTTTTTCTTGAAGTTTTGTGTAAACCATGTGTGATTCATGGTGAAAATACCTTTTGGTTATGGATTTTAAAGTCTTCTTAAATTGGATGTATTTTTAAAAATCCCATTTTTAATAATTTTAATATGATGGTTTTAAAATTAATGGATGGTTTTAATGAATCAAAATTGTTTAATGAAATTATTTTAATAAATAATGGGTATATTTTGAATGGTTTGGTATGGAATTTGTAATACATTGTTTTTGTGATTTCATTGTAGGAATGACCCTGAGGAAGGAACATGTTCCATTAGGGAACATAGATATTGGTTACTTTATGATGACTTGGTGGATTAATGATAGAAAACTCTTGAGTATGAAACTATCACCTGGAATTCCTGTTTTTGTGTATTTATGGAAACATGGAAATGGGTATATCAATTACTAAGAAATTATTCATAGTATTTGTCTATTTTTTCCCTTTTAAATATTTTTTGGCTTTTATATAAATTATTTCAGCTAGTCAAAAAAAATTTATATGAATGTTCTCACTAGTTATTATCATAGTTTAATGAGTTGGGAATTTTTTGGGGAAATCATCTAAATATTATTATCACCCAATTCTTGGAAACTTTAGTTCATTTTTATATTTAATTTATTAGGATGTAGAAAATGGGAAGGTATGACATTTCTCTAGAGATTCATCATAATACCTTGTGTTTAGTAGGTGGAGTTAGAGCTTAGAGCATGATGGATGGGGTATTTTATTGGTTTTGGTCTTGTAATCCTTTGGGTATTTTTGGGTTTTTTTCATTTTTTAAATGTCAATCAGATATTTTTGGTTTTTTGGTTGTCATTTGAGATTACATGGTTTTGTTCATGCATCATATATATTTCCTTGGATGTTTATTGTTCATTATTGAATCATTTCATTATATTTAAAGGTAAAGTCATCCACTAATGTCTTCTAAAGACCTTGGAATTTATTTTTCATCTTTTGGTGTCTTGAGGATGTCCCCTAAGGCCAATAACACCTCTATCACTTTTGATGTAAATTAGGATGGAAGTTTTCTAACAAATAGTATCAATTTTGTTCGGTCCTTAAGTTGGAACTGGTATCAATTGTGTTTTTTCCTAGAGTTGGAAATGGTATCATTATTTCGGTCTTTGAGTTAGAAATTGCATTAGTCTTGGTAATTTAGTATATATTTTGGGATGGTAGCAAGGATATAGGAATTACAGAACATTAAATGTATATCATAAAAATATTTTGCTAAACATTTTATTTTGAACTTCATGTTTCTAGGTAGTTTGCGTAGATAAGTGTTTTTACACACTTCTAGGTGAGTTTTCATATCATATTCCTGGGTTTATTCAGTCCAGATTTCATATCATGAATTTTTAGAAAGTCTTCCCACTAGGATAAAATTGTCCATATTTACTTTTATGATTTTTGTAAAATGGTAAAAATTGTAAAAATATATGGATTTCAAAAAAAATTATAATGTTTCCTTATGGTTATTTTAAATTTTCTAAGCCTTTAGTTTCTAGTGACTGTTAACTAAGTGATATATTATCCTAGTTATATAAATGTCACCTAGTAGACATCTTTGGAATCAATAGGAAGAGGTAGCTGAAAATGTGGTTGAAAATGAGACATAAGTGAACTAAGACATGGTCCAAATAATCATTCTGGATTTTTAATATATGGAAAGTTGTAATTGGAATAAAGAGCCTCAATAGGTGGACCAATCATTCTATTTTCAAAAGTAGAATACACCCATATTTTATTGGTATTAAGAACCTAATAAAGTAGTGTTATGCGGATCACTTTTTCAGATTACCATGAACACCAACCAATTTTAAAGTTATGTTTGAAACATACATGCTTATGGATATGAAATTCCAATAGTGGGAGTTAGTGGTTCAGTCTAAAGAATAAAATTTCATTACATGGGGTGATTATAAAGAAATTTTATACTAAAAAATTATTCCTCACACCTTTTAGATCGTGATAAAAATATATTTATTCATCTTAAAATAAGATAATATCTGAGTGAAAGAGTATGCATCTATGTGAATGAAATTATTTCACTTTTCATAAAAAGTAGCTAAAACAACATCCATGAAGGTATTCAGTTTTGAGTCAGGGTTATGAACATGAATTTTCTTGAGGATTATTTTCCTTTTTATTATAGACTATAACTGATGGTAAATTGAGAAAAGATGAAAAAAGGGATATATCATGAAATATTTCTAAAGTAAGTGAGTTTATCAAAATGGGAATAAGTGGGAACTTTAATACGGAGAATAAGAATAAGAGAGACACATACTCCCAAAGTGGCGGAACATCTCAAAACTAGACCATGGGATTAGTTAGTTTTCCTCCAAAACCCATGAGTATGTTGTGATGTTTCCAATATGGTTCTTTTGATCATCTCAAGTGATATTTCATTAAATCACCAAGATCATGTCACAACTGTAACAATATGGGACATCTCCATCATTATTTTCATAATGCTCCAAACACTGGTTATGGGATTACAACCTCCTAAACATAGTATGATTCAATGGGATAGTCTCATTATAATAACACCCTTCCTCAAAACCAAGAATGTCAAGTTAATTTTAATAACACTAAAACTATATGACATGATAATAAAGAGAACGTTACAATGGTTACACAATTTTATGGTGTAGAGAAAGTAATCAAGGATTATCAATTTATTCCACCAATTGTATGACGAATGGTTCTATTGAAGTATACCCTTTTGAAATCCTTTTTTGATATGGATGTTTCCCAATCTTTTATTTCTTATCATGTTGTTAATATTATCAGTTTTAATGTGGATATGACCCCTTCAATTTTGAAATAAAAAATTATCCTTGGCTGGTGAGAGTGTCAAGATTTTAAGCGTGCATCATATATGATGACAATAAATGGGGTGGAATTGGTATGGCACTTCTCTGTCTTTGATATGGACATATATTAATTGATTATGTTAGTGGATTGGTTGAAAATATCCAAATCCTATATCAATTTTTATGATTGACAAGTAAGATTTAAATATTGAAATTGTGTTGAACATCTCTTTAAATGATATTGGGTAGTGGATTTTAGTAGATCAGGGCCTTTGGTACTGATTGTTAGAATTATATAATATCAGTTGGAAGTGGTTATATTAGAATCTATGAACGAAATCAGAAATCGGTATTTTCTAACCATAGTTGACCAGCTTCTTGATGTTTTTCCTAAAAATATAATGGGGTTTCCACCCATAAGGTAACTGGGTATAAAATTTATATCCTACCGAAGACTAATCCTTCTTACCCTTTAGCTTATAGGATGGTACAAATAGAATTTAGATAATTGAATGTCTATCTTTAAAAATTGGAAATAAAACGGTTCATTTAATCGAGCACATCCCCATGGGAAGCGTAAATTATTTTTATAAAGAATGTGGATGTAACTCTTAGACTCTATATAGATTATTGTAATCTTAACCAAGTTATCATTAAGAATTGGTATTCTCTTCCCGTAATTTATCTCTTCATCATTTGATGGGTATTAAATGGTTCTCAAAAATTGATTCAGAAAGTGGATATTATTAAAATGTATTTTTAGAGCAGCAATGGACATTATGAGTGTGTATTCATGCCTTTTGGTTTTACAAATGAACCAGTGGTATTTATGGAGTTTATGAATAATATATTTTATAAATCTCTTGAATCTGTTATGGTGGTGTTAATTGATGATACTCTGGTGTTTTATACGACTAAATAAGATCATGGGAAACATATGGAAATAGTTTTAAGAATATTTATGGATCATTACCTTAATTGAAAGCTTTCAAAGTGTGATTTTTTGAAAGAGTAGGTATGTTTTCTTTTGTCCCATCTTTTTTTAAAATGAGTTGTTATAGATCATAAAAATATATAGGATGTTATCTCATGGAAATCATATAATAATGTTTTATAGATATATAGTTTCTTTAGATTAATAGGATACTATAGACAATTTTTTTATGATTTTTCATGTCTTGCATCACAGTTGACGACCTTTATGAGAAATGGTGCCCCTTTCCAATGGAGTATTCATTCCTAAAAATCCTTCCAATAACTCATGGTTTGCCTCATGTCAGCACCAATCCTTATATTACTAGATGTAGTACAATTCTATTTGGTCTATTTTGATTCATCGTGATCTGGGTTAGGTTGTGATCTCATGTAGGGAGCTCAAGTATTTTCTTATAGATCATGATAGTTATACTTAAATGAGAAAACCTACATGAGAAATAATTTAGAACCAGTTGATTTAGTCCATTACTTGAATAATTTCCATAATTATCATTTTTTGTGACAAATTGATGTTGTTTATAGATTATAAGATATTAAAACACATTTTATCTCAATGAAAATTTTACTTAAGGAATTTTATATGGATGGAATATCGTTAAATGTTTAACTTTAACTTGATATATACATTAGGTAAAGTAAAATTAGTGGCCAATGAATTGAGTAGGAAGTTGTATAACTTGTTTGATAAAGAGGATTCTGATCAATGGAAGTTAATATCAGTTATAGATGACATGTATCTAGATTGTGCAGAGAAAGGTAACACTACAGTTTTCTTTCCAGTTTATTTTTTACTTGATTTGGTGGCATAGATGAGGAATGTTCAGAACGCTGATCCAAAATGTATTTTGATGAGGTCAAAAATCAATGGCGAGGGGACCATTCAGATATGGATTCTAGATCATAGATTTATGTTGTGTTTTAGAGATCGGATTTTGGAGCCTCCAAGTTATCAAGAACAAGTTATAAATTCCCACCACTATTAAAAAGGGGTTATTCATCCACATATCTAGAAGATGTAAAAATCATTGGAAAAATATTTGGTAGGTTAGAATGAAGATAAATATGGTAGAGTTTTTTTCAATATACCTCACCTATCAGTATGTCAAGGTAGAGCACTAATTTCCTGTTGGTATACTGTATTGTTTATAAATTTCTAGGTGTAAATAGGATAGAGTAGCTATGGTGTTTGTGATGGTTATACTAAGAATTACTAGGAAACACAATTCTATATGGGTGATTGTGGATAGTCTCATGAAGTTAGTCCACTTTATCCATAAAATTGAATCAAATATGGTGGAGTACCTGTCCAAAATCAACATTTGAGAAGTTAAAAAGTTGCATGGAATGCCATTTTAAATTGTTTCTGACCAAGACCATAGGTTCACATATTTTTTTTTCAAAAATCCTTACAATAGTCCCTTGGAAAATAGTTCACCATGAGCATATATTATCATTCTCAAATGGATAAGCAACCTAAGAGGACAATCCAAACTCCGGAATACATGATTAGTGATTATGTGAAGGATTTTGGGGGATAATGTGAAGATCACATACCATCATTATAGTTATCATACATTAATATTTATCACTACATGATTAATGTGGATCATTATAAATAATTGTATGGTTATCCTTTTCATTCTTCACTTTGTTGGGTGGAAACATGTGACACTTCACTCATCATACCTAACCTAGTTAAAGAAACAATAGAGAAGATTTAAATTATCAGAAAGAGAATGGAGAGGGCTCAGAGACATCATAAATTTTATGAAGATTAGCATTGACGGTTGTTATGGTTTTTTTGTAGCTGATCATGTTTTATTCATAATCTCTCCATGACTAAGAAATTTTCATTTTTGTAATTTGTTCAAGTTGTCTCCTTATTGCATTAGCCCATTGGGAAACCAGAATAGATATGTGAGGTATCATATCAGTTGGATCTACAAATAAGGTTTGGTTTGGTTCTAATTGTGTTTCATGTATCTAAATTGAAAATGTATCAACATGATACTAACAATGTCATTCAATGGTATGATATTGATATTGAACTTGTTTCTATACTGATTCATGTGTTGATACAGATTATGGATAGGAAAGAGAAGATATTTTAAGAAAAAATGTCATTTTAGTATGAATTTTGTTCCAACATGGTCAAATTAAAGAAGAAACATTATAATATAACAATGATATGTTATAATTGTGGCCATAACTCTTACTAGATAACATTGGTTCTGTACTTTATGAAGATGAAAATACCAACAGTGGGGAAATTTTTGTACCCCTAGTTTCATGTACTTTAACTTTTATAATGTATTTTGATCTTATATAATGATTAGGTTATGTTTTAGAAGGATTGGGGTTGTTTTGACTTGTTTTTTAGGTTCTTATGTAGGTTCATGGTTAGTGAACGGTTAGTAGAAATCACGTAGCACCTCCAAAAAATCATAAAACATGTTTTGGGAGTCATTATAGAGTTACACAGTTTGGCCAAACCATGCGATTACCCAAGGGAAACCATACAAACAAAAACAAAAGGAAAAGAATGGTTAGTGAATTGTTTTTCTAACTGTGTTATCCATCTGAGAAAGGTATGGTCTTGAGATAATATCACTTCATGATTATTGTTCTATTTTCAAAACCATGCATCTTAATCATGTGATAAGAATTAATTAATTTAAAAAGTTAATTTAACCCAGTTTTAGGCTCAGAAACCATCATTCTTCCCCTATTCTAATAGGTTTTTGAATTGTAATCCCTATAATGGATTCTTTGGAGATTTCCATTTATTTTATGTAAACTTATTTCAAATCAAAGTGTTGGAGATCAAGATTCATCGATAATTCATGGGTTCTCTCTCTCTTTAGATATTTTTATTTTATTTTACCATGATTATGAGATCTAGTCTTCCATGGATAGATCTATATTTTTTTGACTAATATCTTACTGATATATTTTGGGATTTATTTATGAGGAGGAGAACAATGTTATATCTATAATATCTTACTATCATTCTTTGTTTTTTCCAATCATTGAGAGGTAGGTGGATTCTCTCTCAACAACACTCATTATTGAACATGATATATTAGTTTTATTTAAATGTTTTGATTTATATTGTTGTATAAAACATATGTGGTTATTGATGATAACCCCTTATGGTTATTACCTTTGAAATCATGGTAAATTCAATGGATTTTAGAATACCCCAATGGTTATTATTTTAAAATGATGGATTCAAAATTATGGGATGGTTTTAATGAATGTATTTTTTATGATTAAATAACTTCAATAAATAATGGTTATATTTGAAATTGTTCAACATGAAATTTGGAATACATGGCCTATGTGAGTACATTTTAGAAATTTCCCTAAGGAAGGGGTGTTTAGTGTTGGGGTTGTTACTTAAGGCTCGTAACACCTCCATCACTTCTCAAGAAATTGATGAGGTGTGGTATGTTACTATACCGATATAAATAAATAAATAAATAAAATTCAAATATTTTTCCACCTTTATGATTATAGAAAAATAAATCAAAGAGGGAAATAAATATTTGATGAAAAAATCAAAATATTTTTTAAATATATTTTTAATTTTAAAATAATATATATTCAAAATTATTTATTATATAAAATCAAATATAACTTTAAAAAAAGAAGTAAAATCAGAAAACAGAAAAATTAAAACATATCTTAGCTTAACCCCCCCCCCCCCAATGAGTGCATTACAGAGACAAAGATATGAATAGAAAAGTGTAAAAAAAATTTAGCAGAGGAAAAAATATATTTAGAAAATAAAAAAAAGATATAAATAAAAAATAAATAGACTAGACATTTTGAAATAGAAAAGAGAGTGATAAAAAGAGAGAAATAAAGCAATGAATACAAAAGTAATAGAAAAGGATATCGAAAAGTTGGTACATACCTTTTTCAAGAAACTCATTTTATAAAAAAATGGTTTCTCAACCATTGAATGAATATTTCATTAAAATACATCAAAAAATCCTTAAGATGGGAAAACATACCTTGAAAGCATCCTCTCATTTTTATTTTTTCAACTAAAACTCAAAAAACATCATCATAGAGAAAATTATATGTATTATTTTTACTCATCATTAATATTCATTTAAGAGTGATAAAATAAAATAATAATAATAAGTAGATTGTAAACATAATTTATAATATATGTTTTAAAAAAACTATTAAAATATATTTAACAAACTATGTTTATTAAAAGTTTTAAAAAAAATTAGTTTAATATTGAAAAATTATGACAAAAATAACTTCTAATAAAAAATATGGCTTTCAGGTTAAAAAATAAGAAAAACCATTTTTACTTATAAAAATTAATTTAAAAACAAAATTCCCTCACAAATATAACTTTAGAAAATAAGAGATAAGTGTTCGACACAAATGAATAGACAATTGATATATAGGGATCATATCCAAGAGAGAAATTATAGAATATAGTTCAAAATAAATCAAAGATATCAAGAATTTAAGAAGAAATAGAACAAGAAAAATATTTAAATCAAACATATTATGAAAGGATTACTGAAAATAGTCATATTGAAATGGAAAGTGTCATAATAACACCATTCCTAAATCCAATTTAAATAAATTGAAACAATCAACTGGTAATAGTTTAGTTAAAATACCTTCTATTTGAAAGTCTATCCTAATAAATTTCAATAATATATCATGATTTTTGAATTGATATACTAATAAATAGTGAATAGGATCAATTTTACTAGGCAATGAATAATGGATAAATTTTTTTTGAAATAATTATGGTACTATTATTATCACTTCTAATAGGGATATGGTCATATGTAAGAGAAAATTCCATGAGAGTGTGTTTTATCCATATTATTTTGGCATAAAAACTCTCAATGGTTATGTATTCTACATTTAATATAGAAATATCATTAGAGTTTTTATTCTAACTACTCTAAGAGATGAAGTATTTTCCATGTAGGTGAAATTCCCCACCTGTACTTTTCCAATCTAGTTATCATCCACCAAAATCGATATTAAGAAAACTAGTTAATTCAAAAGGAGATTCATTTTGATAAATCTAAACAAATTTTTTAGTTCCTTTTAAATAATGTAAAATACTTTTAATAGTTTTAATTTGACATTACTTTAGATATTATTGAATACAATAACAAAGTAAAACACAAAACATGATGTCGGGTCAGGTTACAGTATGATAAACCTAACTCCTAATCATACTTCTATAAATCTTTTTGTCCTTCGACTTACCGATTTCAACCAAGTGAATTTATAATTAGTACTCATTGGTGTACTAATTTCCTTAGAATGATCCATTCTAAAGAGTTGAAAAAATTAATTTGTATATTTTACTTAGTTTAGAAAAATACAATCATTCCTGTGATAAAAAAAAAATTGAAAAATAATTTTATTTTACCCATAAATATCATTTCAAATTACTTTTTCATTAAATTATTAGGATAAAAGAAAATATACATTGGTTGATCCAAAAATTTTATTTTCAACATGAATTTTAATAAGTAAAAATCATATGATATGGTTTATAGAAAAATATTGGAATTTTTTTTTTCCTATTTTAAAATCATTTGATAAATGAAAATTAGTTAAACATTAATACCAAACCTGAGGGTCTTTATTTAAAACATAAAGGAATTTAGTAAATTTTAAAACATGATTTGGGAAATTGTAATCTTCAAATCCTAGTGTTTTTTCAACAAAAAAATTGTTAAATAAATCCATTTAAAAATTACTTTTAACGTCCATTTTAATGAGTTTGAAATGAAGGTGAGAGGTGATTTATAATATACTTTTAGTGTATTATAACTAAGATATTGGTGAAAATTTTTAACTGAAGTTTTCTTCTTCTTCTTTATTATAAACATCATCTACATGACATGCCTTTTTCTATTGATATTACCATGTTCATCTTACTTATTCTTAAACACCAATTTAGACCCTATGACCGAATGATAATTAGGTCATTCCATGAGAGTATATAATTCATTATTTGAGTATTTATTTGGCTATTATTTCATGGAAGGAACCTAATTTTCATTAACAATATTTTTTTATATTTTGGGGTTCTATGTGTGAGAAAATATAATGATGTTAAACGTCATTTTGGAAAAATCTTCTAGTTAGAGTTCTTACTATCAAATCTAGAAAGGAAAATTCAAAGGGAGGGTATTTATAATTTTTAAAATATAAAGGTAAATAAATTAATGGTGATTATTTTTATACATTATCTTATTTAGAATGGAAATGTTCATTTAAATTCAGAACATAATTTTCAAAAACATTTTGAGAAATCTATTTTATAAAATTTTCATTAAAAAAATGTACTGATTCTTACAATGTTTTAGAAAGAATAAGTATGCCTTGAGTTGGATCACCCAATTAAGATACCTTTTTCATATTTTTGATAAAATTTTACAATATTATATTTTTTATTGATACTAAAACATTTACAACCAAAAACACTAGAAATTCAAACATTAGGATTTTTTTTTCCAAATTTATAAGGGGATATTTTTTATAAATCTTTCTATAAGAACCCAATTAATGAGGAAATGTTAAATATTTATAACCTTAGAACAAAAATATGGAGGTAAATTAAATTCATTTAAAAGTGTTCAATTTATTTCTTCGAGAGTTCAATTATATCTTTCTACTACCTTATTTTTTGGAAGATTCACGGTGAATAAAAAGAATTATTATATCCTTGGGAAGTGTATAAATCATCAAATCCCTTGTTATATAAATATTCACCATGATCACTTTTAATACATATAATTTGATAACCTTTTAAATTTTAACCTTTTTATAAAACATGGAGAAATATTTACAAGATTCACTTTTATGATATAAAAAAATATCCACGTGAATCTTATATATTTATCAAAAATAATAAAATTATATGATTTACCTCCAAGAATTTAAATTTGAGAAGATTAATATAAATCAAGATGGATTAAATCAAGATTTTAGGAATAGTAAATCTATTTTTAGATTTAAAAGAATATTTTTGTTACTTATAATATTGGCATGATTCACAAACCATGTCATCTTTGAAATATAGTTTGGGTAAATATCATAATAGATGAAAATGATTGAGCTTCAAAAGTGAGTGTTTGTTATAGTTACCATGGTTTCTATGAAAAATCTTCAACTCACTAACTTTTAAAATCAAGAATTTAATGTTTCGTCTTGTGTGGTATTTTAAATCGATTGTAAACACCATTTTAAAATGAGAATTGTTAATTAAAATATTTCATTTTTCATTTAATAACCTTTAAAAATTAAATTTTTAAAGTAATTTCAAAATATTTATTACAGAGTTGGATAATTCTTATCAATTTTTTTTCAATACTTTAAAAGATATAATATTTTTAATAATATTTGAGTTATAAAAATCAATGGTACCATCATCAATTATCTTACCCTTAGAGATTCCATCCAACGAGATGTGGAATACATCTTGTTTATCAATTGGATTGAATTCAAAGAGGTTTCTACACATGTTTCTTGAGAAAAAACTTGATCGGTACAATATTACTTCTTAATATTTTCTATTAATGCACTTTTACTATAAAATCAAAAGGCAAAATGTTTTAGTACCCAAATAAACACAGGTCCACTAATTTTAGCCAATAATGATCTATGTATCTATATTTGTTTAGTATGTGATAACATTATGTAAATACTAGATGAAATATGAATTTATTTCGGTCTCTCATATCAATAATTATTGAAATAATATTCAAAAATTAAATTTTCAATTAGTTTATAACAATTTCAGAACTTATCTTGTTATAATAATTTAATAAAAGTGGTTTTTGATGGATTTATTAGGTTCTTGAATGATTTGAGAAACGAAGGCCAGACCATTATTTACCAAATATTTGAGATCTCAATATTCTATTTCTATTATTTTCTCATTGGGTTAATTTTGATAGATATATCTCAAGTTCATTGATTATATATTTTATCTTATCAACATCCGGTTGATTCATAATTTTCATGTATTATTCAACATTTTCCATGAATATATGTCCCTATTTTATTGATCTTATTATTTTTCGTTAATTACTTGATTGTATTTATTATTAAGTTATTTGTATAATTATTTGAGTTCATTAAATCCATTTTTGAGTAGATAAATATCATATTTATGGTCTTTTTAATTAAGGATTCTTTAGGAGTAAGGGGAATAAATATAAGAAGAGGGGGGGGGGGGGGGGTAGTAGAAGAAGAGGATGATGATATGTTAAGAGGGGAACTAATCTAAATGTCTTCTTCAAAACGTTCAATAAGAAAATTAAAACTTTGATCACTTGAAAATTATGAGGAACTTGAGTTCATTGAGTCCTCTCATTCACTATAGTCTATAAATTTGAGAGCCTTCTTACCTTGTATAATTTGAATAAACTTAATTTTATTGATGTGGAATTCTAGCTCGATGTGACCATTTTTCTTGAAATCGTAGAATATAACTTTTGTATAAAACTTTATATTTTGTATTTTATTGGTTTGATTGGATGATTAATTTTTCATAAATAATTTCTTTTTGTTCTTGGTGGGTTAGGAAAAATATTTAACTGGACCTCTGGATGAGTTATCATTGGTAGATTTGAAAGTGATTATTTTTTCATATCCTTAGTTTCATTTGATTCCTTATCAACTTATTTCTTTATAGTAATTTCATAATTCATTTGGGATCAAATAATCTCTTCGAATGACATTTTATTCTGGCCCTTAACTTATTTTGTAGTCATGGCCTTGGGTTCCCAATTTCATTGAAAGACCCAAAGTATTTTATTTTACTAGGTTTTATGTAGAAAAATCATCACCAAGAGACTTTTGAACATTACATATGTTAGTATACCATCTAAAAATACTAGTTGTGAATTCATTTTTATGATTTTTAATAATTTCAAAAGAATTATTATGAATGAATAGTCTTGTATATTTAACATTGTTGGTTCATTCATGATTGACTTCTAGAAATATCAATATCTAATGTGTATTATTACATGTAGAAACATGATTAAATTCATTTATTTCAAGACCAAAGTGTAGATAATTTATGGATTATAAATTAATCTCAAAGTCTTTAATCTTATTGGGTATCCCCTTATCGTATCGTTTTTTACATGGAGTATATTCCCAAATAACCATTTTCAAGACAAAGAAAACATATTGTACTCTGAAAATATGACATGCAAGTTTTTCAATCGAAATAATTTGTTCCATAAAAATGAAAGCATGAAAATAAGTTTTAGATGACATATTAGATAAATTTTTTCTTAATACCAGTTAAAATTAAAAAAAATAACCACTGATACCAAATTATAGTTGGATAAATAGGGGAACAATGGGTAAATTACCCTTATAAAAATTAAAACAAATGCGAAAATGAAATTCAATGCTAAAAGAGATTGATTTGTTAAAGATATAATTTTTATACATATCGAAAGGTTAATTTCAATATTAATTAATCAAGTATGAAAAATGGAAAAGGATATGTAGAATTTCGAAAACTATCTAAATCATGTTTGATATGTAGTGTAAAATAAATAATTGATGAATAACATAAAAGAAAAAAACATGGTTTTATAATGGAGTTTGGAAATAACATGATGTGAGCCTCTATATGAACTCCCCTTAGCTTGAGAGGTTTATGTTATTTATAACTTTATCTTAATGATGACCAAGATATTCGTCACTCTATTTTATGGTTATGAGAACCCTATTCAACTTCATCATTAGTTAATTAACTCATCCATCACTTTTGTTGTCGTGATAACTCATTGTATAATGAGATTAGAATAATAAGGTTTTATTTGATTAAAACTTGTTTTAAAGTCACGCTCTGATCTCTTGAAAATATTTTTACAAATTCATATGATAGATAGTTTTATAATGGAATAATAGATCTAAGGATATTTATAAACAAATGTAAATGGATCTTTAGAGAACATTGTTATTAGAGAAAGATATTTAGATTTTCATTGTTGGTGTGATAATGCTTTAATCAGTGATCAATATCTGTCGAAGAACCCATGGAATCCTATTTATAGTATCAAAAAATTATGGGAACATTATATAATATACATGTCTCATTAAGCATCGTCAAATTAAAATTATGAGTTTTGGGGTCCACCAAAAATTGAATATTTGACTTGTTGTTCAACCATCGCCGGGAATATAGTAGCCTCCATCGAGTAGCTGGTGAAAAAGGTAAGTTTAATAGATTCTAGAAAAACTCCACTGGGTAGCCAAAGATATCCACCGACTAGATGGTAGGCCTCCACTGAGTAGTTGGTGGGTTTTTAGTATGAAACCTTATACAATTAACTTGGAACTAGGTAGTCGGTTCCCTGCATAGGGTTGCTGGAGTAGCCTATAGTTATGCAGAAATATTTCTTGGCCCATCATGATTTTATGTAAAGCCTTAAATCGATCCTCAAGCTCCATACCATGATTTTAAAACATGATAAGTGATAGTATAAGGCTTTTAAAAAGAATCATAAAGGACTAATTTAATTTCACCAAGATGTCAACATGATCAATTAATTTCATGACATTTCATTTAAATTCATAAGGGACCAGTCCGTTCAATCCCATTTCATTTTGTGTTTCTGAAGATCTAGGTTCTTCGAGAAGTCTTGGATTGTGATTGGTGGAGTTTGGGATTTAGATGTTTTTTGTAGGATCAATTGATGGAATGAATAAATTTTAATTTAATGATAGAGTTTTTTATGGCTAAAATGGTTATTCCTGTCCTAGGTAAAAGTAGTACATAAAGAGTGATTCATGGAATGAACAATCTGTTCAAAAAGGGAATGAGTTAGAGGTTAGGCATTATAAATCTATCCTTAAAAACTCATTGAATGGACTTGTGTCTAACTACGTGAATTGATCCCAGAATTATGGGATATAAGTTACATATTTTTTTGGTTCATAAACTCTAAAAATTCACAATGTAAATTACTCATTCCCATCATGAATGTGCATCTTCTATAATACATATATTATTTTGGAACCTCTAACTCTCTAAAATTAATATATATTATCCCTAACCCCATGTATCTAGATTTACAATTTCTAATTGTATCAAATCCCTTTTGTTGGTAATTGAATCTGAGCTTCATAAGACCTATATATGGTGATCTGAGGTGAGTTTTCCAACCTTCTATCATAGTTTATTATGTGTTTTGTTTTTGTTCCATTCATCATACCTTGTCATTATATGAAGGTTTAGCTCCATTAATTTTCATTGAGTTATATTTATGTTCGATGGCACATTCATGGTGTAGTTTCTATAGGGATCATCAATTCCTTGAGGGAGAGGTGATCAGAGATATATTCTTATTATTTTCACTCTTGTTGGATGAATTTTGAAACTCTCAAGGAAGGGGATTTATTACTTTTATTTTTTAAGTGATAGTGTGAATTTAGTATGCTTTATCTTATTGGGTAATATCGGAATTAACCTTGATGAAAATTTGTCAGGAATAAATCATCACGACCTTACCAAATGATGATTGAGCCGCAACTACCCCAAGCCCAACTCAATTGGCATGTGGTTGGATACAAGTGCCAAAAGGCATATCTAATATGCCAGACCATTGCCTAATGTACCTGTACAAACACACCCAAATGTCTCAATTAATAAGTGAAGAGGAATAAAATAAAAAGACGCAATATCTATAGTAATAACGATACATGAAAAATGTAGTTGCGGTTTGGATTAGAGTTAATCACCCCATAATCCTACATGAAAAATGGGGGTTCAAAACCCATTGGGCATAGGTAATGTAATAGTAATGTAGCATACTGTAGGAGTGTTGGTACTGTAGCAACGGTGGGCACTATAGCAATGACAAGCACTGTAGCGGCGACAGGTCATTGTAGCAGCAGTAGGGTAGTGTAGCGGCGGCAGGGTACTGTGTGGTACCGTAGTGGCGATACTATAGTAGTACTATTCAAAGAATGGGCTTTGGGCCAAAAAGTTGGCCCTACGAGCCATGTTATGGGATAAATTCCAACTGGGCCTTCAGGCTATGTAATGGGTCGCCCTCTACCCAGTTAAAAGAGCTCTTTTCTTTGATTTAATAATAAATGGGGCTTTGTCCCCAACCTTTAAAAAAATACATGAAACCCCTCAAGGGAATAATAAGTGTACGAAATTGTAAATTGAAATGTAAATGAGAAAAATAAATGCACAACTATAAAAATGTCCCAACATAACAAAACTTAAAAGGTAAAATGATGATAGATCTCAGGTTTAGATATCCAAGCCCCAACCACTGTAGGATTACAAATGCACCATGTATCCCAAAGTTCTACTCTAATCACCACCGAACTATCTATCATCAGTATAAGACATGACACACATAGAAAAATCCCATACATGGGTGAATATAAACAAACCCAATTGGTTACCCTAAAAGGTAAAGAGGAAGTAGTAATAGAAACTATATGGAATAGATATACACCTAAGCATATATCAAGAGAATAAAATAATACAACTACATTGATTTATATATATATATATATATTCAAAAACCAAATAATCACATATGAGAGAGAAAAGGGATATCCATCTCACTGTTTATCCAAGGAATATAGTTCCAAATGTTAGAAGAGTCTCTCAATGATGCCAATAATATCGTATTTTTATCAAGAAGAAACATCCATTTCATGCCACACCTTTCCACTATACTGTACAGTCAAGGGAAAAAATTTCTAAGTAGATGAACCATTCCCAAGTACAATAGGTTAGTTCTACTCAATAGATATAAGAATCATACATTGACTCTATATGAGGGTTCCAATTATTAGATAGCTAGAGGTACCATTCCATATCCAAACAATAGGGTTCCACTTTGATGGATGAGTACCCATGCACTGAATCCATAGGTGGGTTCCACTCAACAGTCGATAGAGGACACAAGCCATGTATGATCAGGAGGCTTCCACTCTAGTAATCAGTAGAGGACCCATGACCATCATAGATGGAGGGTTCCACTCTAGTGGTCAGTTAAAGACTCATGACTAGTCTAGATGGAGGGTACCACTCTAGTGGTTAGTGGAGGACCCAAGCTTAGCTTAACTAGACGGTTCCACTCCAGTGGTAGATAGAGGACTCAATCCCTGGGTAGTAGGATGGTGCCACAATAATAGTTTTTAGAGGACCCATTTCCATCTTAGATATAGATTTACACCCTAATAATTAGTATAGGACAAATTTCCAACCCTTCTGAAGAGTTCCACTCTAGTGGTTGATAGAGTACCAATTCCCTTCCTAGAAAAAGGATTCCACTCTGATCTCTCTGGTGATTCTTCCAGATTATTTTCATTATCAATTGTCACCTAGAGAAGAATCACACAAATAAAATATCAAATTATATCTCAAAATAAATGATATATTCCACCATCAAATTGTATGTGGAAGAAAGCATAGGATAGACTACTCATAGGCCAAAATCCATGTTCAAACGAAGGAAATAAGAAAGATGGAAGCTTCCTCAAAAGGAAGATAGAGGTATACAATGTGTAAGGGGATGAAAACAACATGTGGTCCCACTAAAGCACCTTGAATTGTAAATTATGGTATGAATAACACTTCACATGTATCTCTATATGATATTTAAGAGGTCTATAAGGTTAGCCTTGGCCTCCTAGGGTCCTACCCATGCTCCTGGATGTGTATGTTTATCTTTTGTAATGTTCATGTACTTCAGTACATAGCGTTTCCTCTCGCACGGGGTCATACCAGTTTTCACAACCTTGTGTTATATCTATCTTAGAGGGGTCACTTGGAGTATGGCCTAGAAAATGGTGTTCATCATTAAATTTTCCAAAATCGTAGAACCATATCCAAAAGGGTGTTACACAGCATGTGTTCATCATAGTACACATTGTGTAGTCAGTTTTTTAGAAAGTAATATCTACTTATAGAATTATATATCTAGAATATCCTCCTTATATTTAACCTCTAGGCGTACCAAAATGAAATTGAAATCCTTTTTTCATCATTTCTATCTATCTATTGGCTAGAAAATTGATTTCATATTGATCAGTATGAAGCCTTCAAGATCTGCCTCATGCCACCATGAATTTGTTCATCCATCATCACCTCACCGGTGATCTGGTTCTCAGTGGAATCACCAATATCTCAAAAATCATTTGAATACATCCTTGATTCATCTTTTGATTCTTTTCATGTGAATAATCAATGATTCTGGGGGTCCAATTGGTCTCAGTCTCGGTTGACAATGTCAAACTAAGACCCTATAGGACAATCTTTGAAGAACTAGAAGAATTGATGGGATAAATGCATAAGAACAGGGGTTAAAAAATAGTTTGACAAGAATTTTTATCCAATTAGTGCAAATTGATATATCCGGGGAGATAAATATTTGATTAAATAGTTATAATTTTATGCACGGTCACATGCAGAGGCTCAAATTGAACATGGATTAAGAAAAAAATGATCAAGCTCAATATATTTACCAAATAGGAGAAGAATATAAAAATTGATGATTCCTACCTCAATTGGTTAATTTTTCTATAAAGAATAAACTTTCTAATGAGTGTAATAATTTATTGTGTTTGCTGCCCCACGATCTTCATGTATTCAGATTTTCATCTTCGTCGGATCTTGATTCTCAAATGAAAGGTGGAAGAAGATCCTCTCAGCAGTACCAAGGTTATGCGGCTAACTATGTAGATCCATAATAATGAGATGTTTTTATGGGAAATTAGGTCATTTAATTTAAATAAATAAATAAATTATTTTTTTATTTAACTAAATTCACCCGTCAATGGCAGGTTTTATTCGAATGTCCCATGATGACCAATTTTAAGTTGTGCAATGGGTAAACATTACATTATGGATTCAATAATGGTATTGGATTTCTAATTCAAAATTACATTTAAGAGTTATCCCAATATACTTAATAAATATTTCACTCATAATATAGAATATATTTATTATATTAATAAAATTAATTTTGAGCACATCGGGCCTTGGAATTACATTCTATATCATTTTTGGGCTCTAAAAATATTTCTAGATATATTAAAAAGTCCTAAAAGGAAAAACTAACATCTATAAAAAATGATCTCAATCAATATTTTCATCTAAAAAATAATAAATTAAACAAAAATCTTGTGATACTGAGCCTGTATATGTCTCTCCTGCTCCCATGAGCTCTCTTGCAAGCTCTCGTGCATCCACATCACATGATCCAAAGAGATGATCCATCCAAGTAGAATCCTATCCAACCTATCTCCGGTAGCCACATATTGCTATGAAAAAGTGTCTCCATCATTAATAACCAGATCACCCCATTCAATAACATGTGCAGTGTCATGCACATATCTCCTCAGTTGTGACACATGGAAGATACCATACACCTGCTCTACCTACTGGGGTAGGGAGAGGTGGTAATAAACCTTACCAACCCTATGCAAGATATCTAAAGACATGATTAACCTTGGGGATAGCTTTCCACACTATTATAATATCTACAATCTTTATCCTGGGGTGACTCTTAGGAAAATTTGGTCTCCAAGATCGATCTTTATGGCCCTATGATGTTGATCTCTGCAATATTTTTTCCTACAATGGGTTGTCCTCATCAACTCACATATAAAATACAACTTCTCTCTCATAACCTACACTGTCTATGTCCCAACATGATATGTATCTCTAATCCTAGTATAGAATAAGGTTGACTTACATGATCACTGATACAGGACATCTAATTGACTCATGCTCATAGTAGATTGGTAGCTATTATTTTATTAAGAATACACTAATGGAAAGTGATCCTCCCACCTCTAAAAAAATTATATCACACAAACCCTCAAAATATCCTCCAACACATGTATAATGTTCTATGTATTCCCATCTTTCTAGGGGTGATTTTTATGAACAAAACATTATGAATGATAATTGTTTCTTGAAAATGCGTGTTATATTATTTTATACAAAAAAAATATATCTATTTAATAATGAAGTGTGTATAAATGGAAATGTGTCCTTCATATTTAAAATTTTAAATTCATATTAGTCAATTATGAACATTGGTCAATATGAATTTTGATAATTATACTCATGATAATAATTTTAATTATATCATTATAGTTTATTAGTAAAATTTTGACAAAGGAAAATTGATATAGAAAGAAAAGTCGACGACCTAAACCAGTACAATAATTTCGTATGAAGCCCATTTTTCATATATTGGGATTAAGGTAGAATCCATGTTATTTTATCTTGACCAATACCAAATCAAGCTTCACCAAGTGAGGATTTAAGGAAATCACTTATGAGCGATGTTTAAGTTAGTTGAAATTACGACTCAAGAAATATTAGGCGATCCGCCCCATGAGTCTATCACCATCAAACACATCACCTTTAGGTTTTTACCAGTGTTATAAGGGATTATGTTTTGAGGCCCTAATTACATAAATTTTAATACCTTTGTATTAATAATATTTTTATTCCATAAATTCTGTTTTAAGAATAGTTTGTCTTAATAAAAATGAGATGGAATTTGATAAATTGATTTTTTGGGAAAAAATTGTACTTTTGAAAAAATATATAATTATTATAATAAAATAAGTTATTATTAATAATTTTTATTTTAATGAAATATTATGACCAAAACACTCTTATTTAAAAATAAATAATATTTTTTTCAAGTATTCAAAATTTTACTATGCATTTTCATCCGCTATTATTTTTAATAAATAATGATTTTTATATTTAAAATATAAACTTATAATATTTATATAATCATTATGATAAAGAAAATATCATTTTTAAATCATTATGTAAAAATTTGGTTATGGTGAATTTATTATAATTTTCTAAAATACTTTATTTGTTCATCAAAAGTAAAAAATACAGTTTGACTTTTTAGTATGTTTAATGACAAAATAATTATGTCATAATGATTTAATAACTAATTGAACACAATCATCCACTTTAAATGTTTTATTTTATTAAAATCATGTATTTTAAAATATTTTAATCATCTTCCAAATATATAATTTACTTTCCAAATTTTAAAATTGAAACATTAATTGTAGAAATGTTATTTTGTAAAAACATTACAATTCCTTGCCCAAATAAGTAAACTAAAATTCTTTTCAAATATTTTGGGATACAATGACATAAAATATGATCCATTTTTCCAATACCATGTGAAAATAACATGGTACTTCCCATGGTTTTTCAATTACCACTACCTAGCTGTCCATTGACTTTATTTTGAAATTAATAAATAAATCCACCACTTTTTCTATATATATCAACCCATTAATCCATTTCCTGTCACTAAAATATTATCATTAATTAATATATAATACTTTTACCTCCCAAGTATACCTCTCAAGGTTTTCCAAATCTCCCAAGGTCCCAATATTCATTTTTAGGAGTTACTCTTCAAGGTACGAGAAATCTTAATTTCTCTTTTCATTCATGTTCCCTTTTTGTGTGGATTGTCGTTAAAATTAAAAAAACTATGTCCTTATATTCATTTTATTCAATCTCTATACTATATTAAGAGTATGTTATGAATGGTATACCCCTATATCATATCTTTTTAGTCTTTTCCAAAACCACATTTTATAGTCATTGTGCTGCCGATTTTACTTCTCAAAATTTCTCTCTTCTCCCCAAGAAATTCAATTTTATTTTATTTTATTGAATAAAAAAACCTCTTTACATTCCAAGTTTATTAAAAAATATAAAAATGAATTATTTTATTCTATTATTTAATAACCTATAATCCTAATTCCCTTTATGTGGGTTAAAAATGACATAATGATTATGTTCGTTGAGCACTTTTTAAAATGCCATGATTTTGATACGAAACATGTTTCTTTTATTATCCATGGGTTATTTATTAAATGTTTGATTATTATATATCTGGATCACATTAATTAATAAATATAAAGGTATTTCCTTGATATTTATCCAATTCATTGGGTAAATAATTTAATTTCTAATGATTACATGTTTTACATTATCTTGGTGAATAAACTTAGTAATTTTTATGAAACCTTGGTAAAAAACCTATGTGATATGTTTATGAATGTATAATTTATGTTTTTAACCAAATTTTTAATTTATGATTCATTTTCTTATTTTTATTATATCCCTCTTACTCATTCCATTATAATATTCCTCAAGTTCTTATTTATATTTCTCAAGATCACATGTAAACTGTTTCCCTTGCTTTCCCTTATTGGACCTTATGCTCACCCTTCCTTTTGATGCATGTCCCCAGGTTATGAGATGCTGTAAATATACTTAGTATGTACCTATTATGAATACTTTCATGTGGTTTTGAATAATGATTCAGTTTTCATTTATTGTGTGTCTTTTTATCAGAAACTAAACACTAAAAGTTCCTTTTTTGTGAAATGTAATATAAAGTTATTTAGTAAAAAGGTAGGATTACATATTTGGTGTAAAAATATGGTTTAATTATTTATTTAAATTAGGATTTGATAACATTGGGAAGAAATCTAGATAAATTTTAAAATATTGGAAGATATCCTAGTATTTTGGTGAAATATTTAGAAAGTGGTTTCCAAGAAAATAAATATATGTCAGGATGCGAACAAGTAGAAGTGGATATGGACCAAATACATGTTGGGGTAAAAAACAAAAACACTACTTTAATATAAACTTAATTGAGAATTGGTGCATAATAATGTGATTTTCTGCAGTCATGGTTTGACACTCTCTGGGGATTTATTTGGATAATCACAAGATTTTTATGAACTATTATAACTGATTTATAGAAAATGTAATTGTTGTTCAAGAATTAAATATTGATGAATGATTTTTAAGGAATTCCTTTAGAATTATAATACTCTAAAAATAAAATAATTTTTCATTGAGTTTTTCTTCTTTTAAAAAATGGAGGGAAAGTAGGAGGAACTGTCTAAATGGTGAGTGAAATGGACCAAGTTCTTATAGCCCTTCAATGGAATCCAGGATAGAAAAATTCACGAGAATGGTGAATAAACATACTTGAGTTATGAGAAATAACTTTAATCAATTCAAGATATATGATTCGTGCAGATGGGAACAACTTTCCGTTAAGTCCTTTATTCATTAATGACCACCTTCTTTTAGTGGATATATCAACCCATTAAATACATATAATAGATACGATCTTTTGAAATGTTCTTTTATGCACTCCATTGCTAGAAATATGATAAAACCACCCATGTTGTGTAATGCTTAGAGTGATAAGATACATAGTGGTGGTCACTAATTAAAAATAAGAAGCCAAGAAGGGAAATTGATGTTGTTGATTGGGATGAGTTCTAGGGAAATTATTTCAAAAAATATTTCCCCCGTTCAATGAGAATGAAAATGGATAAGGAATTCTTATAGCTAATTTTGAAGGAAAATGAATTTGGGGGAAGTTATGAGATGAACATTACGAGTCGTTTTCTCTAATCCTCTGGAATTTTTCTGGATCCTAATGGACGGGTTGATAAATTCATCGGTGCACAGAGACCCATCTATGGAAGAATATTTCTAATCAATACTATGACAGTTATGAGGATATAGTAAGAAGTGAAATAGTGGTCGAACAAGAGTTCCAAGAGTCACAATGTTTTCATATATCAAATGAAAAGAATATATCAATAGAGTCAAGATTATAGATTAACATTGATCATGGAAGAGAAGTAAAGAAATTGTGACTTTACACATGCAACAAATGTGGGAAGAAGAATTCAGAGAACTGCTTTCCCAGGATTGGGAAATGATACAAGTGTGGAAGAGATGGCCATATTTATTGGAACTATTGTAGTGAGGTGCAACCTCAACTTCTAAACACTAAGAATAAAAGGTAATATGGTGCATACCAAGATTGAAGACCAATGCTTCATGTTTAGATATCTTGGTCACATTTACAATCAATATACATATCCAAATTTAATGGATGGGAATCACCATAGAACTGAACATAGTCTATGGTAGAAAGGTTGATAATTTTCTATCCGGATAGTTGAAGTTAAAGATCCAAAATATGTAGTAGTAGGGACTCTCATTGTTCTCTCAAAGATAGAAAGAACTTTGTTTGATTCTAGTTCTACGCATTCCTTTATTTATTCCAAGTTTTCAAATAATATAAAATAAATATCTAAACTTATAGAGGTAGAGTTCACAATAAATACTTCTAGAGAGATTATCCAAGAATGATTAGTGTGTAGAAACTCCAGTATTTACTTTGGTGAGAACAATATCATCTCAAATATAGTAGTCATTCCCATGCTGTTATTTGACACTATACAATAGATGGATTTTCTCTCGGATTATAACATTAATATCAATAGTAGATATAAGTAAATCACCGTAATATTTAATGGACATCCTATAGTCATCTTAAAAGGAGAGAGATCATGACATGATCATTGTCTACAAGCTCCTCCCATAGCCTTAGTTATGAAAATGATATGTGAATATGAAAAAATAAATGAAAGTATATGAATATAAAATATCTCCATAATTTAGGAATACATCGACATATTTTTTGAAGACTTACCTAGAAATACATTAGGAAGATAGGTAGAGTTCTCCATTGTACTCATGCCTAGATCCAAGATGATATTTAATACCCTGTATAGAATGGACAATTTGAAGGTGGAGGAATTAAAGAAACAACTCGCATATCTTTTGGATAATGGGATTATTCAACCAAGTATGTCTCTTTAGGGATCACCTATTTTATTTGAAAAGAAGAAGGATGGATCAAGGTAGATATTCATTGATTATAGTGAACATAATGGGATCACAATGACAAAGATGTACCCTCATTCAAGAATTGATGATTTAATTGACCAGATTCATGGGGCTTGATTCTTCTCCAAGATTGATATTCGATTTAGTTATCATCAATTGAGGTTAAAGAAAGCAGATATTCCTAAGACTACCTTTCAATCAATATATAGTCATTTTGAGTTTGTTGTTATTCTCTTCGTATTAACTAACTGTCCTTATTTTTTTATGGATTTTATGAATAGAGTATTTAAAGAATACCTTGATAAATTTCTGGTTGTTTTTACTAATGATATTATGATATATTAGAAACATTTTGAGGAGAATGAGGATCATATAAGGGTTATATTGAAAAATCTAAAGAAGGATAAGCTCTTTTTAATGTCTCATAAATGTGAATTTTGGTTACAAAAAGTTTCTTTCTTAAGGAACATTGTAACCAATGAAGGAAACTCAATTGACCCTACCAAGACAAAGGTTATGGGGGAGTGGCCTCATCCTACAACAGTAATTGATATTTTTAGTTCCTTGATTTAGCTTGATATTATGGAGGTATGTGAAAAACTTTTCACATATTTCTAATCCACTAACGAAGTTATCTTTAAAAGGCGAAAATTTCATCTAGACAAAAGAGTTTCAATAATGTTTCCAAGATCTAAATAAGATATTGGTTACTACACATGTGGTGACTCTACCCTCTATCGAAGAAGGATTCATTGTTTTTGGTGGTGCATCTCTGAAATGGATTGGGTGAGTCCTCATGAAAAATGACATAGTGATTGCTTATGAATATGAATAGTTAAAGCCTCATGATATGAATTATCCTTTGCATGACCTGTAGATGGCTTCGATTGTTTTTACTCTAAAGATATAGAGGCACTATCTTCATGGTGAGAAATGTGATATATACAAAGATCAAAAAAGGTTGAAGTATATTTTCATGAAAATGGAATTTAACATAAGAAATAAAATATGGTTAAAACTTCTTTAATACTGTGATTGTTTAATTCATTGTCATATTTGAACTGAAAACATGTTCTCTAATTCATTATGTTGGAAAAACATGTTTTGATGGTAATTATAAGGATTCAAGGAGATCCTTTGATCAAATAACTAGTAAAAATGGGCTTCTGAATAATAAGGGATGGTATATCATCAACCATATCCCAGATTATTTTTCAACCATCATTACTAGAAATGATAATGAAATCTCAAAGAAAAGATCCTGTTTAAAAGAAGATATAGGATATGAATAATGAGAAGTTTCATGAGTTCAATATTGATCAAGAAGGTGTAGTAAAATTGTGTACAAGGCTATATGTTCCATCTATTACATAATTAAAGAAAGACCTGATGGATTAATCTCATAGCTCCATATTTTCTATACATCCTAGAAGCACTAAAATGTATAGGGACCTTCATTATAATTATTGGTGGGATAACATGAAAAGTGATATTATTGATTACACTAAAAGGTTTCTATTGTTTCAACAATTGAAGTAAGAGGAATAAAATTCTAAAGGTGTATTACAACCACTATCCATACCAACAAGGAAGTGGTAAAACATCACTATGGATTTTTTCAATGGTCTCCTGAGAATATCCAATGGAAAAAATGTGGTGTGGGTTATAGTGGATCATCTAACTAGGACATCCCACTACATCGCTATTCAAGAAGATTTATGACTTTACTAACTCACCAAGACACATCTGAAGGAAGTGATAACGATGAATGAGGTACCACACTCAATCATTTTAGATCGTGATCCATGGTTCACATCAAAATTCTAAGGATTTCTTCAATATTATTTGAGTACCATATTTAATTTCAGTATGGCTTATCAGTCTTAAAGCGATGGCCAATTTTAAAAGACTAATCAAATGATCAAGGACATGTTGAGAACATACTCAACATAATATTAATGTGGATAGGATCAACATCTTAAAGTAGCTAAGTTCCCATACAATAAAAGCTTCTATTAGAGTATTCAAATGGAACCATGTAAACAACTATAAGGTAAGAGATGATGAACTCAAATTTTTTGTGGCAAATTTGGTGAGAGAAAGCTTCTTGGACCTGATCACATGAAAGAGATAATTGAAAAGGATCATGTTATTAAAAAACACATAAATTCTCCTCAAATTCAACCGAAGAGATATTCTAACAACCACTGAAGGGACATGGAGTTTGATTTTCGTGATAGACTATTCCTTTGAAATTCAATTTGGAAGAGAGTCATGCATTTTTGGAAGAAACAAAAGCTCGCCCCAACGTACATTTCCCCTATGAAATCCTTGATCGCATAGCAGTAGTGACCTATTGGCTAGCACTTCCACCAAACCTAGCTCAAGTTTATGATTTTTTTATCATATCTCGGTTAATAAAGTACATACCTGAACCTTTACATGTATTTAATCCTATGGTTTTACAACTAGAAGATGATCTATCTTATGATAAGAACTCATTGGAGATCCTGGAGCATAGATATAAGTTTCTAGGTAGGAAGACTACCCACCTCATCAAAGTGTTATGGAGGAACAAAAAATATGAATAAAACACCTGGGAACTAGAGGAAACAATGAGGTAGAAGTACCCAAACCATTTCTCAGCTGAGGGAATGAGTTAAAATTTTAGGGATAAACTTTCTTAATGGGGGAATAATGTAATGACCAGAACTTTTTGAATGATAATTGTTTCCTGAAAATGTATGTTATATTATTTTATACACACCTAAATTGTATCTCTCTAATAATGAAGTTAATATAAATTGAAATGTGACCTTGACAAAATAAGATGATCAAGCATTATGAATAATCATATGTACTTCTTTACTTTAGTTATACCTGGTTTTTGAGTTGAGTCTTTTACTTTTTTGCTTTGTGATTGAGATCATGCTTTGTGGTTTTACTTTGTGGAATTATGTGATACCTTCAAGGGTATCGAGGTCCCTACAAGGTATTGTTGTACTCACCCCTGTACATGAATCACCCACACCTTGTTTTTTCTTATGCAGACAACGGGAAAACTTGAATGAGACTCGGGGAGATTGGACCTGATGGAGGATGGCGGTGACAGTTGACTTGGAAAGCTGTGGAGATGATTTGTACCAACCCTTCAGGTAGGATCCTCAGTGGTCAATCTCAAGAGTTGTTTTCTATTTTCTGTTGTAGTTGTATCTTCTCAATTGGACTTGTATTCCGACACCTTTAATTTCATTACACACCTTTACTACTACAGTTTTACTTCATGGTTAAATCTTGTTGTGTTCTTAGACTATGTGTTTGTATAGGTTTATAGGCAATTCATTTTCATTTTTAGGGATATGCCTTTCCGGTGCTAGTCACCAACCCCTGGCCTATGGAAGGAGGGTATGGGGTTGTCACAGCTTGGGCCTCAGGGGATGGGTCTTGACAAAGTTGTATCATAGGATTCAGTTCTACCAAAGAACTATGACTCTAATCTTTTTAATGGATCAATAGTGGTAAGTGTATTGAGTGTGGTTTTCAGTTCGGGGACTACATTATTGTTGTGGTTGCTGACATATTCATACATCAAGACCCTGAATTCAGATTTCTAACTCAGTGCAAGAAAACAAATATTTTGTGTGTGTGTTTTAAATGTTTTACTTTTGATCTTTTTTGAGTCATCTCACCAAGTATAACTTATTGAACGTGGAGCACCTATTTATTTTTAGGATTCTTCCACATAGAAAACCATCCATGATTCTTGAGAGAGTACAAGATGATAGCCCACTGAGCGATGAGGCTTTGATGCAGGTCCCTCTTACTATGTTAGCACCTTCAGGTGGTGCACTAGAAGAACCACCACTCGTTGGGAAACAGTTTCCACTGGCCCCACTGGTAGATGGTGTACATTGACTGAGAATATTACATGAGTTCTAGTAGAAGCAACCTACAAGGTTTCAAGGAGAGACAGATCCCCAGGCAGCTGAGGACTGTCTTGAGGCTGTGGCATGAGTTTTCCGCCTAGTTAGGACACCAGCAGAGCAGATGGTGATCCTAGATGCTAGTATTTTCTTTTTCATGATAGGAAAATGGTGGAGCCTGATGCTCCAAATAAATAACGAGGTGACCCTTACCTGGAAAAACATTGAGAGCCTCTTCAGGGAGGCACTCGTTCCAGTGACACTACACTCTGTGTGTATTCAAGAGCGGCTTCACTTACAGTAGGGCAGCTTGACAGTAGCCCAGTACTCGGTAAGATTCCTTGAACTCTTTTACTACTACAACGAAATGGCACGCGACCCATTATTTAGGGCTCAGACCATTTATAAGGGTCTCTTGTGAGAGATCATAGTGTCAATTATATCGCTGAATACCTCGACGTAGGCTGGAGTGCTCAAGAGAGAATTGTTGGTGGAGAGATTTTTAGCTGAGAAGGCATCGATGGTGAGAGACGCCACCGAACAACAGGTAGTTGAGTCATCTGTAGGTGACAGTAGGAAGATGCTGCAGAGGTCCAATAGGGCTATACCCTTTGATGGATGACCCCATGATGCAGGGCCAGAGGTGCAGAGCTCTCAAGGCAGAGAAGGTCAGCTAGGAGGCAGAGTTTGCTTCACGTGCGGCAGGGAAGGCCACATGGCTCGTGACATATCGACCCACCGTACCGATGATCAGAAAATGGTCGAGGAACCGCCAAAGAGGAGGCAGTGATTTGAGTGAGTAAGTCTGAAGGTAAGTAGATGTGGTAGAGGAGTAATTCGTGAAGTAGGAAGTGGGCGACGATTTGAGGTTCTACCGCCACCACCGCCGGGTGGTCCACCCCGACCATAAGAAGTATGTGGACAGGGGAGACCATAGTTACAGACAACATAGCCCTACAACCATGGTGTTATGGAGATGATTATAGGTATGATCTGTGTCTATTCCACCATTGTTTTTGTACTTATATACACAGGTTACAGTCACTCTTTCAATTCCATGACAATCCTTTAGAGCTCGGAGATTCCGATGGAGTTTTTGGATCTATCCGTATGATTAGATACTTTTACAGGAGAATACTCGATTATTACACACTGGTAAAAGCAGTGTGAGATCACTCTAGGAGATGAAAGATTTAGTTGGTATCTCCTAGTAGCAGCATTGGGGCCTTTCGATGTCATATTGGGTATGGAATGGTATCCATAGTCCATTCTCAAATCTGCTATTTTGGGTGGAATGTGTGGTCTGTCCTTGAGGATGGGATCAGGTTTACCTTCATCGTCGAGGAAGAAACCTTTGCAGCATAGGATGGAATATCTCAGAGGTGGGTGCAGCCGATTACTCATTTGTTGTCTAGCGTCACCCTCGGAGAAATTTAAGTGAGGAGTCTTAGATATCCTTTAATGGTGGACCCGCATTTTTATTTTTTCCCTAATGATGTTCTAGGACTAACTTCTCATAGAGAGGCAGACTTTCATATCAACATGTAATCTAGGAAGAAACTGATATCTACACCAACATATTGGATAGCTCCCATGGAGCTTCATGAGCTGAGGGCAAAGTTGTAGGACTTACAATGAAAGAGGTTTGTAAGGCATAGTGTTTCTCCATGGGCATCACTGATCTTGTTTTCCATGAAGGCAGATGGGAGTCAAAGGATTTGTCTATACTATCAGTGCCTGAACAAGGTGACCATGAAGAAAATGTATCCTCTCTTGAGGATCAATTACCTTTTTGACCAGCTGAAAGGAGCTCATTCATTTTTAAGATAGAACATAGATCAGGCTATCAACATCTCAGTGAACAAGGCGATGGGCATACCGAAGACATCTTTCAAAAGTTAGTGTGGTAATTACGAGTTATTAGTGAAGCCTTTTGGAATGACCAACACTCTATCAGTGTTCATGGGGCTCATGAACAATATCTTCAAGTCATACCTCGATCACTTCATGGGGGTCTTCATTGAAGAAATCTTGATATACTCAGTGTTGGAGGAGGAGCACGCCACTCACCTGCAGATAGTTCTGGATACACTCCAAGAGCACTAGCTTTATGGAAAGATATTGATGTTCTAGTTATGGATGAGGAAAGATCACTTCTTAAGGCATGATATCCTGAAGGTTATAGTAGTAGTAGATCTGGAGAAGATAGTGGTAGTGCTTGCTTGGGAGCCGCCTAGGAGTGTGACCGAGGTGCATAGCTTCTTGGAATTGGCTGGGTACTACTAGATATACATACTGAACTTTTCCAAAGATATGTCACCCTTTTCAGCCTTGATAAAGAAGGGGACTCCTTTCATGTAGATGGATAAGTGCCAGTAGAGTTTTCAGGAGCTGAGGCGGAGACTGAAGAGTTCCCCTATCTTGAGGCTATAAGAGGAGGGCGTTGGGTATGTAGTCTACTGAGACACAATAGGGACCTGACGAGGTTTTGTCTCAATGCAGGAGCAAGTGGTTATTTCCTACAGCTCATGATAGTTGAGAGAGAATGAGTAGAACTACATTACCCATGACCTGGATTTAGATGTAGTGGTCTTTTCGCTGAAGATGTGGTGACAGTACTTGATGGGTGAATGATTTATTGTTTACTCTGATCAAAAGGCTCTTAGGTAAATATCTTCTCATAGAAGGAACTGAACCCAAGACAATGATGATGATTAGGGTTTCTCTAGGACTATAAATTTCAGATATTCTATAATCCTGGGAAGGGGAACGTAGTAGTAGACACACTTAGCAGGAGGTCTGGTATTCCATTGTTGAGTGAGGAGATAGAGTAGCTAGCCTCTTTGCAGATATCCTTTTTGAATATATATGGATCTTCTTATCTATAGTCTATGACTATCACTCTCCACTTATTCAGCATGTTCAGGAGGCACAACTTTGGGATGTAGACTACGCGGCCTGACATGCTCATATATCCTCAGGATAGGTTCCTAATGGATTTTATAAAAGTAGGGAGCACATCGTCCTCTTCACTAGATGTATCATGGTACTAGAGATGCTATGATAGGAGGTGTTGAGGGAGTTTCATACCTCCCCTTTAGAGGTGCATCCTGAAGTGGCAAAGATGTACCAGGACCTCTGACATTAGTACTAGTATCCATGGAGGAATAAGGTAGTGGAAGAGGTTGTTTCGTGATTCCTCACTTGTCCTTAAGTGAAGGCCAAGCATCAGGCACTAGTAGGCTTAGCTCAGCCGCTTGAGGTACCTGAGTGGAAGTGGGATTGTATCTCCATGGACTTCATGATGGGGCTACCATGTATTTCCAGGGGCCACAATTCCATCGCAGTTATTATTGACTAACTCACCAAGTTGGACCACTTCCTACCCATCTGAGAGTAGGGATCTGTAGAACGATTGGGACGCCTCTACATGAAAGAGATTGTACAACTACATGGGGTTCCATTGGGGATCATTGTATACTGTGAGACTTGTATTACATCCTGCTTATAGAAATGATTTCTAGAGGCGTTCTAGACTTAGCTATGCTTGAGAACTTCCTTCTATCCTCAAACATATGGTTAGATAGATCAGAGCATACAGACACTCGAGGACATGCTTCGTAATTGTGTCCTCAATTTTTTCTATAGTTGGGAGGACCACCCGCCCCTGGTGGAATTTTGATACAACAACAACTGTCACTCCACCATTGGCAAGTCTCTATTTGAGGCTTTTCATGGATGACCATGCAGATCCCCTCTTTTCTAGAAAGACCCAAGGGAGTCATGACTTATGGGTCCAGAGTTGGTTCAAGAAACCACATAGAAGGTGAATATCATCTAGGAGTGGATGAAGACTGCACAGAGCTGACAAAAGTATTATGAAGATAGGAGACAGAGACCCTTATAGTTTGAGAAAGGATACCATGTCTTCCTACATGTATCACCCCATCGAGGTTTATAGAGGTTTGGACAGGGCAACAATCTATCTCAGAGGTTCATCAGACCTTTCCAGATCCTCATAAGAGTAGGCAAGGTGCCGTACGATCAAGATCCTCTCCTACAGCTTCACCAGGTGCATAATGTATTCAATGTGTCACAATTGAGGAGATACATCCATGATCCATTTCACGTTATCGACTGGGGAGATCTGGACATCAACAATGGGGCGACATTTGAGGAGTTCCCGGGAGAGATAGAGGATTGACAGGAGTGGGTCCATCATGGGTGGTCGATTCCTCTAATGCGAGTTCATTGGCAGCACGAGAATCACTAGGAGAGAACATGGGTGTGAGAGGCATAGATATGTTCTCAGTACCACCATTTTATTCCCTAGTTTTGTTGTAGCATTTGGGAACAAAAATCCCTAAGGTAGGGAAAATGTATAGACCCGAAATTTCCATGTAAATATTTTTAAAATTATTTGGGAATATTACGAGTCTGCAAAAATTGAAGGCATGTGATTTTAAGGCATAGTGTGGCCAAAATGAAATTTTTATCTATTTTTAAGGTATGTTTAGTAAACATACGGGTGGTGTTTTCTAAATTTTGAACTAAAGCTCAAAATTAAAATTTAAGAGCAGTGTTTAATCTGCAGTGCCGATATTCTCTTAAGGGATGATTCACTTCAACCACAAAAGGTTTGGATAAAAAGACAAATATTAGACGTTAAAAATAATAATAAAATAACTTACCAATGTTATTTTTTTTCTTCAGCAGTTGAGCGGTGGGTGTGTGACCACTATGTTTTCAACCCATTAATGGCTTGACCCTTTGTTTTCGTAAACACTATGTTGAGATATGAGAGGTGCATTAATTAACTTATTAATGAATTTCATTAGAGCTTCATTTCATTAAACTCTATTCCTATATATATTTGAGTGAGGCTTGAGTTGGATTTTTGACATGACTTCATCAAGCGAGGAACATCTAACGAAGTGACGTGACGTCTTCCACCAACAAGGAATAAAATATTGGACATCATTGGAGGGATGGGTGATGAATGTCGACAACTTCCACATATAAGGACTCTTCATCACCCACCGCGATGCCCCCATTACATCTTGAGGTAGGAGTTTTATGTTTGGAATAGGGTTTATCATTATTTTAATGTGATGTATAAATTACTCCTACTTGTTATAATGCTAATGTAGAGGGAATATGAAAAACGAACAAGGCCCGGACCCACGACCACTTGATTTTCATTGCGTTCTTCAGGGGACGATTTTCAACTCAATGACAAGTGGAAACAAGGAGGAACACAATGATAGTGAAATATTTGGGGTGTCCTAGGCATGTCCAAAAAGAAGAAAGGACCTACAAAACTCACCTGATGGCCCACGGAAGCCCCACCTGTGCAGCGGCATCGTCGACCGATGGCGATGGTGGTGGCCGGCGTTCGCCGGCTATGGGAGAGAGGTGGCACCCAAAGGTTCTATTGTAACGACCCAAGATTTTGAATAAATCTTGTTTCCTAATTTTATGTGTTATTTTATTTTATTTTTGTACTCAACAAAAATGTTTCATTTGATAACATGAGTATAATTAAAATGAGACTGTTGGGTTTTGACCATTATTTGACCATTGGTCAATATGACCGATGTAAACTAAACCTTTAGATTATTGTCTCTAAATACAAGTAATCTTGGTTAATTAATATAGAATGAAGATTCGATGGCCTCACCCAGTAGTCTTGGACTGATCGAAGCTCATCTAACAGAACTTAGGAAGGAGGTAGCACCACTGGGCTTTTCACTGGACCAAACCCAAGGTGAACTTCATCGCATAAATCTAGAACGGGATCTCCTTCGCGAGAAGTTCAAACTGATAGAAATTACTACTCGTGCGATGTTGGCCAAGCCTCCCTTAGATTCTCTAACCTTAGCACACCTAACACTTAGGTCCTATGCTGGTGTGATAAGGGGCTATGTAAGGAGACCATAACTTTCTTGTATAATCCTTTGTTTTAAATAAAAATTTCGATTTATTTTATGAATTTTCAAATGACCGGATAAATATAGTATGCATATTTTTGATGAATTTTAGAAAAAGGATATTTCAAAAATGTTTATGTAAACCTTAAATAATTAAAGATGTGTAATTATTTTCAAAATATGGTCTTCTACAATTTTGTTCAGTACGAAATTTAGAGTCTAATAAGATCAACTTGATTTTTGATGAATAGTAAATTATGAATAGTGATTTTATGATTAGGATTAATAATGTGTCCAAATGGATTAGTAATCTCACTTAAAGAAAGTATTAAAATAAGCTAGGCACTTTGATTAAGTAATGTGATTCAATAAAATGGTTAAATAACGGTTTCATAAATTATTATTCAAGTATTAGTTTTTTCAGATTAATAGTGTTTTTTAATAAAAATTTTAATTAAAAATATTTAGAAAATTATTTTTATAAAATTGACTTCATTTTTGAACTTAGAGCATCGATATTATGTTAAGGTAATTTTTGGGGATTTTTCTGGAAAAAAATAAATTTTCGATGAATAGTGTTTTTAATTAAAAATTAAATTAAAAATATTTAGAAAATTATTTTTATAAAATGGATTTCATTTTTTAAATCAGATCATTGATATTTGGTTAAGGTGAAATTTAGGGATTATTCTGAGAAAGTTGAATTTTCGATGAATAGTGAAAATACAGTTTTTAAGTTACGGGTGTTTAATGACATCATTAAATGACGTATTAAGTATGTAATAAATATGGTCGACTTATGAATAGTATCATAAGGTATGAGGTGTCCCAAGTGTCCAATACCATGGGAAAATACCATGGTCAAGCCCATGGTTTTTCCAAAACCACTAATGAGGTGTCCCTTGGCCATTAATGACTTGTCCCCTCACTTTCCCTATAAATACCAAGCCATCCTCTCATCCATTCGACTCCCCACTCTCCCCCAACTAAGTTCTGGTCTCCTTACCTCCCAAGGAGTCCTCCCAAGGTGCCCCAAGCCCTCAAGGTCCAAACCTTTGAGTTTTAAGAGTTACGGTTTAAGGTAAGGGATCCGACCTCTCTCTTTCTTTTCAAGAAATCTCTTTTATGTAATTTATTTTATGGTCCATGTTCTTATGTTAAAGGATGTTATTTTATACTCCCCTTACTTCCCTTTTCATGTTCATTTAATTATAGATCTCCTCTTGCTCTAATTATTTCATTTTATGAAGTTTTAGGTGGCGTCATTAGGCTGCCGAAATTTTTGTAACACATTCTTTCTCCTTTCTCATTTTTCAAGATCTATTATCATGTAAAGTATTTCAAGTTCCTTTTTATTATGTTGGGGTATGATCTCTAAATTTATCATAATGATCTTTTATGATCATATGATGAGAGACCCCATTTGATCTCTTCAATTCAGTATTTTGAAGTTTTAAGTGGCGTCGTTAGGCTGCCGAATTTATAAGTGGTTCTTCACCCTTCTCGTTTTGAAGTTCTACTTTCATGTCAATTATTTCAATTTCATTTTTTTTGTTGTAGTATGATCTGTATATCTATCATACTGGACTCTTATGTTCACATGATGAGAGACCCCATTTGATCTCTTCAATTCATTATTTTGAAGTTTTAAGTGGCGTCGTTAGGCTGCCGAATTTTTAAGTGGTTCTTCACCCTTCTCGTTTTGAAGTTCTACTTTCATGTCAATTATTTCAAGTTACTTTTTGTTATTTTGGGGTATTATCTCTATATATATCATACTGGACTCTTATTCTCATATGATGATAGACCCCATTTGATCTCTTCAATTTAGTATTTTGAAGTTTTAAGTGGCACTGTTAGGCTGCCGAATTTTTAAGGGATTCTTTCACCCTTCTCCTTTTCAAAGTTCTAATTCCATGTCAAGTCTTGCAAGTTACTTTTTATTATGTTGAGGAATGATCTCTATATATATCATACTGATCTTTTATGTTCATATGATGAGAGAACCTATTTGAAATCATCAATTCATTTTTGGTTGAAGTTTATGTAACGCTATTAGACTGCCGAATTTTCATAAGAGAAATCTTATTTTTGTCTTCCTTTCATGTTCTTCATTTCATATGGTATATTTTCAAATTTCATTACCATGTTCTTAAATCCCTTATATTCTGTCCCTCTACTATTTTATGGGTCATTTATGATTGTATGACCCATGTCCCCTCTCTTTTCAATGTTTTCTAAAACCCTGTAACGTAGCTGTTGTGCTGCAGAATTTTCGTCTCAAAATGCCTCTCCCTCTTTTTCTCAAAATTACTTCATGTTGTTACGTGAATAATCAAAGATCTTTTTTCTACAGGGTTATTCACATATATAAAAAAAATTCTATTTAAAATTCTGGGATTTACATACATAAAACCCGCTCTCCCCTTCCGTGGGTTTAAAGTGACGTAAAGATCATGTCTTTAAAGCAGTTTTTAATACGTTATGATTATGAAATGAAACCCATTTATTTTATGCTATATTGGTTATTTATGAAATTTTTGATGATGATATATGTGGCTCACATGATAATAAAGGCAAATTTAAGGGTGCGCCTAGATAGCGCTCCAATGCATTGGGTAAAGACTTAATCTCTAGAGTGACCATTTTTAACGACGCCTTGGTGAATAACCTTGGTGATTTTTAACAACGCCTTTGTGAATAACCTTGGTAATTTTTAACGACACCTTGGGGATGGACCTTGGTGAAATGAAACGATTTTCAATATTAAATGTTGCAGCCACATATTCAAGTTATGAAAAAGTTTTATTTTTATTATGATATGCCTCATGATTTCATTTTCATGCCTTAAAGTTCTTTTAATGACTTTATTGATGTATCTCAAGTTCGTATGTAAAATGTTTCACTTGTTTCCCTTGCTGGTCCTTCTACTCACCCTTTCTTTTGATGTATGTCCCCAGGTTATGAGATGCAGTAATGAGCCTAGGGTGAATATGAGGAGAAGCGTTTCAAGTGTTTAAGAAGAATGTTTTTTTTGTTTCATGTTTTATGTTCCTTGTTTCCAAGACACTAAACCTTAAAGATCCTGAGTTCCGTGTAATGGAATGAAAGTTATGTTATAAAAAGACGGGATTCTATAGTTGGTATCAAAGGATGGTTTAGTTATTTGTGGAAATTAGGATATGAAAACTTTAGGAAGAAACCTATAGAAAAGTGTAAATATAGGAAGTCTTCCTGGTATTTTGGTGAGTATTGAGTAAGGGGTTGCAAAGAAAATACATCCCTGTCTGGATACAAGCAGGTAGAGGTGGCTCTGGCACAGATGTACATAGGGGTAAAACTCGAAAACACCGCTTTGAGCTAGACTCGAACGGGAACTGGTACACGACAACGGGCCTTGCTGCACTCTTGGTTACGACACTCCCATGGGATATGCTTTGGTAAATTCATAAGATTGTTATGAACCATTGTTAAAGGAACAATGATAAAATAAGATAAAGTTTCACATAAGAATATATGATCAGGGATAACCTAGATGGGAACCTAGGGGATCACAAGTTAGGGTATACTTTTCTTCTAAAAGTTATCCTTATATGCTTTAAGTTCCTTTTCATGATTATTGGTTAAGTATTTAAGACTCTAATTATACTGTCTCTTCTTAGGTAATGGTGGGAAATGGAATAACGTGTCCCAACAACCAATGCGATAGGAAATGCGACGATTTCCGTATTAATATGACAAAGATGATTAGGGGATTAAAAGATGATTATTATTTTGGAATATGTTCACTATTTTGGGGACCCTATATGATCGAGGTAAATAGATTACTATAGTATTTTCATTGAGGAATAAGATTGACTTATATTTTGAAGAATTGATGAATTTATGGTGGACTTATTGTAATTTAGGTTACTTATGGGAATGATTAACCTATCTTGGGTAAAATATGTTTAGGTTAGATACTTTTGTTATAAGATGTTAGGAGTGGTTGATGTTGTCTGGTGATGAACAATGAAGTTGTTTTGGAAGACTATGTTATCAAATCCTTCTTGTATTTGGGTTTCAATCTTAGTTTGGTTTATTTTTAGGAATTTTAAAGACCTTTATTTATGGAATGGTCTATGATGAACTTTAGGTAGTACCATGGAACGTTGAAGATTTAAAAGTAGTTTCCCTTCCTATGGGATTCTTTCTTTTTGAAGAGTTATTTTACCTTAAACTTTCTGTTTTTGGGATAATGTTTAAAGATAAAAGAAATATATAGTTAATCTTTTGTGGATTATGTGATTCTTTAGAAGATGATTCTTGTGATTTTTATGAGAACAAGTGTTTTTGAATTCTCATCATTTGGAGAAAAGATTAGTTTTGGTAGAGAATTATTAAAGGATGAAACTCTACATGAAGGTAGGAATATTTTATTATGTTTTTTTTCTATGTAGTAAATGAATTCCTCAAAATTATGAAAAGGAACGTAAAAAAAATGTTTTCGGTTTACGTTTCATACTAGGTAATCAAAGACCGTTTACACACATCGTATGTTTGGGATTTTCTTATGGTTAACTTTCTCCTAATCATGTTTTCTATCACTCTCCCTCAGAACTTGACCCTTTTTTTCTTCCATGTCCATGTTTTCCTACATGGAATCCTAGTGTGGGTTATCTTGGGTGGCCTTTGTACTTCCCTTTCTTTATTTTAAAGTAATAATTTTACTGACTCCTTTTCCGATGTGGGACATTCAATGAAATTTCAAAACCCAATTTTAAAAATTGCGAGGATGCAATTTCTTAAGGGGGGGAGATTGTAATGACCTGAGATTTTGAATAAATCTTGTTTCCTAATTTTATGTGTTATTTTATTTTATTTTTGTACTCAACAAAAATGTTTCATTTGATAACATGAGTATAATTAAAATGAGACTGTTGGGTTTTGACCATTATTTGACCACTGGTCGATATGACCGCTTTAAACTAAACGTTTCGATTATTGTCTCTAAATACAAGTAATCTTGGTTAATTAATATAGAAAGCAGATTCAATGGCCTCACCCAGTAGTCTTGGACCGATCGAAGCTCATCTAAAAGAACTTGGGAAGGAAGTAGCACCACTAGGCTTTGCTCTGGACCAAACCCAAGGTTAAATTCATCGTATAAAGCTAGAACGGGATCGCCTTCACGAGAAGTTCAAACTGATAGAAATTACTACTCGTGCGATGTTGGCCGAGCCTCCCTCGTATTCTCTAACCTTAGCACACCTTACACATAGGTCCTATGCTGGTGTGATAAGAGGCTATGTAAAGAGACCATAACTTTCTTGTGTAATCCATTGTTTTAAATAAAAATTTCGATTTATTTTATGAAATTTCAAATGACCGGATCAATATAGTATGCATATTTTTGATGAATTTTAGAAAAAATATATTTTAAAAATGTTTATTTAAACCTTAAATAATTAAAAATGTGTAATGATTTTCAAAAAATGGTCTTCTACAATTATGTTTAGTACGAAATTTAGAGTCTAATAAGATCAACTTGATTTTTGATGAATAATAAATTATGAAAAGTGATTTTATGATTAGGATTAATAATGTGTCCAAATGGATTATTATTCTCACTTAAAGAATGTATTAAAATAAGCTAGGCACTTTGATTAAGTAATGTGATTCAATAAAATGGTTAAATAACAGTTTCATAAATTATTATTCAAGTATTAGTATTTTCGGATTAATAGTGTTTTTTAATTAAAATTTTAATTAAAAATATTTAAAAAATTATTTTTATAAAATGGACTTCATTTTTGAACTCAGAGCATCGATATTATGTTAAGGTAATTTTTGGGGATTTTTCTGAAAAAAAAATAAATTTTCGATAAATAGTGTTTTTAATTAAAAATTTAATTAAAAATATTTAGAAAATTATTTTTATAAAATGGATTTCATTTTTGAAATCAGATCATTGATATTTGGTTAAGGTGAAATTTTGGGATTATTCTGAGAAAGTTGAATTTTCGATGAATAGTGAAAATACAGTTTTTAAGTTACGGGTGTTTAATGACATCATTAAATGATGTATTAAGTATGTAATCAATATGGTCGACTTATGAATAGTACGATATGGTATGAGATGTCCCATGTGGCCAATAACATGGGCAAATACCATGGGCAAGCCCATGGTTTTTCCAAAACCACTAATGAGGTGTCCCTTGGCCATTAATGCCTTGTCCCCTCACTTTCCCTAAAAATACCAAGACATCCTCTCATCCATTCGACTCCCCACTCTCCCCCAACGAATTTCGGGTCTCCTTACCTCCCAAGGAGTCCTCCCAAGGTGCCCCCAAGCCCTCAAGGTCCATACCTTTGAGTTTTGAGAGTTACGGTTTAAGGTAAGGGATCTGACGTCTTTCTTTCTTTTCAAGAAATCTCTTTTATGTAATTTCTTTTATTCTCCATGTTCTTATGTTAAAGGATGTTCATTTATACTCCTATTACTTCCCTTTTCATGTTCATATAATTAGAGATCCCCTCTTGCTCTCATTATTTCGTTTTATGAAGTTTTAAGTGGCGTCGTTAGGCTGCCGATATTTTTGTAACTGATTCTTTCTCCTTTCTCATTTTTCAAGATCTATTATCATGTAAAGTATTTCAAGTTCCTTTTTATTATGTTGGGGTATGATCTCTAAATTTATCATACTGATCTTTTATGATCATATGATGAGAGACCCCATTTGATCTCTTCAATTCAGTATTTTGAAGTTTTAAGTGGCGTCGTTAGGCTACCGAATTTTTAAGTGGTTCTTCACCCTTCTCGTTTTGAAGTTCTACTTTCATGTCAATTATTTCAAGTTCCTTTTTGTTATGTTGGGGTATGATCTCTATATCTATCATACTGGACTCTTATGTTCATACAATGAGAGACCCCATTTGATCTCTTCAATTCAGTATTTTGATGTTTTAAGTGGCGTCGTTAGGCTGCCGAATTTTTAAGTGGTTCTTCACCCTTCTCGTTTTGAAGTTCTACTTTCATGTCAATTCTTTCAAGTTCCTTTTTGTTATGTTGGGGTATGATCTATATATCTATCATACTGGAATATTATTTTCATATGATGAGAGACCCCATTTTATCTCTTCAATTCAGTATTTTGAAGTTTTAAGTGGCGCCGTTAGGCTGCCGAATTTTTAAGGGATTCTTTCACCCTTCTCCTTTTCAAAGTTCTAATTCCATGTCAAGTCTTGAAAGTTACTTTTTATTATGTTGGGGTATGATCTCTATATCTATCATACTGATCTTTTATTTTCATATGATGAGAGAACCTATTTGAAATAATCAATTCATTTTTGGTTGAAGTTTAAGTAACACTATGAGACTGCCGAATTTTCATAAGAGAAATATTATTTTTGTCTTCCTTTCATGTTATTCATTTCATATGGTATATTTTCAAATTTCATTACCATGTTATTAAATCCCTTATATTATTATCCTCTACTATTTTATGGGTCATTTATTATTGTTTGCCCCATGTCCCCTCTCTTTTCAACGTTTTCTAAAACCCTGTAACGTAGCCGTTGTGCTGGAGAATTTTCGTCTCAAAATGCCTCTCTCTCTTTTTCTCAAAATTACTTCATGTTTTTAAGTGAATAATCAAAGCTCTTATTTCTACAGGGTTATTCACATATATACAAAAAATTTCTATTTTAAATTCTGGGATTTACATATATAAAACCCGCTCTCCCCTTCCATCGGTTTAAAGTGACGTAAAGATCATGTCTTTAAAGCAGTTTTTAAAACGTTATGATTATGAAATGAAACCCATTTATTTTATGCTATATGGGTTATTTATGAAATTTTTTATGATGATATATGTGTATCACATGATAATAAAGGCAAATTTAAGGGTGCTCCCTGATAGAGCTCCAATACATTGGGTAAAGACTTAATCTCTAGAGATGACCATTTTTAACGACGCCTTGGTGAATAACCTTGGTGATTTTTAACGACGACTTGGTGAATAACCTTGGTAATTTTTAACGACACTTTCGGGATGGACCTTGGTGAAGCGAAATGATTTTCAATATTAAATGTTGCGGCCACATCTTCATGTTATGAAAAAGTTTTATTTTTATTATGATGTGCCTCATGATTTCATTTTCATGCCTTAAAGTTCTTTTAATGACTTTATTGATGTATCTCAAGTTCATATGTAACATGTTTCACTTGTTTCCTTTGCTGGGCCTTCTGCTCACCCTTTCTTTTAATGTATGTCCCCAGGTTATGAGATGCAGTAATGAGCCTAGGGTGAACATGAGGAGAAGTCTTTCAAGTGTTTAAGAAGAATGTTTTTTTTTGTTTCATGTTTTATGTTCCTTGTTTCCAAGACACTAAACCTTAAAGATCATCAGTTCCGTGTAATGGAATGAAAGTTATGTTATAAAAAGATAGGATTCTATATCTATGGTGGAATAAAGGGGTTGCTCGTGTGGGTGGGTCATGGTGACGGCAAGTCAGTGCACCATTGCGCACCGCGGTGGTGCAGGCCGCGAATTCGAGGCTACGAAAAAGGGAGGGGAGCCACTCTTTATGTGTCCTGTGGAAAACCAGGAAACACCACCTGGAACTGCAAATCAAAGAGCTAAATGACTCTTTGTGTTGTTCGGGCGGCGGACCACGCGATCTCCACGCGTGTTGCGCTAGCTGGCAGGTCGAGCCGCAGCGACCAAGCATAGTCGGGGCGGGTAGAGGCTATCTATGTCCCAGCATGCAAAGCCCACTGTGGCCCCGCCCAACGAGGGTGGGACAGGTCGGACTCGGACCGCATAGGGTCGGACCATACCCAGACCCATTCGGCCCCAGTATCACATAAAGAGCCGTATGTTGCAATCCAGATGTTCGTTTGACAAACCATATGTGGCGCTAGGATCCTTGGAGAGAGATGGTACTTTTTAGATACTAAACCTATGTTTTAGAGAAATTTTGAGTACAGATGGGTTGGATCGACCCCGAATCCAACTGGTCCCTCGACACTAAAATGCATGTAACTTATAGACTGGGTGTCCGGTTGACGCAACGTCTATTGCGTTTAACCCTTATATCATGATAGAACATTGGGTAACATATTTGTGGGACTTTATTCTACTTGAAAATTACTGATGTCTTGAGGATTAGTGTCTTACGGAATCAAGTGTTCTATGAGAAGGAATCCAGGGGCTGGTTGGGAGATGGAGGTTAGAGATAGATGATACAAGGATTAGTACCAAGAGATCATATGTGGGTCAGCACCTGGCGATCCTGTGTAGCTAAGCACCTAGAGATCCTGTGTAGATCAATACCTAGTAAACCTCTATGGTTCAACACCTAGTGACCCTGTGTGGATTAGTATTCTAGAGACCCTATGTAGATCATCATTTTAGCGACACTGTGTGGATCAGAAGTTCCTGACCCGATGAGGTCCAACCTAAGAGAGGTCCGTCATGGATCTGTGACGTACTAATTTTTTGTGGGTCAGATCTTATATGGGACTTTCTGAGGTTAGTCTCAAATGATCATGGGCAGGTCAAAACCTATGTCGTTCAGTGGGTGTTAGTACCTATCGATACAGGGTGAGTCAAATCCTATGTGGGTCAGTGGGGATTAGTACCTACCGATCCTATGTGGGCCAGACTCCATTTGGTTAGAATAAGTGCTTCTTGACATAATAAGCTGATCATGATTTATGACTAATAATCTGTACTACTGTACTTTATTTATACCTTTTTCTTGAGATTAGTCTTTTTATTTGTGATTTGTTATAAAGATCATGATTTTTTTAACTTTGTGGAATTATGAGATACCTTCAGGGGTCTCGGGGTCTATACTGTGTATTTTTAATCTCACCCATACACGAGCATCGCACGAACCTTGTTGTGTATTTTGAATACAATGGGAAACCTTGACTAAGACTCTAAGAGCTAGGACCTAATAGAGGATGGCGGGGACAGTTGATGTGGAGATCTATGGAGACGATTTCTACCTACCCTTCAGGTCAGATCCTCGATGGTCGATCTCAGGAGCTGTTTTTTGTTTTCAGTTGTAGTTGTATCTTTCTAGTTGGTATTGTATTCCAGCCCCTTCACATTTAGTAGACACCTTTACTAATATAGTTTCACTTCATTGTTATATCTTGTTGTGTTTTTAGACCGTGTGTTTGTACAGGTTTAAAGGCAATGCCTTCTCATTTTTAGGGATACGCCTTTCCAGTGCTAGTCGCCAACCCCTGGCCTATGGAAGGTAGGATCTGGGTAGTCATGACTCGTGCCTTGGGGGACGAGTCGGGACAATGTTTTTTTCACAATAACACATCTCAATCCCTTCTTGGATGCATCTCTATAGATTTCAAAACCTTCTCCACTAGAGCGTAATGTAATCACATGTTCACTAACTAACCTTCTCTTTAGTTCCCTAAAATTTTCCTCATATTCATATATCTAGAGGTATTTGACACCCTTTTGAGTTAACTTGGTAAAATTATTAGATAATCGTAATACGTTTCCCAAAAATCATTGATAATATTCAGCTAAACCATGAAATATATGGATCTCAGTTTTTGTGGTTAGTCTAGGACATCACTAAATAGCCTCCTTCTTTGATGGATCACCTTCCGTACCATCTTTTGAGATTATGTGAGAAAAAAATGAATCATTTTGCAATGAAATTTTACAATTTTTAAAATATTCATATAGATTCTCCTTCCATAGGAACTTTAGTACAATTATCAAGTGATATTCATGCTCTTCCCTTCCCTTTAAATAAATAATAATATCATTTATAAAGACTTCCACAAACTGATCACGATAATATCTAAAGAATCTATTCATTAAATATATAAAGATATCAATAGAATTAGTAAGACAAAAAGGGATCACTATATATTCATTGTGTTTATACCATGTACGGAATGTCATCTTGGGTATATCTTATTTGTTGACCCTCAATTATCGATATCCAAAATGAAGGACAATCTTGGAAAAGTATTAAATTCCATGCAGTTGATCAATTAAGTCATCAATTAGGGGAAGAGGTTACTTGTTCTTGACTATGATATTGAAGACCTCCCAATAATAAAAACAACGTTTCATTGATACATATTTATTTTCCTAAAAAAATATGGTTGCACCCCAAGTTAACACACTTGGCCAAATGAATCCCTTGTCATGTTTTTCTCAGAGTTATTTCTTCAATTATTGAAACTAAATCAGAGCCATTCTATAAAGAGTCTTTGAAATTGGTTTGTAACCATGTATGATTTATATTGAGAACTAAAGTTTTCATTTTGGTGGATGACTAGGAAACTCTTCTAGAAAGACGTCCACAACGTCCTGAACAATGGGAATATCACTAATGTGAATTTTCTGCCCAACCATTTTAGATAAAAAAACCTTTTGAATAGTAATTATGAACTATAAACTTGATTTAATCTCCATATGAATTTCATACTTATCATCACATTGATAGTCGATCATTGTAGGGTTTGAAATATCAAACGTAACTTCCCTTCCTTTAAAATTAATGTGGTATTTATGTAGAGAAACCCACTCTATGTCAAAGATTACATCATATTCAACTAAAGGAATAATGAAATGATTTGTAAGAAACACATTCCCACAAACTTCAAATAGAGATGAGTCATATACTTGATATGAAATCATCATACCATTATTTATTCACACTAATAATTCCACATATAATTATTTTGGGGGAGTATTAACACCCTTATAAAAATCATTAGATATGAAATTGTGGGTAGATCCAAAATCAAATATGATATTAGAAGATATAGAGTGAATTTTAATTGTACCTTTCATCACATCTTTATTACACCCCTCATCAAAAATAGAAATTGCATGAGATTTCCCCTTGTCCCTCAGTATAAGAGGTTATTGACATCGATCCTCATCACCAGTCCTTGGGTTCAGGTAGTGGTTCTCATAATTCTCGTTCTACTTGGAATTATAGCACTGAATCATGGGAGGTGCATTTTGTACTTATTTTTCACCATTCAAAACATTATCAAACTTCTTCCAATCACATTGACAATAAAATTCATGATAGCCTTCCCTTACATGTTTAAAACATTTATTGGACCCGTAAGTCAATTTCCTTTATGATTATTCCCACACTTAGAGCATAAGGGAAGCTTGTCTTCTTTTCAACATGTTTTTTATATTTTTCATTAATCTCAATATTCCTCTTCTTTTCAAAACCATGAGATGGATATGTGGATCCAACCACCATTTAATCCATGAATTCACAATACACAATCTTTTGAAAGAAACTAATGTCACTTATGGAAATCACCCTTATGAGACTTGGCTTTAAGCCATTGAAGAACATATCAACATTACCTCTGGTTTGGATGGTAATTCCTGATGCATACCTTGAAAGTATCATGAAATTAGCCTCATATGTACAAATAGAATCATCATCCATTTTCTTCAACTCAAGTAACACTTAATCTATCTTGGTATGAAGAATCCAAGGAATGTAATTTTTGAAAAATAAGTTCATGAACTCATTCCAATCCATGGATTCAATTTCATATTACTGCCTCATGTTCTTGATCAGAGTCCCCCATTGTTCTACTTCACCTTCTAACTGATAGACATCCAGAATGACTTTATCACGATCTAAACACTGGTGAATATAGAATATCTTCTAAGTATTATAGATCTATTTTTCAGTGACATGTGGCTAAAATTACCCTATAAAAAAGGTAGATGTTTCCTAATGAGAGAATCAATAGAATGTTGGTCACTATTTTAATCATTTGGAATCCCACCATGATTCATAGCTTGAGAATGTTGTGTGGGCATATAAATTAGGGTTTTCATTCCAGATATCATAGCATCCAGTTGCATAGGAGTACAATACTTGTGTTGTCTGTGATAATCACCATTAACACAATTCCTTTGGGTTCCATTCACTGACAAAAACAAAAAAATAGACTATGAAACATTTATCATAGTGAGGAACCACATAATCACGAAAATTCACTTATAGGATGTCTAAATTATTACACCATCCTTAATCTATGGAACCATAGGTTTACCCTAGGTTATTTATATGAAACCTCCATTTAAATACTTCATGATGGTTCATGAATATTTTGTGAATTTCCAAATCATATCCCCTGGGAGTGTCAATCCAGGTGTGTAGCAAGGCCCATTGTCGTATACAAAATTACCCTGATTTAGGCACAAAACATCTTGATGGAGTTGTTACCCCTATATATATATATGTTCCAAAGACATGTACACTTGTTGTATCCATACATGGATGTATTTATAGGAAACCACTCACTCTATCCTTTACAAAAAATTTAGGACAATTTCCTATACTTTTCCTTATCCTAATACTTATCCATATACATGTATTTAGAGTTATCAATAAGGTTTTCTAATCCAGGATTCTAAAGATTAACTAAACATTTGATCTAATACCAACTATAGTGACCCTTTATTTTCATTTAATAACATTATATAACATTTAATCAATACTTAAAACATTATACAAATATACACCCAAAGACCATACTAGTCTAGTGCCTTTGGAAACATGGAAAGATAAGCACTGATACATAACTAACCAACATTATCTCCCTCAAGGTTCTTCTTGATGGGGACCCTTCTTAGAAACATCAAACATAAAATATATCTTTATAACCCAAGGAAGGAATCATAAAATGGGGTGAGATCAAATGCTCAGTAAGGGTAAACAAGGGGATATGTAAGCATAATCCGAAGCATAAGGGTATGACAACATGATCATCAAAATAGAAGATCATACACTTTATATTAAAGATCATATACAAGAATCATGGAAAAAATATTTGTATTTCATAACAATTGAATCATAAGGAGATAAATAACATAAGCCATGAAAGCATAACATATGAATAAAACAAGGAATTATGGCATACACATAAGCATATAATATGATTTCCTCGGTAGCCAAGCCATCGCTACAAAGACCATATTAGTAGTATAGATTCACTCACTATACCATCTTGGTAGTCATGGTTCCCTCTCGTAGCCATCATAGCATCACGAGTTCACTCCTAATACCATCTTGGTTGTCATGGATAACTCTCATGGCTATCTTAGTAGTCAAGGTTCATTCCCAATACCATCTTAGCCTATCTAATGAGATATAAATCTTTACCCAATGAACTGGAGGGAGATATAGGTCCCACCCATATCACAGTGAAATCATACATACATGTGCCCTGAGATCATGAATAATCATATCATAACCCATGAAATTATATGGGTATTATAAAAATGTAATCATATTATAACCTATTGAAAAAAGATAGGTTTCATAATCATTTCATTATTAACATAACCTGTAAAAATAATCAGTATTCAAAAGCATATAACCCGTGAAAATAAGTGAGTTTCAAAAGCATATAACTCAGTAAATTTGTGGGGTTCAAAATCATATAAACTATGAAATGTAAATAGGTTTCATAAACATCATGCTATCAAAACATAATACATTCAGAGAAATAATATGAATTGAAACATTGAATAATTTTACTAGAAAGGCATGAGTAACAAAAACGGATGTTATCTTAGATGGAAAATAATTTTGAATGATCTTTTAAAAACATATAATGAGAAAAATATCCTTTCTTTGTTAAGAAATTATTTTTAAAACCTAAAATCTTTTGAAACCATTTTTCTTTTAAAATATAAAGGAAGCATTGAAAACCATAAAATGTTTTTAAAATACTTTTTCCTTTAAAATGTGATTCAATGTTCTTTTGAAAACATTTTTGAAAATAATTTTGATAACATGGTTTTTTAATACAATAAATTTTCTACTAAAGAGATAGACAATCATATTTTACATACAAATGTTATCTTAAGTACTAAAGAATGTCAAAATGTTACTAATACATGGATATATCTTGAATAAAAATAAGACAAGGAACTCATGAGTATTCTATTGATATATATCATAATATTTTATCCATGTAATCATATACATAAAAAATCTTGAAAAGTGATGAGATTGTCTCAATAAACTCTTATAACTTGGTAAATTGGGATCATGCTCTCCACGTAAGATATGAAATTACATGAATCTTAAAATACTATGAAAATAATTAATTTTATGATATAACATTTAAAATGGAAGTATATATGTAACAACCCAAGATTTTATTAATGAAAATTCCTCCTGATCAAATTAAGTGTCTTGTTATATAAAATTATTATATAAAATTTGCACTTCCTTGGATTTATGTTTTTGTATTTCAAAATCTTGTTGAGAATTGTTATCGTTACTAATATAGTCGTTGAAAAGTGATCACATTATTAGTATAAATATAGGGATTTAAGAAATCCAATTTAAAAAGACAAAGGAAGTGATGGCCTCATCTAGAATAATTTCTTTATACAAAGACCATTTGTCAGAGCAAAAAATGGAGGTGGCATCATTGGGATTCTCTCTTGACCAACCCAAGCTGATATTCAAAATGTTTATCTTGAACAGAACCACCTATGAGAGAAGTGGAAGTTAATAGTGAATGCCACCCAAGCGATGATATCTGAGCCTCCCCAAGAGTCTTTCACCATCGCACATTATACCCTTAGGTCTTATGCTAGTGTTATAAGGGGTTATGTAACATGAACCTATCACGATAATTATGTGAAATATTTTTTGTATAGAATAAATAATATACATTGAATATATTATTGTTACTTTGTAAATAGTTTTTAAATCATTGATAGTATTTTTTTAATTAATATAAAATTAAGATATATATTTTGATGAATTGATGGATTTTTTAATTAAATAAAATTTTAATAAAATGTCATTACTAAATTAATTTTTATTAAATATAAATGATCATATAAATTTTATGAATTCAATTGTAATTTTTATTATGTTTTGAAAGCCGTTTTGTCAAAACACATGATTTTTGATCAATTTAGGTTTTTATTTTAAAAGTAAAAAATCACATATTTAGATAATTAGTTGGATTAAAATAAATATTATTTTTGGAATTAGGATAGAAAAATTATCCAATGGTGAATGTTTCATAATTTTCCAAGAGAGTCAAATTTTTCGTTAAACATTAAATATTGTTTAAATATATAATGTATATTATGACATAATAATGACCCAATAGTGATATAATAAAATAATTTAAAAGGTATTTTTATCCAATATATGTTTTAAATTTAATAAATGTGATTTTAGGTTAGTTTTATTTATTTTACAACTCCATAGTGAACTTCCAAAACATATAAAATATTTTAACATTTTAAAATGATTTCCTTGAGAGTGTGACTCACCTCTATATAATAAAGCATAATATTTTAATATGTTCGGCCATTTGACTAATAATATAATATTTTCCACTTACCATTGGAAAAAACCTTGGAAAAAAACCGTGGTATGGTTTGTGGTTTTGATTAGTTTAATGTGTAGTGTCCAAAACCTAATTAATAAAGAATTCCCTCTTTTCCTATATAAAACCACCCACTCTCCCTATTTTTCTTCACTCAAAACCATTGGATCTAGACCAAAATCTGACTTCATATCTCTATAATCATCACAAGGATCCCCAATCTCTCAATACTCTTCTCTAAATCCCTTCCCAAGCCTTTGGGATCACACTTCGAAATAAGGGATTTCTTCCTCTCTCAATTTTGTCCATGTTTTTTTATGTTTCTATACCCTTGTATTTTCAATTAAAAATGTTGGTCTATGAATTTTAATCTCCCCTATACTTACCTCCTTATTTTGGAATGATGATAGACCCATTTCTCTCTAATTAATTCGTCCCATGTACACCTGTTACCAAGCTGAAATTCTGTAAGGGATTTCTCTCTCCTCATTTACATTCATTCAATTATTTTGTTTTATGAAAATAAATTCCATTAAATATGTTGGTAAATGTATCTACATGGCCCATTTACTATCAATTTTATTTAAATATGATGATAAACCACTTTATCTCTCATAGAATATTTTTATGAATTCTTCTATCACGCTGTTATGCTGCCAAAATTGCACTGCGATTTTCCAAGACAAAGTTATAGTGCAGTGAATACAATGCCCATTTCTCTATCAAGGGTATTCACCTTTATTCATATTTATATATTGATTATAGGGTTTAATTTATTAATTACACATTCTTTTATCATGGAAAAATTGATTATTTTTAATAAATCCACATTATATGATCCATGTGGCACACTAATGCATAAAATAAAATGATTATGAATGGTGCACCTTGATAGCGCTCCAATAGAATGGGTACTGACTAGTATCATGATACGCCATGTTTAATGATGGTTTAATCATTATAATTGAATTTTATTGATGTTTTACTCATGCTTCTTATGCAATGAGCCTCACCTGATGCTAATATCATGTTAAATGCGGTTGCCAAATTTCCATGTTATGATAATCGTGCTATATCATAACTTTATGTTCATGTTTCTATTATGATCTATTGATATTAATATTGACTAATATGAACTACATTATTCATTTTATTCATCATTTACTCCCTTACTGGTCTTTATAACTCACCCTTTGTTTTATGCATGTCCTCAGGTTATCCTATACAATACTATGTACGAAGGAATTTGCGCAGTCATGTGAAAGACATTTTCAATAAAGATGTTTATGTCATGTATCATGTTGTTGTGTAATGTTCCCAATCCCTAAAGAAACTATAACTATTGATCTTCTATGTTGAATCAAGTGGATATTTCACGTAAGAAAATATTTATAAGTGTGAAATAAAGAGAAGGGTTGTTATAGTTGGTATCAGAGGATAAGTTTACTTATTTTTGGGATTAGGATTAGAAAACCCAAGTGAAAGCCTTAGGGATAAGACTATGTATAATAAAACATCCCCAAATATTGGTGATTATTGAGTATGTAGTTTATCCTGAAAATACATTGCTGTCTGGATACGAGTATGTAGAGGCAGCTTTGGCACAATGTATCTATGAACAAAACCTGAAAAAACTGCTTTGAGGTCGACTCAAATGGGAACTAGTGCACGGAAATGTGTCTTGGAAAAATATTTGTTATGACACTCTTAGGGGATATGCTTTGTAAAATTAATAATCTTAGTACGAACCATTATTATGGGAATAAAAAAATTCCCATTAGAATATATGTTGAGACTTAGATCATAGATAACATATATTAATGCATATAAATTCATAAGTTAATGAAATAAATGTAATTTATAAGTTATATCTTTTTTTAACGGATTATTATTTATGTGTTACCCATAACATTCATTTTATTCTAGAAAATGGCCGGTAATAGGAGGACTCAGGCTAACAACTGATGCAAAGATCAATGTGATGCCTATTCTAATGAGATTCCCAATTAGATGGGAGTAGGAATCGCAGACATTGTCCTGATAATCTCTCAGTTAACTAAAGTTTTTAATAGAAACATGGTTCAAGAGGAATGTTTAATCCCCCTAATAAAGAACAATCTGTAATCGAGAGCTTCATGACACAATGGCCTCATATTTTTAATGAATCATCTGACCTCTAAATTACCAAACAATGGATCAAATCCATTGAGAATATCTTCTCCATCCATTAATGTTATGAACAAGAGAAGGTACTTTTGGTAGCTTATCGTATGGAGGGTGAAGTTTATCAATGGTGTAAATTGATAAAAAATTTGAAGCCTGAGGATAATATCAAGGTGTTAGAATTTAAGGATTTTTGGAAAATATTTTTCGTTAAATATTTTCCTTGCACCCACCAACTTCATATGGAAAGGAAATTCCTTAACATTAATCCAAAAGATGGAGAATCCATCAGATCTTATGAGGAAAACTTCATAAGGATTGCACTATATACCTCTCGCTTTGTCGTTACCCCCGATTTCACGGTTGAATACTTTTTGGGTTGGCTAAAACCTACCCTACGGAAATCCCTTGTGATTCATGACTTCCAGATATATGAGGAATTTATTCGATGATCCCTCAAAGTCGAACTGGAGATCGGTGAATCTTATGGGTATCATGGGGATAAGAAGCATAAGTTGGACTTTAATTCTAGTGATCCTATGGATAAATGAAATGGTGCTATGAAAATATATCACCACACTTGCCAAAGGTGCATAATGAAGCACCACATAAATTTCATAAAGGGGACAAGGAAATAATTTAGGTGTGGAAGAGAAGGGAACCTAGCCATTAACTTCAGAAAATAAAAACACATGATAGTGATAGAGGATAGGAAGGCTCTGTTCGACCCTCAACCTATTGTTCATTGCTTTAAATACAAATAACCATGCCACTTTACAAACCAGTCACCTAAGCCAAGGGTTTTCAGAGGCAAGCAATAACTTCCAAGGCAGTACGGGTGTACATTTTCCATCACTACCGCCAAAGTGAACCCTGAAAATAAAGTGGTGATAGGAATTCTAGTGTTTCATTCAAGAATAGCGAATGAACTTTTTGATTCTGTTTCTATGCATTAATTTATATCTAAAAAGTTTAGTAGAACAATCCCAACACCACCAGAAATCATGAAAGTAATAATGTCGGAGAGAACAACAAATGGGCCAATCATTACATCCCATGAATATAACTCCTCCCCTGTCATTTTTTTTGCATTAAACTTATTATAAAACCTCTCCATACTCCCTATAGTGTAATTTGATGCAATATTTTTATGGATTGGCTTTCCATATATAGAGACAACATAAATTTATGCGAAAGGAAAGTCACTCTCCATATAGAGAATCGACCCCCAATTTTGTACAAGTGATAGGAGGAGGATGAATCATCTTTAGCTCCATCATATCATGTCTGTATATTACTTCCCTATGAGTATGTGTATCATGCTCAGATTATTGAGTCTAAGGAAGAAACCATCCTTGAAGACATGCCTATTATGAGAGTATTCGCTGAAGTGTTTCCTGGGGGATTGCCCGGTCTTTCTCCTAGATGAGATGTTGAATTATTGATTGATCTTATACATGGTGAATTTTTAATATCCAAGACTCCATATAAAATCTATATTGTGGAGATTTAGCTATATAAACAACTATAGGGGAATCGGGATAAAGGGTTTATATACCCAAGTTCTTAACCGTGGGGTGCACTAGTCGTCTTTGTCACGAAAAAGGATGGGTCAATGCACCTTTTCATTGATTATCATGATCTCAACAAAATCACGATAATGAAAAAGTATCATCTTCCCCAAATTGATGAATTGTTCGATCATATACTTGGAGCACAATACTTTTCTAATGTGGATATGTGGTCATGATATTATCATGTAAGGGTGAAGAATGAGGATATCCCCAAGACAATTTTTCGTACATGATACGAGCACTAAGAATTCATAGTAATTCCTTTAAGACTCACTAATTATCTAACAATCATAATGGAATTGATGAATATATTCATTAAAGATCACCCTGACACATTTTTGGTAGTTTTTATAAATGATATTCTAATATACCCCATAACCAAGGAGGAGCATGAGGAGAAACTAAGCACTGTACTGGAGAACTTATGAAAGGAGAATCTCTATGAAAAGTATAGATAGTTTGATTTATGGTTGAAGGATGTCTCATTCTGAGGCCATATCATCACAAGAAATTGGATATCTGTGTATCCCTCAATGACAATTACAATTGAGGGATGGTCAAAGCCATCATTGGTAACAGATATCCATAGCTTCCTAGGGTTAGTTGGATATTATCGTCGATTTGTGAGAAATTTCTCATTATTTTCAAACCCGCTTACCAAGATAACTCCGAAGGGAGTCATGTTTTCTTTGAGTTATGAATGTGAATTGATCTTCAAGGAGTTAAAAAGTATTCTTATCACTATGCTCGTGCTCAAACTACCCACAAGTGGATAACTTTTTGTGGTATTTAGTGATGCTTTGAAGAGGTTTTTCAGCAATGTGTTGATCCAAAATGAAAAATACATTGCCTGTTATTCAAGGAAATTGAAAGTTCAGGAGAAAAAATATCCAACACATGATCTCGAACTGGCTGCAATAATCTTCTCCTTAAAAATTTGGTGACATAACCTTTTTGGGGAGAAGTGTGAAATATACACAGATCACAAAATCCTGAAGTATATATTCACTTATAAGTAGTTGAATATGTGCTAATGAAGATGGATATAGGTGATTAATGACTATGACTGCTCAATCCATCACCACCCTGAGAAAGTGAACAAGGTGGTAGATGATATAAGTAGAAAGGACCCAACAATTCTATCATTGATGATAGATGAAAAGTATCCAATCTTATTCGATTTGGTGAGTATTTACATGGGAATCATAAAGAAGGGAACATCATCAACACTTTCACAAATGATTCCTCTACTGTCTCTTTTGGAAAGGTTAAAGGATGCTCAAAAGGATAATATGGGAATTTAGAAGAAAGTAGAAACTATTAGAAAAGGGAAATCCTCGGAGTTCAATGTTAATGAAAAAGGAATTGTGGGATTTGGGTAAAATATATGAGTTACAAAAAAATTGGAGTTAAAGAAAGAAATTTTTGATGATGCACATAGTCAAAATTTCTCCATTCACCTAGGAAACACAAAGATGTATCAAGATCTCTGAGAGCATTATTGGTGGGATAACATGAATAAAGAGATCAATGAGTATACATAAAAGTGCCTCGTATGTTAGCAAATGAAGGCTGAGAGGCAGAAGTCTAAGGGGATGACGAAACCATTACCCATACCAGCATGGAAATGAGAGAACATAACCATGGAATTTGTCACCAGACTTCCAAAGAAATCTAATGGAACCAATGCTATATAGGTTGTTGTGGATCATATTACAAAGACTGAAAACTTCATTTAAATTCATTAGGATTTCTCGTTGGATCAACTTGCATATATATATATCATAATAGTGGTAAGGCTGCATGGAGTACCACTATATATTGTATCTAACTGAGATCCAAGATTAACCACTATGTTCTGGAAGAGTCTTCACCTTGACATGAATACTAATATGAAATTTAGTATAGCTTATCATCCTCAAACTGATGGCCGATATTACCAGACTATCCAAACACATTAGGAAACGTTTAGAGCATGCTCAATGGACTTAAAAGTAAGATGGGATCAACATCTTCCTCTGGTTGAGTTCTGTTACAATAAAAGTTTCCACTAAAGAAACCAAATTTCTCTTTAAGAATCACTTTATGGGATGAGGTGAAGAACACTGGAATGTTGGGATGAAGTTGGGGAGCGAAAACTACTACGTCAAGAAATGGTTTAAGAAATGGTGGATAAGGTTAAGACCAACCGGTAGCACATTAAAGCTGCATAGAGTCGACAAAATAGCTATGTTGATAATAATTGAAGAGACCTAGAGTTTGATGTTGGAGACATGGTATTCCTCCACATATCACCATGTAAGAGTGTTATGAGATTTTGGAAGAAGGGAATGCATAGTCCAAGGTACATCGGCCCTTATGAGATCCTTGATTGCATTGGAGTAGTGGAAAATCAACTAGAAATCCCCCCAAACCTATCTCTGTTACAAAATTTATTCCATGTATAACTCTTGAGGATGTACTTACCTGACCCCTTATATATACTCAATCTAGAAGTGGTACCATTGGAGAATGACCTCTCTTATGAATAGAAGTCGGTGAAGATCTTGGATCATAGGGAAAACATTATAAGAAATAAGAAAATTTCCCTCGCCAGGTTGTTGTGGAAAAACGACATGTTTGAAGAAGATACTTGGGAATCAGAGGAAGTGATGAATCAGAGTTACCCTCATCTCTTTTAGTGTGGAAAAAAGGAAATATCAAGGGATAAATTTCTTATTGGGGGAAGATTGAAATGACCCAAACATTTACTAATGAAAATTTTTCTTGATATAATTAAATGTCTTATTATGTAAAATAGTTATATAAAATATAAACATCCTTGGTTTTATGTTTTAGGATTTCAAAATACCATTAATAATTTTTACGGTTGATAATATAGTCTTTGAACAATGATCACACGATCAGTATAAATATTGGGCTTTAAGAATCCTATTTACTCAGGTAGGGGAAGTGATGACCTCATCTAGTATAATTCCTCTAAAAGATGCCCATTTTTCAGAGTTCGAAAAGGAGGTGGCCTCACTGGGCATCACTCTTGACCAATTCCAAGCTGAGATTCAACACATTAAGCTTCAACAGAACTACCTATGTTATTAGTAGAAGTTAATAGAGATTACCACCCAAGTGGTATTATCTGAGCCTCCCCATGAATCTATCACCATCGTACACCTTACTCTTAGGTCTTATGTGGTTGTTATAGGGGGTTATGTAATAAGACCCTATCACTATTATTATGTGAATCATTTTTGCATAGAATAAAGAATATGCATTCATTTTATTATTGTTACTCCGAAAATAGTTTATAAAGCACAAATAATATTTTTTTAGTTAATAATCAAATAATAAATCTATATTGATGAATTAATGGATTTTTAATTAAATAATTTATTAATAAAATATTATTACTAAATTAATTTTTATTAAATATAAATTATTTTATAATTTTTATGAATACATTTGTAACTTTTATTATAGTTTGAAAGCTGTTTTTGGCAAAACCCATGATTTTTTTAGATGTCAGTTTTTATTTTAAAAGTAAAAATTCACATATTTAGAATTTTTTTTGATAAAATGAATATTTTTTTTAATTAGGATGTCAAAATTATCCAACAATGAATTTTTCATAGTTTCCCAAGGCAATCAATTTTTTGAGTAAAAATTAAATATCGTTTTAATATATAATGTGTTTTATGACATCATAATGACCCAATAGAGATATAATAAAATACTATAAAAGGTATTTTCGTCCAATATATGTGAAGTGAATTGTGTTGCATTTGTTTTCAATGAGGCATGAAGTTGTCTTGGAATGAATGGAAGTCAAGGAATGTCAAGATGTGAATGACAAAGGTTGTGATGGTGTTGGTGATGAATGGAGAATGGCCATGGTACTAAGATGCATGTCACTTAGGAGATTCACTAAGTGACATGGGAGATGATGTTTGAAACATTCTCTATGGAAATCTGACGATTGTTGAGCTATTCTTTAAGTTCAAAGAACTTGTATCATCATGATACAAAGTCACAACAATGTTTGAAGACCATGCATTGTCTTCACAATGCATGAGGAGTTGAAAGGAGTTCCATCCACAACTACTAAGTGGATGATGTGCATTAATGAAGTCCATGCACTATCACTTAGTGCATGTGAACATGAAGATGATCCAATTGATCCTTGATTAGATAAATAAAGAACATTGAAGATTATAAGTGATTCAGGAGTTCGATTGATGAAGATGAACCTTTTGAATTCCATATCCTAAGTGAAGATCATGTGAGGAGAAGAAATGGAAGAATTCTTAAGAAGAAGAAGAAGAATAGTGGTGGGAAGAAGAAAGGCTTGAAGTGGCTTGGCATTTGGTACTTGATATGGCTTGATTTCATGGAGGACTTTGTTTTTTGACAAAGTCCTATTCAAGACTTAGCCAAAAAATTAGGCCACCAAGGGCCAGCCTTAAGGGTTCAACCCCCAAGGCACATGTGGGTCTAAGGCGCCACGCCCAAGGGGGGATCCCATGTGGCCAGCCCGAGAGGCAGGGGGGCCATGTATAAGCCCCGAGGGCACGCGGTGGTGAAGCCCACGCACCCGTGTGTGCATAGTGGGCGCTAGGAGCGCGCCCGCAGGAGCAAGAGTGGGCGCAGAGCGCGCCCGCAGAGAGAACCCAGTGCGGGGCGGCACCGGGAGGGAGGAAGTTCAATTGCCGAGTTGAGGGAGCGGCTGGGTAATAAACCACGAAAATTCCTCTCGCCGTTTCGATGTGGGATACGGGATTTTCCCGCGGAAGAGATCCTGGCCGTCCGTCTCATCGCGCGCCAGATCCGAGCCGCTCATCTAATCGCGCCACTCGCAATTTGATCCAGGACGTCCGAGGATAATTGATCGCCTGATCCTACGGCTCCCAGCGTCATCTCCTTTGTTGAGCTCGACCGAAGCCACCCGACGTCCCCCGCTGAACCAGTGGCTTCCCGAGCACTGAAGTCGAGCTCCCGGCTTTCTTTCTCGAAGCCGAAGGCACCATTGTGATCGTCTGGCCATAACGAACATAATCATGCAATAAAATATGCATGCACACGTTGAATGGAGAAATTGGAGCTCGGCCGAGGCATGCAACGTTGCCGAGGCTTTGAAGGGTTCGTGCTTTGCATGGTTTGCCCTTGAAGAAGGCAGTGCATGCGTTTCTAAGCCGCATGCACGTAGAGGTGAAGAAAAATAACAAAGGAGAGGAAACCTGCATGAACCGAGGATAGAAATCAAGATTTTGAAGATTTTGAAGATCTGAAGATCTCGGGAGTTTAAAGTTATTTCACGCGGATAGAACCGCCTCTCCTCTGCCTATATAAATGAGGCCGAGCCCTCGAGAAGGTTTGCTGATCCTTTCTTGAAAATCAGAAGACCCGTGAGTGCCTCTGCCTCACGAAGAAAGAAGCCACCGCGCAAAACATTGCGCGGCTGTTGTCCCGAAGCCACCCGAGGCTTTGAAGTGTTCCCTGCGCGCCTACTCCCTTGCGCGACAGGAAGAACCCGAGGCCGCATCCTTGCACGCCCGAGGTTGCATCCCTCTCTGCCCGCGGACTTGCGTGGCAGGAGGTGTTTGCGCGGCCGCTTGTGCTCTTGCACCTGCGCGCCCGAGGTGTTGCACTTTGCACACCTGAGGTCTTGCGCGGCCCTTGTGCACCCAAGTGCTTGCGCGGCTTGGTGCCTTACGCGGAAGGCAGTAAAGGCCACCACATCTAGTGTGTGTGTGCCAAGTGGTGAAGAAGGCCCTACGACTGGTGGGTGCAAAACAAGAGGAAGGCCGAGGCCTTAGTGCCTTATGTGCAAAATGAACAAGAGTTGGCCGTAGCCTTGTGTGTGTGCAAGAAGAGAAGGAAGGTCATGGCCGTGTGTGTGCATAAGGAGGAAGACCACACTATTTGTGTGTGTGCAATTCAAGTGAAGGCCGAGACTTGCATGCCTTGTGTGCATAGTGAAGATAAGACCCTATGGTTTTGGTGTGTGCAAGGAGTACCCAAGGCTTGAACCCTTGTGTGTGTGCTAAATTGAAGAACACACTTTGTGTCAGCATTTGAAGAAGAGGCCGTAGCCTTTGGGGTGTGCAAAAAGAGGAGGAGGCCCTAAACATTGGTGTGTGCAAAAAGAAAACAAAGAGGCCGAACCTAAGTGTGCACTAAGAGTGTATACACTTGGAGGAATAAGGAAGTCCCACACTAATGTATAACACACTTTTAAGTGTGTAAACAAATTGGATAAAGTGTGTGAAGTTCAGTGAAGGTGTGTGCTTAAAGTGACTACACCCTTTAAGGGTTTATTGCACCAAGAGGAGAAAGAGAAGAGTGCATGCATGCATGCATGCACGTGCACACGTGAACAAAGCTAAATCTGGCTGTGTGCATTTGAGTTGTCCAAGACCAGTGGTTCTTGAAGAATTGAGTAGGCCATGCAGTCAGTGCATGAGGAAGCAGAGTTGCCATGCACTCAGTGCATGAAGTTGAATTGATGTGAGACTGAGCCAGACTAAAGTGAAAGATATTGTTTGTCTGAGTTTGCAGTATTCGAGAAGCCCTGATCAACCACAAGTGATCAGAAGAGAATAGCAAGGCCAGCAGCCTTTATCCCAGGCTGCTGAGGATACTTGAAGAACTTAAAGTGAAGAAGAGCTACTCGTGTGACCCGAGGAGCCAAGAGAAGACCCTGTGGGACTCAGGGAGAAGAAGTCTTCAGTGGGATTCTGGAGCAGGCCAGTGGGACTCTGGTGACACTGTGGGACGCAGTATAAAGACCCTCCTGTGGGACTCAGGAGAGATACAGTGGGACTCTGTATCGACCATTGTAATACTAACAGATTATAATGGGAGAATCCATGCTGGGAGAGCATGGCAAGGATGTAGGCCTTTGGTGCCGAACCTTGTAAATCCTTGTGTCCTGTGCCTTTTCATTACTGCATTATCCGGGAAAGTTTGAGAGATACAAGAAGAGTGGATCGAGGCCTTAACAAGCCATAGAGGTTTAATTGATTAAGAATCAATTAGTAAAAAGTTTTAAAGGATCATTGATTCACCCCCTCCCCCTCTCAGTGATTCACACTGATCTGGGCACTTCAGATAGGTATCAGAGGGAGGTTGCCTCTAAAAGATCCAAGGGAGTCTTTATGAAGTGCAGATTTGAGGAAACGAGCGACCAGCCTCAAATGGAGATATCTGCCAAGACTCAGAAAAATAGAAAGAAGAAACAGGCCAAGAAGATGAAGAAAGCCTGTCCTAGCTGTGATGAAGTTGAAACAATGAGTGATCTTCAGAGTGCACTCAAATATCTTCAGAAGACTGTCCCCATGGAAGTGGCAAAGTGTATAGCTACTGGCATCCATGATCTTCGAGAAGAAAAATCACAGTTAGAAGAAGAAGCCAATGCTATGGAAGATCAGCTGGCAAAAAGGGTTGGCATAACCAACACTCTCAGAAAGCTGGTGAAGGCTAAAGATGAAACTGTTTCGCTTTGCAATGAAAGATATGAAGACACTGCTGAAGAATTGCAAAGAAGCCTTTCTGAGAAAGACATCTTTATGATAATGATCAAAGATGTTTTCCATGCACTGGAAAAGAGGCACAGAGTTTCAATGGTTGTCAAAGATGCTCAACTTGAAGACAAAGCAAAAAGGGTGAAGGAGCTTGACAATTCATTGCTTGAATTGAAGACAGTGCATGATGACCAGATGAATCAGCTGAAAGAAAGTTGGGAAGGAAAGCTAAGAGCTATTGAGGATGAGAAGAACTCCCTTAACATGAAATGCCTAGAACTAGAGGTGATATTGAAAAATCAGCAGTCACCCAAAGCCAAAACCTCCCAGTCAGCTGGTAGAAGAAATGTTGCCACTCATGTGAGCATTGAGAAGGATGATTCTAAAATAAGGGCATCCTCTAGTGAAAGTGCAACATCTTCTAAGAAGAAGGTTCCATCCATCTGGATGAGGAAGGTGAAGAAGCAGGGCTCTCCTGAAACAACACAACTTGTCAAGAAAAGTACCCAGCAATCAGAAGTACACAAGAGGTCAAGATTTGTGGGTCAATGTTAGTGTTGTAACAAGTATGGGCATTGTGCAAAGGATTGTTGGTACAATCCACTGAATGATAAAGCACAGAGGAAGCCCATGCCTAGGGGGAGCAAGCCAGAGGAAAAGAAGCAGCATCCACAGGTCCAGAGACATCTGTTTACTGCAAATAGATTTGGATTACTTGACAACATCTGGGATGATTGCAAAAGTGGTCAAAAAGATACATGTCAATCTCCAAATGTATCCAGAGCTCAAAAGAAGAAAATATCACAGAACCTGGCTCAGAAAGAATCCTTGGGAAGTAAGCATAAGAAATTGGAAGATGCTCCCAAGAAGATTATGAAAAAGGAAGAGAAGTCCTTGGATTCTAAATCCAAGAAGGGTGAGTCATCCAGAAGGACCACCAAGAAGAAGTGCTTCTACTGTGGAAGGAATGGTCATACCATGGATCTTTGTAAAGAAGCCATGAAATTCAATAGAAGCCAACTGGACTCAAAAAGACAATCAATCCAGAAGAAGAAGAAGGGATTGATTGAAAACAAGTTGCCTAAGAGATGTAGCTTGACAGTATCAAAAGAACCATGTGGAATTTCCAAAACTGAGGCCTCACTTCCAAATGACATGTTTGTCATATGGCCAAATCAGTTGCAACTTTCCAAAGATCTATAGAGAGCTGAAGATGAAGTTCTGGAAATTTCTAAGGCAAAAGGGAAGAAGAAAATTTCACATGAAGATGTATTGAGATCCACATCAGCACAATCATCAATGAAGATCAAATGTGCAAGTGTGAAGACTGGTGAAAATGGGACATCTCGGTTGAGAGAATCTTCTCAACCTTGTTGTTCACATTGATGAACCAAGGAGGTTCCATCTTATTCCCTTATACATTGGTATTTACATGTGCTAACATTGCAGGGAATTGAAGATGATGATCATTTCTTAGCTGGAGAATGGTTTGGACAAAATGGAGTGCACCCCTTGAGGGGGAGCCAATCTGAAGAAGATGGCATTCTTAGATTAATACCATCTTGAGAAAAGTGAAGGTATTCCAACCATACTTTCATCCCTTGTTTCTTAATTGAGTTTATCTTGTCAATTAAGGGGGAGTATGGATTGAAGACAAATAGATGAAAGGGGGAGCTTTATCTTTGCACCTGAACTTTCTAATGAGTTTTGTGAAGCATGTGCAGGATTTAGCAAATTCATTGTTATATCTGAAAAATTTCAAGCCCCTAAGCATGATCTCACATGTGTAGAGAATTGTGGACATCATTGAGTTCCTTGGTTACATCACTCTTGTTTTCTACACCGGGTTAGCCCAAGTAGACTTAGAGTTGATTTACTAAAGGTTCTTTGCTAAAGAAGAACATGTGGCATCATCCCTCTCTTAGTGATTTTCAAGAAGATTCTATTCAAAGGGAGGAAGATATTTTTGTAAGAGAACCACACCACACCTTTGCATTTGATTGCCAATAAGGGGCAGAAAATATTGGCACACATATTGACCCATTTATATGTGCTGAAGGAGTGTATTGACAACAAATACAAAGGGGGAGATTGAAGTGCATTGTGTTGCATTTGTTGTCAATGAGGCATGAAGTTGTCTTGGAATGAATGGAATTCAAGGAATGTCAAGATGTGAATGACAAAGGTTGTGATGGTGTTGGTGATGAATGGAGAATGGCCATGGTACTAAGATGCATGTCACTTAAGAGATTCACTAAGTGACATGGGAGATGATGTTTGAAACATTCTCTATGGAAATCTGACGATTGTTGAGCTGTTCTTTAAGTTCAAAGAACTTGTATCATGATGATACAAAGTCACAATAATGTTTGAAGACCATGCATTGTCTTCACAATGCATGAGGAGTTGAAAGGAGTTCCATCCACAACTACTAAGTGGATGATGTGCATTAATGAAGTCCATGCACTATCACTTAGTGCATGTGAACATGAAGATGATCCAATTGATCCTTGATTAGATCAATAAAGAACATTGAAGATTATAAGTGATTCAGGAGTTCGATTGATGAAGATGAACCTTTTGAATTCCATATCCTAAGTGAAGATCATGTGAGGAGAAGAAATGGAGGAATTCTTAAGAAGAAGAAGAAGAATAGAGATGGGAAGAAGAAAGGCTTGAAGTGGCTTGGAATTTGGTACTTGATATGGCTTGATTTCATGGAGGAATTTGTTTTTTGACAAAGTCTTATTCAAGACTTAGCCAAAAAATTAGGCCACCAAGGGCCAGCCTTAAGGGTTCAACCCCCAAGGCACATGTGGGCCTAAGGCGCCACGCCCAAGGGGGGATCCCATGTGGCCAGCCCGAGAGGCAGGGGGGCCGTGTATAAGCCCCGAGGGCACGCGGTGGTGAAGCCCGCGCACCCGTGTGTGCATAGTGGCCGCTAGGAGCGCGCCCGCAGGAGCAAGAGTGGGCGCAGAGCGCGCCCACAGAGAGAACCCGGTGCGGGGTGGCACCGGGAGGGAGGAAGTTCAATTGCCGAGTTGAGGGAGCGGCTGGGTAATAAACCGCGGCAATTCCTCTCGCCGTTTCGATGTGGGACACGGGATTTTCCCGCGGAAGAGATCCTGGCCGTCCGTCTCATCGCGCGCCAGATCCGAGCCGCTCATCTAATCGCGCCACTCGCGATTTGATCCAGGCCGTCCGAGGATAATTAATCGCCTGATCCTACGGCTCCCAGCGTCGTCTCCTTCGTTGAGCTCGACCGAAGCCACCCGACGTCCCCCGCTGAACCAGTGGCTTCCCGAGCACTGAAGTCGAGCTCCCGGCTGTCTTTCTCGAAGCCGAAGGCACCATTGTGATCGTCTGGCCATAACGAACATAATCATGCAATAAAATATGCATGCACACGTTGAATGGAGAAATTGGAGCTCGGCCGAGGCATGCAACGTTGCCGAGGCTTTGAAGGGTTCGTGCTTTGCATGGTTTGCCCTTGAAGAAGGCCGTGCATGCGTTTCTAAGCCGCATGCACGTAGAGGTGAAGAAAAATAACAAAGGAGCGGAAACCCGCATGAACCGAGGATAGAAATCATGATTTGGAAGATTTTGAAGATCCGAAGATCTCGGGAGTTTGAAGTTATTTCACGTGGATAGAACCGCCTCTCCTCTGCCTATATAAATGAGGCCGAGCCCTCGAGAAGGTTTGATGATCCTTTCTTGAAAATCAGAAGACCCGTGAGTGCCTCTGCCTCACGAAGAAAGAAGCCACCGCGCAAAACATTGCGCGACTGTTGTCCCGAAGCCACCCGAGGCTTTGAAGTGTTCCCTGCGCGCCTACTCCCTTGCGCGACAGGAAGAACCCGAGGCCGCATCCTTGCACGCCCGAGGTTGCATCCCTCTCTGCCCGCGGACTTGCGTGGCAGGAGGTGTTTGTGCGGCCGCTTGTGCTCTTGCACCTCCGCGCCCGAGGTGTTGCACTTTGCACACCCGAGGTCTTGCGCGGCCCTTGTGCACCCAAGTGCTTGCGCGGCTTGGTGCCTTACGCGGAAGGCAGTAAAGGCCACCACATCTAGTGTGTGTGTGCCAAGTGGAGAAGAAGGCCCTACGGTTGGTGGGTGCAAAACAAGAGGAAGGCCGAGGCCTTAGTGCCTTATGTGAAAAATGAACAAGAGTTGGCCGTAGCCTTGTGTGTGTGCAAGAAGAGAAGGAAGGCCGTGGCCGTGTGTGTGCATAAGGAGGAAGACCACACTATTTGTGTGTGTGCAATTCATGTGAAGTCCGAGACTTGCATGCCTTGTGTGCATAGTGAAGATAAGACCCTATGGTTTTGGTGTGTGCAAGGAGTACCCAAGGCTTGAACCCTTGTGTGTGTGCTAAATTGAAGAACACACTTTGTGTGTGCATTTGAAGAAGAGGCCGTAGCCTTTGGGGTGTGAAAAAAGAGGAGGAGGCCCTAAACATTGGTGTGTGCAAAAAGAAAACAAAGAGGCCGAACCTAAGTGTGCACTAAGAGTGTATACACTTGGAGGAATAAGGAAGTCCCACACTAATGTATAACACACTTTTAAGTGTGTAAACAAATTGGATAAAGTGTGTGAAGTTCAGTGAAGGTGTGTGCTTAAAGTGACTACACCCTTTAAGGGTTTATTGCACCAAGAGGAGAAAGAGAAGAGTGCATGCATGCATGCATGCACGTGCACACGTGAACAAAGCTAAATCTGGCTGTGTGCATTTGAGTTGTCCAAGACCAGTGGTTCTTGAAGAATTGAGTAGGCCATGCAGTCAGTGCATGAGGAAGCAGAGTTGCCATGCAGTCAGTGCATGAAGATGAATTGATGTGAGACTGAGCCAGACTAAAGTGAAAGATATTGTTTGTCTGAGTTTGCAGTATTCGAGAAGCCCTGATCAACAACAAGTGATCAGAAGAGAAGAGCAAGGCCAGCAGCCTTTATCCCAGGCTGCTGAGGATACTTGAAGAACTTAAAGTGAAGAAGAGCTACTCGTGCGACTCGAGGAGCCAAGAGAAGACCATGTGGGACTCAGGGAGAAGAAGTCTTCAGTGGGATTCTGGAGCAGGCCAGTGGGACTCTGGTAACACTGTGGGACGCAGTATAAAGACCCTCCTGTGGGACTCAGGAGAGATACAGTGGGACTCTGTATCGACCATTGTAATACTAACAGATTATAATGGGAGAATCCATGCTGGGAGAGCATGGCAAGGATGTAGGCCTTTGGTGCCGAACCTTGTAAATCCTTGTGTCCTGTGCCTTTTCATTACTTCATTATCCGGGAAAGGTTGAGAGATACAAGAAGAGTGGATCGAGGCCTTAACAAGCCATAGAGGTTTAATTGATTAAGAATCAATTAGTAAAAAGTTTTAAATGATCAATGATTCACCCCCTCCCCCTCTCAGTGATTCACACTGATCTGGGCACTTCAATATGTTATACTTTTAAAAATTGTGATTTTTAGTTTGTTTTATTTATTTTAAAAAGCCTTAGTTGACCCTACATGACTTATAAAACATTTTATGTTTTTAAAATGATTTCCTTGAGAGTGTGACTCACCTCCACATAAGAAAGCCTAATATTTTATTATGTTCAGTCATTGGACTTATAAAATAATTTTTTACAGTGCACTTTTTCATAAAATAAATGGTATAAAACCATGGGATGGTTTGTGGTTTCAATCAGTTTAATGTGTAGTGTCCAAAACCTAAATAATAAATAATTCTCTCTATTTTCCTATATAAACCCATCCAAGATCCCACTTCTTCATCACTAAAAACCTTCATATCTTGACCAACCTCTGAAATAATCTCTCCATAATCCTTTAAAGTCACCCCATGACTCTCAAAAATCCTCTCTCAATCCTCTCCCAAGCTTTTGGGATCACACTTCCAAGTAAGGGATTTATTCGTCTCTCATTTTTCTCCACGTTTCTTTATGTTGTTATACCATTGTGTTTTCAATTAAAAATATTGGGGGTATAATTTATCACTTCCCCTATACTTCCATCCTTATATTTTAATGTTTTTATAACCATTTCTATCTCAGGAATTCCTCCCATGTACACCTGTTACCATGCCAAAAGTTTGTAAGAGATTTCTCTCTCCTCATTTATATTCAAGAAATTCTATTGTTTTATGAATATAAATTTCATTAAATTTGTTGAAAAATGTATCTACATTACCCTATTACTGTCCATTTAATGTAAATATTATGAGACGCCCCTTTATCTCACATAATATTGTTTTATGAATTCTTATATCACGTCGTTATGCTGTAGAAATTGCACCTCGATTTTCCAATCCAAAGTCACTGTGTTGTTAATACCTTGCCCATTTCATTATCAAGGGTATTCACTTTTATGCACATTTACTTTTTTGTTATAGAGTTTCATGTATGAATTCCACATTATATTATCATCTAATAAATGATGATGTGTAATGAATCCATGTTATATGTTCCATTGGAAAACTTATGCATGAAATGAAAGGATTAAGAAGGGTGTTCCCTGAGAGTGATCTAATGCATTGGGTAAAGACTAGTATCATGATACGTCAATTTCAATGAGGTTTTAATCACACCAATTAAAGTAAAATGTGGGTTTACTCATGATCCATGTGAAATGATCCTTGTCTCATGCTAATATCATGTTAAATGTTGTTGCCACATTTCCATGTTATAGAAATCATGTTATATCATGCCTTTATGTTCATGTTTCTATTATAATCCATTGATATGCATATTTCTTGAAATTTACTAGATTATTATTTTTATGCTTTTTTTACTCCCTTGTTAGGATTTATATCTTACCCTTTTTATTCATGTCCTCTGGTAATCCCATGCAATTCTATGTTTAAAGGAATGTGTGTGGTCAGGTAAAATAAGTTTTCAATAAAGATGTGTATTTAAAGTTTTAAGTTGTTATGTAATGTTCCTAAGACCCAAATGCATTATACCTCTCAATATTCTATGCTGTATAAAGTGAATATTTTATTTAATAATTTGTTCATATATGTTAAATGAAGATAAATTTTATTATAATATACATCTCAAAAATGAATTTAGTTGTATAACAAAACATGAGTCTCAATGAAGGAAAATTAAGACAAACCTATTTTACCGATTTGGTATCTTCTGAAACATAAACACAATGAAAGAATGATCATAAAAAAGAACTGATAATAACTGTAAATTTATGTATAATTTACATAGAATAAAATCATGGTAAGTACATACACAACACAAAAGGAAATAGTGGTAAACATGGATTGTACCTCCCACATATAAAAAGTGAGATCAAATCCTCTTACCTGGGGTCTTGACTCTCATCATACTTGTTAAAAACACTTGTATATTAAATGTAAATTTATTATAAATATTTTAAATATCCATATTATTTTATACAATACCATAAATGTTTTTATTATTACCATATATTACAGTATTTTTAACCATCCTATGTTAAGGATTCACTTCGGATAATATTCACTTTGTTCTTCGCATATGTCTTAATTTGCTATATCATTGGTCCTTATAATTGTGTCATGATTCTAGAATACATAACATGATTTAAATACCATGTATATCTAGTATTGGTTTATTATAATTATATATATAATATAGAAATATGAAATGGAATACACCATTCAAGGAGACGGTAAGTCATATGTATGCATTAATTATATTTCTGTTTTTATTATTATATTGAAATAAAGAAAGAGAATGGGATATATGTGCATATGTATATAATATCATTAAATTATAAATATAATATTTTATACACAATCTAATATCACTAAAAATATCCTTAATACATTCTATGTAGTGTGAGAACGAATCACATCACTTGGAGGGGGCGGTGGTCCACACTTCCTAAAACGAAACTACTATATTTACACGAAATGGAAAGTAAATAAGATATGTATTGTAAAAGTAATACCGAAGAATAAATAAATAATAAATATAATATATGTATATATATAGAGTGACCTTTATAACGTCCATCATGTGAGGAGTTAAAGGAAAAATGAAGGATCATCGTTTATTTTGGCAGTAGTTCACCGTACACATTAATAGTATGTTTCTTACCCATTAGATTGAGGTTTGTGTAAGTGAAGGTTAAACCATTAGAATAAAACTATCCTTGTATATTTAGTATACTTTTGTGTTTTTATAAAATAATGCAATAAATAGAGTGGAGGAGGTGGAGAATAAAAATAAAATAACGAGCTCAAGAGAAGATGTCACCTCTTAATTGGGTAACTCCATTTAATTAGTGCCAAAAGGCTTCCTTGGAAGTATTAAATCCAATGGGGTTGATTCTAGGAAGAAGGGAGGTATTTTTAAAATTTTATTGTGTATATATTGAGGAACCCAAGTGGTTTGAGTGTTTTGATGAAGAGGGATTGTTTCTGGCCTTTTATTGGGACGTAGAAGTGGCACTCTTCTAAATTTTTGAAGAGATAATTCCATCCACATTTTTCAATTTAAATGTGGATACAATAATGATAAAAAGTAGATAAAAGGGAGGAGATAGTTGAATTAATTTCATAAAAATACTTTTGGACAAGTGGTTAGGTAATTTGTGCCCCTAATATTATGGTTTTTCCCCTAATTAAGATTAATTTGACCTTAATCATTATGACTAATTTTAATCACATATACTAATCATTCTGGTCAAAAATTAATGTTATCTAATTATAATACAAATATTAAACCAATTAAAATGGTATATATCAGATTTCAGAAATTAAATTCACAAAATCAAAAAAATTAATATTCATGCTAATCCTGTAGATGGGACGAAATTACAGGTCTTTAAAGTAGAAAGATTTCCAAAAGTCTATTAAGTTTTTATTTTCAATTTCAACGTGAAAGTTATTCTATTAACCTAAATTATATTAAAAGATTTATAATTGATGTAATTTGACAATAAAAAATAAAAATATAATTTAACATTAATATTTTTTAAACAAAAAGGCAGCTTTTAACCTAAAAGTAGTATTTTTTCACTATTTATCAAAAAATGAGGTTTTTAATTTTTTTTAACAATTCTTGATAATCGAATTTTTAAATTATAAATTCAAAAATGATGTTTATTTTATCAATTTAAATTTCTAAATGTTTCTAAAATTAATTTTTTTCACAAAAATATATGAAATGTAGTTAATTTGAAAAAATAGTATTTTTTAAACATATAAAGATATATCCAAAAATTACATCTTTTGTTATGAATATGTTTTTTCTATAAAAACATTATAATTTTTTTAAATATATTTATTAATATTAATATCACTATCTTTAATGGCTAGGTTATAATTATTTCATTTAAATAATTATAACAGCAAAATGATGTTTCGTAAAAACATCAGTGCTGCGTGTAACGTACACAAAGTCGGTGTTTCATGTAACATACACCAAGTTGGTGTTGCGTGTAACATACAATAAGTCAATGATCTGGGTAACATACGCTGAGTTGGTGTCATGTAACATACGCCAAGTCAGTGCCGTTTGAACGGAATATTTGACTTAGTGCATTGGAAGACATAAATGAAAATTTAATTTATTCGAAAAAAATATCCATCAACACTCGAGGTGTTACACATCTTCCCCAACCCAAAAATTTCTCCCTTTAGACTCTCCTAGTGAAAAAAACCCAAAAAGACTTGAACACGTGATCTATAATTTCCAATCCAAAATTACATGCCACTATAACATATTATTATTTTGTTATTCTTATTTACATCTTTATATATAAATGTATATGTATATATTGATACAAATAAATTTACTTGCATTTAAATATATAGTTCATATATATACATGATTGTATTTAGATTTATACTATTAATGTATATTCTAATACATTAATATGATATTAAAAACAATGATCAAATACATTTATATTATAATTTATATTATATATTAAATACATATATAACAATGTATAAAAAAATATAAATATTGTATATTTTTATAAAATATAGAATATTATATTATATATATTTACATATAAAATGACATATTCAATTATATTTAAATAAAATTATACATAAATTTATAAATATATATATATGTATTTTTTCCATTTAAATACGTTTATACATATTTAAAAAAATGTTGGGGAAACCCCCCCACCCCCCTTATTAAAGGTGAGAAACTAGTCTCATTTCTCTATGTAGAGATATCTCATTATATGGTCTAATAGGCCCATAGGAACAAAGTCCCGAAAAACTATACTTATACATATATTTATAAATATAGACATATTATGTATACATATATATTTATTTAATATATTAATTTAAATACTTATATATATTAATATAAATTTATGTTTGTGTGTGTGTATTTGTATGATATAATATGATATGGTATATATTTATAATATATAGAATATATCAAAAACATTAACACAAATATATATATATGTATATATTTATAAAATATACAATACAATGTATATATATATATATATATTTGTATGTATATATAATATAATATATATTCATATTATACACACAAACACACACACACACTTCCATGTAATATAATATAATATATATGTTTATTTTTAAATCAGGTTTTAGTTGTATTTACATATAAATATATTTTACATATATAAATCTAACAATACATATATTTATAAATATAGTCATATTATGTATACAAATATGGATTTAATATATTGATTTAAATATTTGTGTGTGTATATATATATATATATATATATATATATATATTCACACTCTCTAAATTATATATTTACATATATTTACATAAATATATTTATACATATATTCATAAATATATTTATATTATGTAAAAAATATAGATTTATATAAATACACACACACATGTTTATTTAAATAATGTGTATATATTTATTTATTTAATGTGTTTATATAATGTCTTTAAAAATATATCTATATAAAATTTTTATATAATGAGTTTATATATATATATAATGTGTTTATACCAGATAATTATATATGTACGTATATTATAAAATTATATTTTAAAAAATAACTATGATTTAGAGAGGGTTAAAATAGACACTAATATAAGGGATTAATAGTCATTTATAAACAAATACATGTTCACATATTTATTTGTATATACTTACTTATTTATGTATACAATATATTTTATGTATATAATTAAATACATTTACATTATATATTATTTATATAAATATATATAATATAATATATGTATGTATATATTATTTATGCTCTAAATTATATATTTACAAATTATTTGAATAAATATATTTATAATTAAATTTATATTATGCATTCAAATATACACATATTTATATATTTATAAATATAATTATGTAAAGTACTTATTTAATTAAATATATATATACCTATTTATTTATATAATGTATATAAGTATTTATTTAATGTATTTATATAATGTCTTTATAAATATATCTATATAATATGATACTTATATAATGTAATTAAATACATTTATATAATGTTTCTATAATGTGTGTGTATATATATATATATTATATTTTGTTATTAAAAAAATAAAAAATAAATAGATGGGGTTAGTAACACCTCTCTAATCGCATAGATTAGTGGTGGTTAAGAACCACTAATTTTTTTTAAAATTTTACATTAAAATGGGTATATTTTAGAGGCAATTCTACCTAACTAACACTAACTTCTAGTTCAGTAGTGGTTATGAATGAACTACTTCAATAATATACCATGATTTACTAAAAAACTATAAAAAAGTTTGATGGGTTTGTTAATCGCCACTAATCTAATTGATTCAAATTGGTTACAAAATGAGGCTAATCTCTAAAATTATGGGAGGATAGTAACTTCCCCTATTTTGAAACAAATTAATAAATCATGTATATTTTAGCAGAGATTCCCATATATCCACCACTGAATACTAATTTAGTTGGGGTTATAGGTTAACAATAGATAATTTATGTAAAAACATTATTTAGAGATGATTTTTCATAACCCCTCTAAATAACCACCATTAATATTTTGTTTTTATAGCGGATCAACAAAAAAGTTCCCAGACTCTACTTTATTGAATCTATGTTAGAGGGGAAATAACAATTTTATAAACCAATTTCACCTATTAACTTATCATTCATAGTCGTTAAACAATTGTTTACTCATATTTTCAAGCTAGGTGGTGCTACCACTACACCCCCCTTAGTCACCATCACACTAAAAAGTAGTTGTGTTTTAATCATTTTTCATGGATTGTGCGACCATTTTTGTGATTTCTTCCATCTGTTATGAACTGCTACATAGTTATTTAAAAAACAAAGTATTCATACTAAGTGTGGGATTACACTATCTAAAATTCACACTCACTTGATGAAATATTATTCCAGAATAATTAAGTAGTGCATTAAGTGAAATAAGAAGAATTAACATTGGTGTACAATTAATTAATGATAAGATCAATCAATTCAGAAACACATTCACAAATTCAATAATTTAGAATATATCCAAACACTAGATAATAAAATAAATGGTTGTTGAATAATGCTAAATAAATATCTATATTTTGTGCAACGATACACTGAAATATAATTCATTCAATAAATGGGGTGTTCCATAAAATTTGTTTCCCCCTCAATGTCAGTATTCCATTCAACATTTGATTTTTTTGGATTTTTCCAATATGCTATATTTTCTTCTCGAACCTAAAATAAATCCCCTATTCTCTCTATTTTTTTCTTCTTTTTCTTTTTATAAACCATGATTAAAAGTTTGAGTCATTGATTCAGGATCTATATGGATTTTAGACTCTTCCAAAATGTTTTCCATCTTCTACGAACAATCCACGAAATTTCCATTTTTCATAGGTTTTAATAGAAAACGTTGGGGTGGTGTAAATTCCTGAAATTAGTGATGTTACACCTCTTTTCCCATGATCATTTCCACATAACATTATTTTAATAAGAAAATATATGTTATTTATGCATCCCCAAAATCTTAATGTTCTAGGTGCAGTAAAATCCAATCGGGTCCATTCCAAAATATGATTTTTTGTTGAAATAAATGAATAAATAAAAAAACATTATGAGTAATACAAATTCTCATGATAATATTCAATGAACTAAAATAAATGAATCACATAAGCAATATATAAGAAATTTCAAGTTAAATTTATAGTTAATTTAATAAAAAGATATTACTTCCATCTTGTGTACTTTGTTTGATGTAGGTGTTGATTGGTAAAACCTCCATTATGGTTGTACATTTATTACATCAAGAGGATCCAAAATAGAATATCTCTAGTAGTGATCCTTGATCTCAAAGCATCAACAATGGTACTTTGGGTTCTAGCGTAGTGGTACCAGTCATATTGTGTCACACCCCATCGATCACAACACCATCATTTAGGATTGATACTTGTTCTCATATTCTTGAAAGAGAAGGAGGTGGTAAAAGAAATTTTCTCAAGCTTGAGAGAAATCCCTAGATATTTTCTTCATTGAAAAAAATATATACATATGAAATTATTGTTCACAACCAAATGATTTCATACATTTAATAGAAATTATACAATCAGGTATATATAGAGCTAGGGTTGGAGGACCGGTAATTGCACAAATTCCCTTATAATATATCATAATCCTTAGAGAAACCTAAATTTAATAATAATAATATAATAATATAATAATATTGTTTTTATGCATTTATGTTGCATGGATAATGTAAAGGTTAATAAATAAAATAATATTTATTTAAAAGTCATCTAACATATCATTTTTGTCTCCCAGAACATAATTTGGCCCATCCACATTCTTTGATAATTACTGAACTACAAATAATAAATATTATTCATTAGATAAATAAAGAAATAAATAAATTCATTGTCTTATAAATAAATATTTACTTAATATTCAGCTCATATAAATAATGTGTCTAGATATTGTATATCATTATATCCTGAATAAATATTATTCCTCAATCTGAAAAGTAACATTTACTCAAATTTTCAAATTAAAATATAATTTAACTAAGATCAAAGGAAATATAAAGTGTTATTCCCTTTATTCATATTACTTAGATTCATTAGGTAGGTTTTCTTAAATTCCATTACTAGTATCAAGTAATACATAAAATCATCCATAGTGGAATGATTTAAGGTCACAATAATGAAAACCACAAATTAATACTCCTTATGTAATTTAATCTCTTTATCTTGATATGTCATAAAATAGGTTTCATACTCATTTCATTAGCCCATAATCTTGATATGTATTCCTTTAATATACTGGAATGAACCTGTAAACCACTATCACAATGAAATTTTAGTATGACGGTTTCATTATAATCAGAGGGTTGAGATATAAAATTTTATAAATATGGAAGATAAAAATATTTTCACGACTTATTAATTAATACATATCACTCATGATGCACCCAATGTATACTACAACAGAATATGGTTCTAAAATAGGTACAATGGAGAAAATATACCATCTATATTATTACTAAATAGTATAGAAAATTAAATAAAATATAAAATTGTGGAAGATAATAATTACCATATAACCTAGAAAGTGCTGATAAAACCAACCATTGATGAACATGATAATCCATAAATGCGTGGTATTAAAAATAGAGTAGGTAATTAATATAATAGAGTTATAGGAAAAAATGAATAAATAAATAAAAGGCTCCTACTATGGAAGGTATCCCTAGTACATGCTCTTACACTACTCCTATACCAAGTCATATCCCAAAAGGTACAACAGGAAAGAAGCACAAGACAAGTCCTAACCTACAGTCATGAGATCTTTCCAGGTATCAAACAGAATCCCAAAAACGGTGTGAGTAAAACATAGTAGTCCACCACTAATGAAGTATCTTGAAATTAAATTCTATGAATATAAAATTTTCAGTGTACAGGTATATCAAAGGTAAAGTAATAATGTAAAAACAAACCAATTCAAGCTCAGGTTCCTAATGGGTCACCTAGCTAGAAATACCTATTTCTGCCAAAGATGAAATGTATTTGAACAATTAACCTTTTTTTATAAACTAACCCAGACTGGTGGTATATAACCAAGGTGTAATGTACAATGATAATCATATGGGATTTCATATTTAAATAAGGAGAATAAACATGAACATCTAAATCAAGGGGAATGTGGAGTATCATGTCCATTGACTCCCAATAAAAATAAGGACCTCCAAGTCTAAAACATTCAAATAAAATATGGTGTATGACATGTTCAATATCTTGAATCTATAGATAATGGGACATCATGTCAAAAAAATCCCAATAAATGATAATAAACATCATGCCTATCAATTTCAAATAATTGAGGAATGCAATGTCTATCAATTTCAAAGAAATTATTAGGTGTTTCATTTCCATCATTTTTTAATCATTCATAATTCAATCAATTAAATGTGCATTATGAGATCATCCATGGAATTAAATATCATAATTCATCTATCACACAAGGAAAAAGTAGTAAATAATCTCATTACATTTAATAATTAAACAATGACCTTGAGAATATCCTTTCTAATTTATAATTCTGGAATTCCATTAATCAATTTATTTAAAATTTCCCAAATGTCCAAGTGATATGGTTATACCAATCACATTTCATTACATTCCATTTATTCATGGGAATATATTATAATCTACAAGGGATAAGTTTCATGGACTTGAAATTAACTTTATATTTCAAATATTTAAAATTTTCAATTCAATAAAATCCATATCCTTTTCATTTGCCAATTATAAGGTTCCAAGGAGGGATTCCAACCATTAATTGATACAAATTCAAGGGTCAAGTATCATGTGATAGAATTCATCCATTTAACAACACATTTTATTTAAATCCCTAACTCCAAAAGCATGTGGAAAGAATAAAACTCCCATGGGGATGTTTAGTATCATGGAGAAATGATAATTATATAGATTTAACATATGGAAAGTAAATATGCATATCATATATATATATATATATATAAATTTATAATACCTTTGACTATTTTATTTATAAAAGATAAGTCCCATGTGATGCACACACATTGTGGTTCAATACCTTAGAAATTAAAATATGACCAATGATAAATCCTTTACATTTAATCATCAATCAAATCTCCTCCATTAATAATTATATTAATAAAAGTCAGGAATGGGAATGAAATGTTTTCATTTAGTCCAAATTGATCATTCCCTATTTTTAAGAGTCTAGTTAAACACACCAAAATGGTATTTTGTTTAAGTTCATGAAAAATATAATGGGGTAAATAATAGATCATGACCTAAGGGGTGATCCAATATTAGGCCAAAACACTTCAACAATTTCAATGGGTCTAAAAGGGGTCTAATTCATGGTATATACAATTAATTAATGTAGTTAAATGATTTAGTGGAAACACACATATAGTATGACATGAGGCATAATGGAATCATATTATAAACATTAAAGGCTTTTAGGAAAAATACATAAACCACATACCTCATGCTTAATAATCTACACTTGTCTAATATCGGCCTTTGATTCGATCTGAAATGAGAGAAAATTAGAAACCAAAAAAACAACCTAAAAATAAGGCATATGAGATCATGAGGAAACAACTCAAAAAAGGAAAAGAAAAAGTAAGAAAGGAATAAAAGTATAATCATAGACTTTCAAATAATGATCTAACACATCTGATGGTCCACAAATTAGATTCTATATGAAGGAGATCCATTAAATCCTAGAAGAGAGCCAAGGGAGAGCTCTCACATGGGAGGAGGTGCATGCCTTTGAGGGAGGATATGGAGGCATTGGGTATAAAATAGAAAGGGAAAATGGAATTATAACCATTTTAATTGTGTGAATGGTTTTTCTATATGGTTATAAAAACTATGTTCCCATCGTGTTCCCCTATTATCCAAGTGGAATATGGCCTCACATGGTTAGAAAAACGATTCTCATCCCGTTCAATGCTATTGTCCAATGTATCACCACCTCACACAACTAAGATCACAATTAGAAAAAGTGTGTGCAATAAATGATAATACATCTTAAAAATTGAACCATGTAATACAGTTTTGCCAGTCCCTTCGCATGGTTAAAACAAACCACACTCCTATAAAAAATGAATCATGGTTTGGACACATGGTTAACACTAACTTTTTTCCCACTGATGTCAATCTTGAAACTAATATTTCAAAGCATGAAGTTTCTAAAACTCATCTAGGATTTTAATAATCATCACAATACTTAAATCTCATCCAAAAACAACACTTTAAGGAGTTTCAACTCTTATAATTCCACTAAAAATCTCATTTTACGAATTATCTCATATACTAAATAAAAATTTAAATTCATTTATAATTTCTGACCATTTCATATCATGGTATCTTACAACCTCCCCACCTAATTAATTCTTATCTTTAAAAATCCTAGGTGGACAATGAAAACATACCAGACCTACCTAGTTCGTTAATTCCTAAAAAAATGGTTGTGTTGCATTTCTATTCATCAAACATGGCTCTCAATATGGTTCTAATCCAATAAAACCTGATCCAATGCTTATAACCATTAATATAACACAAAGATAGTTCTTACATAATATAGTGTAACTTGAGACATTATCATGTAATCATCTATTTCATCAACCATCCTAAGACACTCCCCACTATAGGGTCTAGTTTCCAACAGCCATTTCCAAACCATGAATCTTCCACCATAAAAATTACCTATCAAATAATGTGCATAACATCCTAACGAAACTCCTAGAATGATTATCAAATAAATACACCCAATAAAATTCCAAGAAACCCCTATAGGTCTTTGATATTATTGAAATAACAGTCCTCCAATTGGCCTATCTTTGCATGGGACACCATATTTTTTCTCTAAAGGCCATAAGAGAAACTTACACCGCATTCAACTCATCCCAATGTCATGGATGATGTATTCCATACTCACCACATACAAATATAAAAGGAAACTCAAGTTGGGCCACATCCGGATGACTACTTTAAAAACCGTCAAATTTAACAACAGACATGTCCCCAAAACTAGATTCAAAAACCTTTGTCCCAAGGAATACTATGATCCTTAGCAGAATTATTATTGAATCTGTACCAAAATTCTAGTGATGTATCCTAAAAAAACCTTCCCATATGAAAAACTATCATCATTACATACTAAAATCACTGGTACATTCCCGATCCAAAACCATTGGATTGTCTCTAGCCATCCAGACCCTAATGTCTACAGTCAGACTCCATAAAGTTCATATTCGGACCTATACTTGACGTTTATGAAAAAATTCATCCATACATGATTCCATTTATCCAACAGTATATGAAATACAAAACAACCATAACAAAAATGGTCTCAATGTCTGATGACCCTTATCACATGAGGGTCTCCCACCAATAATCAAAATCCATATCCCACATTAGTAATATCCTTATCTTAACACCAATGAAAAGTGTTTCTGATTATTTTATCCCATGATTCATCCATCATTGTACATAATGAATGGAATGGATAAGAACTCTCTCATTACTGATAGCTGTCACAAACATTTCCAAACACCTGTTCTCGCTTCCTGATAATGGTTTACAAGACATTCACCATGTTTTAACTCACAATAAGGGTAACGATCCTCAAATGACCAATAGTGTACTCCCTACTTTATATATTAATTTAAATCACTCATTGACTATAACTCACAAGGAGTCTCTCCTTCAAACTAAAAAACAATTTAGTTATCTCAATGCATAATCTGTGCTCTCTCAATGCACTCGAGATGATATCAATATATTGGTAATGATCATCTCTAAACTAATAGTACACAAATAATTCATTGGTATGAATGCATCAATCTCACTGATACACACACACATAAAACTTGGATATTATTTCCATAATCAACCCCTAAAACCACGTCTCCCAAAAAATCATGTCATGGTAAACTCATGGGTCAATTTTATCTTGGAACCTAGCTTATTCTCATTGTCTCCTCTACTCTAGAGAGACATTTATCATTTAATAAAAACTCTTGAGAACCCATTCCCACATCATCACTTCATTGAAACTATAAGTCCTATAATTTTACAAGGCCACCCACCAATTAATAATTAAAATAGTACCATGAATAAACATCACGTACCATCTCTATCTCTCCCAAAACAATGGGTGTACACTCTCATACCACCTGGTTCAAGACCCAAGTCATTCTCCCATTTTCCATACATCAATAAGGCTAAGATGACCATGATATATGGCATGTTAGTTATTTAACATGAAATAATATCCCACATAACTCCTCTTTAACATTGATCACCTCACTAATGCCACAATTCATCCCACGACTACTCGTCACATGGATTCAATTAAAAAGACAATGTAAAATTCACACTACAATTAGTCGACAAGGTTAGACTCTCGAATAGTCCTACCCAACAAATCCAGTCTTGATATATAATCTCCCTTGGTACTCCCTCAAAAACCAAAGGAATTATCATGCTGATAACGTAAAACCCTAGAACCTCTTATGCATTGGTCTCAAAATAATCATAAAACTAATTTCACTTGCTCAATGGAAATATACACCCATGCTAACCTCTCTCGCATGTTTCCCTCAATAAAACCAAACACCATTAACTCACTAATGTCTGATTCAAAACTAAATGTTTTAAAAGTGAGAACCCTATACCAAAATTTATCAATACATTTAGATTACCCTATCATATATACAGTGAGGTATGCACGATGTACATTTACCGCAATAGTGGAGATATTTATATGTCAACAATTTAAATGGTAATGACCATTGATTATTTTTTTATCCGGATGTTATAATAGTGATAATGCTATAATAGGAACCTATATATACTATAAAATTAATCATAAACCTATGTATTATGGTCTATACACCTCAAACTGACTGGACATAATTGATGTTTGGCTATCTGATGGTGGGGGATCATAATTACTGAGACTTATTCTCATGAATTTCTCACTTGGTGATCTCTAGTGTGCGAGATCATAAGGAAAACCTGTTAATAGAAAAAACACAAGTTTTATGTTTCATTGGTTGTAACTATCTATGAACATTTATATTGGTGTCCGAGTTGAGATCATTATCAATGTATACTATTTGATCACATACCATGATGCAAGGGAAAAACCGTCACATTGAATTCATGGTGAGGTAGCTTGTGTTGGGTGCATCATTATTAGTATACCATGGGTTAAATGGTCGAGATATAATTTTTTGCTTCCACGTTTATGAAGTGTTATATCGGGCCTAGTTTATCATGATGATAGTACCTTCATGTTGGACAAGGTAGTTGAAGTTATGTATGCTTAGTTAGATCAAAAAATAATAAATAAATAGTGGATGAGGACATAATGTTTGCATCTTGCTTTATGAGATATCACATGATAAAGATATTATATTACATAGTGCATGTTCATAGGAAAGGTTTCCATTTCTATGATTTTTCCTTATCTCTATAGGGGATTTTATGGGTTGATAAAATACACTCTTGGTATGTGAATTGTCTTCACTCCGATTAAGAAAAGGTCGTAGAGGGTCACATACAATAGCGTATTCAAAATTATTACCTATTCTGGTGAATAAATGTATAGGACATGGTGGGCCCGCAAGGGGTCTGACTGTTCACTATGTTTTAACGATCACCAATGAATAAATAAATTCAATATTATTAAATTAAATAATAATTGGGTTGAATTTATTTATTAATGGTATTCAAAAGGTGTTAATTGTATGCAAGGAATATATTATATGAATGAATATTATTTTAATATTAAAGGTTTGTTTAATATTTGTTGGAATTGTGAGTAATGTTACTGACTTTGGTTGTTTTAAAATAATGTATTTATTATATATTACAAGTATATGATAAAATATAAATGACTTTTATGATGTAGTCAGTTCATCCAAACATGTCATTTACCACTTATTTAGTAAACATTTTATTTCTGGGGTCTGGGGAACCCTTTCGAGATATATGTGCCACCCAATATATAATCAGAAGAGAGATACTAAATCCATTATAATTAATTCTATATGAATGAGATATCCTATCTCCTACAACTTCTTAGAGAGAGAAAGTCATTATTTAAGAATTCAATCCAAGAACGCATTTACAGATCAAAGGGATGGGATCGGGGTGATCGTCATGACATTGAGGGAATCATCAAAGCTTCGTTCTAACACATATAATTTAATGATTGGAATTTTCACAGATTCTTAGAGTGTTTGTGTGTTATATAAAGGGGTTATTTCTCAGACACATCGAGCAATGATCATTGGGGATGATCTGTAGTCGATCACACCATCGAATTTATTGACAAAATCATGTATTTAATTTTTTTACATTGAAATATTCACTCAAGATCCTTATTCCACTATTAGGGATCGAATAACCAAATACAAAAAAGTTTTTTTTACTCTGGTGATGAATTTTTTTTAAATCATCGACCCACCAACTTCTGATGTGTTCCCTAGTACTAGAAATTGGAATCTATGTGAATTTGTTAGTTTTTTACTATATAAAAAAATTCATTAAATTAACTTGAGGGAATTAATTAATCCTTAATAGAACATAATGTACATCAATCTGATGTCGGATGGCCATGTTATGGCCATCCGAAAGTGTTTAATTGGATTTATATTACTTTTGTGGTTTGAATATTGAATAAAAAACACACACACAAATATATATATATATATATATATATATATCTGTGTGTGTGTGTGTGTGTGTGTGTATTTATTTATATTACTTATAAGATTTGTCGATGTTAACCTTGGCTAGAATTATGATTCCCCGAACATTACTTACCATTTAGGACTTATTACACAATATATGGGTATTATTCTTTATAACAATAATAAACAAAAAAAATTGGAAATTGAGGGCAGGGGAGGGGGTAAAAAAATTCCAAAAAAATCTCAAATCCTAGTTATATGGTTTTGAAATTTTTTTACAGAGTCAAAAAAATCAAGTATATGAGTGGTGGGTGGTATCGAACGATTTTTATTTAAAAGAATAAAAAAACATTAAAAATGAAAAATTCTATTGGAAGTCAAAGGGTCAACCACCCTCTCCTCGGACTGCATGTTCCCACTCTGGGCACCTCAAACCCATAGTGATGCCACTACACTTTGGCTTCCACACTCGTATGACTACACATCACCCGCCTTCACTGGAGCCGGACGATGTCGTTGTCTCTTTTATCCTAAGACAACATCATTTCCTTCTCCCACTCCCCTGGTAATTCACACCACTATTGTCGGCCACGGTATCCTCGTGCCACCTAGTTGAGTTCTCCATCATCAGCCGCCTCAGTTGGTGCCACCATCCACTCTGTTGCGCACTGTCGCATTGACTAGTGATTTCATGGCCTCTACCACTAAGCAATGTTAATCCCCCACCATCCTAGTTCAGTCATCAATGGTCCAAACTGGTGGGACCCCTCCTGTATTGATGGAATTTCCCAAAAACTCCAACTCCTGACCCACCAAGCCATTGCATAACCATGTTGACCGTCACCCCACCACCTTTATTTTTCGTTCGACAAAATCACACCAACCCCACCAACTAAAACTTCAACGTTAGATAAAAGTGTTTAGTAAATCATGTTTATGAATTTAAAAGATGGGACTTCACTCAACAGATCAAAGAGCTACGAGTCAATGTGATTGGGAAATCTTGTTCCTACATTAAATCTCTCGAGTAGCGGCATAGCCAAAACTAATAGAATATGAGGGTAAGTTTCATGGATCTTTTCCACTAGAATATTGGAGAGATATATTATTCCAATTCTAATAGTGAGGAATATTTTATTTCGATAAAATATTATGGGACATTTAATGAATTAATTAATCTGTAATGTATAATCAATAATCATGATAAAAATACTAACTTGATAGATTGTGTGTTTTTAAAAAAAAGTTATAACATATATAATCATCAATTAATGATTGATAAAGATAAAGTGGCCACTATAATAACACTTTAAAAAGTATTATAGGTGCTTGTGTAAAGTGTCGTGAGATAGTAAATTCAAGGTGCTAGAGTCCCCAATACCTGTTAAGACTTCTTATGAAGGGATTGTGCGAAAATTCTTATTGGAGACTCTTGTACAATGCATAATAGGGTTATGTAATAACCTTATAATCAATGTATGATGTGATTTGGGATACACAATGAATACATGGAGGGTTCAATATGTTGTCTCATCTCCGAGAAGCTTGTGAGTAGAAATAAATGGAAAATATGAATAAAATTTCATTTACACTAGATATGTGAAAAATTAAAATATGTATCGTGATATTTAAATACATAACATTATCATATATATTTTAGAGACTTATAATATTTTAATTTAAAATTACAAAAAAAATAGAACAAATGAAATTCGCTACTTCCTTTTAGGTATGGTTCACTAAGTAAATAAGAACTCCAAAGATGGTTTAATATTTAGTTCATATAGTGAAAAAGTTCAAAGGAAAGGTGAAAAGGATAATGAAAATTGTGATACTAAAAGAGAATTTGAAACTTATTTCATAGAAAAGAAGAAATAATTTAAATGGAAGGTTATTTACATCACATGTCATGACAAATTTATTTGGAAGTGTAAATGCAATTAACTGAATTGAAGAAGTAAGTAGTCATTTATTATTGAGGTATACTCATCATTATATGTGATGTTTCTATCATAAATATTTGGTATTAAATAAAATATTTCTATCACATATGGGTATTGAAATACAATAACCATGTATGAAAAGAAACATTAAAATAATTAAGGTGTGTTCTCGAAGTGGCTGAGAAAGGGTGGTTCCTATGTCATCAGTGAGAATCACGCAACTTCATATTTTCAAGTAAATGGTTCTAGTTAAATGTTTATTAAGTATTACTAATACTTTAATAACATTTTTTAAATATAAACAATGGGAAATTATTCCATTTTTTGGAATGAATGTTTTTTATTGTTTTCTAACACTCAACAAATTGTTTAGTAATACATGAATCATTGGAAATACGTGATGAATATAAAATTTAAGACTTGTATGACCAGTTTTGGAAAGATAGTACTTTTTATGAAAAGCTAGATAATATTCAAGGATATAACTAGTGTGGTTTTAGGCACTTTGGAGTTAAAGAACTGAGGTATTATTGACATTTTTTGTTACCATGTTTTGGACAAATAACATTTAAATGTAAAGGTAAGTCACAAATATTTCAGAGTTGATTTATTTAGAGAGCATGAACTATTCCAAGGGAAAGATAGTGGTTAATATAATTCATAATATTCCCTTAAGTATTTTAAGGAATGTAAAAGTGAAGTAAAAATATTTACAGTTATAAAATATTTGAATTTCTTTGGGCCCGCATGACAAATAATATCTTAACCAAGCATTCATCGATCATTATAATGTTGCGTAGAGTAATTCCTAAATTCACATTACCTTATCTACATAAAATTTGTGATTCAAATTAGGATAATAAATTATGATTCTTATATGATAACATTGATAAGTATAATATAGAATAGAGTAATTTCTAAATCTGTATTTCATTATACAAATCAAAGTCATTATATAAGTAAAAGGACTATCAATATTGCAATTTATATCCATTATAGATACTTCAATTATTTTTCAAGACATTCATCGGAAATAATGTTGTTGTCCCATAAAGAAATTACAACTATCATGAAAAATTTATATCTTATGATTTTTAATGATGGAAATCCATTATATCATAAAAAATATGGGTTTAGAGAGAGATATTTTGATAGGATATAAAAAAACATTCATAAAGAAAAACACAAAGTGAATCTATATAATTATTCTAAAATTTCTAAGGATATTACATACTACTCTATGATAAAATAGAGGCAGACAAGTTATGGAATATATTTATATAAAAGGGTGCATGTATCTATTTGAGATAATGGGAGAATCATTGACTTGGGTTTGGTCAATGTCAGAGATGCATAAATATTTAACATAGGAACAAGATCCATAGGATCATGTGAAAAGGAATGTACTAGGGATACATACTTTTTAGAAATCATAAAACCATGGCAATGGTTTTATATTCAATGTTTCCAATGATAAATTGTTCATTGATAATGATAATTCCTATAATTAATAAATATATGGAGATTATATATAATTGAAATGATCAATTAAAATTCAATAATAGATTACATATATCAAAGTACAGTGGGATTATTATTTTTAATATTATTTTGGGTATTCAAGTGAGACTATATATTGATGGTATAGGTGTGGAATAAATACATATAGATTGGTAACACCAAGTCATTATTCATAAATCCATTAAAATTTTACTTATCATAGGTAATTTCTATAAATTCTAAATTGGGTATTATATTTCAAGACCACCGATGGCGGACGGTGACTATACGATGAAACCAAAATGGGTTGGTGACACTATAGAATGCCAATAAGGGGTTCATGTTACTAAAATACACTTTCAGATTAAACTAAGCAACAAGATAATAGAAAATTCATTTATAATGATTTGTTTCCTTGTGTATTCAAGAGGTTAGTGGGAGTTCCACTATTTTATAAGGAATTTATGATTGATAACATATGAAAAACAGCTGTTGGTTTTACAATTAGTTAATAACACAAAGAAATTAACTCTCCAAAGATTGACATAAAGTATAAACCTATGTTATAGGGAGCCATATATAATATGGTAGATATAATGGTTTCTTAGACCAATTAAATAATACATATACTGAAAATTTATTGTAAAATACATGTTTGAACAATCTGAGACCGAATTGTTCCCAATGTCACATGGTATAAATCTCTCAAGGAAGACATGTATGGGACATCAGAGGAGATTATTGTGGTGAGTTAAATTCCTTACGGTTTTGTGATGGATAAATCACATATTCCATAATATGTAAAAATATAAATAATTCTAACATAAACATTATGGAAGGAAAATTTTATTTATATCATGGAGAACTACATGGGAACCAGTCAGAACTATCTAATTGTACTTGGGAAAGAGTACTTAGAGTGTAAAGTATTATAGTTATAAGGGAAAAAATAGAATTCTTTATTTCAATATGATATTAAATCATATTTAGGAAAAGGTAATGATATATAATTTAAGTATGTGGTAGCTATATCTATTAATACTAAGTATGGTGTGGCTTCTGAGACAGCTAAAGAAGTAGTATAAAATACACAATGATTTTTTCTAGTTTTTGTAATCTCACATATTATGTAAATTTTGTCATAATGTAAATTTTGATAATTATACTACTATTACAAGACATGATTTCAAGTTATGATATTGGACAAATGGAATATACTTGAGGATATCATCTCTTGAAATGTTTTACTCAAGGAGGTAAAGTCATAGATTGCAGAATTTACATGCAGTGGAAATGTGGAAAGACCATGACTAAAGCCATAAATTAGGAGAAACATGATCTTATCATGTGAGATATAATAATAATGGTTATAAATTTGGATCTAGTGAAAGAATAAGTGTTGTAAAAGTGGGTTCCATAGACCCAACCTCATCAATACTTTTAGATTATTATACCATGTATATAGTGAGTTATGCAATATGTACACTTAACATAATAGTGTTGATATTTGTTCATAAAATATTTAAAAAGCCATGTGCATAGATTATTTTCCATTTCAAGAGGTTATAGACGTTCTCAGACAATAATGATAACATTGAGATATCATGACATTAATCTTAAAAATATTTCATATGGTCACGATACATCATAGAGACAATACATAGTTGATATTTGACTATCCGGTTCTGGGGGCACAAAACCATCGATATTTCTTCTCATGATGTTCAAAATTGGCGATCTCTAGTAGGTGAGATCCTATGGAGAGACCCACAAATAGAAACACCACATGTTTTTGGTGTCATTGGTTGTTCCTATCTATGAACTTTTGTATTGGTATCCTGAATTTAGATCATTATCAATGTGTACAATTTGATCACATACTTTTATGCATGAAAAAAACCACAAAATTGAAGTTGTGGAGAGGTATCTTGTATTGGGTGCATCATTGGGGCATAACATTGGTTGAGTGGTCAATATATAATTTGTTTCATTCGAGTTGAAGAAGTGACATATCAGACCTAGTTGTTCAAGATGGTAGTACATTTATAAATCCTTGTCCAATGTAGTAGAAGGTGATTATATCCTATTATATCAATAAATAACGAATCAAGAGTGGATGATGACAAAAGTTGTGCATCTTACATTATGAGATATTGTGAAAGAATGAGATTATACTACACAGTGTGTGCTCATAGGAAAGTTTTTCATTTCCATGAATTTTCCTTGTCTCATTAGGGGCCTTGATGGGTTTTTAGACTCTTCTTATGGTCTATAAATTGTATTCAATGTTGTCCAGATAATTTCCTAGAGGATGAAACACAATAGTTTATTCAAGAGTCTTCTCCATACTATTGAATTGTTATATAGAACGTGGTGGGCCCCACCATGGGGTCTGAGTGTTGCCCAAGTTTTAGTGATCACTAATGAATAACTAAATTCATAATTATTCAAGTATAGAATAATTGGGTTACATTTATTTTTTAAATATATTCACAGGGTATTAATTGAATACAGGTAAAGTCTTATATGAATGGAAACTATTCTAATATTAAAGTTCCATTTAATATTTTCAGGAATTATGATTTGAGTTAATGACACATCTTTTATCAAGTAATATATTTATTATATATTAAAAGTATGTGATAAAATATAAATTATTTTTATGATGTAGTTAGTTTGTCATAATGTTTTATTTACTTATTATTTAGTGGTTGTTTTATTTCTAGTGGTTGGGGAACACTTTTCAGTTATTTGATCCACCCACTCTATAATAATAAGAGAGAGATACAATCCATGATGACTCATTCCAAAAGAATGAGAGCCTCTCTCTCCTCAATCTTATTAGAGAGATAAATTAATTGTCTAGGAATTATTAAAATGACCAGTCAATGTAGTTCTATCACTCAGAGGGGGAGGGGTGAATCAGTGATACTTTTCCTTTTTTTATTTATTTGAAACAACCTTCAACTTCTATTTAATATTTCAATTCCCTACTAAAAAACAAAAAAATATGTATAGAAACACAATAATTCACAAGGATCACTATTCAATAAGAATAAATACGTCCTTGGTATGGTTTTTAAGTAATCTAATACCACACAATCCATTAGAAATCAATCCTTGGATTACAATGGGTAGGATATAACCTTACACACATATAACACTGTGTAAACAATTCCAATAGTGTGTGTGTACCTTCTTAGAACCAATACGATAATACAAATTTGGTGTAACAACTCTGGTTACATGTTCTTCTTTTCAACTTCACAAATGTATTCCATTGAAGAAAAGTCTTAAATTTCTTACCCAAAATATGGTATTAACATCTTGGATTTTGTTAAGGAAAAACTCAGTCTAATTTTCCTAGTACGTTTTTCTCAATTTGATTCTTCTAAGAATGATTATCCCCATTATAATTATTCTCAATATGATTCTTTCAGCCTGATTCTTCCAATTATGATTATTCACGGTTCGATTTCTTGATATGAAAAGATATAGAACTGAATGAGTATGATTGAGAAAATTCATAACTTCTTCTTCCTCAATCTGAATATCCCAGTTCAAAAATCTTGATCTTACTATTTATCCCAATACAATGATTAGTTGAATATGATATAAAAAATTAACATGGTAATCAACTGAATATTATAATCACTTAATATAGTGATCAGAGGAATAAAATTTTGCGATATTGTCTATTCATAAACCACTTCTTCGTCAAAACATATTCAATAAAATATCATTACAAAAACATCTTCTTCTCTCTAAAAACATTGATCTTTTCCTTCTATCTTATATGATGAAAAATAAATTGGTCATTATAAAAGTAGGATATAATTTTCTTCTTTTGAAGGTGACCCATAATATATTTTGGTAGGATTCCCAAAAACATTCCCCCTCGAAAAAATTCACCAAAATCATAATTTCCCCTAAAATTTTGGATGCATTTATGACTTCATCATGACTTATCTATTCTTATCATATCTTCTTCAAACTTTATATAGTATTAATATCAATATAATTTATTCAAAACAATTCACTATATTAATTAAATGTTAATGTATGAATAAATGGATACCACCCTGATTTCTAAATACAATTCTATGAATAAATTAAATACAATCATTTTTTGAATGTAGCGCCCCCCCCCATGATGGGTTATTCAACAAAATCCTTCCTCTCTACTCTCAAATCACTACAAAATATTCACCATTTATCTTGACCCACTTGAAAATTTACTTTAGAAGGAAACAAAGTAATTCAACTATTGACCAACATGATGAAGTCATTTGAAAATAAATCAGAGTTCAACACTCTGTCCTTAAAATTTTTATCATCCTCAGCTTATCTTCAGAAACATCATTCACTAACTTTTTCTTTTATCATGACTTTAAATTCATCTAAGAATATCTTTGACATTTTCAGATTTGAATTAAAAAGTATAGTAACTTTCCATTCATTCCAACTTCTTTCTTTCCTTCTTATCCTAACTATGTTTTTCTAGAAAATAGTTATCCCACACACAATCAGATTGAGTATAATTGTCCTAATTATGATCATTCTGTGTATGATCATTCCATGTATTATTGGCCTAGATATGATCTTCAACTTCATTTTTATCCTCTTCCACCTGGATACGATTGTACTGGGTATAATTATTTTTTGATCAGCATCATCTCTATCTTCTATTCGACCCAGATACGTTGAATCTTGGTACAATTTTGAATATCTATTTTCCATTTTCTTCCATCAATATTGAATCATAAGTCCTGCAATAAACATATTATTTATGTGAAATACAAGTCAGAAAATCATCGTCTCATTTATTTTACCAGAGTCATTGAGACTTTGATTAACCATCAAAACAACAACTTCTTTCACACTAAATTTAGTGTGAGTATAATGACCATTTACTTCTAGAAATATTAATTATCAATTTGCCGATCCTTTCTTTAAATAATTAGTTCGAATCAAATTATGATCAATTCCTCCCACTCCTGAACCAAGTTGTGTATGATCAGAACCATTTCATCCAAATAGATTCATCTTGTTATGATGGAAAAATGAGTCTGATTCTTTTTGAAAACTCAAGTCCAATTTTATTTTTAAAAACAAAGTGAGGTGATTCCCTATTTTTCAAATAATTTCTTTTACAATAAAATGCAATATTAAAAACAACCACCTTCAACATTATCTTGGTCCCAATAGTCTCCACATTTGATTTTGTGGTCAACCAAGTTTCAAAAATCGCTGACCTTTGTATCCTCAAACAATGGATCACTTATCAAAAATTCTAATCCTACGTGATCTAACTCATTGTAGGAAACAACAATCATTGACAGAAAAAAGATTTTGTCCAAGAGTTGTGATTATGACACCCTTTTTTGTATTCCCCAGCTTTTCTTTTACATCTTTTCTTCTTAGAAAATAATACAATTTTTTTCCTATAACCACTCCAACAAATAGTTAGAATCATTCAAAAAAATAGAATGCCAAATTCAGAGCTTATCCATAACTACTTTTTTTATATTCCTTAAGATAGATTTATGAAACAATTCATTCCCCCCCTTGAAAAAAATATCAAAAGGAAATATGAGATAGTGGATAGAAACACGTACCTAAAACTTGATTAGAAAGAGGTTTGAAACCCATGTTCAACCTCAATTTAGTGAATGATTATTTAGGTAAAGGTTTTTTTTAGAAATATCAACAACGTGTTCCAATGTTGGGACATATTCCAACTTCAATTCATTTTTCTCCACATGCTTTTTCATAAAATTATATTTGATATCAATATGTTTTGAATGAGAATGTTTAACTAGATTTCGGTATAGATTTGTTTTACTATGATTATCAAAACCCAAGAGAAAGGGTAACTTCCATTAAATAAGTAAATCGTCCAATTGAGTTTTCATCCACATAAGATGAATAGTGACTTGGGTGGCAGAAACATAATCAACATCATCCATATTGATTGTTACTGAATTATATTTATTTGAATTCCAACTAACACAATTCATTCCGAGAAATAATACTGCATTAAATGTGGATCTTCTATCATCAAAATTTTCTACCTAATCAGTATCTAAATACCCAAAAAAATAAATACTTTCTATTATATCATACGTGATTTAAACATTAGTTGTTCCTTTGATGTATCTGATAATTCTTTTTGTAGAAAGTAAATGTGATTCTTTAGGAATACTTTCAAATATTTAACATAGAGTAATAGTATAAACCATTTTTGTTCTTTATGCAGTTAAATATAAAAAACATAGAACCAACTTTTGAAATTATTTCTAATAAACTTCTTTTCCTTCTCCATCTTTAGAGATATTTGTTTCCACTGATATAAATGTTGAAATAAGTTTTTAGTTTTCCATACCAAACCTCATAAGAAGTTACTTAGCTTACTTTTATAGATAAATAAGCTGAATTCCTTCCTTTTTTTGTATTTTTAACCCAAGAAAGTATTTCATTTTCCCCATCATGGGAATTTCAAATACTTTTTTCGATTTCTTCAACAAAAGTTTTACAACATATTTTGTCATTCCCATCAAATATAATGTCGTCAAAAAATCAAAATGAGAGAATAATCTTGACATTATCTTATATAAATATGTATATCCATTTTTCCCTTCTTAGAACTCACATTCCTTAAGGATATATCCAATTTTCAGTATCATGAACATAGAGATTGTATTTAGCCCATATAAGGCCCTCTTCAACCTGCAAATATAACCTTCATCTTTCCTAATAGCAATGCCACATGGTTGTTCAATATAAATTTCCTCATAAAGATAACCTTTCAAAAATACGGATTTAATATCCATTTGAAAGATCTCATAACCTAGTTGTGTAGAAATAGTAAAGAAGATTCTAATTTTTTCTAATCAATATATTAGAGAAAAGGTTTTATCAAAATAAATACCTTTAATTTATGAATAACATTTGAAAACCAATATTTCTTTGTATCTTATTAATTCATCATCATCATTCATCTTATTTCAGAAATCGCATTTTTTACCAATGATGTTTTTATTCTCTGACTTGGGTATGAGTCCCATGTATTGTTCTTATTAATTTGATCTCACTCATAATTCATGCCAGTAACCCATTCTATATGCTAAGAATATTCTTTTACATCATTCTGGTCCAATTTTGAATACAATGAAATATGTGTAATAAAATTAGTTGTTCTTCTTGTTGAACCTTTTGGTTTTTATCATTAATAATGTTTTTAGCTTCCACTTACTTCCTCAACCTAGGATGATATTTTTGATTATCTTAATCATAATTGGAAATAGTTGTGTATGATTATTCTTATTAATAAGGATTACAATTTTCTTTATCCATATCAGAATTGTTTTCAAAATAATCATGCTCGACCTTCTCATCTTCCTAAATATGTTTATCTTACTCTACCTTTTGAATTATCTTTAAATCATTTGAATCAAAAGTTCTTCCTATTTATGTTTTGAATTATATATATCCTCTTCCTTTTGGAGAATTTCAAAGAAAAATTCCATCTTCACTATTCTTCTCAAACTTTTCAAATCTTATTCAATTATTATTTATAATACATGGTCTCTTGAAATATCATAAGTGTTTCAAACACAGATTTTTTTATAGAATAATTCATATATAGTCATATCTGATTGAGGCCTATAGAAACTACAGTTCATAATATAAATAGTATTACTCGTGGATTGTCTCCAAACATAATAAGAAACACCATGTTCAAGTAACATTGTTCTTACCATTTACACAAAACTTCTATTATTTATTTTAGAAAACTCATTTTGTTGGGGGTGATTGGGTAACTATACTCATGCTGAATTACATACATATCAAGATAAGTTTCTAATTTTTTACTTCTCTGTTCACCACCACTTTCACTGAATAATGAAATTCCTTTTTTGGTTTCCTTCTAAAACTTTTAAACATTTTCAAAGAATATTATTAATGTTTCATATAAATTGCATTGGTAATGCGAGTAAAATCATCAATGAAAGTTATTAAGTACTTATCTCTATTTTTTTTATTATTTTCTCATTGTCTAGAAAATATTTGAATAAATCTTATCTAGAGGTTTTTTTGAAAAAATCTCAACATTCTTATGCACAAAATTTGTAATCTTTCATATTTGGTAAATAGTGCAACACCAATATCTTCATCATAGAATGTTAGGAATATATCGAACACTGTATTCATTAGATATCTTTCTCATGTTTATTTGAGACATGTTTCATAGTGCAACACATGTTTCCACTATACCCATGTAAAAAGAGTTTTGTATTTCACCAATTTGAAAAAAATTTACTTTTATACATTTCCCTATAGTAACAATATTTCCATATTCTTAAATTTAGACAGAAAATCTATATTTATTGAAGATAAGTTTGTTACCATCATCAAAAAAAATTTGAAACACTTATAAAATTCTGTTTCAACCAATAATAATATGAATTTTTCTTAGATTTCAAATTTTCTTTTCCAATTATGGCTGATCCAACACCTTTGATTCTCATGGAATCATCATTGTAAAATTTCATTGTTCCTTATTTAAAATCATTCACTTTATTCAAAAATTTACACACTCATTTCATATGAGAATAAAACCCACTATCAAGAATCCAAGGTTTTTCTCATTTTGTAACTTTTAATATAGTTTCAACAATAAGATCTTTTTCTTATTCCATTTCTTTCATCATCTTTGGATTCTGAGAATTTTTAAGAATATTTTATTGTGTAGATAACAAAACAAGAAATCCTTTTGTATGATTTCTATATTTTTCACATATTTTAAAAATATTTTCCAAGGGTTGTAACCTATTTTCAATATTTACTCCAACCTTTTCAGGTTTCTTCAAAACAATTTTCTCAAACATTTTCTTTTTCGGAAATTTTCTCCCCCTCAAACCTTGAATTTAATAACCTATGGAATAATACTAATGTTTATGGTTAAAAAAAATACTTTTCATATGTCTGAATCCACCAGAATACCATAAATATACATAAAATTATTATTTTCTTCTGAAACTTATATACTAGCCATAATGGTGAATACGTTTTTCATCGACCTTCTAATATTTTTTTTTCTGAACCACCGTGCTTTATATTATCAATCAGAATATTATTTTTCTTTTCTTTATTATATCTAGAAGTATTTGAATCTTTTATATATTAATATTGTTTCAAAACCTTTTCAGACTCAGGGTTATTTGAGACTTCTGAATTCCAACATTTTTTGTTCTTATCCACATACACAACATTCCCATATTTATTATTTTTAGAAACAATTCCATCATTATTTTCAAACATTTAAGATATATTTTGTTGATTCTTATCTGGTTTCTCATATCATTAACTTTCATCAACTTTTGAGATAGATTTTTTGAAACATGTATTTCCTTGTTCAGATTTTTAATGTTTTTATTGGACATGTTTCAACTCTTTTTCTTTTGCCTTCAAATTCACCCCTAGATACTCGTTATTATTATTTTATTATTCAATAGATTTATCCAATCATAAATCTATTTTAAAAGTATTTATTTCACTTTTTGAATACATTCCTGACTGATTTTTAAAGAATATTCATCTTCCAACTTTTTGTTTTTCTTCTAAAGTCTTCTAATATTCCTCAAACATTATTTCAACTATTCCTTTAAATGACAATAAAGTAGAGTTTCTTCTTATTCAGAACTAATTTTTCCAAACTCTTCATCATTCACTATATAAATGAAGTTCTTTTCAATACCAAACTCAAGATATTTTATGGATTCAACATCACTTCCTTCATCTTCATATTTAGATAAGAAAATTTTTGTTTTGTATTTTAATAATGTTCTACCTTTACCTATGGAATAAAATTTCTATTTTCATCTTTGTTTGTTCCACATTCTTCATGTATTTATTTCTTCTTCATCAATATCCCCTTATTTTTTTATTTGAGGTCAATTAGCTGAAAAATTCCAAATATCTCCACATTCAAAACAATTTAAAGGAAGGTTCCCTATGTATTTCTCTTTGCCTCTTTTGATATTTTTAGAAAACAAGGACAAAATTTCATCACAGTTTTTACAAACCTCATTTTTAAAATTAGATTCACTAGAATCATCTTTAATAATAATATTATTTGAATTTTCTTTCTTTTTAGACATTAAAAACATTTTTCTATCATCATTTGTTTTTTATTCATTATAGATTTATCCCTTCTCATATCATAAGTAATTAGAGTGATATGTAAATCATAAATAGATAATGTTTTAAGATCTATCTCTTCTAATAAAGATACACTTGCATCAAACTTATCACGAAGTATTATCAATATATTTTCAACAACTGTAGAATCATATAACATTTTACCAAGACATATTATAGTACTAATAATGTCATTTAATCTGGTAAATAACTCCCTAACAGATTCATGCCTGCTCATATTTAAATCTTCATATTTATTCTCTAGATTTGCAATTTTACTTTCTACACTTTTATTTCTTTATTATAGGTTTTTAAAATTATTCCATATACCTTTTGTTTTGGAAATATCTTTCACTCTTAAGAATTCACTTTCAAAAAGGGATGATAGTAGTACATTCTTGTCCCTTCCATCATAAACAAGATTCTTATTATATTCAGATGCAAGTGGATATTTAAAATAAATAGAAGGAAAACCATATGTTGCATCTTTTATATCATCATATCCAATATACCTAAGATAAGTTAGTATTCTATCTTTCCAAATAAGATAATTCTTTCCTTTGAAAACCGTAATACTTTTACTATTCAAAATATTCAAATTTTCTATCAGAAAATAATAAGAAAAAGAAACCTAGATCTGATACCAATTGAAAGTTCCCATTCAATATAATTATATCACTGAAAGGGAGAGGCATGGATTAGTGATACTTTTTTATGTTTATTTGAAACAACCTTCACCTCTTATTAAATATTTAAATTCCTTACTGAAAACCAGTTAAACATCCATAGGAACACAAGAATTTACAAGGTTCACTATTTGATTAGAATAGGTATATTCTTGGTATAGTTTGGTAGTAATACAATTCCACATAATCCACTAGAAATCAATCCTTGGATTAGAATGAGTAAGATATACTGTTACACTCATTTAGCACAATGTAAACAATTCCAACAGTGTGTGTGCACCCTCTTAACATATATAGGGTAATAAAAAGTTTTTTCTAACAATATATGTTACCTATGATTCTTTTAAACTTCACAAATGTATTATTTTTTAAAAAAATATTCACTTTATTACTCAAAAATTGGTAATAAATTCACGGACTTTGATAAGGAAAAAATCAGTCCAATTTTCCAACTATGTTTTTCTCAGTTTTATTTATCTGAGTACAATTCTCCCTGATACGATTCTTCATGGTATGATTCTTTCATTATAATTCGTCCATGTCCAATTATTCTTAGTAAAATTGCTCAATATAAAATTATATAGAACTAGATTAGTACAATTGAGACAATTCAGAACATCTTCTTCCTCATTTTGGAAATCCCAGTATGGAAAATCCCAATCCAATTATTTAGCTCGATACGATGATTAGAAAAATATGACTAAAAACTATATATGTTAATCAACTGAAAATGATAATCATTGAGTATAATGATCTTATTAATAAAATACTCCAATCTTGTCTCTTCATCTACCACTTATTCATTGAAACTTCTTCAACAAAAGCTTAGTACAAAAGCTTCTTATTCACTCTAAAAACATAGAGATTCTATCTCTATCACTTCTATAATGAACAATACAATAGTCATCACAACATTAAGATTTATTTTTCACATTTTATAGGTGACCCATAAAAGGATTTGGATGGAATCCCAAAACCATTCCTGCTCATGAAAATAAACCCAAATCTCAATTTCCCCTAAAATTTTGGGTGCATTTATGACTTCTTCCGCACATCTCAAATCTTCTAGAATATTCTTCAAACTTCATACCCTTTTTATATCAATTTGATTTATTTGAAACAAAGCATTGTATCAATTGAATATAAATTTATGAAGAAATAGATACCACCCTGATTTTTGAGTAAAATGCTCCGATGAATTGAATACAATCAATATTTTGAATTTAAATATCCCCATTTAAAACACATTCAGTAAACTCGTTCATCTATAATATTGAATCACTTATACTTATTCAACCTTTATCTTGACCCACATGAAAATTTAATTGAATGAAGGAAACAATGTAATTAAAATATTGAACCACTTTATGAAGACAATTGAAAACAAATTAGAGTTTAAGTCTCTATCATTACAATTTTCATCGACCTGAACTTAACTTCAGAAAAATTATTCAGTAACTTGTGCTTGTATCAAGAATTTAAATTAATTTTATAATAGATTTATAATTATCATAAATTAATTGGAAATTATCATAACACTCCATTATTTCTATATTCTTTCTTTCCTTCTCATCCCAAGTATGTTTGTCCAGAAAACAATCATACCAGAGACAATCAGACTCAGTACAATTGTCCTAATTATGATCATTCTGGGTATGATCATTCTATGTATGATTGGTCTTGATACAACAAACAATTTAATTTTATCCTCTTCCTCACAGATACGATTATACTAGATGTGATTATTTTTCGATCGGTAACATCTCTTTCTTCTCTTCTACTCAGAAATGATGAATCTAGGTACGATTTGGAATACCTATTTTTCCTTTTCTTCCATCAAGCTCTCATCATAATTTCTCAACTTAAATTATGATTTATGTGAAATAAAAGTCAACAAAGAATTATCACATTTATTTTATCATAGTTATAGACTCTGATTCCCTATAGAAAAACCACTTCCTCCACATGAATTTAGAGTAAATATGATGACCATTTACTTCCAGAAAGATACATTTTCAATGCGATCAATTATTTCTTTCCAAACATGTGTGAATATTTTTACAATCAATTATTCCCACTTCAGACCCAAACTGAGTCTGAACAGAACCATTTCTTCAAAACAACATCTTCTTATTACGATAGACAAAGTGAGTCTGATCCTTTTAGAACTGTGAGTTTGGTTTTTTTCTGAAAAAATAGTGAGGTGATTTTCTTTTCTTCAAAAACACTACTTAACAATAAGAGACAAAATCTTAAAACAACCACCTTCATCATTATCTTGGCCCTAAAATCTCAATCTATGAAAACATTAGTAGATCGAAGGGATGGGATCGAGGTGATCATCTCAACGTCAAATGAATCATCAAAGCTTCGTGATAACACCATGAATTTGATGATCAGTGTTCATATAGATTCTTGGAGAATGTGTGGATGATCTAGAGGGTTGTGAACTTATACCCTTTCGAAAATGATCATCAAAAATGATTTGAATTCAATAATGTCATTGAATTGAATGAAGTAATCATTTATTAATTTGTTTACATTTTAAATATTCACATAAGATCCTGAAACCTCTACTGGGGATCAAATCATTGGAGACGATGTAGTTTCATCGCTCTGATGATGAATTTTTTTTAAATCACCATTCAACCAACTTTCATTACACACCCTTGTACTAGAACTAAAGGCTTCTAAGTCTCCCATATATCCTAACCAATAATATCAAAAACCAAGGGCACTAGGTCCACCCACCTAGGCCTAAGGTCTCTAACATGGGAATCATATCCCATTTAAGGACCTTTATTAAACATCATCCAATGCACCTGTAAACTACCTCTAAAGATACAAAAATTAAGGTAGGTAGAAAGATCATCAACCTACGTAGGTCAAAATCTATCAACATAGGTGTAATGGAATCAACTACCAAGAATCAATCTACCTAGACCTGATCTACTCTAATCATCCTTTTATTGGAAATTTTCCCTGGAGGGGAACAATGCCAAAGTAAAAGGATAATGAGTTGACACTCACTAGGTATCTGTATACAATTATTCCCCCTTGAGTTTTGAATTACCAAACAACTACCCAACTACCTAGGCATTTAATTTTAAAAATATGTGTTATACCAAACTCAAACAGTCATATGGATAACACTTACCATGCCTATGAACTCAACTCAAAAGTATACCAGTTTACCATCTCTAAGGGTTCTTCCACAATGGGATAAAAATTTATTTACACCAGGCATGGACCCTAAAACTAGGGTCACCCCAAAAAGATCACTATTCTCTACCTCCTAACCTATAGGTTCAATCAATATTTGAAAATTGGATAATTGTGACTTATGGTAAAAACTTATATCTTCATTCAAAGAATATCTTGAGGTAATTCTAAATATAACCCATATGTGAGGGTTCTTCCTTATAATCCATAATTAAGGGTTTCAATTAAACCATTTTCCTCAATTTACATTTATTATAAACATTTTAAGAGGCTCAGATATATGCAATATCATGTACTAGTGTTAGAAGAAACTGTACTTGGAACTCTATTTAGCTAACCTTTCATAACATTCTAGGAACATTTTCTCATATTTTTCTTTCAAAACATTATTTATCCATAAGTTCTCATAACTGGGAGTATTAAATAAAATTTCAATTCCAATCAATATAGGAAATTATTTTTAGGTTTTAACTGGAATATTAATTAACTGATACCTCCAATTAATAAATATAAAAAAGATGAAAAATAAACTTTTATTATTTTAAGGGTATTTTCCAAGTAATATGTCACTATATATTTATATGAAACATATTATGAGTTGCGGCTGACACTTTAAATAACTATACCATATAACACATGTACACCCCCATGGGGTTTAATGTTAAGGAATGTAAAGAATATAATATACCTATAAGTGTCATGTCATGTCAATATGGGTTCTGTTATACATACATTCATTCCTAATTTATGGATTAAATACTTTACAATTTTCATCCCATTTAATAGAACCCCATTCATGTTTATTTTATTAAATATTTAGAACACCCTTAATGGATTTATCTCATAGACGAAACATGCAAAAAATGGACTATTAGGGTCAAATCAAGCATATAAGGACTCAATTATACGGGTCATCATTCCAAATATATAGAGGTCAAAGCCTTTATAAGTTTTCATTGACATGCCATTAAAATGAAATCCATAAGAAATGAATTGAATTTTTCAAAAAAAATCCAATTACATGATATTTTAAAATTTCATTCATGTTAATTCATTAACAATTTCAAAACCATTTTATTCCTGAATTTATTTTCTTGCAGATTAAATATAATGTTATCATAATGTTATGTAGGGAATAACTATTTAGGTTGATGAAAATACTATATTTAACTCACCATAAACCATAACAATTACTAGGAAATCTATCGCATCATCATAAAATACCAGCATGTAAATAATAAAACACAAAAGAGTTTCATAAAAATAAGCATGATAAGGACCTATGAGTCCCACGTGCATGTAATGATATATGAACAGACATTACCTCTTGTCTTACCAAGCCAATAGGTTAATATCATAAATCATTAATCAGTGGAAAATTAAACAAATCACTCAATGTGAAATAATAATCAACTGTAATAATGAACAACATGAACTACACTCCCATCTCAGGAAACATGATTTTTAACTCATGTGTGGGATGATCATTCTTATACATGATCAACTTACCAATTATAACACATTCTTAATATTTTATCTACCATGAAAAAATTTTATGATAAAGAAAATTAAATCCTTTGATACCACTTTTTCATTACCTAACTCAGTTCTCTCAATAAATAGTAATCGGATAAGTTGACAACATGGCCTAAAACTCGCCTCCCCATATGCTAGAGGTTGCTGACTAGAAACAATGGTCTAAAGAAGGTATAGTGAGGAAAATATACCCTCTGTATCAACACTATACAACATATGGAAATATTTAAAATGTAAAATAGTGGATGATAATAATAAATGTATAACCTAGAAAGCATAGATAAAACTAACCATGCACAAACATGCTAAGCCATAAATAAATGGTAGCCAACCTACAGCAGGTAATATATAAAATAGGGTTGGATTGATAATGTAATAAATATATAAAAGTATCCAACTATAAAAGGAATCATGAGTACACTATCAGTCGTTACTCTCATTCCATGTCCTAGCCCATAAGATACAATAGAAAAGAAGTATGATCCATGTCATAACCTGTAGTCATGAGATCTGTTCAGGTATCCAACAACAGCCTGAATAGGGTGTGAGTAAAACATAGTAGGCCACCAAAAATGGAGACTAATTCAATAATAGTCTATGATTATAAAATTTTCTACATGAAGTTATGTAATAATAAAAAATTATGGCTCAAGTTTCTCATGGGACACCAAGTCAACCGTACATACTTCATCATAATTCAAAATGTCTTTGAACATTTAACCTTTTATATAAATTTACCTAAGACCCATGACATATAACCAAGGCATCTGTGTATAATTATAATTAAATGGGGTTTCATATCTAAATAACGATTATAAATATAAACATTTAATTCAAAGGGACATGTGGAGATCTATGTCCAAGGAATTAGAATAAAAATAAGGAATTCCATTTCTAATAGTTCCAAATAAAAGGTTATGAACTCCATGTCTAATATTATGAATCTAGGGAACATGTAATTTCATGTTCAATAATTCCCATTAAATGATAATGAACATAATTTCTAAAAAACTAAATAAATAACGAGAATTGCATTTCCAACAATTTCAAGGAAATGATTAGGATCACCTTGTAAACCATCACTTAGTCATCCATAATTCACTCAATTAAATGTTCCTTAGAAGACCATCCATGGAATTATTTATCAAAATCTAGTAACTATAAAATTTATATTTAATAATTAAACATCGACCATGAGAATGTCCATGCCAATTTTTAAATTCAAGGATGCCTTTAATAATATCATTTATAAGTGTGGAAAATTCCAAGTGACATAGTCATCTCATTTACATTTCATTATATTGCAATTATTCATGGAAAAAATTCATAATATCATATATTCCATGTGACATGACCTTACTATTCATTTTCCATTAAAATATTTATATATTTCAATTCAAGACAATCAAAATCCTTTTAATTTACCATTGAAAAGGTTCAATGGAGGAATTATTACCATTAATAGATTCAAATTCAAAGGTTAAGGATCATGTGATGGTATTAAACCATTCAAGCCCCATTTAATTTAAATTTCCACTTCCATTAGCACTTGGAAAGATAAAAACACACAAGGGGTGGTTTAATATCATAATGAAACAATAATAATGTACATTTAACTTATGGAAAATGAAGACCCATGTCATGTATATAAAAATTGATCATACCATTGATCATTTCTGTCATGACCCCATCCCACCAAAGGGTACCCCTCCTAAGATAGAAATGAGAGAAGGGGGATAGTGAGTGCTAGAGTCCTACCTCTAGTAGGCTTTGTGTTGGAGACTAACATCGTGGGAATAATAATCATAGAAAGGGAGGCATTATCCTCAAAGAAAACATGTGAAAGAGAAAGATAATATGAATACACCAAACAAAACCTACGCATACATGTATATAAAAGAAATCCCATGAGAAAACATGAAATTTCATACAATACATTAACAACTGAAATGAAATTTACAAGTACCAAAATGTAAAGATGGCAGTGACCATGAAGCACAAATAGCCCCTGAAAAACCATGAGCTGGTAATATCTAGCTTGATCTCCAATATACTATAGATTACCTATAAACAATTTATATATACATAGGGTGATCATAACAATATACTTAATATGATCCTCCCAAAACCCTCTCGTACAAAAGATAAATGATTCATGCTAATGCACAATGAACAACAATGAAACTAACTCATCACCTAAATAGGTATATTATGCTCATAGCCTCACCATGGATAACTATCACCAAGTATCACATAAAAGAGAGAATATAATATAATAATTAAACATCAAGGGTACCCTGATCCCACTTCCCCATTGGTTTGATGCCCTATCCCAACATCACATGTCCCGAGTCATCTCCCTAAAATATAAGTCAACCCAAAGGCACCTGGGAAATGCATAACAACATGCATCTCATGAATCAAATCATCACATCATCCCATCCAAATATCTATATATTAACCAATTAGTTTAAGGGAGTCACCACATACCATAATATGTGTATCGTACATCAAGTATTATACCTCAATCCATCACATCCCATACATTGAGTAAGGAACCTCAAGCCATCACAACCAATATACATCATTACTATAATCATCCTTTGGATACAATAAGTGGATATACATATGTGGGAAATAACCAAACTCAATAATATACCTATAAACACATATATGTGGAAGTTAATTTTCATGTATACCAGCATAAGTATCTACCAAGAGAATAGAGTGGGGCCAGAGGGTGTAGTCAGCCATCTATCCTCCCAAGGGGATGTTGGGAGAAAAACCCTCAAAAAGTCCAATGGGTGTCAATATCCCAAACATTAATGGGTGGGTAAGCATATGTAATCATAGAATATGCATGATATAATATATATCACAACAACACTATAAGGCCCCGCCCTGAAACCTTACTTAATATTGAATTAAATGAATAATTCACATTGAGGATTTTTTCAGGTTTAGAGTTTTAGAGAATTAGGACATAACTATTACATCTCAAAAGATTACAAAGTAGAATATGTTTCAATAAAAAAAGAAACTCTTAAAAAGAAACATGTCTAGTCCCATGTTTTATATAGCATTAATTTCCCTTTATTACATCCTTGACCCTATTCCACATTAAGTCCTGTGAAAAACATTTAAAAAAACATGGGGTGAGCATAAAAAGCTCAGTAAGGGATACACAAATAATGAAAAATGTTAGTTTTTCAAACATCAAGTCAACCATGTATACTTTATCCAAGTAATACCTTCACCTTCATGATGTAGTAAAAGCTCTTCACTGAATAAAATATCATTACTTACCCTTTTGTAACCAAAGGATTACCATAAAACCCATATAAAGAACACATAACATATAAAGGTAACTTGGGACATAAACATACTTAAGTGGAATAACCATATGGTCGACTTCCACACATACTTAATGGAATATCCATACGGCCAACTTCCACTCATACTTAATGGAATAGCCATACGGCCGACTTCCATACCCAATGCATTGGAAGTTATAACGTAACCACCCGTCCTGGTATTCACGGAACCACCCATCATATGGTTTATCACATAACCACCCGTAAAATGTCCAAGTACCATCATTATACATAAAATATTGAAAATACAAAAATTTCAATAACAAAATTTCATTTGCAATTACAATAAGTAATTCCCAGATATTGAATTAATCAATCCATTTTCAAAAACCATTTAAAAGAGATTTTTGAATCAAAGTGTCCCATACCACTTTGAAGATTTTAATGGAATTATAATTTTAAAACATTATTGTCCATAAAAATAAATACTGAAAACCATTTTTGAAAACATGGACATTAAAGATAAAGATTTAGAATAATAAATCTTTAAAACATTTAAAACGATATTTTTGTTAAATAGTTTTTAACAAAATGAGAGACTCTTGAATACAAATAATAGTGGAATAAAATTTAATCCGAACTTTATAATATCACGAGAATAAAGGGATTCATGATATAATATGTCAAAGGACAGTATACGCACCATATAAGAGTGAATTGGTGCATAACAACATTGAAGTCTCAAAAGAAATGTAAAATGAGATGAAATCCATTATAAAGAAGGTATCCTTAAATTAAGGATAAATCAATCTCATAATTATGTGTGACAAATATAAATACACCCAATACAAGTGGATATTAAGGGTAAAACAATCAATGGTCATTCACACATATTCAATCTATGACATATTCAATAACTACATGTTGAACCAAAAGAAATCGAAATTGGGTTAAGAAGTTCCCTTGGTAAAATTCGACAGCCTAACGGCGTCACATAAAATTTTACAAAAAGGGTTGATGAGAGAGATAAAGGGTATCATATCACTTAGAAATAAAATTTACATAAATAAGGATATAGAAGAACATATTCCAACATAATAGTATGTGAATTAAAATACATAACAAAAGAATTCTTTTAAAAAGAGGAGGGTGAAAGGTCCCCTTACCGAGTTGGGTAACTTTCGAAAAGTACACCCCATGGAAGAAGGGCGTAAAATGAAGATGTAAATACCCATAAATGTAATTATACTACACAAAGTGTATAATAATGGGCAGTACATACACCACTTAAAGGAAATAGTGGAAAATGTAGCATAAATTTCACAGGAATAAAAGTGAGAAGAGAAATCCCTTACGAAAACTCCGCAGCCTAACAGCGCCACTTAAAGCTTCCAAAAATAGATTTATGAGATCAAATAGGGTCTCTCATAATGTGAAAACAAAAATTAAAGTATGTGGAATATAAAATTACATCCCCCATCATAACAAAGAGGAGCTTAAAAGAAGTTACATAAAAGAGAGTACTTAAAAAGAAAGAGAGAGGTTAGATCTCTTACGAAAATTCGGCAGCCTAACAGCGCCACTTAAAACTTCCAAAATGGATTTATGAGAGAGAATAGGGTATCTCATCATATGAACATAAAAAGTATAGTAGTATTAATATAAAATAACATCCCAATCATAACAAAGATGGTCTTAAAAGGAATGACATAAAAGAGTGTACTTAAAAAGGAAGAGAGGAGTAGGATCCCTTATCTCGGGTCCGACTTGACTCGATCATTTTTTAACGTCCTGAATAATAAAATTGAGTTCATTTCTACTTGATTAAGAACCTTTTCAAGTTCATTATTCCTTTTATATCAATTATTGACATGTTATAAACATTATGCAATCATTTAAGTTAATAATGTTTGTTTTGTCGATATTTGGTTCTTTAGTCAAAAGTGGACTTCTTAAAATTACATGTTGTTCGTGTGGTCAAAGGTTCTTTATATCCAGAATTACATTACTGATTTGGATATAATATATATCATATATATCCAGCATATAAATGTATTTATAATATTACATAATCATTTAGAGGTAAGAAATGAAATGCACCGTTCATGGAGATGGTAAGCCGTACGTACGCATGAACGCTACTTTCAATTCTATGTCATATTAATGAAATTAAAACTAAATGAGAGATGTGTATATTTTTAATTCCTGAATTATATTCATCCTTTATATGTATCATACATCATATATATCCATTATATGTACTTATAATAGTACATTACATTTGAGGATAAGAAATGAAATGCACCATTCATGGAGACGGTAAGCCGTACGTACGCATGAACGCTACTTCCATTTCTATTTAATATTTAATGGAATTAAAACATAATTATACATAATAGTATTTTAATTCCAGTATGGTATTATATATAATATCATTAAATATATCCTTTATACGTACCACATATGGTATTAACGAATCAAATCACTTTGAGGGGGCGGTAGTCCGCATTTCCTTAAATGAAGATATCGTGTTTACCCATAATGGAAACCATAAAGGTATGCCATAAATGAAAAATACAGAAGATTAATTAAAATATAGACATATTATATATCATATATAAATATATTTTCTTCTTAATGTCCACCTTTGACGATGTTAGAAGAATGTTGAACAATCATCGTTTTGTGAGGCAGAAAATCACCAACCACAGAAACAATATGTTCTTTTAACCATTAGACGAAGGTTTTTGTAAGTTTACCTTGAATACATCTTATAACAACATCCTAGTATATTAAAGATACTTTATTTGTTACAAAAGAAATGAATAAAAAGAGTTTAGTGGGTTGGAGAAGCAAAATAAAACAAAAGGACTCAAGTGAAGACATTACCTTAAAATCGGGTAACTCCCTTTGGTTTGAGCTCAAAGGCTTCCTTGAGAAGACTTCTGCCCAATGTGAGGATTCAAGGAGTTAGAGAAAGATGTGGGGAGACAAAATGGGCAGGGTTTGGCTGATCCAAAGGCTTTTTAAGTGTGGGTAAGGAGGTAGGGGTGGGGGCCTTTTATAAGAGGAGAGGAGGGGCACTCTTGGAAAGGTATAAAATGTAACTTTATTTTCAAATGAGTTTCGGATTTTATTGGTCCCAAATTGATGTTTTTCGAGGATGAGGTGATAAGGGTTCTAAATCCACCAATCCAATAGTTTTTGTACATGTGTAGGTCTTAGATATTACATTATCTTTCCATTTTATTTAAATTGTTAAAAAATGAGGTCATCGCTGCATCATCATGATGTCATAAATAATTTAATTTATTTAATGTCTAAAAATTATAAAAAAAATACTATGATGTATTAAATCTTTTTATCTTTCTCATGAATATTTATAGTCCAAATGATCATTTATGTAGACAAAATTAAAAATATTTTACTTAGGTGATACATTCTTTGTTACATTTAACATTCTTTAAAAATAAAAAGATAAAAAGTCACTTTCTCACAAAAGTGATTCCATGGGGCCCCCATGTTTGGCACAAGGCATCCCATGGTCGGCCATGAGACAACCAGTAACCTTAGGACACATTTTGTCATCATTTTTTATTATTATGATATTATCTTATTATCTTTAACTACCTGATTACTCATTAATCAAGATAATTAAAGATAATTACTGTCGTTACTATTCAGAATGTCCAAAAAACAAAAGAGTCTTGATTAAATAATTTGGACCTTCTGATTAAAAATATGTAATTTATTTTATCAAATTACAAACACATAAATTGTAATAATTAATTTTAAAAATACTTCCCGTTGTGAAAACAAATAGCGGGTTTTTAAGAAACAATATTTATGAAAAGTTTAGCACTTGTTTAAGCCTAATTCCAAAGTGAAATTAATCCCAATGACCATAATTGAACTAAATGGTAAAAATATATTCTAATTACACTTTAAAATAAATTAAAAAGAAAATATATCTTTATAATTAAATTATATGAAAAAGCAGTTTTGATGTAAAATGCAGTATTTTTCACTATTCATTGAAAAATGAACATTGTCAGAAAAATACCAAAAATTAACCCAAGGTAAATTTCAATGTCCCAATCATAAATAATATGTTTATTTTGAACAATAGAGCTTATAAAATTTTCAAAAAGTTGATTTAAAAGGGGTTCGCCATCAAAAGGCGGTTAATAGACCTTTTAATGAATATTAGAATGTTTATGCTTAAAAATTGGATTCATTTGCATTTTTAATCCTCTAACATTTATTGTAAAGAGTAAAAATATTTCACAAACATATATAATCATTTTTTAGTTAGTTCTGTTCATTCCTTCCATTACAATGGCTAGGCGTTAACTGCCATTTTAAATAATATTATTTTATTATTAGAGTGCAACGTAAGATTCCCAAGAAACTCGTTGTTGCGTATTGGGTACACTGTCGAGCATAGAATCCCCTTTAAAGTAATATTAATATTTTATTCACAAATATGGACAAATATAAAGATGTCATATTCTTTATTTACCTGGGGTGTTACATCCTTCCCCCCTTTTGGGAATTGCGTCCTCGCAATTTTAAAATTGGGCTTGGAAACATCCTTGAAAGTCCCACAATAGAACAAGAGTAGGTAAAAAAATCACTTTAAAATAAAGAAAAAGAAGTACAGAGGTCACCCGAGTTAACCCATACTAGGATTCCAAGTATGAAAATATGGACATGGAGGAAAAAAACAAAGGGTCATGTTCTGATGGAGAGTGGTAGTAAACATGTCTAGGAGAAAGTTAACCATAAGAAAAGCACAAACTTGTGATGGGTTATACGGTATTCGATTCCCCAGTAGGAAAAGTTAATAGAAAACATTTTTGTTTTAAGATACTTTTTTATTGAGAAATTTATTCATAATGAAACATAATCACTTATCATGTTGACATTCAACTTTTATTAGATTCCTTACACAAACTCATATTTTCTCCAAAAGACGAGTATTTAGGAAGACTTGTTCACATTAAGAGTACTATAATCAACTTCTAGAGAATCATTTAATCCACAAAAGATAACTACATAAATCCCATATCTTTAGACTTTAACCAGAACCAAAACCAAAAAGGTTAGTATAAGATCAGATAATCCATAAAAGAATAACCCTTTATAAAAAGAAAATCGATTCTAAATCTCCAAAATTTGTCCAACAAAACCCAAAGTTCAACGAGGACCATTCGATAATCAATTTTTTCCATAAAATTCATCAATGTAAAACAAACTAAGATTTAAATCCAAATATTTGAAGGATTTAGTCTCATATTCTTCCAAGTTAAATCGTAACATTTATCTCCAAACAACATCAGTTGCTCTTAATGTCTCGTATTGAAAAGTAATTAACCTAATCACATATCCTCCATGATAGGTTAATAAATTTCCCAAAATCAACTTACTCTTAATTCCTAAAATTATATAACTAAAAAGAATTAGTAAAACTAACCAGGGACTTCACGTAGTCCAGTGGTAGGAGATAAATACCAGTCGCACTTTTGTTGTGGGTTCGATTCCCGCAGCTTTGTCCGACGCGACGGGTTGTCACACAGTCTACGTGTTGTCCTTTTTCCAAAACTATATAATTCTCAAAACATTTCCCAAAACGAGATAAAATCATCAAAAATAAACATAACATATTTTAACCTCATGTTTATCTCATTCCTTTCATTTTCCATCATAACATATAATAACCCATAATTACCTCAAAAGTAAGGATCATATAAACCATAATGGTTACCTTTATAATTATTACCTGAACTTCCACATCGATTGGTCATCTTGTACATGATGAATTATAGAAAATACCAAGGTTCATGTGGTTGATCATGACTCCTTGATAGTTGGTTTAGAACAACCACGAGTTTCCTCATTGAATACCCCATTTCATCCAGTCTCTTAATCAGAGAACCACAACAGTTTCCTTCAAACCAATTGTCACTTTGGTGCCTGCTAGATCCTGCCATTTACTAAAACCAAAAAGGTCAGTGTGAGTATATCAACATAACCATCATGTACTAATGAGTAAGATAAACACTAAGATATACTTACTCATTCATTTTATCTAAAAACTATGACACTTTTTAAAATCCTAGCCAATATGGTAATGTCACTTATGCTTAAAGAATACCCTAACCTCTAAAGTTATCTAAATTGACCTCTGATACCAACTATAAGGCCCCTACCTTAAACCTTACTTAATATTGAATTAAATGAATAATACACATTCAAGATCTTTTCAAGTTTAGAGTTTTAGAGAATTAGGACATAACTATTACATCTCGAAATATTACAAAGTAGACTAAGTTTCCATAAAATAAAAACTCTTAAAAAGGAACGTGTCTAGTCCCATGTTTTATATAGCATGACTTAACCTTGATTCCATCCTTGACCCTATTCCACATTAAGTCCTGTGAAAAAAATTTCAAAAAAACTTGGGGTGAGCATAAAAAGCTCAGTAAGGGATACACAAAGAATAAAAACTGTTAGTTTTTCAAACATCAAGTAAACCATGTATACTTTATCAAAGTAATACCTTCACCTTCATGAAGTAGTAAAAACTCTTCACTGAATAAAATATCATTACTTACCCTTTTGTAACCAAAGGATTACCATAAAACACATATAAAGAACACATAACATATAAAGGTAACTTGGGACATAAACATACTTAAGTTGAATAACCATACGTTCGACTTCCACACATAATTAATGGAATAGCCATATGGCCGAATTCCACACATACTTAATGGAATAGCCATACGGTCGACTTCCATACCCAATGCATTGGAGGATATAACGTAACCACCCGTCCTAGTATTCACGACACCACCCATCATATGGTTTATCATGTAACCACCAGTAAAATGTCCAAGTACCATCATTAAACATAAAATATTGAAAATATAAACATTTCAATAACAACATTTCATTTGCAATCAAAATAAGCAATTCCCAGATATTGAATTAATCAATCCATTTTCAAAAACCATTTAAAAGAGATTTTTGAATCAAAGTGTCCCATACAACTTTGAATATTTTAATGGAATTGTAATTTTAAAACATTAATGTCCATATAAATAAATACTGAAAACAATTTGTGAAAACATGGACATTAAAGATAAATATTTAGAATAATAAATCTTTAAAACATTTAAAACGATATTTTTGTTAAATAGTTTTTAACAAAATGAGAGTCTCTTGAATACAAATAATAGCGGAATAAAATTTAATCCGAGCTTTATAATATCATTAGAATAAAGGGATTCATGATATAATATGTCAAAGTACAGTGTAAACACCATATAAGAGTGAATTGGTGCATAACAACAATGAAGTCTCAAAAGAAATGTAAAATGAGATGAAATCCATTTTAAAGAAGGTATCCTTAAAATAAGGATAAATCAATCTCATAATTATGTGTGACAAATATAAATACACCCAATATAAGTGTATATTAAGTGTAAAAAAATCAAAGTTCATTCACACATATTCAATCGATGACATATTCAATAACTACATGTTGAACGCAAAGAAATCGAAATTGGGTTAAGAAGTTCCCTTGGTAAAATTTGACAGCCTAACGGCATCACATAAAATTTTACAAAAAGGGTTGATGAGAGAGATAAAGGGTATCTCATCACTTGGACATAAAATTTACATAAATAAGGATATATAAGAACATATCCCAACATAATTGTATGTGAATTAAAAGACATAACAAAAGAAGTCTTTTAAAAAGAGGAGGCTGAAATGTCCCCTTACCGAGTTGGGTAACTTTCGAAAAGTACACCCCATCGAAGAAGGGCATAAATTGAAGATGTAAATACCCATAAATGAAATTATACTACACAAAGTGTATAATAATGGGCAGTACATACACCACTCAAAGGGAATAGTGGAAAATGTAGCATAAATTTCACGGGAATAAAAGTGAGAAGAAAAATCCCTTACGAAAACTCGGCAGCCTAACGACGCCACTTAAAGCTTCCAAAAAATGGATTTATGAGATCAAATAGGGTCTCTCATAATGTGAACATAAAAAGTAAAGTATTAGGAATATAAAATAACATCCCCCATCATAACAAATAGGAGCTTAAAAGAAGTTACATAAAGAAGTGTACTTAAAAAGAAAGATAGAGGTTAGATCTCTTACGAAAATTCGGTAGCCTAACAGCACCACTCAAAACATCCAAAATGGATTGATGAGATAGAATAGGGTCTCTCATCATATGAACATAAAAAGTACAGTAGGATTAATATAAAAGAACATCCCAATCATAATAAATATGATCGTAAAAGTAATTACATAAAAGAGTGTACTTAAAAAGGAAGAGAGGAGTAGGATCCCTTACCTCGGGTCTGACTTGACTCGATCATTCTTTAACGTCCTGAATAATAAACTTGAGTTAATTTCTACTTGCTTAAGAACATTTTTCAACTTCATTATTCCTTTTATATCAATTATTGACATGTTATAAACATTATGTAATCATTTAAGTTAATAATGTTTGTTTTCTCGATATTTGGTTCTTAAGTCAAAAGTGGACTTCTTACAATTACATGTTGTTCGTGTGGTCAAAGGTTCATTATATCCAGAATGACATTCATAATTTGGATATAATATATATCATATATATCCAGCATATAAATGTATTTATAATATTACATAATCATTTAGAGGTAATAAATGAAATGCACCGTTCATGGAGACTGTAAGATGTACATACGCTTGGACGCTACTTTCATTTCTATGTCATATTAATGAAATTAAAACTAAATGAGAGATGTGTATATTTTTAATTCCAGAATTATATTCATCCTTTATATGTATCATAAATCATATATATCCATTATATTTACTTATAATAGTACATTACATTTGAGGATAAGAAATGAAATGCACCGTTCATGGAGACGGTAAGCCGTACGTACGCATGAACGCTACTTCCATTTCTATTTCATATTTAACGGAATTAAAAAATAATGATACATAATAGTATTTTAATTACAGTATGGTATAATATATAATATCATTAAATATATCCTTTATACGTACCACATATGGTATTAACGAATCAAATCACTTTGAGGGGGAAGTAGTCCGCACTTCCTTAAATGAAGATATCGCGTTTACCCATAATGGAAACCATAAAGGTATGACATAAATGAAAAATACAGAAGCTTAAGTAAAACATAAAAATATTATATATCATATATAAATTTAATGTCATCTTAATGGCCACCTTTGAAGGTGTTAGAAGAATGTTGAACAATAATCGTTTCATGAGGCAGAAAATCGCCAACCACAGAAACAGTATGTTCTTTTAACCATTAGACGAAGGTGTGTGTAAGTGTAGCTCGAATCCTTCTTATAACAACATCCTAGTATATTTAATATACTTGAGTTGTTACAAAATAAATGAATAAAAAGAGTTTAGGGGGTTGGAGAAGCAAAATAATACAAAAGGACTCAAGTGAAGACATTACCTTAAAATCGGGTAACTCCCTTTGGTTTGAGCTCAAAGGCTTCATTGGGAAGACTTCTGCCCAATGTGAGGATTCAAGGATTTATAGAGGGATTTGGGGAGACAAAATGGGCAGGGTTTTTCTGAGCCAAAGGCTTTGGAAGTTTTGGTAAGGAGGTAGGGGTGGGGGCCTTTTATAAGAGGAGAGGAGGGGCACTCTTAGAAAGGTATAAAATGTAACTTTATTTTCAAATGAGTTTCGGATTTTACTGGTCCCAGATTGATGTGTTTTGAGGATAAGGTGATAAGGTTTCTAAATACACCCATACAATAGGTTTTGGACATGTTTAGGTCTTAAATATTACATTATCTTTCCATTTTATTCAAATTGTTAAATAATGAGGTCATCGTTGCATCATCGAGATGTCATAAATAATTTAATTTATTTAATGTCTAAAAATTATAAAAAAATACTATGATGTAGTAAATCTTTTTATCCTTCCAATTAATATTTATATTCCAACAGATCATTTATGTAGAAAAAATAAAAAATATTTTACTTAGGTGACACATTCATTGTTACATTTAACATTCTTTAAAAATAAAAAGATAAAAAGTCACTTTCTCACAAAAGTGATTCCATGGGGCCCCCAAGTTTGGCACAAGGAATACCATGGTCGGCCATAAGACAACCAGTATCCTTAGGACACATTTTGTGGTCATTTTTTATTATTATGATATTATCTTATTGTCTTTAACTACCCGATTACTCATTAATCAAGATAATTAAAGATAATTACCGTCGTTACTATTTATAATGTCAAAAAAAAAGAGTCTTGATTACATAATTTGGACCTTCTGATTCCAAATATTTAATTAATTTTACCAAATTCCAAACACATAAATTGCAATAATTAATTTATAAAAAACTTCCCGTTGTCAAAACAAATAGCGGGTTTTTAAGAAACAATATTTATGAAAAGTTTGGCACTTGTTTAAGCCTAATTCCAAAGTGAAATTAATCCCAATGACCATCATTGAACTAAATGGTAAAAATATATTCTAATTACACTTTAAAAAAAATTAAGAAGATAATATAACCATATAATTAAGTTATATGAAAAAGCTGTTTTAATGTAAAATGCAGTATTTTTCACTATTCATTGCAAAAATGAACACTGTCAGAAAAATACCAAAAATTAACCCAAGGTAAATTTCAATGTCCCAATCATAAATAATATGTTTATTTTGAAAAATAGAGCTTATAATATTTTCAAAAAGTGGATTTCAAAGGGGTTCTCCATCAAAAGGCGGTTAATCCACCTTTTAAAGAATATTAGAATGTTTACGCTTAAAAACTGGATTCATTTGCATTTTTAATCCTCTAACATTTGTTGTAAAGAGTAAAAATATTTTAGAAACATATATAACCATTTTTTAGATAGTTTTGTTCATTCCCTCCATTACAACTGCTAGGCGTTAACTACCATTTAAAATAATACTATTTTATTATTAGAGTGCAACGTAAGATTCCCAAGAAACTCGTTGTTGCGTATTGGGTACGCCATCGAGCATAGCCTCCCCTTTAAAGTAATATTAATATTTTATTCACAAATATGGATAAATATAAAGATGTCATATTCTTTATTTACCTGGGGTGTTACAAACACTATGGGAATAACCTAGTCTTGGACTCAACTAAAGATAATGGCACTTAGAATCTCGGCTTCTACTACTAAGACCAAATATCCTATAAGCACAGAAGAATTTTAAAGAGATTCATTAATTACTAACTTAATTTTTATAATTTCATGTCATTAATTAATTCATTATCCATTAAATTAAATGATAAAGTTAATTCTAGATACATTCATTAACCACCAGTTTGAATTCCATCCCCTCTAAGCATAATCCATACCGAATCCTCGGTTTCTCATGATTAAAATATTTTGTACATTTTCATTCAAACAACACCAACCCTAGGGGTTAATAATTATTAAAAATTACTAAAATCATTACATAATATAGTTACTATAGTAAACCCATCCTAAGCTACCACAAAGAGGAAACATGCAACCAATCACATCTAATCCACTCAAGCACTGCAAAAAGGAATACATATAAAATATGAATCTTGAACATCAGCCATTAAATAAAATCATTTCAAGTAAGAATCCAAGTTTTTCAAATTAATGGGTATGTTTAGATTAATACTTTTCCATCCTCTTAGGTGACATTCTTGACACCCACATTCATATCCTATTGCATCTCAGCATCACATGCATCAAATGCTGCTACATCATCCAGGCCTCCCCGACCAATATCACATCATCCATCCCTGGATCAACCATCCTAGGCTCATATCACATAAAAACCTTATCACAACTTATTAAATTTTATATATAAGATCATATTTTGAGTACATCCAAAAAGTATTAGTAAGAAACAAGAATATTCAACCTGGAAATATAATAACTAAAACAAGACATTCAGCCATGTTAAGCAGACGTACAACTTAGGACATAGAAAATATCTTTATCTCAAAATCAGTTCTTATTAAATAATGAATTAAATGATTAATTATTCAAAAGTTCCAAATAATATAAAACTAAGGAATCAATCTATAATAAGCTATCAAAAGTTAAGCATTCTCTATGTATTAAAACCAGTTTTATCAAACTGTGAGAAACACCATTCTCAATAAACATGCCTCCTTTATTATTATCAATATTATCAATAATAAATATCGTGATTCAAATTATTTAATAAATTGCATTATCATGGAAGAACAAATTTTATTAATCATGTTCATTGTATCAATTTGATTATCATCAAATTGAAAGAAACACGAGATTCATTACAACATGATTCATCTTTCATTCTTGATCAAATTAATCAACTAATCATAGATTTACAATCTTTACCATTTTCCATAAAGAACAACATACTAATCCATATAATCCCAATACATTCTGAAAAGAATAAAATAGATAAAACACTATCTGAAAAATCAAGTGGAAAACTGTTATCAAGGTAGAATGTAACAACATGTGATCGCTATAACCAATTATTTATTAATTCAGTTCAATTATTATTAGATTAATTACATTTCTATACAAATCGATAAAACATGATAACTTTACAATTTCATGTAAATAAATAGGAGAAGTAATGAATCCCTTACCTGGAAGAAAGAATTTCAACACGACTCACCACCCCAAAATTGGGGGCACAAGATGGAATCATGATTGGGGAAATCAAGCGACAGAAAGACAGGTTCCATGAATCAAAGGGAAGGGTTCTGGAATTTGTTTCTTTAGATAATGTAACCATGATGTAATGAATGGAATGACCTTTGATTTTGGGTCAATAGATACTAGATTATTTGATTTTCCATATTAGAAAATATTTAATTAAAACTATTGTGGATCTCATTAAACTCCAAATAAAACAAATCAGTTACAATCAAAACCATCTCATAAAATCAAGGATATATTTGTCCTTGATGAAAATGCCTTTCAAGGATCTTGATCCATAATTTCAAAAGGAAAACATCACCATTTTCACGAAACTAGTTGAGAAATCTATGTGTTTGATTGCACATAACTAAATTCCCCATATACCCAAAATCACCAAAAACAATTTTCACATATAGGATTCCTCACATAGATGATTCACATATCTGATCACTCATGTAGCTGATTTACATAGCTAATTCAACCATATATATGATTCACATAGTCGATCCAACCACATAGCTAATTCACGTAGTCAATCGCTCATGTTGTTGATCCATCCACATAGCCGATTCACATAGCTGATCAATAACATATTTGATTTCTAATGTATCTAATACATATATATAAATTTTTCACAATGTCAATATATCATTTAGATGACCGATCATGTAACCAACTCATCCATGTAGCTGATCCATTCATGTAGCTGATGGGTCCACATATTCGATTTGATTATCCATGAATTGGGATCTCACCCAATACATGAACCGTATAATCATGACGTGAACCCTATAAACATATCTAATTATCCTTTTTTATATCTTTTTGTATCCAAACACCTATAGATACTCTCTTGAGGGATCTATACCCTTACATCAAATACCACTCAAACAATTCTCATCCTTGATAGTCTAAAACCAAATATGAAATGAAATTGAAAAGGTGTTGTCCAAACATCCATCTTATATGATACCTCTAAAGGATAATACCATCACATGAGATCAGAAACTTCATCAGATTAAATAAGAAAAAACCACACAAAAATAACAACCAACTCATGAACACTCTCTCAAGTGAGATACCACAAAAACTAGAGTTAGGTTACTAACAAGTGATAAGAGGGAACCATCAAATAAACTAGAAATTTCAATATCCCTAAGAGAACAATGTTACAAAATATGATCTAAAGATCATATAGCTCATGGTACTGAGTGTGATCACATTCATAGGTACTCTCCTTCACTCCACTATGCCGACACAAGACACAAACCAAGGGAATACCATCCTCATGAAACACATTCTCATGGCAGTCCTGGATCACCATAGGACACTCCTCAAAGGTCACATCATTTTCAACATCGATCTCTCTAAAATTGATGACATGAGATTCATCATGAAGACAAATATAAAGATATGATATGTGAAAAAAGTGTATATGGAGGAAGTTCTATATGATATTTCACTTCTCCAAAACAATCCAACACCTCAAAAGGCCCAAAAAATTAAGAAGAAAGCTTACTCCCATGAACAAACCTTCATTTTCTATTTTGAGAAGTTACCTTCAAGAACATGTGGTCTCCAAAATATAACTCCAAAGGCCTCATCCAATGATTAACATATGATATATGACAATATTTTTCTCCCTTATTCCTCTTATGAATTACATGAACCATTTATGTCATATTTTATACTAGTTCCGACTAAAGAATTAATTTCTCTTTGACCCCGATCTAGCATAATAGAGAACGGAAAGGTCATCCATATATGGATTAAATGGAATCATAATAATACAGAAGTCAAAAATATTATTGTAATAATTCTTGAATAAGGGCAGGTTCCTCATTCACGAATCTCTAAAATCTAGGACAAAAGAGTGAAACATGTCGTCATGAGTCTGGATGGTCCGCTCTATCTAAATGTCCTTCTATGGATGAAAAGTAGTTCCAAGGGATAACTGAGATCCAAAAGCATTTGGTTACCTATTCACACCATGGATGTAAAATTAGGATCCTGATTAGAGATGACCATCCCCAGGACTCTATGGATTCATACCACCTCCTCTAGATACTTTCTTGAAAAACCCTCCACGGTCCTCATGTCCCTGATTACTATAATGTGGGATAAATGCATCAAATGAAACAATATCACCCATATATCATAATAGACTCTATAATATCAAGTTAAACTAGAAAACATTTCCATTGATATGTTATACCACTTCCACTGAGGAACATCTATTGGCTGGAGAAACCCACTGGGAATATTGTGCTTGTTCCTCACCTTCTGGAAGACCAAACATTAAGAAACGAACTCTGTAACTACATGATTGAACCCAATCCACCAAAAATGACCTCTCATAGATTATTATATCTTCACCATAATAGGATTGACCACCAAAAATTGGTTACGGAACATATGGAAAACATATCACGCATCACTGAAAGGATAAAAATCCATTCCTAATATAACACATGGTGTTATCTATCCTTAGACCTACCATTAGGGACATCAACAAAAATAACTCGGTCTCTCTAGAGAACCACCTTAGAATCCCCAAACTATGAATCCTCCACCTATTGAACCATATACATCTACACCATCATTCATAAAACATAACCTCTATCTATAACACCTCCCACATCATGATACATTACTGAGAGTTCATCCATCACTCTTTAGGAATCTCTATATTCATGCATGGAATCACTACATGACTTCTTTATTAGTGCATTGGCAACATAATTTGCCTTTCTTGAAATATAAGAAATATCCAAGCTATAATCCCAATAGAATTTCAACCGTCAATGCTGATGCAAGTTCAATTCATTCTAGGAGAAGTCATACCTTAGTCTTTTATGGTCAATAAAAACTATAAAATGCTCATTGATGAGGTGATGTAACCACAAATTAAAAGTAAACACAACTGTTTCTAAATCAATATCATGGGTGGAATAGTTATTCTTATGGTTATATTACTACCAAGACACATAAGAAACAACCGATCTATACTTCATTAGAAAACAACCCAAGATAAAATGTGTAGTATCATGGAAAACCTCAAACTGAATTCCTTATACTGGAAAACAAATGACTAGATCACTAACCAATATCTCCTTCAAGTACTCGAAGGATTTTTGACACTGATCAGTCTATAATAATTCATGATCCTTTCTGGTCAAGGCTACCAGAGGATTTATAACCTGATAGAAGTCATCTCTGAACCTCCTGGAATGAAAGGCCATGGAAAATTCACACCTTTGTCACTGTCTTGGGGGGTCCCAAAGAAAAAACCTCTTATATCATCAAAAGGATCTAGAGATACTCCCTGTGGGGACATGAGATTCCCCAAAAATAGACTTTAAAATCCAAGAATTGAAACTTCAAAAACTTACTGAAAATATTCTCATGATGAAGAACTACAAAAAATGAAACACATATGCTCTGTATGATCCTCCTTAAAAGAAGAGTATATATGGATTTCATAGATGAAAATGAACATGAACTTATCCATGAACTCTTTCAATATTTCATTTATAAACCCCATGAACATGGCTAGAGAATTCATCACCCCAAACGACATTACAATGAACTCATAATTCTCATGAATAAAATGGAAATCAGTTTTTTGAATATCCCCATCTTTCACCCACATCTGGTGATATCCTGACCATAGATCAATCTTTGCGAACAAAATTTATCCCTTCAGATGATCAAATAAATCATCAATCCTTATAATAATATAGGAGTTATTTACTATCACTTGGTTTAAGAAATGATAATTGATGCACAACCAAAAATATCACAACCGTCATTATTTATGAACAAAACTAGTGCATCCCATGGAGACACACTCAGTTGGAGAAAATCTTCATAAAACAGATCATTGAGTTGTACTAAAAACTCTCATAACTTGTAAGGAAATATCATATATGGAGAAATTTAGATATGAAACTTTATTGGTAGTATCTAGATCCCAAAATTCATCTCCCATTAAGGGGGAAATTCTATAAACTTCTATAGAAATACATCAGGGTACTCATCTAAAAACCTAGGAAAAAATGACAACTAAAATTCCCAAAAAATTAGCATCAACTAAACCATCTAGGAATATATGGATAGAACATGACTTTGACTCATCCAAGGGTCTCACGCACCAACAGACACTATTGGTTCTCCATCATCATCATAGAACTCAATCTTCCTTCTGAAGAAATCCATGATAGTCTGCACTGAATACAACTAATCCATGTTATGGAACATGTCATATGGAAATTTCTATAATTATAGGAATTTAACCTATGATCAATTATACCTCATACTAGATCATCGTCTGTACATACTACATACAAGTCTGATTGACCTCCAGCTAGAGTAGTCAACACTAAGGGCACTAGAAGCCTCTCTACATCATTTCCCCAAGCATGGATGATGGTAGGTGATATAAAGGAGTGTGTAGCTCCCAAATAAAACAAATCATACACCCATGTAGAAAATAAAAAAGGGTACCTCAAATTATGTTTGGCTTTTCTAGAACCGGGAATGATAAAGTATGAAGTTGACTATGACCTACTCCATGGCCTCTCTAACCCTACCAGTGTCCACCTCCATATCCATGCTATGATATTTTAGGATAAGGAACATCTCAGGGTTGTACTCTTCCTTCCCCACCTCCTCAATCCTAATTCCACACTAGAACACCATAATGTTGTTGTCTTAACTAAAACTGCCTCAATAGAGGAACCTAAAGTGAAACTACAAGTGTACACTGACTCCTTAGAATGGTTGGGCACTATCACCCATGATTACCTCAGCCTCCACAAGAAAACCTAACATTTGATCCCTTAGTATTGTTATTAGATCCTTTTTCCAATGATAAACAAGGTTATTAGGGATAGGACCTAGCCCTAGCTGACTGAAAGCTCTTCTGTCTAGGCATCTGGGAACCCTAGACCATAGATAAGCTTTGTGAGGAATCATGATGACTCTCCTCTCTTTATGACCCAGTTCTATCCAACATCCTCTCAATAACCTCTACTCTAAAAAGGACCTCAAGATATGTATTCATCATAAAAGCGGTGACCTGACCCTAGGTATATAGATAGAAGGGGTCCTAGAAATTCTTCACTTTGTACTCTTCATATGACAACAGGTCTAAATCATACCGTAGAAGGGTACTAAAACAGATCCTAAACTCTCACATCTTAGAACCCCCATGTATAGGGGTAAGAATCTTTTGGAAACTGGAATCCTTCACAGTAAAAGAAAGGAAATCTACTCAAAATTGATCTCAGAAATCCTCTCACGAGATTGAAAACTCTTCATGATCATTGGGGAACAAGAACCTACACCGCCTCAAAGATCCACACAACCTTATCACAACAAAGAAAAACTAGTTCTCCTTTCAAGAACGCATTGAACTGAAATCAATCTCAACCGCCTCCAACTCGCCTTATATGATTGGATATAAAATGGATCCCTCATGATTTTAAATACTCTTTTTCTGAATCTCTAAAATTGTTCACCTCAATGTTTCATCATCATTAGCTTTCACATTGCAGTGATCTGCCGACACATCCTGCTGAATATCTTCAACACAAACCTGATGAGACTGTTGGCCTGCATCCATGCTTGTAAAAGAAAAAAAAACGTTAGACTTCTAAAACCATATTATATATTACATAACATTAATTAATTAATCAATTTTGATCATTTTTTCTTTTATCCTATCCCAAGGTGTTCTCATTTTAAACATAGGAAAAAAGAAGAATTATTCAAGATTCTTTCATGGTTCACTAACATGAAACTAGTATCACATAATTTAGTGGGATCATTATACATAATGTTATATACACCATGTCATTGGGGGCCCTAAATACTCACATCTCATTTGTTCTCCCATTTCTACATAACTTACTAAACATAGCTATCACTTTTCCTACCAACACATGAAACCCCACCTATCCCTAACTCCAACTCCATCCTACCCCTCAACCTAAACATCTAATACCACTTTATCACATCCCCCCTGCCCATAAAGGGTAGCACTCTTGGGATGGAAATGAGAGAAGGGAGATGGTGACTTTCCATGTCCCGCCTCCAATAGGCCCAATGTGGGTGAGTAGCACTGAGGGTATACTAATCATACAATGGGAGGAATTACCCTCAATGAAAACATGAAGAAGGGAGAGATACAATTAATACACCAAAAATCCATCTCAAACATATATATATATATATATATAATATCTCATCACTAAACACACAATTTCATACATTACTATAAAGACTGAGCGAAAAACTAAAAGTACCAAAAGTTAAAGACGACAGTGACCATGAAGCCCAAATATCTCCTACGAGAGCATCATTTAGTAATATCCAACCCAATCTACAACATGTTATAGATGACCTAAAAATAGTTTATATATACTTAGGGTGATCATAAAAATATACTCAATATAATCTTTCACGAATAATCTCATACAAAAGATAACGTAAGTATGCTAAAGAATAGTGAGCAATAGTGAAACTAACTCATTAGATGAATTGGTTTATTAAGTTCCTTCCCTATCCATGGATAACTCTCAACAAGTATCACATACAAGAGAGAATATATTATATTAATCAAACATCAAGGTTACCCCTCTCCCACTTCCTTGATGGTTTACCACTCTTCCCTAGTGCCATGCATCCAGAGCCATCTCTTTCCAAAATAATTCAGCATGAAGGCTCATGGTCTAGACAACCAAACAAGAACCCTATGAATAACTTTATCACATCATCCCATAAATATATCCATATATTAACCATGTATTGTTTGGTATCCACCACATCCCATATGATATGTATTGTACATCAGGTATTATACCTCAATCCATAACTACCCACACACCGAGGAAGGAACCTCATTCCATCACAACTTATACACGTCATACCTATAATCATCATTTGGATACTATATCTAGAGATATGCATGTGTGAAAAAACCAAAATCCATCACACGAATCTACACACATATATTTGGAACCTAACTGTTATGCATATCATCATAGGTAACTACTAAGAGAAGGGAGTGGGGGAACATGGGGTAGTCAGTCATCCATCCTCACAGTGGGATGTTGCGAAAAACACCATCCTAGAGTCCACTGTGTGCTAGTCACCAATCCGACATGGGTGGGTTAGGGTATGAAGTCATAGAGTATACAATATCTAATATATCACACAAATTCATATGCTCATAATATTGTCTTAGACTCAACAATATCTAACATCGCTCGGACTCCCTACTTCCACTACTAAGACCAGATATCGTATAATCACACAAGCATTTAAAAGATCTACATTAATTACTTGTTTTATTTTATAATTTCCTTTCACTAATTAGTTAATTTTAAATTAAATTAACCTATTAAATTATTTAATCATACATTAATTTACCACTATCATGAAGCCTATACCCTCCAATCATAATCTAAACTGAGTCCGTGGTTTCTCAATTATAACATATTTTCATCATTTTCTTTCCAACAACACCAACCCCATGGGGTATGAATTACTAAACACTATTAACATCATTCCATAATCTATGTACTGTAGGAAAACCATCCTAATCTACCAATAAGAATAAACATTCAATTAAGAACATACATCTACCTCAAGTAGTGGGGAAAGGAATGTAGATAAAATAAGAAACTCAGCCATAAACCATTAAACAAAACCATTTCAAGAAAGCATCTAGATTAATCACATCAATGGGTAAGCCCTTATTCAACCTATTATTTCATATCATGTGATATACTCAAAACCCACATGCATATCCTAATGCATCTCTCCTTCATAGGCGTCAACCACTACCACATCATTCGGGCCTCCCATCCCCATATCACATCGACCATCCCAGGCTCATATCACATCCAAGTAATCCTTCCCCATATTGCATCACATAGAGAAGCTCACATCCAAATCACATCACAAATTATCAGGAAACAAACAATCATATCCAATAGATAAATCTATGCCCTAAAATAAGGAATCCAACCTTCACACATAAAAAAGATCTTACGGGTCCAAACTCAAGGCACTCAACCTTATCAAGAAGATATGAAACTCAAAAACTTGTAATTATATTTATCACAGAACCACTTTTTTCTATATCTAATTAAAAAATTAATTATTCATAATTTATAACTACGAAAACCTAAGGCATCAAGAAATAATAAGATATCAAAAGATAAACATCCTCTTAGCATTAAAACTAGCTTCATCAAACTTTGAGAAGAACCATTCTCAATTAACATTCCTTTTTATTATTAGAAACACTCGAAATAATAATTATCATGATATACATTCTATATCAATTCTATTATCACAGAATAAACCATTCATTTAATCATGTGTATTGTACCAATTTTATTGTCATCAAATTATAAGAAACATTGGATTCATTAAAAAATTCCTCTTCTTTAATTGTTAATATAATTAATCAATTAATTTAAAAATTACATTATTTACCATTTTATATCAAAATGAACATGTTAATACATGGAATCACAATACATTCTTACAATTATAACATAGACAACACACTATCTTCCGAATCAAGATACAAACCATTATCATAGTAGAAAGAAACAACATGTGATTTATATAACCAATTATTTATTAATATAGTTAAATCACTATTCATCTAATTAAATTATCATATAAAGGTAAAAAAAATATGATAACTTTATAATTTTGCATAAATAAATAGTAGAAACAATGAATCCCCTACTAAGAAGAAAGAATCTCCATGCGACATACTGTACCAAAATAGGGACACACGTAAGATGGAATCATCACTAGAGGACTTGAGCCACCAGTATAAGGGTTTAAAAAATACAAGGGAAGGGTTTTGGAATGTACTGTAGTGAGATAATGAAACTATAATAGAAAAAAGGGAAGGGACTTCATTTTTGAGTTGACAGGATATGACATGACAAAATTTTATAGATGGAAAAATATTTAATTCCAACTATTGTGGATCTCATTAAACTCAATATGTAAGGATGTATTTACTCCATCATATATATTATAAAATAAAGTATAAAAATATCCTTGATGAAAAATACTTTGATGGACCTTGATTCGATCCACTGAAAGGCCCACGTGGTTGTTTTCATGAAACTGGCATAAATCTCTACGTGGTCGATTCCACATAGCCGATTTCCCCTCATAGCTGAAATCCCCAGAAACGTATTTCATGTATCTGATTTATCATCTATTTAATTAACATATCTTATCACTCTCTTAGCATATTCATATATCTAATTCAACCAAAAAGATGATTCTTGTAGTCAATCCATCCACATAGCCAATTCATGTAACTGATCACTGACATATCCAATCCATCAATGTTACTGATTCACATAGCATATTGATCACATAGAAAATATCTCACATATCCAATCCATCCATGTAGTAAATTCATTTAGTTGATATCTCATGTAGATGATCACTCACATAGAAAATTTGGCCATGTATCTGATTTAAGCACATAGATGATCCAGTCGCATAGCTGAGGGTTCTATGTAGCCAATTCTACCAGCCATGAATTGGGCTCTCCCCCAAGCTGTGAACTGTAAAAACACAACATAAAACCCTTAAAGATCGTGATTTCTCCTTAATTATATCTTTTAGTATAAAAAAAATTTCCAAACCAATTCCTATCCCCCCCCAAGAACCATAGTGTTTGGAAACACACAAAGGGTCAGACAAGATGGATCAGGACCCTTATAATTTCGTTTTTAATTGATAAGTTCCATGTGAATCACACACACCATAATTAAATACAATAACAATTTAAAGATGACCAAATGTTAATCGTTACCATTTAACCATTCTATAAAATCTACTCTATTAATTATTATATATATAAATGTTTGAAATGGGAAATCAAAGTGTTAAAACTCTTTAGTAGTTCATTTAGTCTAAATTGGTCATTTCCTATTCTTAAGAGTTATTCCAAACAACCCTAAATGGAATTTTGGTAAATTACACAGAAATTCAAAAGGTGTAAATAATATGAATGCCCAAAGGGGTGATCTAAGATGAGGTTACAATCCTCAAACAATACAAATGGGTCTAAGATGGGTATAAGACATTGTATAAACAATAAATTAAAATATTTACACAATTTAGTATAAATTCACAGAATGTTCAACAGACAGCTAAACAGTAACATGTTATAAACATGAGATACTTTGACGTAAAAAAATAAACCACATAAATAATTTCTGGGGAGATTCACTAATCCAATATTGACCTTTTATTCAAGCTAAAATGAGAGACAATGAGAATCTAAACAAATTCCCTGAAAATAGGGTATATGAGATCACAGACACACAACATCAAATATGTGATTGAAACTAATAAATGAAAAAAATCATATAATAAACATACCTAGGGTTATACAATGTAAAAAGAATTCTCGAATCATAAATTTTATGAAGGATATCCATCAAATACTAAAGGAGATCCAAATTAGGTCTCTTGCATGGGGGGGGGGTGCTATGTCTTTGATAGAGGAGGAATGAGAATTGATGTTAAAATAAATGAGAGTAAAAATAGGCAATTCACCCATTTTAATAGGGTAAATGGTTTAGTCACACTATTAGACAAATTTTTCATCCCTAATATTCATGTGGCACACTATCTCAAATGGCTAGGCACACTGTTAGACAAACTATGCAAAGCCCATACAATGCCACTATACAAAGGATCACCATCTCGCATGGCTAGGCACACAGTTAGACAAAATGTGCAGAGGCTGTGTGAATCCCTCTACAACTTATCATCATGTAACACAATTTAATAGGGCTATTTATATGGTAAAAACAACCCGTGAACCAATAAAAAAGGGCAACAAGGCACGAACACTTGGTTAGAAATAACCATGCACTAATCATTCTCATAGGGTTGTCTCTATTGAAATGGATATTTTAAAGCTTGAAGCTCTTGAAACACATTCAGTCTTCCGAGAAACCTCTCAATCCTTAACACCCATACAAAAAATAACAATCTAAATATTTCCAACTCATGAAATTCTATTCTAAAGATCATTTTAATATTTGGCCCATCCACCAAATGGAAATTAAAATTCTTTTATAATTTATAAATATTTCAAATCACAAGATCTTACATATCTAATAATTTTTTTATAAATATAATGAATTAACTTGATAAGTTACACACCTGATTCTTCCCATTCCTTCATTTTTATGGTGAAATTATTCTTATAGTGGCCATTCTTGCAACATAAAAAAGGGATGGAATCACGTTTCCTTGCATGATGCTTGATCTCCTTCTCCTTGGAAGGGATTTTCGAAGAGGCCTTATACTTAGTCATAGTCTTATGGAATTTTTTTTACATTCCTATTGTTCACTAAAAGGATAGGAGTCCTCTTGTGCTTCATGTCCTTATCTACCCAATGAATTAGGGTAAAGTGGTTTTAATGTGGCTTCTCAATGTTTTTCACATTAAAAATTACAAAAAAGCTGGAGAGGATATAAGGGAGTAATGTATGATATTGGTGCACAATTATTCAGGTAGCATAAACCCCCTGAATTTGAAAATTCTCAATGTATCCAATTATATTGACTTGATTAGGTCCAAATAGTGCTCCCTCTGTAAGTTTCCATTTGAAGAGTGCCTTGGAGATCTTAAACTTCTCATGTATAGATCTATCTTGACATAGATAATAGAGATTCTTGGGAATTCTATAAGAATGCATGTTCTTATAAGACTTCTAAAGTTCATCGATCAGGGATGATAGAATCAATAATTAAACATATAGAAAATAACTTACATATTTTGAGTAGACAGATTGATCATCTCCACTCACCTCCTTAACAAGTGAATCAAGAACTAGGGACTCCAACACATAATGATTTTTTTCCTAGAATAGTACAATATGAAAGGTCCTATACCACTTCTAGAAGTTACTACCAGAGTTGATATTGAATTTATTCAGTATATAATGTAGGGATATCGATAAAATTTCCATTTTCTATAATAAAATAAAATAAAATATTATTATTTGTAAAATTGATTAAAAAATATGTGATAGGAAGAAATTCGAAATATTTTTTATTATCCATCTATTTTATTAGGTCTCAATATAATTAAATCACAGACATTTTAGTGTAAATGATCAATATTTCTCTTATTATAATCAAAACTCTATCTAGAAAAATTATTTTTCTATATTTAGGTAGGCAGACTTGAAAATTCCTAGCTCACAACTCATTGATGAGAAATTTGATTTCGAAAATGTTCAACACTATGAGGGGGGTTAATCGATTCTGATGACTTTTAAAACAAATTATTCTTTTTATACCATTTATTTTTTACCATTGTCACTTTTTGAAGTGTATGGTTCTCTTGTTATTTCTTCTCACCTTCAATCATTCATGAAACACATCTGTATACTCCCACACAAGAATCACATAAAATTTAAATGGTTCATATTTCAAAACAAAAGGATAATCCTTGGTGTGATATTGATTTCCCCATGATCACATTACTTATTAGTGTCAGCCTATGATCTAGAAATGGGAAGATATCATCTAAAAATAAGGTTACACATATACCAATAGTTTATAGAGCATCTCGCACTCCAATAAAATTCTATTTTATCATTATACTCTTATCCTAGCAGATTAAAGTATAATAGGATAATAAAAATAGAGTCTACCACCAATTTAAACACTGATGAGTTGTAGATGTTCTACATAGTATTCTTTTTGTTCACTTACTTGTATATCAACATGAAAAAAACTAATTACCTTATTCACAGTAGCATACTAGTGAGGCTTCCATGATCTATTATCATTATTCTTACTTTCTTACACTAATTTAATATTTTTTCTCTATGAACTGGACTTCACATGACCCTTTTCTTCCCTCATTATTTTATTCTTTATCTTCTTCATCTCTAGTGCACAACAATAAGACTACATTGGATCTCTCTCTCTCTATTATCTTCAAATATTCAGAAATTATAGAATATAATATTTGATTGTATTTATAACTGTGATACTCAATTATTTTTCATTTTGTACACTTTCATTTCTTTATGGAACACCCTTTATTTATTCGACCAACTATGTGTGTGTGTGTCAAATAGTGTATCATTGGTTAAATAACTCAACATTATTACTCATTTTTTATATTCACAAGAATGGTGTGAACACTTAAATTTGAATTTCTAAAATAAATTGTATTTTAACACTCTTAAATTATTATCCTTTAATTATTTTAAATTCCATAAGATTCAATATTCAAAAATTCCCACTACCTTTTTTCAAAGTTGATTATATACTCCATAAAACATTGAAAAACAATAATGGTCCTTATTATATTATATTCCAAGGATACTTATTCAATAAAAACTCCACATATGCATGCATTCATGCATATCACAGTGCAAATCCTGGAACCTTCATTCACTATATGAAACTTCTCACAAATTCTTATTCGTTCTACATCACAAGCTAGAATAGTGATAGGTAACTTGTGATATTTATATCTTCATAGGACCAGTTTACCATGAATTGATTAGTTTAGTAGAATCATTGAATGAGAGAATGATTCATACGCTCAAACCAAAACACTCATACAAACTATTGAGTGACACATACGTAATTCTCTATTCGTCATACATTCAAAAATTATTGATTATAATCATGCTTATGTGGATGATGAGTACATGATTCCTAAAATCATCATTATGAACATTGTGATCATCCGTATATAGCCTTCACATTATCCTTACAATGTTAAATCCTTCCATACAAGCATCCTATACCTTTCATATGATGTTTAGATCACTTCTAAATATCCACTATTTCATTGAAATTTTCTTTAATATGAAATTCACATCCTATTTTTACTATTTTCAGTGCTCTTATAATGACCACATTTTTTGGTTCATTACAACATTTCAATGGACTTATAGTGTTCAAATATTCTTGGGAACTTGACTTCTTCATGCATTCTATCCAAAAATAAAAATGTGGTACCCCTGATTTCTTGTATGTAACCCTTACTTGATAATTTTAATGGTTTTAAAGTCAAGGGTGATGAATGGGAGAGTCGGGAGAACTTGGAATGATGTTTTGAGGTAATGGGGAAGTCGCACGGGAGGCACAAAATTTGTCTAAACTGTGCGGCCAAACCGTGCACAGTGGGTCTTAGATGCAGTTGCTTCCACACGGTCAGTGCACGGTTTGTCTAACAGTGTGGCCAAACTGTGCTAGAAGGGTGGTCGAGGCAGTAGCTAACACAGGGTTAGCACACGGTTTGTCAAACCGTGCGAACTAATCGTGTGTGCACTTAAATGAGATCCTTAAATTGTGGATCTCACATGTTTTCACCTCTAAATGTCACATTTAACTCCTATGCGGCCCTAACTGGGGATTTTGGTTCTCGCAAGGTTAAGGAAGGTTCTCCCACATTTATGAAGGTAATCCGAAGGATTCCCTTGGAAAATCGATGTCGGATTCTTGAGGTCTGTGATCGTTCTTGATTGGTTTCCTAGATATACTTAGATATAATTCTCCTCTTCTCTCAGTTTCTTAGATCTATGCCCGTTATGGGTAGATATAAGTGTGTGGATGCCAAATATGGTGAGTTTTGGTCTTAGTTGTGTTAGGAGAATAGATCGAAGGAGGATTATTGGATAATTGACCTGGTTTTCTTGTGCGTTCTCCATTTGTTAGGGTTTTCATCGAAACCATTGAGGTAGGAGGCTTGACTATCGAATCCTCCTATTAGAAATGATTTTCTTAGTTTCAAAATGGGTTATTGAATGAAATTTATTGTCAAAAGAATGGAATAAATCTTCTTTAGTGATGATTAATTCTTTTAGAGAAATAGGAAAATCTTGGTGATTTGTTGTGCAAAGTGATTTGGCTTCTCTAATTAAAAGTGATGATTTTAAATTAATCATTTTCTGGAATGGTAAATGGTTTTATGAAAGATTGGTTTTCAATAAATATGATGTTTTATAGAAATGATTTGGCATTTAAATGGATTTGATGAAATTGCTTTATTCTTTTGTTTTCAGTAAAAGTAAATTTTTATTGAAATGGTTTGAATTGGTTGAACACACTTAGTTTTGATGGAAATGGTTTTCAATAAAAGGTGTTTTATTGAAAGGGTGGTTTTGGCATGATTGTTGGGAATGTGTGGTGTGAGTTCATATTGAATTCAGGACAGATAAGGGTTAGGGGTCTCCCCCATCATTCTGGGATGGATAAAGGTTAGGGATCTCCCCCTTCAAACATTCATATTGCATTCGGTACAGATAAGGTTTAGGGGTATCCCACATCATTCTAGGATGGATAAGAGTTAGGGCTCTCCCCCAGCAAATATTCATGTGCATTGGATTGGATAATGGTAAGAAGTCTCCCCCCTCATTTCTGGGATGGACAAGGGTTAAGGATTCCCCCTCTTCCTGGTATCATGCATGGTTGGTTGCATGAGTTTGTGAAATGGTTGTGTACGCCAAGAAGGGATCTTTAGAAATGGTTTTAAAGATTATTTAGTTATTTTTCTGAAAAAAATAACTTGCTGGAAAAATTGATTTCAATTTCACTTGTATGTTTTTGGTCATAAATGGTTTTTGGAAACTTGTTTATATTTTGTTATAAACTTATTTTGAGAAAATGTTTTATATAAACTGTTTTTTGTAAATGTTGCTAACTCTTCTATCCTAGTGGCATGAGTAGGGAATTCATTGGGGAAGACCTACTAAGATTTATACTCACCCCTAATTTGGCACTTTGGTGCTTTTGCAGATGTCTTATTCCGAGACATAGGTAAAGGTATGGAATCTCATTACTAGTGGTTCATGGTGATGCTTGGGAGACGTGGTGGTGCTTGGTGCATGGAGCTCGGTGTAGAGCTGTGGAGTGTTCCTTGGATTTTTTCAGGTCTTTTGTCTAGTCTTCCTCTTGGTACTATAATGTTTTGTTGGTTATGTATTGGTTCATGGAACAGTTTAGGTCTCTTTAGGTCATGCATGAGTTGGTTGTTTCATTTACATGCATCACAGAGTGGCTGTTAATGATGTTTTGGTTGGTTTATTTATCAAACGGTAAATCATCCCCCACTTCCATTGAAACCCTTCAGCATTTATTGCTTTCCTTTGGCACCTTGGGGATGTTTCTTAAGGCCTAGTAATGACTCGTTGTACTCTCAAGCCAATGAGAATTGGCGGGTCATTAGAAATGGTATTATCTTGTTCGGTCCTTGCCTAACAAGTGGTCATCGATGTATTCGGGCTTGGAGTTGAAATTAATTCTTGTCTATTCCTTGGGAAATCATAGACCAGAGTAGGCTTGTCATAACATGAAATGTATATCATAAAAGGACATAACTAACCTGTTTATGCTAAAATTCAAGTTACTAGGGTGTTGGGTACATAAGTGTTTTGGATACACCTCTAGAATGTTGGAAATCTCATTGTCCTGGGTTTAGCCAATGAGATGGGCATGACATGAATTATAGAGGAATGAATTCCCACTAGGATTGCATATCTCATTGTGAGGAATGAGTTAGGATTTAGTACAAGGTGTGAATTTTTTAAAAATGCAAAAATTGTTTTCATGTGAAAGATTCTGAAAACAGGGTATTTGGTGTATTTTGAAAATGTGTTGATTTTCAAAAACCATGTTGAATTTTTTAAAAAATGGCTGAACATGCGAAAAGGTAGTTTTGAAAACTATGTGGTGATAGATGATATGTTAAAATTTGAAATGTTAAGACATCAGTTTCTAGAGAGTGAGATTGACAGATTTTGTTGTTGGTTTAGGAAATGGAACCCAGTAAGCGTCATAGAGACCATTCAGAAGAGGGTAGTGAGAATGTGGTTTCACCTAAACCACAGGTGAACCAACAGTGGGTACAAAGAATTGTTCAGGCGTTTAAAAACATCGAGTTGGGACTGAAACCAGATACTTTTTTACGATATTTGTCACTGCTGAAATCCACGTGGAGGAAGTACAGTTATCTTCACTAGAGGAGCTGAGAAATATAACACTAAGAGAAAGAGGCTATCAGAGACCTTTTCTAAAGGAGGAATAAAACATTGTAATCAGACCACATGATCAACTAACCTTTCTTTGAGACCCAAGAGAAAGATTGGATGTTTCTATTGTGGTTTTATGAGCCACATTAAGAGGAATTGTAAGGCACAACTGAGAGAATTCCACAATTGAAACAAGATGGGACACCTTAAGTGATTTTGTCACACTGCTCCATGGTTGGGTGTCAGGGAAACATCTTTGGTGTCACAAACACCATATTCTTCGATGAAGTGAGTGGAATCCATAAACATGGAGCAAAGTTCAACAACAAAGAAATTGTATGGAGCTGAGAAGATGGTTGTCGATGATCAGGATGGACCATCTATAGTGTGAGGTACAATTATTTTGAATTTTATCTTTGTGTAAGTGTTTTTTGATACTCATGCGTCACATTCCTTCATTTTTTCTCGTGTTGTAGACTTTCTATGTATAAAACTTGAAATGATGTCTTCTGTTTTAAAAATAAAAACTCCTCTTGGTGAGAGAGAATGAAAATCCTTTGTGTGTAGAGCTTGTTCTATAACTAACTATTGATGGAGCTGAGTTAAAATGGGACTTCTCGATATTGTACATGGATTTATTTTTCGTAATCCTGGGTATGGATTGGTTGACAATGTTTGAGGCTCACATCAACTGTTATAGGAGAACAGTTAGTTTCACGACTGAGGACGGCATCAACCATCTCTTCAGGGGAGAGAGAATGGTAAAGAAAGGTTCAAAGAGCTTGTTGGCACCTATGGTGGGAACAATCTCTCACCAACTGGTAGTGTTGACTTTGGAATCAATGGGGGAGATTGGGGGAAATAGTTTTACAGCTATTGTGGATCAATTTCTGGATGTATTTCCCAAGAACTTCTCAGGGTTACCACCTTTATGGGAAGTGGAGTTTACGATTGATCTCCTTCCAGGGACCAGTCATATTTCCCTTCCATCTTATAGGACGGAACCAATAGAGTCACAGGAATTGAAAGTGTAGTTAGAGGAGTTGGAAAGAATGGGTTTCATTCAACCAAGTACTTCTCCATGGGCAGCACTAGTGTTGTTTGTGAAGAAGGCAGCAGGAACTCTTCAAATGTGTGTGGATTATCATAAGATTAACAAAGTTACGATATTGAATAGATATCCACTTCCACGCATTGATGATATGTTCGATCAATTAATGGGAGCTCAGTGGTTCTCCAGGATTGAATTGCAATCAGGATATCACCAATTGTGACTTCATAAGGAGGATATTCCAAAGACAGCTTTCAAAAGTAGATATGACCACTAAGAATATGTAGTCATGCCTTTTGGTATAACAAATGCACCAGTTGTCTTCATGGATTTGATGAATCAGATATTTTAAAGATATCTGTATTCTTTTGTTCTGGTGTATTGTGATGCTTCAGGATCAGGGTTGGGTTGTGTTCTCATGCAACGAGACCATGTTTTTGCTTATGCTTTAAGGTAGTTGAGGGTGGATGAGAAGAATTACCCAACACATGATTTGGAGTTGGTTGCAGTCGTCCGTGCTTTGAAAACATGGAGACATTATCTCTTTGGTGAGAAATTTACTATGTTTACGGATCAAAAAAGCTTGAAAGTCATTTTCTCATAGTGATATTTGAATTTGAGGCAAAGGAAGTGGATGGAGTATCTCCAGATGTCTGACTTTGACTTGATGTATACACTAGGAAAAGGCAATTCGGTGGAGGATGCATTGAGAAAAAATTCATATTTTCAGTTAGTGAAAGAAGCTCCAAATGAATGGCAGTTGATGTCGGTCTTAGTCAAAATTCATGTGGAATGTGGAGACTGGGGTGGTGTTGGTATTTTCTTTTCAGCTACACTTGTTCCTGATTTAGTAAATATGATCAAAGAAGCACAAACATCTCATGCAGAATTTCTGGTTGAAAGTTCAAAACTCAATGGTGGGGAGACCATTGATGGCTGGAAACTTGATGGGGGTTCATTTTTGTGTTTCGTAGATCGGATTGTTGTACCTATGGTTTGTCAGGAACAAATCCTTCATGCTTATCACCATTCAATATGGGTTGTACAACCAGGTAAAAAGAAGATGTACAAGGCATTGAAGGTGCAGTTTTGGTGGAGCGGCATGAAAAGGAAGGTGGCCGAGTTCATCTCACGGTGTTTGACTTTTCAACAGGTTAAAGCAGAGAATTAGAGACCAGATGGTATGTTACAATCATTACCTATCCCAGTGTGGAAATGGGATCAGATAGTAATGGATTTTTTATAGTTCTTCCATGTATGGTCTGGAAACACGATTCCATTTCGGTGATAGTGGATCATCTAAACAAGTCATCCCATTTCATCCCTATTCGTGAAAATCATACGGTGGAAGATATTTCAAAAATCTAAATCTGATAAGTGGTAAAGATGCATGGTGTACCAGTCTCTATAGTCTCATATAGAGATCCGAGTTTCACATCTCATTTCTGGAAATAATTATAGGAGGCCCTCAGAACTCAGTTGACAATGAGCATGGCGTATCATCCTCAGACGGATGGGCAATCTGAGGAGATGATACAAACATTGGAAGATATGTTTCGGGATTGTGTAATGGATTTTGGTGGCACATTGGATGAGCATATACCCTTAGTGGAGTTCGAATAAAACAATATCTATCAAGCCTTGATATGAATGGCTCCATTTGAAGCATTGTATGGGAGTCCTTGTCATTATCCACTATACTAGGTGGAAACTGGTTAAACATCACTTGTTGGGCCAAGCCTTGTCCATGAAACAATAGAGAAGATCCAGTTTATTATAAAGATGATGGAGATGGATCAGAGTCATTATAAATCTTATACAGATCACTGTTGAAGACCATTGTCCTTCATTGTGGGTGATCATGTCTTCTAGAGGATCTCTCCAAGGCTTAGACATCGTCGTTTCGGAAAGCAGGGAGAGTTATCTTCAAGACACATTTTCCCTTTTGAGATACTGGAATGGGTTTGAGAGGGGGCATATCGGTTGGCATTACCACCATGATTTAGTTTAGTGCATAATGTGTTCATATATCTCAATTGAAAAAGTATTAGCCTGATCCTGACCATGTGATCAGATGGGATCACATTGACCTCGAGCCAGATGCTTTGTTGATACATATCTCGATACGGATTGTGGATAGGCAAGATAAAGTCATTCATGGAAAAATCATCGATCTAGTATGGGTTTTATGGCAGCATGGTCAGATTCAGGAGAGACTTGGGAATGTGAAAAGGAAATGAAAGTTCAATGGCCGGAACTCTTTCAGCTGGGATAAGGTTTTCTACTTTCTGAGGATGGAAAAACCAATGGTGGGGAGAATTTAGTACCCACAGTTTCTGGTATGTAACCCTTAATTGTTGATTTTCTTCTTTTTAATGTTAAGGGTTTTGATTAGAAGAGTCGGGAGAACATGAAATGATGTTTTGAGGTAAAGGGGAAGTCGCACGGGAGGCGCACAGTTTGTCTAAACCGTGCAGCCAAACCGTGCGCAGTGGGTCTTGGAGGCAGTGGCTTCCGCACGGTCGGTGCGTAGTTTTTCTAACCATGCAGCCAAACCATGCGAGTAGGGATGTCGAGGTATTACCTAACACATGGATAGCGTACGGTTTTTCAAAACGTGTGAACTAACCATACAGGCACTTAAATGAGATCCTTAAATTGTGGATCTCACGTGTTTTATCCTCTAAATTCCTCGTTTAAGCTCCAAAACGGCCCTAACTTGGTATTTTGGTTCTCCAAAGGTCAAGGAAGGTTCTCCCATTATTCTAGAGGTGATCCAAAGGCTTCCCTTGGTGAATCGAAGTCGGATTCTTGAGGTGTGTGATCGTTCTTGATCGGTTTCTTAGATCTACATTGATCTACTTCTCCTCTTTTCTCGGGTTCTTAGATCTATGCCTTTTATGGGTAGATCTAAGTCTGTGGATGCCAAATATGATGGGTTTCGGTCTTTGTTGTGTTAGTATTAGATATCTAAGGTGGATTATTGGATAATCAACCCGGTTTTCTTGTGTTTTCTCCATTTGTAAGGGTTTTCGTCAAAACCTTTGATGTATGAGGCTTCACTCTCGACTACTCTTGTTAGAATTGATTGGATTAGATTAAAATTGGGTTATAGAATGGAATTTATATGGAAATTCATGGAATAAAGATTCTTTAGTGATTATTTATGGTTTTAGTGAAATTGGGAAATATTAGTGATTTGTAGTGAAAAGTGATTTGGCTTCTTGAATTAAAAGCGATGATTTTAAATTATTGATTTTCTGGAATGGTAAATGGTTTGATGAAAGATGTTTTTTCCATAAAAATGATGTTTTATTGAAATGATTTGGTATTGAAATGGATTTTATGAAATTGTTTTATTCTTAGGTTTTCAATCAAATTACATTTTTATTGAAATGGTTGGAATTGGTTGAACACACTTGATTTTGATGGAAATGGTTTTCAATAAAAGGTGTATTATTGAAAGTGTGTTTTTGGAATTATTGTTGGGAATGTGTGGTGTGTGTTAATATTGAATTCAGGACGGATAAGGGTTAGGGGTCTCCCCCATCATTCTGGGATGGATATGGGTTCAGGCTCTCCCCCGTCAAACATTTATATTGCATTCGGGAAGGATATGGGTTAGGGGTCACCCCCATCATTCTAGGATGGATAAGGGTTAGGGATCTACCCCGTCAAACACTCATATTGCATTCGTGATGGATAAGGGTTAGGGTTCTCCCCCATCATTCTAGGATGGATAAGGGTTATGGATCTTCCACGTCAAATATTCATGTGCATTGGGTGGGTTAAGGGAAAAAAGTCTCCCCTATTATTTTTGGGTTGGATAAGGGTTAGGGCTTCCCCCTCTTCTAGGTATCATGCATGGTTAGTTGGATGGGTTTGTGAAATTGTTGGGTACACCAAGAAGGGATCTTGAGAAATGATTTTAAAGCTTATTTAGTTATTTTTCTAAAAAAATAACTTGATAGAAAAATTGGTTTCAATTTTACTTGTATGTTTTTGGCTATAAATTGTTTTGGGAAACATGTTTATATTTAGTTATAAACTTCTTTTGAGAAATTTTTTTATATAAAATGTTTTTATATAAATTTTTCTAACTCTTATATCCAAATGGCATGAGTAGGGAAGTCTTTGGGGAAAACCTACTGAGTTTTATACTCACCCATGCTTTGGCACTTTGGTTCTTTTGCAGATGTTGTATTTCGAGACACGGGTAAAGGTATGGAATCTCATTACTAGTGGTTCATGGTGATGCTTGGGAAATGTGTTGGTGCTTAGTGGATAGAGCTCGGTGTGGAGTCGTCGAGTGTGTCTTGTCTTTTTTCGAGTCTTTTTTTAGTCTTCTGCTTGGTACTCTGATACTGTGTTGGTTATGTATTGGTATGTGGAAAAGTGTAGTTCTTTTTTGGTAATGCATGAGTTGGTTGTTTCAATTATATGCATCATATAGTTGCTGTTAATGATGTTTTGGTTGGTTTATTTATCAAAGGTTAAATCATCCACCACTTTCATTAAAACCCTTCAGCATTTATTTCTAGTCATTGGTGCCTTGGGGATGTCGCTTAAGGCCTAGTTATGAGTCGTTGTACTCTCAAGCCAATGAGAGTTGGCGGGTCATTACAAATAATGTGTGAACACATGAAATTTAGATATTATTCGTATTATGCTGACATTCTTGAGATACTTATGATAATTTTTATAAAACATATTTTGATGATCTAATACTCAGGACATTTCCTTCTTCTTCCTCCATTCTTTACTTCATATCCTTCAGTAAGCATGCATAGAGTTCTTGTGAACTTATAAGAACTCCCCTATGAAACATGATACTGGAAAATTGAGTTCTTATATTATTAAATGGTGGAAATTGATATGATAATAAATTTATAAGTGTTTGTTTGATCATTTGAGGAATAAAACTGAAAAAATATCTTTGTTTCCAGACTAATATTGCATATTTTTTAATTTTTGAATAGTGTATGTTTTCATTGACCCCACAACAATATTTTGTTCAATATTTCACTAGTTTATTAACAAAATATCTTCAAAAACATCTCAAAAAATATATTTGGTACATACTTGGCCTGAAATATATGTCATTCTTCCTCATATGATAGTTTCTAACTCTTTTCCCATGTACTTCTTTATGTAGGGGCTCTATCTCCCATTTTCCACTTGAGTTTAGTTTTCACCTTCAAGCTCGATTGGGTGTACTTGTGGGACACCAATGTATATTTTCTATCTTTGATTCGGCTTAATTTTTTTTCACCAAATTCTTTCACAATTCCTTTTCCAATAATAATTGATATAATAGGGTTTGAATATTGAGTGAAACCAAATACCATCCTTCCAATAAACTCTCTTCCTCTTCTCTTTTAACTTAAAAATTAAACATAGAGAGACAATACTTTGATCATTGTGAATTATATATGGAAATTAAAATCCTCAATCATATTTTCCTTCCATATAACTCCAACACATCCAATGAATTAACATCAAACAACATCAAACATCAACTTTCATGACATGTTTCTCAATCATTTTTAACTTAATATAAAGTGACTCACAAATTGTGAAATCCATTCCTTTCTTAACATGATTGGAATCTTCAACTCTCTTCCACGAAATTATTATTCACTATAATTATTTTTTATTACATATTGATATCAAAAATAATTATCACTCCTTGTTCATTGACAATAAAAACAACATGAAAAATGTGGGCTCAACAACAACCCACTTAATATTTGGTTTAAATACCCACGAAAATGATATATTCATATTTACATTTCTCCCCAATTATCATTTCTATTTTGTTTCAATTACATTAAACCATATTAAAGATAAATAAAAATGACTTCAGAGAGTTGTATCAATTTATCTTCAAGAAACATTCCATAATTATTATATTATAAATCTATGTGAGTTATTATTAGTGTAAAAAACAATTGGGTTTAATTTAGACAACAAAGGTATCCATTATCATTTGAATTTGATACTAATTTAAATGAGACCCTCATTATTTTTTTAAAAAAATTCAATCAATTTCAGGATAAGATACATGATTATTCCAATTTTGATATAAATGTTTCATGAAATAAAGCATCCTGAATTTCTTGTACTCACTTTAATAGATTGGTCAAAAATATTCAAGTACAAATGTAGGTTTTAAAATTTAAAAAACAGTGAATCATATTGAAACATCACTTTTATTTCTTTCATCATGAAAAAATGAGTTATGATATATTTTTTTGTTAAATTTTATGAGAGGATAAGAAATCATACTTTTTAATTACACCACTTCAATCATATCCCAAAGATTAAATTTGAATAAATTAATACTTCTTGCAGATTCTCAAACATTCTCCACATGTATACCATTAAAAAAGACTCTTATCATAACCTTCATAAAAGTGGATCCCTTCCATGGACAGATTCCAAGATATAAAAAATATAGAATGCACTAAAAATAGATGTTTTAGACTACTATCTGGATTTTGACAACATACCTCAACTTCATCAAAGATGATACTTTCTTCAGATTTTATTTACAATAACATTTGATAAATTGATCTAGGATGATAAATTATTCCATTAGTAATTTTTATTTTACATCATTCACTTATTGTCAGGTTCTTCCTGTGAGAACACACTTCACATTCAATTCCATACTTTGTAAATACAAATACAACACCCAATAAAAAGAGAATAATGTGGTTTTTCTTGGTCCTCAATGTGGACTGGAAGGTTAAGTGGATTTTTTTCAACAAATTATTTCATTTACTCCAACCTTGATGATTTTATATCTATAATTTGATTATATTGGTGCTTCAGGCATCATAAAACTCCTCTTAAATTGAACTAATTTTTGTGGGTTACATTTCTATTCTTTATCCCTACAACTAAATGAATCACCGAGTATACTCTTAATATTCATTATAAAATTCTCTTGTGTTTCTTGGTTGGTTAAAAACCATTAAAATTATGTTCCCCCTTTTCTACATCTCTCATAAATTTCATCTTTTCCACTTCGGTAGTCATTTTTTGAAAACTACTCTTGAAATTAGTGATCATAATGTGAAACAACTTCTTCTCCTCTTTCACTATTTTTCTATTGTGTCTCTTTAATATTTATCATCTCCCAAAATCTACTATCCAATTAAATAAAAAATATTTGGGTACATTTAAATCCTTCTTGGACTCTCCACATGGATTATTTTGAGTGGTCTTCACTTAACTGGTCCCTCTATTATTTTGTTAAACTCATTTACCTTTGTATATTTTCTTGAATGCATTAATACATACATTCAGGGATTGTTTTTATATATCTATGTTATGACCCTTATTTATATAATAGAATATTATTTTTCTGAAAGGGTGTAGTATGATCAATTGTTTATGATGTTTGGAAAATTTCTAGTGGACCAGACTGCACACCATACCACAACTCCAGGGCGAGGTCATTGGGGGGGTTTTGGGGGAAATGCACCACTATTGTGGGGGTCTGGGAGTCTAGGGTCATTAAAACAAGTTTTTGGTAACTATAGAATCTCTAGATAACTATAGCATAACTGACCGACGACACCAATAAGGCATTATAGTATCAAAGACTTTTTTCATCAGCATGTTATAGGTTATTGTAGATCTGCAGACTTCTATCCAACGATCACTGTAGCTCGGTGGAATTCTTACCACCAACACCATAGAATCATGAACTTGGGTGGCTATAGTAATATAGTAGTGAATACTTCCATCCACCACTCACTATAGCTCAATAGACTTACTATGTGGTTGGTGGCATAGTTCTTTGTATTTTTTATTATCCCATTCATGATAGGAATTATGTGTGTGAAAGACACTATGAAAAATTCCTTTTAAATCTACTATTGATTATAATGAATTGTTTTTTTTCTCCATAGATGTATGGATTTTTTCTAACTTGCGTAAACAATTGTGTTTGTGTTCACCATCTTCTTCTTTTTTTTGTTCAATATTTGCTTCATCTGAAAATTGTTCTATCGTTTTGTCTCCAAAAATTTCCAAAATCGATTTTCCATTTAGATGTATCACATCTATTTTTTATGGATCACATCCTAGAAATATTAGGTTTGTTATCCAAGGAAGAAAAAACAATATTCATATAAGTCTTCATGATGGGAATGATGGTTTCATCTTTATTCCCTTAAAAGTTTCTCTCATAGGACTTATTTCATTTGGTCATCAATTTATATGGTTGTCTTTTCCTGTTTTTTTGATACATATTGATATGGTAATAAACAATACCTATGACCACACTAATTATAAAGAAAAATATATACACATTCTTAAAATATGTTTCTAGTTTAGATATTTTTATTATGAATCTATAAATAGTGTAGCTTCGTAGGATTTCTCCCCCTTAAAATGGGATTTATTTATAATTTTTGAGATGATGTATTTTACAAAAATTCCAATTCAGTATGCCCAAATATATTACAACACCATTAAATCTCTAAAAATATTGATCTCCCTTTGTGAACTACATGATGTATAGAATTTTTAGAATTGATAGCATGCTGATTATTGGATTTTTTATCAATTCATTGGGATCATATTAGGGAACCATATTCCATAATCATTCTCTTATCCACAATATAAGTGGTGGTACAATTATCATTAATTTTTTTCATTCATATTTTTACATATTTTTCTTTAAAACTAATATTTTCTGTAAAATAGATTTAATATAAAAATTAGATTTATATATGGATGGTGCCTTCTTTAAAGATACTAGAAAAAGATCAACATACGATCTTGTGGTGTTATTTCCATAATGTATAGGGATTTTAACATAAGATTCCTCCTAAGAATAGTTTTTTTACTAACTCATTTCTTTTTTGACTGTGAGAGCTCAATATGTTTTATTTCCAGATTATCCCTTTTTTACTTATTGGGAAAGACAACACATTTTGAGAGTGCTCTTCTAATTTTCAATCAACATAACCTTATATTCACAATATTTTCTCACCTTATCTACCAATTATTCATGTATAGTGTTCTTTTATTAAATCATTGTGTCAATATCCTTGATTCATTTGGATTTAACATACAATTGAGAATGTTTGACATCACTGTTAGTATTCTGATCCTTATTTAATGATTGGATCTTCTCTTCAAGAAAATTCTCTATATCATACTTTTCTTGTCTTATATTGATCCAAGCTTCTAAAAATTGAGATAATATCTATTCAAGTATCACATTAATATCTCATTTCACCCCAATTTTCGTTGAAATATTTTCATAGGACAGACTCTTCTCTTTTAAAGTCATCTCTAATTTTTCTGAATCCTCTTCACGTTCGGTGATTTCATCTAATTAATTTTCAAAAAATCCACAAATAAAATAAAAAAAATATTTTGTAAAACAATTCAATATATATTTTAATGAATCAATAGATATGTCAATTGACATGTGATATCTCTATGTAGTGCTTAGCTATTATTGAGGACTATTTTGACAAGAATTTACACTTACATCATGACCAATTCAATTAATTTAATCTTCTAAGGTTGGAAAATTATCCATCTCCTCAGTGGTAGGTTTAACAACTTTTTTTTATCATAGTATTAATATAGACTTACATATTTATAGAAATAAGAGTACAATATGAATTTTCAATCTACATTTGAATATAATTCTCTTTTTAAATCAACTAAAAATTCCACTTCATTATGAATTTGGAAAAAAACTCAAATATTCAAAAAGATAAAAAATTAAAAAATAAAATCCAGTTTTTTGTGTACCAAAATATGATACATGTTGAGAGGACTGGTTTGGGATCTGTTCAATACTAAGAGGGAGGTGAATCAATGTTGATAAATTTTAATCCAATTTATTATTTTATCCTTTTCTACCTCTATCACTTGTTGAGTTGGGAAGTTCTTTTGTTCTCTCTTCTCACATTCAATGTTTCATGAAGAACGTCCAAACACACCCACCCAATAAAGAAAATATATTTACAAGGTTCACATTTCAAAATGAAAGGCTAATCCTTGGTGTGATATGGATTCATCTATGGTCACATGACCCACTCGTATCATCCTATGAGCCTCAAACAATAATGGATTAACCAATGGTCATGCTATACATATCATGATAGTTTATGGTACATCCCACACTCAAATGTAATCCCACTGGATCTTTATACGTCCATCCTAATATTTTAAATTAGTGTTGGATAACAACAGCTGATTCTAGCACTAATTGAAAAATTTGACAAGTAGTTGATGTTTTATTTTGTATTTTTATTATTCATCACTTACTTGTATAAAAACATGAAAAAAATCATTATATTATTTGAAAAATAAAATTGGTGAGGTTGTTATCATATATTCTTATTTGTCTTATTTTTCTTCTTCTTTTCATACAGTAGTGCAATAATTCATTCTAAGAAAACTAGACTGTATAAGACTCTTCTTTTTTCCCTATTTATTTTCCTCTCTTTATTAATCAATGCACAAAAAGGGACTAAAATAGATCACTCCCCCTTCTCTTGGACTTTTTAGAATATATATAATATAATATGAATTTCTCCTTTTATCTTTGATTCCCAAATATTTTTATTTCTATACATTATATGTTCCTTCTATAACACCATTTTTTCTTTGATATGCAATATATATGTATTGAACAATACAATGTTGGTCACTTAATTCAACCATATTCCAATTTTTTTTATATTCAAAAGAACTATGTGAATACTTAAATTCGAATATCCTAAAGAATAATCATTTTCAAACACTTAAATTATCACGTTATTATTATTTCGAATTTATAAAGTCTCAACATTCTAAGTTTCTCAATGTTTCTCTTCACAACTATCTGTAAATTATATACAAACATGAAAAATTATATCGGCCCTTCTTCTATTATATTATATTAAAAACACTTCAATTAAAACTCCATGCATTTGTGTATTAATTCTTATCACAGTGGTGATCATGGAAGCATCATTCATGGTATGAAACTCTATGTGAATTCTTCTTCCTTGTTCATCACAAGCTAGAATCATGATAAAAAGTTCATGATATTTATATCATTAAAGGATTGAATTACCTGGAATTGATTGTTTAAAAAAATTATATGAGTGGATTAATAATACAATCCAACAAAAATACTCACACGAGGTGTCAGGTGATTCATACACAGTTTTTCCATTATTCATATTTTCAAAAACTATTGATTCTTAATAAAATGAATCAATATTACATAGCCTAAAATCATGCTTATGGAAACTCAAAATTATTTTTACAGAGATGATGTTTATGATGAACCTTGGGGTGTTTTTCAATCATAATTACACAAATTATTCTTATATGCCATAATCGTTATCCTTACACTAATAAAAAATAAACCTTATAGTCCATGTACTCATGCTAACACATATGTTGCTTACGCAGTACCAAAAACCATATTTATGAACATCACAATAATCCATAAATAGCTTGCACATTTTCCTAATCAAGATGGATCATTTGATAAAATATTCCTATACCATGTTTTCATAAAAAGTTTCATACAAACCAAATATCTTCTTTTTCATACAATGTTTCATTCATTGAAAATTAAATTCTCATGTTCACTACTTTTAGTTTGAATATAGTGACATCATTTTTTAGAGGATCTTCAAAATCTTCTTCTGATTATTTTTACAATCATATAAAAGACTTATTGTGTCCACGTATTCCATTGAATATTAATTCTTCATACATATTTTACAAATATAAAAACTTGTGAATGCATGAACATTTTATAGTCGTCATCTTCTGATGATATTATCAGGATAACTCTAATGATTTTTTCAAACCTTCTTCTGATGATCTACTTCCTAAGACATTTTCTTCTTCATTTATTATGCACCTTTTATCCTTCTCTAAGTATGCATGTAGTTCCTTCAAGCTTCCTACAACTCCAACATGAAACAAGATTATAGAAAATCATGTTCTCAACTTATTAAATTGTGGAAATCAACATCAGAGTAATTGGATCAACATGTGTTTTATAACATGATGAATAAAATCAAGTACGCGACTTCATTTTCTGACATATGTCAGGTGATTTTAAATTATGGAGTTGTATAAGTTTTTTATCCCACATCGAATTTTTTATCAGAAATGTTCTAGTTTATTAACTAAATCACTCCAACAAAATTTTGAACAAATAATTTAGCACCCTCATTGGTGTAGTGGGTCAACTGTTCGACTGTGTATTTTAGTTTCTAAGTATTTGGTCTTACACTACCATGAATAGGGGTTATTCCTCCTCTTTTCCACTCAAAATTGGTTTTCTCCTTCATGTTTGGTTAGGAATCCATGTGATGACCTGAGTTCTTAGGTGGGTGTATTGGATTTGATGTAGCAACATTTTTTCAACCAATTCCTTCACAATTCCTTCTCTAATAATAACAAACAAAATGGTGTAAGAGTGTCTAGAAAAACCAAATACCAACCTTCTAACAAATTCTCTTCCCCTTCTCTTTTAACAACAAACATTATAGATAAATTATAATTTTATTGTTATGAATTATCCATGGAAATTTAAATATTCAAAAAAATGTATATCTACAACACTCACAATGAATCAACTTCAAACAACTATAAACAAAAACATTAAATATGTGACTTTCAATCATTTTTCAGTTAATATAAAGTGAAACACAACTTCAGAACTATGTTCCTTTCTTAAAAATATTGGAATATTAAAGTATCTTCTAAAAAAATCAATTTCACTCTAATTATCATGTCTTTTTTAATGAAATAAATCATCATTAAAATTTTATGTTCAATGAAAAAAATACAACCTACACATAGTAGTCTCAGTACGTGATCCATTGAGTAGATTCTCAAATAATGAAATCTTGATTCATATTTCCTTAAAATTTCTTCTAAGTCACACTAAGTCCTACTCTGGTTGTAAATTATTGATGTAAATAAATTAAATCGACCCAAACCCTTATTTATAACTAATTAATAATTTAAATCACTCTGACATAAGTTGGATAATAAATTTGAATTATGATTCCATTCATAACTTGAGAAATGGAAGAATTTTATAACTTAATATTTATCTGATGGAGTTTTTTATTATGGAATAATTTCTTTATTTTATCCTTTTAAATGTTTTTTTATATTATATGGATTTTATATATGTAATTTACCATTTTACGATAAAATGTTTTATACATAATCTAATTTATTTAAATTCAATCTTGCATGCTTATTAACTATTCAATTATTTATGTGATTACAATAAAGAATCCACAAAAATTAATTATATGCTTAGATATAAATAAAATAAATTAAGTTACTAAATCATGAAATTTCAAATGGTTTATTTATCGAGTGGGTGTTAAATCATCTTGTGACCCTATAAACTACTTTGAATCATTTTTGGCTCGAAATACAATATTCCACAATCGACCATTGAATCTTATCGGTTGATTTCAACTCAACATGAGTCTTAAACCACCTCTCTCCTAGAAACTTCATTCTTAACATGTTTTAGTCATACGTAGGTGAGAGAAACCAATGTTATGTATTATAATAAAGAGCAAAGACACGTGGGTCCTACATAATAAAGATGAAATGATGACATGAAAGAAATCATATTTAATTTAATATAACATTATATCATAATAAAACTCATGCTATAATATTAAATTAATTAGAAACTGAACACATACATTGGTCATGTAAAGCTCATGATCAGTCACAAACATGGAATTACATCGCACTCATACAAGTTATCAAAAATTTAAAATCACCCAATTAATTAACATAATTTTCTCTTGAATTAATAATTTATAGTCTTATTAATTAATTAATTGATTATATTAATTTTTAATCCAAACAGTCTTGGATACACATAAGATACTAATGGATTATAATCTTCAAACAAATTAAATTAATTAATTCTATTTAAAATTACTTAAGTATAAGATGTGTACATTGATTCAACATAGTGTGTACCCATCTAAACTGTCTAACATCGTTAGTGGTTGTGTATATCACTTCACAAAACATGTATAATACACATTGTGTCACATTCTTACATAGTGTGTAGACACACATATAACCTACATGGTGTGTACTGCATTAAATTATCATGTAATATAGTTTTTTTTATATCCACCACAAGAATATTAGTTCCAAAATTTAAGTGTAATTAATTATGAATTTAATATTTTGTTAAAATTTATCACATGATGTGTGTGTTAGATACTCTACATTTTTTTCTAAATTTTAAAGATATAATTAATTTTATTCCACATAATTTATTTCATGTGGTGTATAGTCTGTCTTGGCATGTAGGTCTTGTAAATGGTTACAAATTACATGATGTATAGAATGGTTACATGGTGTGTAACTCCCTTATACCAATCCATCACTACATTCCTAGAGACATGTAATGTAATTCATGTGGGATAATACTGCATTAAAGGACATGTGTTCCAAACACATATAATGTAATACCAATGTCTCCATCTCACATGACTTTCCTTTAACACATGGAATGTAAAATTATTTCGCTATGTGCGCATTTACCACATGACCAACGAAACGTGGTTGTGTTACATGACGTGTGCATCTATTACATGTCATGACACTTTCAAACTGCATGGCACAAAAAAACATCATGTGGAATAATAAATATCCATTTACATTCAATTGAAATACCTCCCAGACTAAATTTTATAATTGGTATAACTGTGGACACTTCTGTGGTTGATCGAGATACACTGTGTGTAATTAGGTTATATGTTGTATAATTTTGTTGTGCAGTCAAGATCTATGAATCCTCTTGATAGTATCTTCATGTATTATTCATTTATTCTTCATTTTTTTAATTATGTGAAGGTGAATAAACATGTTATCTCAACATTATGGATTATGAAAAATGAAAAAAAATGAAAACTAACAAAAAATGTGATAATCGATAAACAAAAAATAAATAATTATAAATTTAAATATGATCACCCTATTGCAATTTAAATGTTATGGGTGTGGTGGAAGGTTGTTGACTTCATGTCTAATTATTATTTTTGATTAATTTAATTTAATAAATCATAATAATTAAATGATGAATGACATTTATCATGATTATATATAAAGAACCATAATGAACGAATATGAAAACCACGAGAGGGGGTATTTTTCATTTAATTTATAATTAACTTAATAAAAATTTATTACCTCAATCTTGTAGACTTTCTTCAATGTAGGTCTTGATTGATTTAAAATTATTTCAAGTATTATTTTCATTGAATCAAGAAGATACAAAATAGAATCACTCTAGAAATCATCTACACAATCTCATTGATCTCAAAACATCATTGATACTACTCTGAGTGCTTGTGTAACTTGTTGATCTAAATCACCTGGTTTGAGCTGAAGTGCCACATAACCTCTTGTACGCCTCTCCATACATAGAAGGTGTTTGACTAGCATTGAGGGTCTAAAGGGACATGGGGAGACCATACCCTCGATGATCATATCCATAACTAAAAAAATATCAATAAATACATAACCACTGAATATCATAGTATAAAATAATTTGAGTAAATGATGTAACATATATCATGTCAAGTCATAAAATTATAATAAAAGAGACACTCAATGTGTCTGATCATCATTCATAAGCAATTCTAACTAGAATAATAAAAATAATTAAGTGTTACAGAAACTATCAAGAGCCTATCTTAGTACTGCATCCGTATCACAACTCCAGGTTCCTGAACAACCTATCACAGAACCATTGCCCTTCCCTAGATCTCTGATCATGAATTCAACACACACACAAAGATTCTCATCCAAAGTGTGAGTATAAACTCAAAAGGACACCACTAATGCATCCTTAACATAATTTCATGAGTATTCAAATGTGTGTGTCATGATGGAAAGGTAATGAACAAACAAGAAACAACGAAACATGTATCAAGAGAATGAACAGTAACCAAGCCACCCTGATCCTTGACCATATCTTCTTTTTTTCCAAGCCAGGAGAATATCATATATAGTTAATCAAATGAATTATGTCATTTTAGGTAACTTTTTTCACCTTTAAGGAAAAGGACATTTCTCCTTTAAGAAAAAACTCCACACCTGTATTTAAGGAAAATTCATACCCATGACCCAAGGTTATCAACTCGATTGCGATAGTGTACATACTTAGCATGCTCGAAACAAGTATATCTATGTCAAACAAAAGTATTCACCCCATATATAGATCATACCAGAATATATGGATACTCTCCCAAAGGTGTATGGTATTCCCCATGGTCTATGCCAAGTTCAAGAACTAATCATCTTATGATGGGCCACAACGAATGAGTCATGTCATCCACGCTCCCCCTATAATGGGTCTAATAAGTCTATCAGGTCCACCTATAAACCAGAACACTAAAAAAGATACTTACTGAAAATGTACAAATCAACTTGTAAGGATTAACATATAAAATAACAATATATCACAATGATTATTCTATAAACTATTAAATATTACAGAAGTAATAAATGATATAAAAAAGGAACATCATGGAATATCAATAAAAATTTTCATAGGCCACCCTACGCAAGTCAGCCGTACCTATCATGAGGGATTTGTAAACAAGGAATAAACACACAATCCAAACATGCCAAACAATTCCACATAAATTCCCAAGATTGTAAGGACATCCAACCATTAATGAGTCGATGCCAAAATTCCAAGATCCACCAAGGAATGAAACCTAGATAACATCCATGCCCCAATGTTCACTACAATAAGACTCAATATATCAATATAAAACCTCTAGGATGGGAACTCAAGTAAGAAATCATGCAATGGGAAGAAATCCACATCAACTTTCAAAATGTAATTCACCGTTAATGAAGGATATAAATTCCCTCATGGAAAAATATTAGTCCTTTTGATCTAGAAACTTATCCATCGATATAACATGAATCTTTTATTAGATAATATGTGGGTCTATAGATATGGCTATCAAATCCCAGAAGACTCTTGCTAAGGGAAAATAGGAGATCAAGGAATAAAGTGACGAACAGAGGAGAAATGACATCTTACGTTGAATCCACACAATTCAATGCCTTATATCCTTTGGATATAGAGTATGGAGGGAGAGGGACCATTAAGAATCACCAATAATGTCCTTAGTTTTTAGATCCTTAAATGTATGATAATAAATGAGAGGATTCATGGGGATTTTAGATTAAAAAAAATAGATTAATTATTACCCTTTCATAGTTTGGTCATGCGGTTTACTAAATCATACACTAACCATGTGAGGCTTTATGGCTGCATGATTTGGTGGTACAGTTTTTCAAACCATGAACCGACATTTCATTTTCCTCTATCTTGTGTAACATGATTTTCTAAAAAAAATATTCATTGTTAGATACAACTATGCCCAAACTTTTTTTTATCTAGGTTCTTTCTCAAAACAAGTCACACAACTTCCTTTGAGAACTACTTGGTTTCCCCTAATAGTGTACCAACCATTATTTCCTTTTAAGGATAATAAAAACTTTCAAAAGTATGTAGAGGCAGACTGGGACTTAACTTAATCAGATAATAACTCAAAACACATAAATAAGTGATGGATGTAAGGCATAAATTAGTTGAAAAACTTCAGGCTATTACAATCTACCCCTCTCGGGACTTCGCTTATTTGAGAAGTGTCCCTAGAGTTACTACTTAAACAACTCAAGATATGGAGTTCATACATGAAATTATTTCCCCCAATTCTCTTCTTGGGTATTTCCATGCTTCCATTGGACTCTAACAAGTGGAAATTTCTTTCCTAAGAAAACGTACTTACTCCAATCTATGATCTGTATAGGGAACTCCAAAAATGAAGTTTCAGGATCTAGATCAATGTTCTCATAGTTCATCACATGCATAGAATCATGATTGTACCTTCAAATATAAGAAACACGGAACACATCATGCATACCATGATACTATAGATGAATATCCAAAAGGTAGTCTATTTTCCCAACAAACTTGGTAAACTAAAATAGTCCAAATAACTTAAACATTATCTTCCCTTTCTTATGTAATCATTGAATACCTAGTTGAGGAGTAACCTGTAAGAACCAGGAGCTTCCTTTCAGGTATGTTTTTTGTTTTTATGGAATTTTTGAGATAAGAAGATTTTCTAGAAATTTTTCAAGTACACACCATGTACTTCATTGCCGAAGGAGGCCATGTGCTAGCCATGTCATGGCCACACACACAGTCATGTTGGGTGACATTGAGGCTGCCTAAAGCGGAGTACGAATATAGTAAGTACGTGCCATGTACTCCAAAATTACATGCCGTGTATTTTTTTTCATTCAATGCACCGGGGTCACATACGATGGATAGAACCATCTTCTTTTAAGTCTCGTTCGTCCGAGAGAACATGTATTCCCATCGATCTTTGATGAACCCCCGAGCCTCCGTCCTTCCTCCAAACAGAACTTCGTCGGTTGGGTTGGAATTGAATAGGTGAGTTCTCTCTTCTCCTAGAGCGTCGTTTTACTTTTTAACCTATTTCTTGAGTTTTCACAGGTTGATAATTTTGTGCGTTTTCATATAACTACAGAATTATAAGGATATTCAAGCCTCGTGATTCATGTATATTGATCTCCTAACCCCGAGGTATGTGGATTGTGCCTTTCTGTTCAATGTCTTAGAGTATTATGTGCAAATTCAACCAATACCCTTGAACGGGGTGTTGCGTGTTTACCGTTTTACCCATGTTTTATTCCTGCCATAGTTTTATGCCTATGTATAGGTAATTTGGATATGAATTGGGTTGATTTCTTTGCTTTGGATGAGTTTTTCCCATGCATTGTTATGTTTTCGACCGTTTGGTCCTGTTTAGCCTTTGGCTACCTTCCCTATTTTCCATGCTTGTAGCTGTAGGGTGGAGTGTTATATTCTGTCATGCTTATTATGATGTATAACATTTACCCAAGTAGTTATGTAGGTTTACTTTGGCTATATTACACTGCTATGCTCGTTAACCTACACAGGGCCGTGAGAACCTGGCGTAGTGTCCTATAAGGGGGGATTGACTGAGTGAGCATCCTCAGAGAGGCTAGAACCACCTAGGGCTATAAAGGGGAATTGAACAAGTGATCTTCCTCAGATATGCCTTGATTACTTTACACTATAATGGGATTTACTACGTTATCTTCCTCAGAGAGTCTTTTTTTGAATTGAACCACCTGGTCTATAAGGGAAATTGACTGAGTGAGCTTCCTTAGAGAGTCCTAGACCTCGGAGCTATAAGGGGAATTGACATGTGATCTTCCTCAGAGAGTCCTTGACTTCCTTAGACTATTCAGGGATTGGACTATGTGAGCTTCCTTAGAGAGTCTTCCTTTACCCAGACTATATGTGGAATGGACTATGTGATCTTCCTCAAAGAGTCTTTCTTTACCATTGACTATGAGGGGATAGACTGTGAGAGCTTCCTCCAAGAGTATTATTAAATTCCTATGAAAGAGCCAGAGGGGTTGGACTATGTGTATTACCTAGAGGGTTGTTTGTACTTCTTAGATAGGACCAGAGGGGATGGCTGCGAGTACTTCCCAAAGGGTTACCTGTTTGATACTTAGCTATTGTTTCACTGATACTTGATATTGAACTATGGATTATTTATTGCTGATCACTTTCTTGTTTACTGCTTTTTCTACATTTACCTACCATATATTCACTTACTATTATACATAGTTCTTTGAGTGATTTCCTACTCGTATTTAGTCTCATACCCTACTTGGGTCATGCTTTTGGGCCAAAACAGATTATATTGTTGCAAGTATAGATAAGGGAAACCACCCTTCTACTTCAAGTACTTGGTTGTTGTGAAGCTGGAGAGAGAGGGACCACGATATGGCTTGCGATGCTGAGAAGATGCCATTTCCTTTATTTTTGTACTTGGTTTCGCACTGTTTGTATTTCTATTATTGTGACTTGTTTAGATTCTTTCCTAGACATATGTATCATGCATCATTTATATATATGTGATCCAGTTGTTTTATTATTTCAGTCTTCCTTACTTACTATTGTTGGATATTTCCTACTTCCGTTATTTTATGCATTTCTTTCCTTCTGCTATGTACTCTGCCAATGAGGTCATAGTTTCCCCACTATCATAACCAAGGCCATCACTACTAGTCGATAGCCTCTGGCATTCGGGGAAATGCACTTGAGGCCATGTGAACAGCTGCTTTCGGGGCGCCTCTGGGTGGCTTCCGAAACCGGGATGTTAAAAAGTGGTATCATAGGATTTATTTTCTCCTGATTTACTATTTTAAGACTTTAGCTAGGGATAGGATGGAATAGTTACTTAGTAATGATCTGTGCATGGGAGTAGCTAACCCGTGTATAGGGAAAAGCAAATCGACCTCGTTAATTTCAATTTTTCTGGTTCTGTAATTATTACAGTTGATTTGATTTCACCGTGAGTGATTCACATGATTTTTTCTATTATTGTTGATGTTATTTAGGTTCTATTTTTGTTTCAACCTAATGAGATGAGGGTACTCCATATCATGCATCATATAAGAACTTTCTAGAAATCACATGTCATGCATTCTTGCCATGCCATCTAGGATGCATTAGCGATTGCATGTTGTTGCGATAAATGTTGTGTAGAATATGCATGCTGTTTTGATATATTATTTTATAAAGATATATGTTGATTGATGAGGTATTATTGTGTAGTTCTTTGTTTGGATGAACGCCAAAATTTGGTACATTAGGTGTTATGGGCCCTCATAGACCTGAATTTGGTGGATCACTGCTTTGTTTCCTTGTTATAACTTGTATAAGATTCCAAGATTTGATTCGTGGGGAGTATGGGCCCTCATGGATCGGAATTTGGAACCCTCAATGTTCGTTTCAGTGTTATTCTAGGCTCTAGAGTGGTTTCTAAGGCTTATTGTCCAAAAAAACCCAAAATACATGCCATGTAGTTTTGACTACACGCCATGTGATCTTCTATTTGGGAAGAACCCATTTTTTCAAAAGTACACACTATGTTGTCTCTAACCGTGTCTTTGGCGATGTGGGTAGAGAAACAAGATCGGGAAATCCTAGTTGGAACACACCATGTACTAGTTTAGCATGCCGTGTAGTCTGACCTAGGTACTAGGTCGTGTCATGAACAACATGGGTCAGTGTTATCCTTTCTTAGTACACACCGTGTCTGTCAGGATCACGCAGTGTAGTTTGAGATGTGTGTATGACCTTGTCACTAACAACACGGGCCGGTGATACTTGTTCAGTACACGCCGTGTCAGGATTATACATGTCGTGTAGTATAACATCAGTACCTGACCGTGTCAGGAACAACAAAGGTCGGTGTTATCCTTTCATAGTACATGTCGTGTCTGTCAGGATCACGCAGTGTAGTTTGAGCCGTGTGTTTGACCGTGTCACTAACAACAAGGGCTGGTGAAGCTTGTCCAGTACACGCCGTGTCAGGAATATACACTCTGTGTAGTCTGACCTCAGTACATGGCCGTGTCACGAACAACATGGGTCGGTGTTATCACTTCACGTACATGTCGTGTCTATCAAGAACACGCTGTGTAGTTTGAGTCCCGTGTCTGACCGTGTCACTAACAACATCGTCTAGGTGAAGCTTGTCCAGTACATGTCGTGTTTGCCTTGAACACGTTGTGTAGTCTTCAGATGTGTGGCTTAACCGTGTTGATGGACTCGGGCAGGGGAAGAGGATTCAGGTACACACCATGGTTTAGGAGGACACACCGTGTGTTTGGGGTGTTAGACAACTAGTTTGGGAAAGAGTACACAACCATGCGAGTGGCTTTAGGGAACACGCCGTGTAGTAATTTTACATGTCGTGTAGTCATGGTTTGTAAAAATGGAATTATTTATTTCTCATGTTCCCTTCTAACACCCCTTGTTTTCATTCCTTGATAATGTTTAATCTAAAAGGGTGGTTGAACCTATAGATTCAAGCCACCTAGACGTCCTAAGGTTGACCACCAGTTGTAGGGCAGTGATTAGATGCCTGATATGGCGGATCAAGGACGTCGTGTAGATCCTCCTGTTGTGCCAGCCTTGGCACCCGTAGTTATACTAGTTGCAGGTGCCAATGCATAGATTAGGGAAGATTTTATGAGGATGATGCGGATATTCTAGGGAGCTCCTCCTCCTACCCCGTCGATGGTATATTTGACACGGGTTTTCTTGCAGCATCATTCCTTCCACCTTCTCAGGGGAAGGAGGACCACAGGCTGCAGAGTCATGGATTGAAGCCACATTGACGATCTTTGAGCATCATGAGGTACCACTATAGAGGAGGGTGATGCTCGGGACCTACAGGCTCCAAGGCTCATCCAAGTGGTGGTGGGATGACATCTCTTAGTCGGGGTTCCACGAGAATATGGCTTAGGAGGAGTTCCAGTATATCTTTTATGATTACTTCTACCTAGAGACCTTGAGGGCCAATCGATCCTGGGTGTTCATGAGCCTGGAGCATGGTACTCGTTCTATGATGGAGCATTCTTCTTACTTCACGGAGCTGCAATGTTTCACGCCTATTCCAGCAAGTGATGAGTTGTTTCTGTATAAGATGTTTGAGGATGAACTTAGGTAGGAGATCCATTCCCAGGTGAACATCTTTAGGTTGACTTCCATATCCTCTATCATCAACCATGTGCTAATTATGGAGCACAATCTGAGGGATTCTGGAGCTGTGAGCCAGTGGGTTTCGACATCCATAGTTTGTGCTCTGCTAGATGATAGCAGGAAGAGCCTTAGAGAGGCTGCATGAGTAGATCAGGGTAGGTAGTATGTATCTTATAGTAGCTAGGTGGTGTGCTACCAGTGTGGGAAAAGAAAGAATACATGGCCACATTGCTCGAGAGACCCAGTGAAGCGCCGATCATGCAGAAATTTGGGTCACCTTCGGTGCTTCTATCAGATCTTCTCATCAACAACTAGTGATAGGGGTTCTTTTATGATTCCTCGTTCGGGAGAAGAACCCCCAATTTCTCACAAGATAAGGAACTAGAGCTCTTCTGGCCATTCAGCCCAAGGTGGAGGCAGTGGCCGTGGTGGCCAGTCACCTGGTTTTCAGTGACAGCAGGGTGGATTAGCTTAGAGTTGTCCAGCAGGGTCATAGGGCTGTGGTGCAGGACATACTTTTGCAGTGGAGCTAACCTAGTAGGAGAAGGATCCCAGACCCTCTACAGTTCGAGGTACTATATTAGTATCCTCAGTTTTGTCATCTTCTATTTTTGATACTGTGGCTTCCCATAGCTCCATCTCTGTTGCTGTTTTGGAGAGCCTTGGGATATGTATCGTTTCTTCTACTTATATCTTGATGTTAGACAAACCGTTGGGGACTAGGACGGCTAGTGTACGTCAGTGAAACGAGTGCCTTCTTGAGGTTTCTGGGTGTTACTTTCTATGGGACCTGTATGTCCTAGAGATGACAGGCTATGATGTCATTTTCAGGATGGACTGGTTGGTTCCCTTCTAGGTAGTCCTGAACTGTTATCACCGCAAGGTGAGCTTCATATCACTAGAAGGTGGATCTTTTCTTCATAAAGACGAGTGGGATGTATAGGAGAGTAGATTAGGACCCACTAAACATGGTCTAGGAGAAGTTACAGCCCAGATTGATAGTCTTTATCTAGATGACTAGGGGACTTCATAGATGGACATTCCTTTAATGGTGGATCATTTTAGCGACGTCTTTCGAGAGGACTTTTCAGGTTTCCCTCTGAAGCGCGAGGTTGACATCTCAATTGAGCTTGTTCCTCGAGTGGCACAATTTTCCTTTCCTCTTTATAGGACAGTTATTGATGAGTTGCAGGAACTCAAGAATTAGTTTGAGGAGTTGTAGGAAAAGGGTTTCATCCAACCTAGTACTTCTCTTTGGGGTTCGCATGTCCTGTCTATGAAGAAGGAAAACATCACCCTTAGGCTTTTTGTGGATTATCGGAAGTTGAACCAGTTGAAGGTCAGGAACAGATATCCCTTTCTGATGTTTGGTGATCTATTTGATCAGCTTAAAAGAGCCTGGGTGTTCATGAAGGATGACTTGAGGTCCAGTTATCATCATTTGTACATTAGACCATCTGATATACCTCAAACAGCCTTCCAGAGAAGGTATGGTCTATAAGAGTATATGGTTATGCCGTTCGGTTTGACGAATATGCCATTAATTTTCATGGCTCTAATAAAATGAGTGTTCCATCCATACTTGGATTACTTCATGGTGGCCTTTGTGGAAGATATCTTGGTGTACTCTCATACTCGCCACGACCATGCCACCCATATTGAGATCATTTTGAGTACACTGTGGGAGCATCAGTTATATGCTAAGCTCTCAAAGTTTCACTTTTGGGATGGACCATAATCACTTCTTAGGTCACGTTATTTCAAATACAGGAGTATTAGTAGACCCAGAGAAAGTGAGAGCTATAGTTTCTTGGGAGCAGCCGAAGAACATCTTTGAGGTGCAGAGTTTTCTCGGGATGGCTGAATAATACAAATGTTTTATACAGGACTTTTCATGCTTAGAATCACTAATAATTGGTCTGACCATGGAGGGTACGATGTTCATATGGTCATATTTATGTGGGTCAGCCATTCAAGAGTAGAAATGGAGGTTTACTTCAGCACCGTTACTAGTCTTGCTAGAGCCGGGAAAGAGCTATACTGTTTACTGTGATGCGTCAGGTATCGGGATGGGAACTGTGCTTATGTAGGGTGATGGAGTCATTGTGTACGGGTCTCAGAAGTTAAGGCCACATGAGAGGAATTACCCGACACACGATCTGGAGTTGGCAGATGTTGTTCATGCCTTACGCCGTTGGAGACACTATCTTCTGGGAGAGCACATTGTGCTTATCACTGACCACAGGAGTCTCAAGAACTTTTTCACTCAGCGTAATCTGAATTTGAGACAGTGGAGGTGGCTCGAGTACCTACAGATCTTTTATATTGAGTTTTCTATACGCATGGAAAAGGCAACTCAGTGGAATATGTGTTGAGGATAATGACTCAGATACAAGCAGTTCAAGAGGCTAGTAGTGAGTGGTAGCTTATGGATATGAACTCTGAGATGCATTTGGAGGTACGAAACAGACAAGGGTAGACTTTCCTATCTTCTATAGCTGTTACCTCTACTATTCTTGATCGAGTACGAATGAGGCAGCTATCAGATTCTGAAGGCCAAGTCCTATGGGAAAGCATGTCAGGAGAGGACCCTCTCCCTATGTGGACCATAGGCGAGGATGATTTCTTGCATTTACATTGATGCGTATGGTTTCAAACAGATATACATGAGGAGATTATGTGGGACTTTCATTTCTCAATTTGGGCAGTTCATCCTAGTGTCACCAAGATGTATCGTGATCTACACCATCTATATTGGAGGCCAGGTATGAAGAGGGACATTGTTGGGTTTGTCATGAGGTGTTCCACTTCCCATCAGGTGAAGGATGAGCATCAACAACCAGCAGGGACTTTACAGTAGTTACCCATTCCCGAGTGGAAGTGGAACGACATCATGATGGGCTTTGTGACTAGTTTACAGAGGTCTTCTTGATGGAATGACGTAGTTTGGGTTGGCATTGACAGACTCACGAAGGTTTCTCACTTCTTTCCAATGAAATAGTCCTTCGGTGTTGATGAGCTGGGGTGGTTTTACATCTGAGGGATTGTACATCTGCATGGAGTTCGACACTCCATTGTATCAAAAAGGGATGTTCATTTTACTTCTTAGGTCTGGAAGGGGCTTTCGAGGGATTTTGGTACACATGTACTTTTGAGTACAACATATCATCCCCAGAGAGATGGCCAGTCCGAGTGTACGATTCAGGTTCTTGAGGACATGCTTTAAGTATGGATTTTGGATTTTGGAGGTTCTTGGGAGAAGAGTATACCTATTGTAGAGTTTTCCTACAACAATAGTTTTCATGTCTAAGAAACCAGATCTCTTTTGAGGTATGTTTTTCCTTTTTTCTGGAGTTTTTGAGAAAAATGAATTTTCTGGAAATTTCAGAAGTACACACCGTGTACTTTATGAGTACACGCCGTGTACTCTTTCCCCGGCTCGAAGCCATGTGCTGTCCGGGTCCGGGCCACACACATGGTGTTTAAGGCTGAGGTGGAGTCCGGTTATTTCGGAGTATGGAAAATTTGAAGTACAGGTTGTGTACTCCAAAAGTACACGCCGTGTACTTTCTTTTTTTTCATTAAACGGACCGAGGTCATGTCTAACCCCCATATCCGTCTTCTTCTTAAGGTTTCGACCGTCTGGGAGCGACCGTACGACCGGATCTTCAACGGATTCCCACCTCGCCATCCGTTCTCTGATTCGAGCACGGTCAGTTATGTTGGAATCCTAGCGGTGAGTCCTTCCTTCTGCTTTATCCTTGTTTCTTGATTCCTCCTGGTTTCCATGTTATCGTGGGATGAACGTTTTGTGCGTTTTCTCATATCTACGTTGTTCTAAGGGGAATCTATCATCGAGGTTCACGTATACCGATCTCCTCGGATTGAGGTAGGTGGTTTGTGACTTTCGGTAGAAAGTTGATGAATATTATGTGCAAATTCCACCCATACCTTTGAATGTGGTATTGCGTGTTTCCTGTTTTTCCCTTGCTGCTTGCCGGATTTGCTTGATTGCTTTAGTAGAGGTTATTACTTGTGATTAGAGTATTTTGTTTGTGCTTAGTTTGCTTTTCCATGCCTAGATGTAGGATTTTGGACTGTTGGTTTAGTATTTCTGTTGAGACTTAGTTGATAGCCAAGTAGTTCTTGAGGTTTACTTGGACGATATGCACGCGCTGAGCATGGTTAGTTATACTCAGGACGGTGAGAACCTAGAGTAGTAGACCAAAGGGAGAATTGACGGAAGGGCTTCTCCAGAGTCTCTTTTTAATCACGACGCGAGACCAAGGAGAGTATTGACGGAAGGGCTTCTCTAGAGTGTCTTTAACTACGACGCGGGCCACATGGGGAATTGACTTTGAGTGCTTACCCAGAGATCCTTTTGCACGATACGAGACTATATGGGGAATTGATGGTGAGTTCTTCCCCAAAGAGTCTGCTTAATTACGTAGCTGAACCAGAGGGGTGAGACTATGTGTGCCTCCCAGAGGGTTACTAGTACTTAGAGGTTGAACCGTAGGGGTTAGACTGTGAGAGCTACCCAGAGGGTTACCTGTTTTTCTCTTTTGTTGCTGGCTGCTTACTTGTGTGTTATGCTTGTTAGAACTGTGGATTGAAGCTGGTGTGATTTTCTGTTTACTGCTTCTTGTTTTAGTACTTCCATGTATTCTTTGACTGTTAAGCACCGATCTTTGGGTGGTTGCCTACTGGGATTGTATCTCACACCCTTTTTGGGCTATGCTTTTGGGCCCAAGCAGACTATGTTGCTGCAGGTATAGATAAGGGCAAGCGCCCTTCTACTTCAGGATCTTAACTGCACCAGGAGAAGGGGAGCATGGGACCGAGCCGTGGCTCGCGATGCTGAGGAGCTTATTTTGTTTTTCTTTTTCACTTGGTTTCAGTTGTATTTCAGCACATTGTTGTGTTTTCTGTTTTCCTTAAATACTTATACCTGCTGCATCATTTTCATTATAGTGATATCTCTGCATTGCTTCCGTCGTTTGGTTTCTATTGTTGTGCCTGTTGTTTACTGCTTCCGTTGTTTATTGTTGTTTTCTTACCTTGTATATCTTACCGAATGAGGGCATAGATTCCTCACCGGCTCACCAAGGCCCTCGCTGCTAGTCAGCAGTCTCTGGCATTCGGGGAAACGCGCTTGAGGTCATGTGGCGAACCGGGTACGGGGCACCAGTGGAGTGGCTCCGGACTCGGGTCGTTACAATGTGGTATCAGATAAGTTATTTTCTCTTGCTTTACTGTTTGGAGACTTTATCAAGGGATAGGGAGGATTTGGTACTTAGTATTAAGTTGTGCCAGGGAGTAGCTAACCCATGTATAGGAAAAAACCATTCTACCATGTTAATTGAAGTTTTCCTAGTTTTTAGATTTTATGGTTGGTATGTTTTCACCTAGTGTGATTCGTATGAGTTGTGTGTGGTTATTGTTTTGATATTTTGGTTCTATTTCTATCGCAACCCAATGAGATAAGGGCATTCCATCTCATGCATCATATAGGCACTTGTAGAAGTCACATGTCATGCATTCTTGCCATGCCATCTGGGATGCATTAGCGATTGCATGCTGTTGTGATAGACTTTGTGTAGATTATACATGATGCTGTGATACTTGCTTGATAGATTCTATGCTGCTATGTTAGAAAACTGTTGTTCTGTTTCTTGCATAAAATGAATGCCAAATTTTGGTTCTTGAGGTTTTATGGGACCTCACAGATCGGAAATTTGCATCCTTTCCCTTGTTTTTACTGTTTCTGGAATTCTGCGCAGTTTCTGAGCTACTGCCCAAAAAAACCAGAATACACGGTGTGTACATTTTAGATACACGCAGTGTAGTTTTCAGGCCATGTCACTAACCGTGTGAGTAGAACATGGTGTCATGAGAGTAACTTTGGGAACATTCCATGTACCAATGGTACACACCATGTGATTTTGGAGCAATGTACCTGGTCGTGTCACTAACAACACGGGTCGGGGAAGCTCGGGTAGAACACGCCGTGTCCATAGGGAACACGCCGTGTAGTCCTGTCTAGGTACCCGGCCGTGTCATGACCAACACGGTCCGGCGTGACCTTCCTTTCCACACGCTGTGTTTGTTCGGAGCACGCAGTGTAAGGTCTGGCCATGTAGACGGCTGTGCACTGAACAACACGGACCGCCGGAGCCTTGTCTATTGTACACCATGTTGGATTCGAACACGCCATGTAGTCCAGGGATGAGACAGACCGTGTGGGTTAGCCATGTAAGGAGACTCGGGCAGGGGAATAGTTTTCAAGTACACGCCATGTGTGGTTGTTAACACGCCATGTAGTTTGAGGTGTACACGACTTGTAGCGCAGAATTACATGCCCACGTCAGTGGCTTAAGTAGACACGCCGTGTAGTTTTATACACGTCGTGTAGTCGTGTTTTCCAATCTTGTGTGTTTTTCTCCCCTATTCCCGTTTGAGCTCTTGTTTTCTCGGTCCTTGTTTTCCTGATCTAAGGTGTGATTTTTATCTTTCAGTGGTATGCCTCCGAGACGACCTCTGGTCATATGTCTGTCGTCAGGCAGTGATCAGATGCCAGATAGGGTTGATCAAGGACTTCCTGTCGATCCCCCAGCTGAGCCTGCCTTGGCACCAGTTGTTGTACCAGTCACGGGCGCTGATGCACAGTTCAGGGAAGGTTTCATGAAGATTATTCAGGCCTTCCAAGGAGAACCACCTCCTGCCTCGTCTATGGAAGACTTGACGTGGGTTTTCCAGTAGCAACATCCTATCACGTTCTCGGGGGAGGGAGGACCTCAGGCTGCAGAGTCATAGATGGAAGCCATGCTGACTATCTTCGAGCATCTGGAGATGCCTCCAGAGAGGCGGGTCAAGCTCGCCACCTACATGCTCCGAGACTCTGCCAAGAGGTTGTGGGACGTGATCTCACAGGCAGGTCAACAACAGGCTATAACTTAGGAGGAGTTCTAGTGCGTGTTCTACGACTACTTCTACCCGGAGACCCTGAGGGCCGATCGAGCCCGGGAGATCATGAGATTAGAGTAGGGTACTCTATCTGTCATGGAGTATTCCTCCCGTTTCACTGAGCTGTAGCATTTTTCACCCCATCAGGATGGGAGTGGGGTGTTCTTGGTGAGGAAGTTTGAGGGTGGACTCAGGCGGGAGATCTGATCGCAGGTGAACATCTTCCAGCTGACATCCATTACTTCCGTCGTCAATCATGCATTGATTGAGGAACGGAATCTGAGAGACTCTGGAGCTGCGATCCAGGGCGGTTCTGCTTCCAAAGCTAGCTTCCCTTTGGATGACAGCAAGAAGAACCATAGGGAGCCTACGTGTGGTGATGCAAGGAAGCGGGACACATCATCAGCCAGCCATGTGACATGCTACCAGTGTGGCCGGACATGGCACATGAGGCCACAGTTCGAGAGAGACCCCATGGAGTGCTGATCTTGTGGCAAGATGGGTCACATTTAACGTTTCAGCTAGGATTTCTCACCAGCAGCAGGTTATTGGGGTTCTTCCATAACTCCTCGTTCAGGTGCAGCACCGCTAGTTTCTCACCAGTCGGGGAACTGGAGTTCTTCTGGCTATTCGGGCCAAGGTGGAGGTCGAGGCCATGGCGGTCAGCCACCAGTTCCTCAGCACCAGCAGGGCGGTTCAGCTCAGTGTGGTCAGCCTGGGGCGCAGGGCCGCGGTGCAGGCCAGTCTTTCGCCGTGGAGCATACTTATCATGAGCAGGATCCCGAACCTTCTACAGTTCGAGGTACAGTTTTAGTAGCCTCAGTTTTATCTTTAGTCCTTTTCAATACTAGTGCTACGCATAGATTTATCTCTATTGTTTTTGTGGAGAGCCTTGGACTCTGCATCTTTTCGTCTGCAGACTCGTTGACACTAGACACACCCTTGTGGACAAGGACATCTAGTGTACGCCAGTGTAGAGAGTGCCCTCTCGAGGTTGCAGGGTATCACTTCTTATGGGATCTCTATGTCCTAGAGATGACAGGCTATGATGTCATCCTTGGCATGGACTGGTTGATTCCCTTCCGGGCAGTCATCGACTATTATCGCCACAGAGTGAGTTTCATTTCACCAGAGGGTGAATATTTTCTACATAGAGGCGAATGGGACGTTCGGGTGAGTCGGCCGGGACTTGAATATCTTGGGCTAGGAGGGGTGACATCCTAGATTTGTATTCTTTATCTGGATGATCAGGGGACTCCACAGTTGGACTTTCCTCCAGTGGTGGATCGCTTCAGGGATGTCATTCCAGGGGACTTTTTGGGGTTTCCTCTGGAGCGTGAGGTATAATTCTCTATTGAGCTCATTCTAGGAGCGGAACCTGTGTCCATTCCTCCATATAGGATGGCCACACCTAAGTTGTAGGAGCTCAAGAAGCAGTTGGAGGAGCTACAGGATTAGGGTTTCATTCAACCCAGTACTTATCCTTGGGGTTCGCCTGTTCTGTTTGCAAAGAAGGAAGACGGTACCCTTCGGATTTGTGTGGATTATCGGAAGCTAAACCAATTGATGGTCAAGAACCGATATCCCTTGTTGCGGATCAATGACCTTTTCGATCAGCTTTGAGGGGCCCGGGTGTTCTCGAAGATCGACTTGAGGTCTGGTTATCATCATTTGCGTGTTAGACCATCAGATATACCTCTGACATCCTTCAAGAGCATGTATGGTCTATATGAGTATACATTCATTCCGTTCAGCCTCACGAACGCGCCTGCAGTTTTCATGGCACGGATGAACCGAGTTTTCCATCCGTACTTGGACTCCTTTGTCGTGGTCTTCGTGGATGATATCTTGGTGTACTCTCACACTCGACATGACCATGCCACACATCTTGAGATCGTTCTGAGTACACAGAGAGAGCATCAGATTTATGCTAAACTCTCGAAGTGCCACTTCTGGATGGATCGGATTCACTTCTTGGGTCACATCATCTCAGAGGCAGGAGTATTAGTGGACCCAGAGAATGTGAGAGCTATAGTTTCCTGGGAGCTTCCAAAGAATGTGTTTGAGATACAGAGTTTCCTAGGGTTTTTTGGATACTACAGATGCTTCATTCAGGACTTTTCTCGTCTAGCAGCACCTTTGATAGGCCTGACCAAGAAGGGGGCGAAGTTCTTATGGTCAGATCCTTGTGCGTCAGCCTTGCAGGAGCTGAAAGGGAGGTTGACGTCAGCACCGATACTAGTCTTTCCAGAGCCAGGCAGGAGCTACATTGTTTACTGTGATGCTTCGGGAATCGGGCTGGGAGCTGTTCTTATGCAGGGAGATGGAGTCGTTGCGTATGGGTCTCGGCAGTTGAGGCCACATGAGAGGAACTACCCTACGCACGATCTGGAGTTGGTAGCTGTTGTTCATGCCTTGCGCTGTTGGAGACACTATCCTCTGGGAGAGCACTTTGTGGTTTTCACTGACCAAAAGAGTCTCAAGTATATCTTCACACAGCGTGATCTGAATCAGAGTCAGCGCAGGTGGGTCGAGTACCATCAGTCTTTTGACTTCGAGCTCGCCTATACGCCGGGAAAGGACAACGCCGTGGTAGACACGTTGAGCAGGAGAACTAAGATTCAGGCAGTTTAGGGGGCCAGTAGTGAGTGTCAACTAATGGATCTGTTCTCTGAGATGCATCTAGAGGTGCACGAAAAACGGGGACATACTTTTATATCTTCTGTAGCTGTTACCTCCACCTACTTGATCAGGTACGGATGAGGCATCTATCAGACTGAGAAGGATTAGTCCTGTAGGAGAGTGTGTCAGGAGGGGACCCTCTTCCTGGATGGAAAGTGGGTGAGGATGAGATCTTGCGCTTCTAGGGACGCGTATGGGTGCTATCAGACATACGCGAGGAGCTGATGCGGGATTTCCGCTCCTCTTTTTAGGAAGTTCATCCTGGAATCACCAAGATGTATCGGGACCTTCATCGCCAATACTGGTGGCCTGGTATGAAGAAGGATGTTGCTGATTTTGTCTTGAGATGTTCTACTTGTCAGCAGGTGAAAGCAGAGCTTCAGCGACTAGCAGGCCTTTTACAGTAGTTACCCATTCAGAGAGGAACTGGAACGATGTTGTGATGGACTTCATGATCAGGTTGCCGAGATCACCTCGAGGGAACGATGCTGTTTGGGTTGTCGTCGACAAACTTACAAAGGTTTCTCACTTCATGCCGATCAAGGAGACCTTCAGTGTTGATGATCTGAGACGACTTTACATCAGAGAGATCGTTTGTCTGAATGGTGTTCTGTGATCTATTGTTTCAGATAGAGATGAGCTCTTTACCTCTCGGTTCTGGCAGGGACTTCAGAAGGCCTTGGGTACAATGGTACTTTTGAGTACAACTTACCATCCCCAGACTGACGGCCAGTCCGAGCGCATGATCTAGGTGCTTGAGGATATGCTCTGAGCTCGCATCCTTGACTATGGAGGTTCTTGGGAGAAGCATATTCCTCTAGTGGAGTTTGCCTATAACAACAGTTTCTAGGAGACCAATTTAGATGGCGCTATATGAGTCTTTGTACGGTAGGCCATGCTGATCACCCTTATGCTGGCATGAGGCAGGAGAGGTAGCTTTTCTAGGACCTCATCTTGTTCAAGAGACTTCAGAGAAGATAGAGCTGATTCAGAAGAAGATGGCTATAGCGCTGCCTCGATATAAGTCTTATGCTGATCAGCGGAGACGAGCTTTGGAGTTCAAGGTCGGTGATCAGCTTTTCCTATGTGTCACATCGAGGTTGGGGCACAAGAGGATTCAGAAGCAGGGTAAGCTTTCACCGCGGTACGTCGGGCCGTTTGAGGTCTTGGAGATAGTGGGGCTGGTTGCCAATCGGTTGCAGCTACCTCAGAGGTATCCGGCCATTGACGACGTCTTCCACGTCTCTCAGCTCTGACGCTGCTGTTCAGACCCGTCTCACGTCTTTCAGCCCGAGGAAGTCGAGCTTGAAGTAGATGCGTTGTTCGAGGAGCATCCTATCCGGATTGTAGATCATAGTACAAAGGTTCTCTGTGTGGGGTCTGTTCCTCTGGTACGAGTGCTATGGCAACACGGACGAGTACATGACGTGACCTGGGAGAGGGAGGATGATGTACGATCGTAGTGTCCAGAGCTGTTCGGGGTTTCTCCTTCTCCGCCTCGTTAGGGAAATTCTGGGACGAATTTCATTAAGTGGGGAATTTTGTAAGAACACAGATCTCTTTTCAAGTATTTTTTCCCTTTTTCTGGAGTTTTTGAGAAAAATGAATTTTCTTAAAATTTCAAAAGTACACGGCGTGTAATTTCTGAGTACACGCCGTGTACTCTTTCCCCGACTCGAAGTCGTGTGCTGGTTGTGTCCGGGCCACACACATGGTGTGTAAGGCTGAGGTGGAGGCCGGTTATTTCGGAGTATGGAAAATTTGAAGTACACGGCGTGTAATCCAAAACTACACACCGTGTACTTTGTTTTTTTTTCATTAAACGGACCAGGGTCGCGTCTAACCCCCATATCTATCTTCTTCTTCAGGTTTCGACCATCCGGGAGTGACCGTACAGCCGGATCTTCGACGGATTCCCGCCTCGCCGTCCGTTCTCCGATTCGAGCACGGTCAGTTGCATTGGAATCGCACCGGTGAGTTCTTCCTTCTTCTTTAGTCTTGTTTCTTGATTCCGCCTGGTTTCCATGTAATCGCGGGATGAACGTTTTGTGCCTTTTCTCATATCTACATTATTCTAAGGGGAATCTGTTGTTGAGGTTCACGTATATTGATCTCCTCGGATCGAGGTAGGTGGTTTGTGCCTTTCAGTAGAAAGTTGATAAATATTATGTGCAAATTCCACCAATACCCTTAAACGGGGTATTGCGTGTTTCCTGTTTTTCCCTTGCTGCTTCCTTGCTTTGCTTGATTTCTTTAGTAGAGGTTATTGCTTGTGATTAGAGTAATTTATTTGTGCTCAGTTTTCTTTTCCATGCTTAGTTTTAGGATTTTGTACTGTTGTTTTAGTATTGCTGTTGTGCCTCAGTTGATAGCCAAGTAGTTCTTGAGGTTTACTTGGACGATATGCACGCACTGAGCATGGTTAGTTATACTCAAGACTGTGAGAACCTAGAGTAGTAGACGAAAGAGAGAATTGACGGAAGGGCTTCTCCAGAGTGTCTTTTTAATCACGACATGAGACCAAGGGGAGAATTGACGGAAGGGCTTCTCCAGAGTGTCTTTAACTACGACACGGGCCACATGGGGAATTGACGTTGAGTTCTTCCCCAGAGAGTCTGCTTAATTACGTAGCTGAACCAGAGGGGTGAGAGTGTGTGTGTGCCTCCCAGAGGGTTGCTAGTACTTAGAGGTCGAACCGTAGGGGTTAGACTATGAGAGATACCCAGAGGGTTACCTGTTTTTCTCTTTTGTTGTTGGCTTCTTACATGTATTCTATGCTTATTAGAACTGTGGATTGTATCTGGTTGTGATTTTCTATTTACTACTTCTTGTTTTAGTACTGTCATGTATTCTTTGACTGTTAGGCACAGATATTTGGGTGGTTGCCTACTGGGATTGTATCTCACACCCTGTTTGGGCTAGATTTTGGGCCCAAGCAGACTATGTTGCTGCAGTTATAGATAAGGGAAAGCACCCTTCTACTTCAGGATCTTGACTGCACCAGGAGCAGGGGAGCATGGGACCGAGCCGTGGCTCGTGATTCTGAGGAGCTTATTTTTTTTTCTTTCGCACTTGGTTTTAGTTGTATTTCAGCACGTTGTTGTGTTTGCTGTTTTCCTTAAATACTTGTACCTGCTGCATCATTTTCATCATAGTGATATCTCTACATTGCTTCCGTCATTTGGTTTCTGTTGTTTTGCCTGTTTTTTTCAGCTTCCGCTGTTTATTGTTGTTTTCATACCTTGTATATCTTACCGAATGAGGGCATATATTCCCCACCGACTCACTAAGGCCCTCGCTGCTAGTTGGCAGCCTCTGGCGTTCGGGGAAACACGCGTGAGGTCATGTGTTGAACCGGGTACGGGGAACCAGTGGAGGGGCTCCAGTCTCGGGACATTACATTAAGAAACTATCTAGATGTAACCTTAAGAGGCTTTGTACGATAGGCCATTCCGATCACCTTTATGTTGGCTGGAGGCCGGAGAGGTAGCCTTGCTGGGACCTCATAATGTTCAGGAGACCATATAGAAGATATAGTTGATTCGGAAGAGGATGGATACTCTACAGTCTCGTCAGAAGTCTTATGATGATTAGCAGATATGACCTCTAGAGTTCGATGTCAGGGATCATGGTTTCATATGTTTCACACCACGATTGGGACATAAGTGGATTAAAAGGTAGGTTAAGCTTTCTCCACGGTACGTTTATCTATTTGAGGTGTTGGAGAGAGTTGGGTCGGTGGACTATCTGTTGTGGTTACCTTAGAGGTACTGGGATATGCACGATGTTTTTCACTTCTCTCAACTCTGACATTACATTTCAGGCTCGTCTCATGTCTTTCAACCCGATGAGGTTGAGCTCGAAGTGGATGAATCATTTGAAGAGCATCCTATCTGGATTTTTGATTGTAGTTCAAAGGTTCTATGTGGCCAGTCTATTCCTTTGGTACGAGTGCTATGGCAGCACAGGAGGGTACATGATGAGACTTGGGAGAGTGAGGCCGATGTACAAGCATAGTGGTCGGAGCTGTTCGGGGTATCTTCTTCTACGCTGTTCTAGGGAAATTCAGGGATGGATTTCGTTAAGGGGGTAATTTTGTAAAAACCGGGACCTTACATTCAGGTATGTTTTTTTTCTGATGTTTTTGAGAAAAAGAGAGTTTCTGGAAATTTTTCAAGTACATGCGGTGTACTTCATTTTTGAAGGAGGTCGTGTTCTGGTCGTGTCATGGCCACACACACAATCATGTGGGGTGACGTGGAGGCCACCTAAAGCATAGTACAGAAACAGTAAGTACACGCAGTGTACTCCAAAAGTACACTCCATGTATTTTGTTTCATTAGACACACTAGGGTCACGTCCAACAAACATAACCATATTTATTTATGTCTCGTTCTTATGAGATAACCCGTACGACCACAGATCGTTAATGAACCCATGATCCTCCATCCTTTCTCTGAATCGAGCTTCGTTTGTTGCATTGGAATCACATCTATGAATTATCTCTTCTCCTAGAGCATCGGTTACCAATTTCTCCTCTTTCATGAGATATCGTGGGTTGAGAGTTTTGCGAGTTTTTTAGATCTATGGTGTTACAAGGAGATTCAAGCCTCTTGATTCATGTATATTAATCTCTTAACCCCGAGGTAGGTGGTTTGTGACTTTCTATCTGAATTCATTGAGTATTATGTGAAAATTCCACCAATACCCTTGAACAGGGTATTACGTGTTTACCATTTACCCCTGTTGTTTTCCTACCATAATTGTATGCCTGTGTAGAGGTAAATGGGTATGAATTGGGTTGATTTATATTATTTGGATATGTTTTTCCCATGAATTGTTCTTTTTTCGATCGTTTGGTCCTGTTTAGCCTTTGGCTGCCTTGCCTGTTTTCCATGCCTATTGTTGTATGGTGGAGAGTTGAATTCTGACATGATTATTATGATGTAGAATTTTTAGCCACGTAGTTCTATAGGTCTACTTTGGAAATATTACATTTCTATGAACGTTGAACTACACATGGCCATGAGAACCTAGTGTAGTAGGCTATATGGGGGGATTGACTGAGTGAGCATCCTCAGAGAGCCTAGAACCACCTGGGGCTATAAGGTGAATTGACCGAGTGAGATTCCTCAGGGAGTCCTTAATTATTTTATACTATAATGGGATTGACTACGTTAGCTTCTTCAGAGAGTGTTTGTTTGAATTTAATGACTTGGGATATAAAGGGAATTGACTGAGTGAGCTTCCTCAGAGAGTCCTAGACCTCATGGCTATAATGGGAATTGACATGTAAGAATCCTTAGAGAGTCCATGACTACCTTATACTATGTGGGGAATGGACTGTGTGAGCTTCCTGAGAGAGTCTTTCTCTACCTAGACTATATGGGGAATGGACTGTGTGAGCTTCCTTAGAGAGTCTTTCTTTACCATTGACTATGAGGGCATAGACTATGAGAGCTTCCTCCGAGATTCGTATTAAATTCCTATGAATTAACTATAGGGTTTGGGCTCTGTGTACTACATAGAGGTTTTTTTACTTATTAGATAGTACCATAGGGGGTGTATTTGAGTACTTTCAAGAGGGTTACCTATTTGAGATTTAGCTTTGTTTCACTGCTGCTTGATATGGAACTGTGGATTATTTACTACTGAGCACTTTCTTGTTTACTGTTTTCTATAATTTTACCTGCCATTTATTCACTGACTATTAGTCACAGATCTTCAGGTGGGATTCTACTGGGATTTAGTCTCACACCCTGTTTGGGTCATGCTTTGTGGCCAAATAGATTATATTGTTACAGTTATAGATAACGGCAAGTGCCCTTCTACTTCAGGTACTTGATTGCTGTGGAGATGGAGAGAAAGGGACCAAGCTATGGCTTGTGATGCTGAGGAGCTGTTATTTCATTACTTTTTTTACTTGGTTTTTCACTATTTGTATTTCCAGGATTGTGACTTGTTTGGCTGATTTTCTAGACATATGTATCAGGTATCATTTATATATATCTTCTCCAGGTGTTTTATTATTCCAGTCTTCTGCTGCTTACTGTTGTTGGATATTTATGGCTTCCGCTATTGTATGTATTTGTTTACTTCCACTATGCACTCTGCCAATGAGGGCATAGTTTTCCCAAAATCACACCAAAGGTCCTCACTACTAGTCGGCAGCCTCTGGAATTTGGGGAAATGCGCTTCAGGCCATTTGACGAACTGGGTATGGGGCGCCTCTAGGTGGCTTCCGGAACCGGGACGTTATATAACCTATATGAAAAATAGGGTATCCACAATGGACTCCAAGGGTTGTCCCTCCTATTGGCATAAAATAGTTGTCTTATTTGAGCAGTGACCCACTACTTCTAGAAGAACTGCACTCTCTCAGATGTCTCTTGTACCATACACAAAACCACAACTACTTCATCACCCACCTCGTGCCAACATAGTAGTGGGAGACATGACTGATGTGATCTCCCGACCTAGATGTCACAAAAATGGTTCCCCAAGCTAGTTGGTTATAAGGACTCAAGCGTACCTTCCGTATTTCAGAGGTTGTTTACTAGAAGAGGGAGCCTAGGGTGTGAATGTGCGATGACTATTCCATCATATTAGAGTAATAAAATAGCAGAAATAACTATCTATTATACACATCAATAAATAAAAAGAGTGTGGAATAAAATAAATAAACTGAAATTAAACATGCTATAATATTATATAAAAAATATATATGATTCCAAATTGATATGACACACATACAATATCGGTCACCCACTGGGATGACCATACAAATATAAGAGTAAAAAAGAATCTGAAATAAAGGTATGGTTCTCTACTACTAACATCGATCCAGACCACATACCCAGTCTCTAGACACTATCGAACTACCATAGCCTGATCTGTAGAACACACATAAGAATCTCTACTTAAACATGAATCTTTGGGCCTTAATCTTATCCACAACAGAACTATGATCAAGTAGATATAAGGTCTACACATACACTAAGTTGCATGTGCAAGGGTGATAAATAATATCAGCAGGCCACCCCAATGAGGATCCTATAAAAACACTGTTATAAGTGTATGGAAAATCAAATGTGATCAGCCTATCCGAGGCACAACTAAAAATATATGTAAAACCAAACATGAAACCATAGTCAAACCTCAGGTCTGTAATCCTATCTAATTTGGAAGATACCACCATGGATTTCCATATCTATATTTATATACATAATAGTCACATACCTATACATATATACCAAAATATAAATATTCAAGAGTAATAGAATGAAATAACCTAAAACTAATCAGCATTCAATCATTGGGTCTATAATCCCAATCACTTGACATAATTTGTGAGGGCATTGATCTGGATGTCGTACCACTCAATCTGTGTATCATTAAGTCAATCATTTTGTCTGTAATCCCATTTCGCATATACCTACTTTTGATAATGCCAGAAATATCTTTGAGAATGATATGTCACCATAGTGGGATACTCCTCCTATACTGGGGTTCACCCTTACTTGCCTCCAATCACTATAACAATGGATTGTAGAGAATTACATCCAGAAATTCTGTAAATGGTCACTGAGCTAGATGCCATTCTGCCAATGATATGTAATTATAGTACAATTTCTAAGCTCTAGGTCTCAGCCCATAGGCAATCATCACATTTATAACTCCAATAATCCATAAGGATATGATCCTTAGGAAACCTATTAGAAAAATTCACTGTTGAGATTCCATGAACCACCGATTGAGTCACTAATAAGGAATACTATAATCATACCTACCATCTAGAATATAATAATCATTCTAGGTATCCAACAGTGTGAGATTCCATGCAGCACACCATGGTAAAGTAACCAGCTAGAGAGAGAATAATCATCCCTATACCTAGGAAGATCGTAATTTTCTATGAGTAAAAATAGATCAAGTTGAGCCTAAGAATCAATGTCGCATTTCAAACTGAGGATAGAGGAATCATCCTCATCACTCAGGGGGCATAGTAATCCATGAGTATCATTTCTAATGACCCCATTCTCGTATATCATTAGTATAAGGCTTAATATCCAGATTCCACGAAACACCTATAGAAATCAAAATAATATACTAATCAGACATATAGACTCAATATTCTAATCCCTTTTAGTACCTATGGTTATACTAGTAAATATTAGCAATAACATGGCTCAAAATTTGGATCCTAGGAAATCATGTCTAGGAATCCAAAAAAGCAAGAAGGATCCTAAAAGAATATCTGGGAATCCCACAATAAAGAAAGAGACCACGCATTAGGATCAACATCCACCAACTAGGAAGCACCTCTAGTAACATTTCTCCACCAGAAATAAACTAGTGAATGTGTAAACAGTAGAGTGAGGGTGGTTGAATGCCTAAACCCCACACTACTTATGTTTCCCCAAGGGCTTACAAGTTCGTCAATGGTTATAAGGGGACACATGATACCATCTCTTCCCAAACCTGATATAACATCTCAGGGTCGGTCAAATAATGTGCACCCACGGGTTCCATTAAGTTATAGAGTATCGAATAATAACTATTAGGGGGGGTTGAATCAGTTTTTCACTTTCATAAGTTTAAATTATTGTCAAAACCTAACCCCTGTAACTTATTAAGATTTATATACTTATCAAATTTTTGTAAATACTCATGCATCCAATAGCTAGAAAGAAAGTAAATCACTCAATATTTAAAAGGTTTATCCACAGTGTGATAACCTACATCCTTTCTATATCCACTTCTGTGGGCCTATAGAAATCAACTATTAAGAAAAGTGAATACAACTTATGACAACTCCCATTAGAGACCTTCTATCTCTTGATAGGAATGATTATATTTAATCCCATCAATTTATAATACTTTCTTACCAGAAAATTGAGTGAAATAAAAGAATAAATACTTTGTTGAATCTGATCCATAATTACTAAGTCTAAATCCTCAATCCGATTTTGATGGATCAGATTATCTCTATATGATAATGCCATATTCTAGATCTGATTTTCTCAATTCAATGATACTAGATCTGATTATCTCAAAACAATGATGTTGGATCTGATTTATTGAATACAATAAATATGGATATGATTTCATAAATAAGATAACTATGGATCTGACTTCTTAAATATGATAATACTGGATCTGATTCTCTGAATATAATGAACTCACTCCAAATCTGCAAAACTCAAACATTGATAGAAGTATCAATTAAAAACTTCTTCAATCAGATGAGAACATTCAATTTTATATTCTCTAGTGCTCCATATTATCTTCCTGTGTGAAATTTAGAAATGGATGAATGATCTGATGAAGTATTTATATGTGACTTAGAAAGAAAAGTCGAGAAACTTTGAAACTTTTCTCACTTCCTCAAATCTCAAAATATCTAAAAATATTTCACAGTTAAAACATCAGTTTTTTACTTCTTCAAACCTCTTTAGATTTCTTTATGATTTACGTAAAATTAATATTCAGGTTTGACCACTTCAATTCATCAAAACATTCTCAGCTCATTACAATCTATTTCATTCTCATATTTATTATGATCTATTTTTTTATTAGATTATTATGATATTTTTTTTCTTAGATACAATATGATCTGTTTTTTTCTTATCTTTGTTACATTATTTTTATTATTCATCTTCTTTATGATATGTTTCCTTCTCATCTTCATTATGATATTTTCATTTCTCAACTTCATTACCATATGTTTCTTTCTTAGACTCATTGTGATCTTTTCCTTTCTCATCTCATTAGGATATTTTTCTTTATCATCAAATTATGATCTTTTACTTTATTATCTTTTTATTTCTTTTCTTTTCTTTTTCAGCTTCATTGTGATGAAATACCCCTTATGATAAAATTATCATTATGATGGAATTTTTCATTATGATGAAATTCACATTATGATGTAATTCTTAACTCTACATATTTGAATTACTTCAAACCTCTCCAACATTTATTCAAAAAAAATTATCTTGAATGTTTTCATGATTTATGAGAACATCTTGATCAACAAAGCATTGTATGATTCTGTTTTAGAATGTTATGACTACTTTCTAACACATGACTTCACTTTATTCTTTTAAAACTCTTTAGTGTCTTAATTCTTTTTATGATTTTTGTTGATTTCAATTATTTTAAATGTCATAATGATGGAACTGAATATGATTCAACCTATATGGTACTTCCTAGTCAGATTTTTATGAATACAAAAAATCAAATTTCCCTCCTTTTGTTTGGATATGATCTTTTAGAATTATTTATAGATACCTCATTATGATGAATCTAAATACAATTCCTAGAAAACAAAAAAATTCTAATACAAAATTATTTAGTCGTCATAAAATACAAAAGGTTGTTAAAAAACACAACAAAGGTTCTTCAATATCCCCCTTTGGATTTTTTGACAACCATCATTAACAAATTTTTAAACTCCCAAAATTTTCAAAACTCATATTTTGTAAACATCTCATGTTTTTTTGGATTTTATCAAAACATAGAATTTCTCCGAAGAGAGTGTCCTGACAACACACTACTGGATAAATTATTTTTTAGGGAATTCCATCCCTTGGTTGAAAGATGATTTTTCCAGGAATAGATAAAATCTCCTCAATTTTCATTTCACAATTTCATTATTACTTCCACATTATTTTTTTGTCACTTTATTTTTATCTCACTTTTATTTTTGTCTCCCACATTATATGATAATCACAACCTCAGATTTATAATAAAATGATAATTAAAAACTTCTTAAAAAGTAAAAAGGTTGTTTACTATTCCACTCCCCATTGTAAACATAATACAAATCACTGTGGGGGTTACTTTATTATGTTATTTATGAAGACATGTGGGAGGATGAACATGAAGTCATTGCCTCAATTCCACAAAACATTATTTCACTATTGATTTTTTAATGATATCAGTAATCTAATAATTTGTTGAAATGTATTCCCTCAAAATATATTTAGAAGAAACGATCTATTTTCTAAAGAGAAACTTGGTATCGATGTGTTTTGATCTTAAATATTGGATAGGATTTATAGAAAGATCAATTTCACTCTGATGATCACAAAGTATGTTCAATGGTTTTGAAACATTTACTTTCAAATATTTCATATGAACCATCATCCACAACATTTCTGTACAATATTGAGTGGTTCTAACATATTTTGATTTATCTATGCTCAAAGTTACTAATTTTTTTTCTTATTATTCTAGCTCACACAATATTAAACCAAGAAAAATGTCTATCCTTAAGTTGATTTTCTATAATTAAAATCTCCAATATAATAGGCATCAATATTACTATAAAACATCATTTAACTATTTATTTTATATAACAATCCATGTGAGGTTTTTCCTTTTACATATCCCAAAATTATTTTTTCTTCCAACATATGTGATTATTTCAGATTACTTAGATACCTAGTACACAAAGTTACAACATAAATAGTATCAGGTCAAGAGGCTGTAAGGAAAACAAGAATTATTATTATCTTCCGGAAGTATTTCTGATTCACACATATTCTAGACTCATCTGTACTCAACATTTTTCTCGCTAAAATAGGATTTGAAACTTCTTTGGATTATGTCATCCCAATTTTTTTTTTACAATTCTCTGCAATACTTTTTATAGGATAAGGAAACGTACTATTTTTGAACTTGCAATCCAAGGAAGAAAGTTAATTCTCCCAACATTGAAATTTCAAAGTTCTTCTTCATTTCCTCAACAATTTTTTATAGACATATTATCTATCTATATAAAAAATTATATCATCTAAATAAAAAATTAAAATTAGAGCACTAAAGTCAACATCTTTTACAAAAAACATTTTTATCAATTTTTCCTTTAGAAAAGTTCAACATTCTCAAAAAATATTAAAGATTAAAATACAATTCACAGGGTTCTTGTTTTATCCCATACAAATATTTCTTCAATTTAAAAACATTTTTTTCATACTCATAAAGTAAAAACCCACAAGTTTGTTCAATGTAAAATTCTTCCTCAAACTCACCTTTATGAAAGCTGACTTCACATCCATATGATAAAATTTTTAATTATAATGTGGGGCTACTGAAATAAATATTCTAACAGTTATTAATATTTTAACTGGGGAAAACTTTTCTTAAAAATCCACACATTACATCTGTGCATAGATATTAAAAATAAGTATGTCTTTGTTTATTGAAACATCCACATGTTGATCTAACTTGTTTCTGTAGACCCACTTTTTTTCGATAACATATTTATTTACTAACCATGAGACAAGTTCACAGGTTTTATTATTTTCAATATGTTCCAATTTTTCATTTATAGAATCCACCCATTATTTTTATTGAATAGATTTTGAAACTGATTATAGTTCAACTTTTGAGATAAGTGATGTATGATTATCTAATATCAAATTTTTTTCTTTTCTAATGTGGATCCTTATGATTCCCAATAATGTTTTTGGATATAGAATGTATCCAAAAAGATGATTTGAATTACTTTCCCCATTGCTGGAATTTTCCAGTTTTCCCTCCTCATCATTATCAACAACTTTAGTTAAGGAAATTTTATTTTTAATTACCTTAACATCATATGAATCTACTAACTTTTGTAAAAATTTGTTCTTACATTTGTATCTTCTTCTATATGGGGAATAGCTTTTAAAATTTACATCCTCATCATTATCATAAAACATTCCCAAATCAAGATTTTTTATTTTGAGCAAACATGGACTTCCAAAAGCTGTAAAGTATTTCAATGATTTTTTTGTTATACGACATTTCATAAAGAGTGATGTTACTTTATGATATCAATAAGCATCTATTTTGAACATGTATAGAGGTTCTAATAGTTCATATCCAATATAATTTTGAATGTTTGTCTTCATATAACATACTTATTCCCATTTCCACCAAGATTATATTATTTCATTATGATACACCATTTTGTTTTAGAGTATAAGGAGCATTATACCATTATTGGATACAATTATTTCTCAGATATGTTTTAAAAGTATTGATTTTGAATTCGGAACCATTATCTATTCTCATCTTCTTTATGGAGACCCTCATTTATTTCTCAACATCCATTATAATATGAACATTTCAATATCCCGTGACTTGTGCTTCATAAACATTATGTTTTTAATCAAAGAAAAATCATCAATAATGTGATAAAGTATAAATCTTCATTTATTGACTGATGTCTCATCGGCCCACATAAATCAGAATAAATAAGATCATGTGGTATAGTAGAATGAATCTCAATTCTCTTATGAAATTTGTTAGTCGTATTTTATTTCTAGTAAGTAATAAAAACAACTTCATCACTTCTATTCAATTTTGGAATATTTTGAACAACATAATCTTTAGAAATTTTTTCATAATTTTCTATCTATGGTTCCCACGTCTTTAGTGCCACAATTTTTTTCATCTTCCATACTCAGGTAACATGATTTATTGAATTCTTTTATTTAGAAGAGATTCTCACTGGTTCTTTATCCTTTTTTAATTACTTTTCTATCATTCACACTTTTGATGATACAAGAATAATTTCTGAAAAAAACTTCTTTTCTATCATAAAAAAGTTGACTTACACTAAATAATTTATGTGTTATCCCTTCAACGAATAAAAATTCCATTGATTTCAACTTTTCTACTTCCATCTCAAATGTTCCAATTCATTTTATTTTTAAGGAACCATCATTCCCAAAGGTAACTTCCCTTCTATCATGACTTTCAACACGATTCAAAATTTTTATATCACTTGTAACATGTGAAGAACATCCACTATCAAGTATCCATGATTTTTTTCCTTTTAATTTCTTTCAAAACTATTTTGACAAGAAAATATCTTTCCTCAAAGTTATTCTTTTTAGCTTTATTTTCATTTATATCATAAGAAAACTTTTCTAGAACGACTATCATGAATATTTTGGCACGATGACGAGATGGATCACATATTCCACAATCTTCTTCAAGAAATTCATTTTGATTTCTAATTAGAAAGTTTTTAACATCTTGAGAATTGAATTTTTCAACTTCCGGTATGTTAGGAAAGTTGCTCATTATACTTTAACTATTTCTTCCAATTGACCCAAACCTTCTATCAAGTAAGGATATGTTGTGACAAAAATTATAATACCTATTCCCATAGATTAAAAAACACTATAAATAACCATGAAATCATTATTTTATACTCAAATAATTTCTTTCTCTATTGAAACTTTATTGAGGTTGGTTACTTATTTCAGCAATAACATACTCCGTAACTGGACCATGTTTAATTTTGAGTGATTTTTATACTTTTTTAGATTTGATACATTTCTAAAATGCTTTCTGCACCCAATAGTTCCTAAAACTTTTTACAAAAACTAAAATGTTAAAAGAATCCGATGAAACATTATTTCTCTAAGAGATGATTTCACATAATTCTCATATTGATCCTTCTTGGAAATTTTAGAAGTCTTATATTTTACTTACAAATATTTGTTAAAGATTTCTTTCATCTTTTTTAAGGTGATTTTGGGCTCAAGAATATTTCCCTAAAACATGCTAACTTTTTCTTGCATAGTTTCCGGCTTTGTACTAAGACCTTCAATCATCTTTCCATGTTCATCAATTATAAGTTTGTAATTTAAAATATCCTTGATGTATTATTTCTTCTTCTTGATAACATCTTTTCATCTATCAGAAACTTCTTGACAATAAGTTTTCATAACTCAAATTTATGTCTTGAGATTTTTGTTTTTTTAACACCTGCAACCAGTTCAGTTCTGAGATGATACTCTCTATAAAATTATTCACCACCTTCTTCACTCTATGAAGAATCTTTTGTTTTCTCAACTTTTGTAGTGAAGGTTTCTAATTATTCTGAACATTTATATTTAGAAGATTTTTTTAGTTTAGTCTGATTCATCTTTCTTACTCAACATAATTTTATTGTTTCTAGTAAACTTATTTTTGTATCTATTAAAATATGGTTCTTATTTATCATTTTTATTTATATTATTCTATCATGGGTTTCCATAAGAATCATCTTGGTATTCTCAAACATTATTCTTAGAGAAATTAATAAAATGTGTCTACATATACCGCACTAAGAACATTTGAGATGATTTTTTCCTCCATACCTTTCTATTCCTCTATGAGAGTTCTAGGATATAAGCGATATGATTTTTTTATCCAACCCATCATCTAATTTTTCTTAGGATTCACAAGGATTAGCTTCATAAACATCTTGGATTTTCAACTTTTTCATATCTTCAAAATCCCTTTCATCCTTCATATTCTTTATAAACATTGTAGCGTTTCTCATTTCATAAGAAAAAATAAGGTTATGAAATTCATCATGAGAAAAATCATATTTTTCTTCTAAAGAAGAAATTTTATTATCAAACATGTCCAGAAATTTTTTGATAAGATTCTTCACAATTGCAGAATCTTCCAAGAAATCTCTAAATAATCTGATGTTGCAAACAATTTCATTTTCTCTATTGAAGTATCAATAAATTGTTTCTTCATCTCTCATTCTGATTTCTTCATACATACTATGCTAGATTTGTATCTTCTATTCGATGACACTATCATTCCCTTCAAAAACACATTCCAGGTTGTCCCACCTAATTTTTAAAATTTTTAGACTCATCAAATTCTGATAATGACATAAGAATTTTATTTATATCCTTTCCACCAAATTTTATATTTCTCTTATCAGCAAACATCATATGAGCATCTTTCTTAATATCTGGAAAACCAATAGTAGCAGCATCAACAGCTTCTAGGACAAGAGATAAGAGATAATGATTCATCCTATTTTTTCATCCATAATGATGTTTTCCATCCAATGTAGGAATTACTGTACTCTTTTACAAAATTGATGTTATCCATGATAAGGATTCAACAAAAAAACCTTCCCTATAATACTAATTAAAGATACAAAGTGTCAAATAATAACTGAGATGGGGGATGAATCAATGAATATCTTTTATAAGTTTTAATTCTTTTCAAAAAATTTCCCATGAAACCTGTTAAGATATATATACTTATCAACTTTTAGTAAATACACATGCATGAAATAATATGAAAACAAGTAAATCAAACAAGATTTACAAGATTCATACTCAATGTGAGAACCTACGTATTTTCCATATCCACTCTTATGTGTCTATGGAAATACAATATTAAGAAATGTGAATATAACTTTTTCCAACTCCCATTAGACAACTTCTATATTCTGATTGGAATGATTATATTGACTCCCATTAGTTTAAAAATTTTTCTTATAAAACAATTAATCCAAAAAAACAATAAAGGCATTGTTTAATCTGCTCAAAAAATTTTTAGTCTGAATCCTTGGTCTTGTTTGGTTGGATCTGATTATCTCAATATGATAATTCTTGATTGTGGATATGATTTTTTCAATATAATGACGTAGGGTTCGATTCTCTCAAAACAATGATGTTGAATATGATATCCTGAATACAATAATTCTAAATCGGATTTGTTGAATATGATAATTCTAGAACCAATTTATTGAATATGATAATGATGGATCTGATTCTCTTAATATGATGAAATCACTCACAATATACAAAACTCAAACATTGTTAGAATTATCAATTCAATACTTATTAAATCACATGGGAACATTCACTTTTTAATTATCCAGAACTCCACATTTTTCACGTGGGTGCATGTTTTAAATATAAAAATGATCTCAGCAAGTATTTTTAGGTGACTCATAATCAAAGGAGGGAAACTTGGAATCTTTCCCCACTTCCCCAGATCTCAAAATCTCCGAAAATCACTCCCATTTAAAACTTCATATTTGAATTATTCAATCCTCCTTACATTTCATAAAGATTTATGAAAAATTGAAATTCATGTTTGAAAAATTAAATTCATCATACCTTTATCTGATCATTAGAATTTGTATCCTTCTCAGCTTCATTACACTCTATTTCTTTCTCAACTTAGTTTGATCTTTTTCTTTATTAGCTTCATTATGATCTGTTTATTTTTCAAAATCATTATGATATTTTTCTTTCTCAACTTCATTATGATATGTTTCATTCTCATCATTATTATGTTCTTTTTATTTATCATCTTTATTACGATAAATTTCATTGTCAGCTCATTATGATCATTTTCATTTTCATCCCATTACGATCTTTTCCTTTCTCAGTATTTTATTTCTTACCTTTTATTTCTCAGCTCCATTACGATGAAATACTCATTGAAATAAAATTACCATTATTAAGGAAATATTCACTATGATATAATTCCCATTACAATGGAATTAATCAATATACATATTTGAATTCATTAAAACCTCTCCACCAGTTCTTCAAAATCATTTAATATGAATTTTTTCATGATTTCTGAGAACATCTTGATCAGCAAAGAATTGTAATAATTCTTTATAAAGTTATGATAACTTTATAACTCCTAACCACACTTTACTCTTTCAAAACTCTTTATAAACTTCATTATTTATATAATTATTTTTAATTATATTATTTTCAATGTCGTACTGATAGACCTGAATACGATTCTATATATAAGGTGATTTGTAGTCTGATTCTTCTGAATATGGAAAACAAATTTCTACAATTTTGTTTGGATATGATATTTCATCATTATTTATAGATACCTCATTATGATGAATATGAATATGATTCCTAGAAAACAAAAAAATCTAATACAAAAAGAGTTAGTTGTTAAAAAATAAGAATCTTTGTTAAAACAAAACACCAAAATGGTTCTTAAATCCACCAAATCCAATACTAAAGTGGCATCCTACTCAATATCTTCAGCATAAATGGTATAGAAGGAATCATACATAGGATCTTCAAGGTCTGAGAATAGTGAATAAATCCTACATAGGATCCTTAGATTTAAAGGTAAGGGAAGAATCATTCATGGGATCCTCTAACAAAATGAATGACAGAGGCATCCTACTAAATATTCTCAGAACAACCCAGGTGAAGGCATCATATAAGGTACCCTATATTAACGTATAAGAAGGAAAGGGAATCCTATTAGGGATCATACAGGTAATGGTGTCTAACAAGGGACTCATTAAGACAGCTAATAAAAAAACATACCTCAAGGGATCCTCAGAAAATAGAAATAAGGAAGAGGTATCCTTAATAAGATCCTCTAGTTCAAAACATAAACAGAGGAATCCTATATGGAATCCTTAGAAGAAACTCATCTCATGACCTTGTATGCCAAAAGGGAACATCTGATAAGGTCTACATCCTCAAGGAAAATCTACAAGCATCAGTCAAGAGATATAGTTCATCGATTACATCAGATAATGTCTCACTCTTAGGAGACACCAAATAAAACACTACACAACCTATATTTAACAATGATTGCATTTATCAGTGCAAGGAAAAAACACTGATAAATGCTATATTTAACAGAACTAAAAAAAGAGATAATAAATTTATACTTTTTCTTATTGTTTTTTAGTTTTGATAATGGTTTCCTTTATCAGGAATTTTTTTAGAATTAATAAAGGGTATCCATTTTCAACGATTTTTGTAGTGCTGATAAATTTTACCCTTTATCAGTGCTTTATTTTTAGCGTTAATAAATATTTTTTTCATCAATTATTTATTAGAATTGATAAAGGTGTGAATAAATAATGTGAAATATTGAAATAAATAAAAAAATGTGATTATTAAAAAACTTACAAATTTTATAAATTAAATAATTATTGATAAAAATTTAAAAAATGATTATATATTATTAAACATTAACAATTTTATTAATTAGATAATTATGATATTTAATTTTATTAAATTTTATATGTTAAATATATAGATACATATTATTGTATATAAATATGATTTATATATTAAAAAATATTTATGCACTTTATATTAAATATTTATATATTTATTAAATAATGGTTTATAATTAAAAATTAATATGAAATAAAAATATTGACCAATTGCATAGTAATAGACATATAATTGAATGTCACTTTATTTTTCAATTTATCATAGATCAAATCTATGTTATATTAATTTTATATATACATAAATAATATATTTTTATCTACAATGTATACACATTAAACTTATCCATTTTTTCAATATTGTTAAAGTGTACTTATTATTAATTTATTCAATTTCACCCATTTTTAAAATATATCCATGTACTTAGAATTATATATTCATTAATAATGTCAAAAAATATTAGTAAAAAATATTTATAAATAAAAATATTTATAAATGTACATTTACTATATTTATAAAATTATAAATTTATCATTATAAATAAATAAATACTTTTTTAAATGTTCCTTATAAAATTATAAATAAATAATTATAAATATTTAAATAATTCTTAAATTTATAAAATTTTTACTTAAATAATGAATATATTTAGTATATTTATATATATTTATAATTATATAAATATATATAATGTTATGAATATTATTTCATAAAAATAATTCGATAATGATAAATAAATAATTATAAAATTATAATAAATATATATAAAAATTGAATGTATTTAATATATATATATATATTTTAAGTATATATAAGATTTATAATTTTTTATTTATAATTATAATTATAAATCCTTTATGAATGCTTATGTAATAAGCACTGATAAAAGAATTTTTATCATTTAAATTTTCACGCTGATAAAGATGAGTCTTTATGAGCACTAAAAAAAGTGCTTATAAAATGAACATTTACTAGTGATATAATTTTAGTACTGATAAAGGTTGATTTTTTTTCAACGCTTTTTAGCTCTGATAAATACCTACCATTATCAGTACAAAAAAATCACTGATAAAGAGTCTTTTTATCTGTGCTTACGTAATAAAAGCTGATAAAAGGACTCTTTATCAGAGTTTATTTATAAGAGATCATAAAAGTCTCCCGATATAATTAAAAAACCGAAACTATTTATGAACCCATTTTGATATCAGAAGATTTTCATGGAATACATCCACTATCGGTGCTCCTCCTCAGCGAATCGAACCTCGAATCACACTACTCGACTAAATCTTGAAAATATCATCCGAAAAATGGTGTTCTATTTATGTTAGGTTTTCCGAAGTCTGTTTCACAATTTCTATAACCTAGCAAGGTATGCCATCAAATTTTCTTTGTGTAATTTTGGTTTCATTTTTAATTTTTTTGATGATTTCGTTATTTGTGGTCTGGTGATTATATACCAGTGCGGTAGGCTTTCCAAATTTCTCAGTTTCCTCTTTTGATGAAACTCTTGATAGCTCATGGAATATTTTTTTGTTTCTTGACTAAATGGTGACAAATGTAGATTTTCATGAATTTTCTTCTCTTTGAGTATTTATTTAACTAATATCAAGTGGATTCCATGGAATCACTTTGATACCTAGCTATATGACATGTAGAATAATATTATACCACACATTTTTACTATAAAAAAGTTGGCATATAATAGATCTCCCACACTCCATTATATAGATTGAAAATCCATCTACAACATTTGAAAATATTATTCAATTTGAAATGGGTGTCAACATGTGATTTTAATATTGTTTTTGAAATCTATAAAATGATTCCCTCATATACATGAATTGGGAAATAAATTTCCCAGGAATTCTATGAGTCATCCATAAAATAATGAAAATTTCAACTCAATAATCATCAAAATTTAAACATTGTTCATTGTTAATATAGAAAATTATTATCATTGATCATCTCTTGGACATCTAAATATTATGTCATCCACATTGATAAGAACTTTCAATCTATCCATAAATTTATTTTTTATGTAACGATTATGATGAATACCTCATTTTTAAATTAATTATTCTTTAATAATTCATATAACCTTAAATACCAATATCTTAGTTCTTTATTCAATTCATACATCACCTTTTTTCAATTTACAAACATTATTATCATATTAATTAGTGAAACATTCTTTGTTTACTTGATGTAAATTTTCTATTCAAGTAATCCATTAGTAAATGATAATTTTACATCCAACTCGAGTACCTTGAATTTCCTTGGGATGGGTCTATGTGGTGATATGATAACCCAAGAGTCTTGAGATGTTTTCAAATATTGATATACCATTATTTCAAATGGTATAATACCTTAGGTTTCTAAATCACTTGTTCCAATACATTTTTATATATTTTACTTGATTGAATGAGTGTTTATTATTCTTGTTTATTACATTTGAGTTTCTTATTAATCTTCGGTTGCCTATATTATATTTTCATCTGTTTAGGGGATTTAAAAAAGATTGGATGTAGATTCATTATTTTCATAATTTCAATTTTTCATTTTCTTCAACATAATAAAATTATTTGAAACGATCAAATGAAGATCTTACCTTATTAGAATTGTCTATAACTTTCACTTTTGATAATGAATATCTTATGTTTATTTATTATAAATTGAATAAAATTAATATTTTATGAACCCAGTAGGATGTATATGAACCTAAAATGGATGTATATTAATCATTTTATAAACGAATATAAAGATAACGTTAAAGATTTCATCAAATTTTCAAGAGATAATGCAGAAGACCCTTCTAATATCCTTTGTCTATAATTATGTTATTTTTATTCAAGACAAATTAGTCCAGAAGTGTTTGGAGAATATATGATTTTTCTTGGAATAGATCAATGATATAAATTTTGGACTAAACATGTGTAAAAACTCATTGTGGACATCGATTGGGATGATACTATGGTTTATGAATCATTTAATATGAAGACCTTTACAAAAGATGATAGAAATTCCTAGGAGAAATGACAATGGAAATAGAAGATGAAATTAGTGATTTCCCAATGTTTTTTGAGGAGTTAAATAATTCTTCCAGGAAACCATTTCATACCAGTTGTACTAAAAACACAACATTGTCGCCTGTATTGAAGTTATATAATTTTAAAGCTGCTAGTAGATGGAGTGACACCATATTTACAGAACTATTTAGTCTAATGAAAGATATGCTACAAAAATAAAATGAAATTACATGCCAAACATATGATGCTAAATAGATGTTATGTTCAATAAAAATGGTCTCTAAAAAATACATGCTTTTCCAAATGATTTCATATTGTTTCACAAGGACCATAAATCACTCATAAAATTATCTATGTGTGAAACAAATCGATACATGAAAAATGAATCAAGTCCTTCAAAATATGTATGATACTTTCATATCATTCGACACTTTATAAGACTATATGGGTGTTAGAAAAATGAAATAAAATTAACATATGATATAGGTACAAAAATTAAAAATGGGAACCTATGTCATCCAGTAGATTCTCTTTATTGGATGAAAATTGACTACAAGTTGCCTGAATTTGGAAATGAGTTGAGGCACTTTAATCCTACACTATCTAAAGATGGAATAAATTATTTTGGTGTATAGATTAGTACTCTCAATACGTGGCCCATCATGTTGGTAAATTCTAAATTTATACCATGGTTAAAACACTATGTTGTCGAGGATTATATTTGAACCAAATATACCCGTTAATGATATTAATGTCAATTTGGTTCTATTGATCGAAGATCTGAAATTGATGTGGGATATAGGTGTTACAATGTATGATGCTCATAGAAATGAATAATTTACATTGATTTCCATGTTATACAGAACGATAAATGAATTCCCCAATTATGGAATTTTATCAGGCTATAGAATTAATGGAATATTGGGTTGTCCCATTTTTGAAAATACACATACTTATCTCAGTTAAAACATTCCTCTAAGACTATGTTTTTAGAACATCAGAAATTGTTACCTCGATGACATAAATACCAATCTTGGATGACATCATTTGATGGGAATATCCAACATGGTACATAAATGGCTCCAATAATGGGTGATCAATTATACAAAAAATAAAAAATATTGACACTATTTCAGGTAAACCATTTACAAAAAAATTTAAAAATTAGTTTGGAAGAAGAGAACAATTTCACTTGAATTACCATATTCGAATTGTTTTTATAGAAGAAATTTTCTTAATGTTATTCATGTATAAAAAATCTATTTGATATTTTTTTTGGTATGTTACTCAATGTTACTGGAATAATTAAAGATGACATCAAGGCTAGGTTGAAATTGGTTGAAATGGGGATAAGAGAATCGTTGGCACCGATGAAGGGTAAACTATATACTTTTCTTCCTCCAACAGCTTACACTCTATCCAGACCGGAGAAAATTCAATTTTTTATTTTCCTTTACCTTAAAAGTATAAAATTTATACTGTGGTATTCATAAAATATCAATAATTTTAGGTTAATGACTTATTTTATGTTACAAGGACTAAAAAACACATGACCTCATGTTTTGATGCAAGATTTATTGCATGTTGATTTATATTGAATTTGGCCTCAAAATGTATGACATACATTAACGAAAATCTTCTTTTTTTTTCAAATCTATATATAGTAAATTTGTAGACCTGAAAAAGTTCCCCATTGTAAATAAAGAGATTTTAGTCATATTATGTGATTTAGAGATTTTATTCCCATAATCATTCGTTGATATAATGGTCCACCTGATGGTTCACTTGATAGAGAGGTTCAACTATGTGGTCTTTTCCATTACATATATATGTACCCCATTGAACGATATATGAATATTTTGAAAGTGTATGTTAAGAATCGAGGTTGGTCAGAAGGTTGTATTCTAGAATGATATATTGTTGAAGAAGCTATTGAATTTTATACTGATTACCTATCAGATGTTGAAATCATCGATCTCCCGAAGTCTCATCATAGCGAATGACTTATGGGCAAATGTATTTCTGGAAGAGATGTTGTTATAATTTCCTTTATAGAGTGGAAGTAAGAACATATTTACTTATCACATAATAGTGAAGATGTTGATTCATACATTGAATCCCTCCATGAAATTATTAGATATTTGAATCTATCAAGGGCTGAAGAATGGATATCAAATACACATAATCAACAACTTATATAATGGTTCAAAGATCAAATTTATAAGAATTTATCTGAAAATATGAATTCAATCGCTAAATGACTTAAATGGCTAGCCAGAGGGCTGAATTCAAATATTATATCTTATAATGGGTTTTTAATAAATGGATATACATTCTATAAAAAAGAATCAAATGAATTCTGTATGATACAAAACAGTCATGTTACACTTGTGGTTGAAGAAATGCACATATCTGGTTCCAAGGATAGAAATCCAATTTTTGAAGATATTTCATATTTTGGCATTGTTGTACCAATATATGAGTTGGAATATACAAAATTTCAAGTGCCACTATTCCATTGAAAACGGGTTGAAAATATCAATGGAGTGAAAGTTGACGATATGGGCTTTGTGAAGGTGAATAATAGTGTGAAAGGGGTAAAAGATGAGATGTTTTTAATGGGATCACAATTAGTGCTACCATTTTATGTCTCTGATCAAACAAACAAGAATTGGTAGATTGTCTTGCTGGTGACTAAAACAAATTTTGATTTTCATGAAAATTCAATCCAGGATGACCCTTTTATTGGGGAATCATAATCACCTCATATTGGTCCCAATGTAGACAATGTATTATACATTAGAGGGGACCACAAAGAGTGGATTTTGATTCTTGATAGTGGATCCAAATCCTTGAATCCATTAAAAAAATAGGGTTTAATGAGAATGTAAATGGGTTTTTTAATATATTATGTTTTTCCTCCTAATATTATATGTTCTCTACTACATTAACATAATCTAAATTAAATGTTAGAATAATCATATAGACAATTTATTCTACACATGATGGAAGAACAAACTTTAATGAAGTAAAAAAATTGGAAATATTTAAAGGTAATGTTATGATATAGTTTCTCTATTTTACTAAAAAAATTATAATTAAATGTCGGTTTAATTTTCATTATTCCTTACAGATTTCATTTATTTTAAACGATTTAGGTCTATGTGTCATGCCTTTATAGTATGAGAAACAATGCATTCTATGCTCAATCACAGAGGTAATATTTATGTTTTCATAGTAGAATCATTATACATGGAATTAATGCATTGTTTAATATTTATATTCAATTTATTTATTTATAGTATTACTCACATAATATATTTTTTCATATATAGGTGGATTATTTTGATCGATTTGGGGTGATCTATCGAAATTTCATGCTTCTTCTCCCTCAAAACCGTTTCTCTATTGCAGTGTTGTATTTATCACTTTCTATCAAGTTCTCTCCATTGAGTTTTTGGGAAGAGCAATGACACTACCTCTACTCAATCACAGGGGTTATCTGGATGTTTATACAGTAATATAATCTTCCGTATAATTAATGTATTGTTTCATATTTATGTTTTATTTATTTATTTTTAGTATTACTCACCTAATAATTTTTTCCTTATATAGGTGGATTCTTTTGTTTAATTTTGGGTGATCAATCCATCTTTCAACCCTTTATACACCAAAACTTATATAGACTTGTTTTTCTAAAAACCTTTCATCCTCTACAATGGTGAATTTATCACATTCTTTGAAGTTAACTCTAATGTCTTTTCAGGAAGAGAAAAGATGTTACCTAAACTCAATGACAGATGAAATTTTAATTTTTTAATAGTAAAATCATTGTCCATGGAATTAATGTATTGTTTCATATTTATGTTTAATTTATTTCGAATTATTATTACTCAAATAATAATTGTTTTCATATATAGGTGGAATATTTTTTTTTTCGAGTTTGGGTGTCATGTCCCACTTTCATGATTCTTCACCTCCAAACAATTTTCACTCATATAGTGTTGCATTTATCACTTTCATTCATGTTATCTCCACAGCATTTTCAGGAAGAGAAACGACATTTTCTCTACTCAATCACAGAGGTAATCTTGATATTTGTATAGTAAAATAACTGTCCATAGAATTAATGTATTTTTTCATATTTATGTATAAATTATTTATTTTTAGTATCACTCACAAAATAATTATTTTATTATATAGCTGGATTATTTTTTTGGAGTTGGGGTTTTCTATCCGTCTTTATGCCTTTCTGCTCCAAAATATCAACAATCTTCTTCTCCCTCAAAACCATTCACATCTATAGTGTTGTCCTTTATGACTTTCTTTCATGTTCCCTCTCCTAATCAATCATAGAGATAATCCTGATATTTTCACAATAAAATCATTTTCCATATAATTAATGTATTATTTAATATATATGTTTATCTTATTTATTTTTAGTATTACTTGTAATATTTGTTTTCTTATACATGTTGATTACTTTTTTCAAGTTTATGTGGTTTGTTCAAAGCTATTCATGCAGTGTTGGTAGTTAGACAAATAAATTCAATGGAAATCATGGTAAAATTGACATTTAGGATTTTTTTGATACTTTGGGATGTGTGGAAATCACCCAAACCTCAATCTGATACACGGTGTGACAGGTATGACTCCAAGTACATTTTCTTTTTAAAATTAACAATAATTTTAATAAAAATCAACTGATATACTCAAAATGGAGTTAACATTTTTCTATTGTTTTGATAATTTACAAAAATATCCATAAGTCATTTTTTATGTGTAAGAATTAGTCGTACCTCAATCAAATACCCAATGTCCCCAATATGACTCAATGTGTCCATCATCAGTTTAAAATAAATATTTTACTTAAAAAGGGGTCACTCACTAAAACCTGAGAAAACAAGCTTGGATTTTTTTTTATAATTTAGGGTATTGATCCATAAGTAATTTGTGACGTGTAGGAATTGGTCTCACGTCAAACAGATAGACTATGTCATTTGTATGAGTTATAGTGCATGTTTCAAGTTAATGTGACATTTTAGCAAAAAAGACAAGTGACATACTCAAAACCATGAAAACACATTCATATTATTTAGATACATTTGTAAAATAATCCATACGTCATTTGGGTTTTGTAATAATTAGTCGAGCCTCCATATGACATCTAGTGAGACCAGTATGAATCAAAGTGCATATTTTTATTTAAAATTTTCATTAAATTTAGTAAAAAGGCTAATTGACCAACTCAAAACTAAGAAAACACATTTACATTATTTAAATACTTCAGTACAATGATAATAAGTCATTTTTATGTGAATTTATTAGCCACACCTCAATCCGATACACAATGTGATCGATACCAGTCAAAGTGCATGTTTCAATTTTAAAATGACATTTTAGTAAAAATAGAAGTGATGTACTCAAGACCAATAAAAAGAATTCATATTTTATTTGAAACATTTAGAAAATGATTCATGTGTAATTTGGGACATGTATGAATTATTCATGCCTCAATTAGATGTACGATGTGACCGGTATGACTCAGAGTGTATCTTTTATTATAGAATTGTTGCCAATTTTAGTAAAATGGAAAAATAGCCTACTCAAAACCAAGAAAACACATTCTAAATTTTTTATACTTTACAAAAAAAGATTCAAAATTAATTTTTGATGTGTATGAATAAAAATCACCACAATCTGATACACGATGTGCATGATATGACTCGAAGTGTCTGTTATTAGTTTAAAATTGATATTTTAGTTCAAAATGTGTCACTCACTGAAAAAAAAACACATTTTGATTTTTTAGATAATTTATTACAATGTTCCATAATTAATTTTTGAATTGTAGGAATTAATTTCACACCAAACCGATATACAATGTGATCAGGATGAGTCAAAAGTGTATGTTTCTAATTTAAAATTACATTTTATTAAAAAAGAAAAATGATATACTCAAAACCAAGAAAACACAGTCATATTGTTTTAATAATTTAGAAAAACAATAAAAATTTATTTGAGACATGTTGGAACCTGACTCACCTCAATCCGATGCACCATGTGATGGGTATGACTCAAAGTGCATCTTTTTCTTTGAAATTGACATCAATTTTAATAAAATTAATGCTTTCTATTAATTTTTTTATATTATTACTAATATATAAATTGTTCTATTATAAAAGTGTATTATTTTTCGTGATTGTGCGTGGTTTGTTCATAAATTTCATTAGTTGGGTCGGGACTAGAAGATAATGGAACATTGATGTTTTTGAATGTTTGTAATAATTTGTATTTATATAATTATAGAAACCAATGTTTGAAAGGTCTATAACATATTTTTTTTATTTTATTCATTTTTATAAATTTAATTTAATTTAATGAAAATATTAGATCTTTTTTTAATTTGGTGTGTTTTTAGTGCTGTGATGTGAAGTTATAGCACAATATAGTGGTGATGTAGTGTGTTGTTACAACACACTGCAGTATGGCCCTTTATCAACACCTTTAAATGATCTTATAATGGAAACATTTTTATCATTGAAAAAATAACAGATATTTTAGCCTTTATCATGTATTCAATGATTTTCTAGAACTTTTAAAGGTCAATTCTAGCACTATTAAAGGCCAATTTTGTAGTATTGATACAACAATTGGGGGAAGAACCTATCCATTCCTGAAAGGCCTGAAACATCCCTCATGAGTCCAAAAAACACCTCATAGGTCTTACCATTGTGATATATGAGAAAATATAATCATAATGGACTACTCATGGGTCCAATTCTTAATCCTATGTTAAAATATATGAAAAAACCCAAGAAGGTTTACGAGGGGGAAATACACATCATATCTCCATGGGTACAAAACCTGTACTCTCAAATCCCCACATGGATGTGTACTCCCTTCGTCTTGAAAATGTAAATTCCCTAGGCACACAACAAGTTAAATGGGTGCACAACATATAACTAAAATGGGGTACATGCCTGCGTCCCCAACCTGCCTAGTCATTTACTTAGCCCGGTTCTGTACTTATACAAGGTGTGTGGCCCAAATGAGGTTTGGTCTTGTACTCTACATGGTCATGTTCCCCAACACGAGCAGTCTTGGTCGAGTACATGGATAAATGCACAAGACCCAAAATATGTCATGTTCAACCTAGTACACAACAGGTACTTATAAAACTTCATCTTACCCGAATGGGAAGAACACCCATTGTGTCACCCTGAACAACATGTCTAGCCTACTTTTCTCAAATAGAAAAACTACAGATCACCCAAAACCCATTTTTCACAACAAAATCAATTGATCAGGCCCATAGGATCTATATGTAATCATAATAGGGTATTAAAAATTGTAAAATGATAAATATAATGGGATTTGTGGTAAATCATAAAAATGGCCTAGCTTTAGGTAGAAACCATTGAAGATTTTCTCAAACATGATGTCTAATGTTGTCGCACATTGATCCAGTGCAATGAGAGATTTTCAATGCTAACCTTATTTATAACTCAATATTTTTATATCTCCCTATCCATTTCTCCCTTATTTCATGGAGAAGAAGGATCCATAGGGGGAATACGTGAGAAGAAGGAGGAAGAAATAAAGAAAAGAAAACAAAATGAATGAAAAAAGGAAAGGAAAGGAAAAGAAAATCCCCCCGAATATCCCTAGAATCTGATATGTGTTTACACCCCTCCATGGTAAATATCCCCATTGTAGACTCAAAAAAGAATATGGAATCAAAATCTGATGCTCTATTTAAAAGTTATGGCCAAACAAACCTACGTGAATAAATTAATATTTACTTTATTAAATATTAATTATTAATTATTATGATAAAATTTGAATGGTTCATATTTCAACCAAACTCCTATAATAGGGTGAAATAATTATTCACGGACCAATGGAGTGGTCATAAAAATTATGCGAGATCATATGATTGGGGAAAATTACCATTTCACCCCTAACAAGCATCTGAAAGAAAAAATTTAAATTTCTACTCAAAAATGCAATTAAAAAAACACAGATCATTACAAAATCACCACCATAAAACTTATCATCCACAAAAAGGATTTTTAAAAGACTAGAAGACATGTTCTTAACCATAACATCTCCATAGGAAAGAAATCTGGACAGTCTGATGACTAGCCTCATAGCGTCAGCAATTGTCTACTACACAGAAGATGTTTAAATGCAACCGATCTGGTACTCTCCACTATAGGAATACCCATATATTCATATTAGACCAAAACCTGAACCGAACAAACCATGATAAACACTGAATATTGAATGAAAATGAGATCCACCACACTCAAATGACTAATTATGCACTCCCCACCATATGGATTACCTTACACCGCTCCTCCAGCACAATCTCAATAGGTTCCCTCATCCAACTAGGGAAATTTTTGAAAAGAAAATGAAGTTTGGAATATGGGAAATTCTCTCTCAGCATACTCAAGATAAAGTCAAGATAAGGGATGATCATTTCTAATCATGAGTACACTATTATTACAAAATGTGCAGGTACAGCTCTTCCGAGCCACACTCAAACAAATCAGGATAACTTGTCTTAATGCAACACCAGACGCAATATCTCCTTAACATGCGTGTCCAGGTTCAATACGGTTCAACTATTTCAAAGTACCCGATTCATTCATGAAGTCACCTCTACCATGGAGGGAAATTATCCCTTTAAAACCCAAATCTTGAGAAACCACGCCCATGAAATTCCTTGAAACCATCATTACTTGGATCACACCCAACCACTCAAAAAATTAAGATTTAAACAGTACCATTTCAACCATTGTGTATTTTTATCACCCAAATTACACTTATGTGATTCATCCTTTACAAGGATATGCTTATTGTGCTACATGGAATGTCAGTTCAACATGCCAAAAGACCCCATGTAACTTCTCTTCCAAAATATATCACCTCACCCATACCACGATTCATTACACGATTTCCCAACTCACAATTTAGTTCTTGTCATGAACGTCTACCTACACTATGACTATATTAGAAATATTGGTTGACTAGTCCAGGAACCCAAACAATCCTGCCTGTTGAAGATAGCCTTGAAAAATAAGAACCCAAGGAGCATATCAAAATATGAAGGTATCAACTTTCCTGTAACAAAAAACCTAAGCACTTACCTTTCCTCAATCCCAAAACAATTTTAGAAATATATAACATCTTAAAAATGAATTTGAAAACATGGTCCAATATCTTATGCATGCTACCCTCGAACAAAATTGATGTCGACCTATAAGTTTCTATGTAAAAACTAAGAGCCTCTTGGTCTTCCATCCTGCCTGTTAAAACGATCCTCACAACTAGGTTACAGGGTCTATCCACCTAGCCCAAAAAATCAAGCCTCTTGAATGAAGGTAAAAATTACAATGAACTAGAATGGTCAAAACTAAAACACGACCTACAAGGGGTTGATTCTCCTTAAGAATCCTCATAAGGAACTACTCCTTGGATCTCATGATATCAATTAAGAAGAGACTAAACTGACACTCATTTAGAATCCACATATGGAAATACACCCTCAAGGTCCAGTTATTGAGAAGATTCCTAGTACCCATCATCATCGTACTCAACGATATGACTAGATAATGGTTAATAAGAAAAAAACCCACAAGCCGTACCAAATAAGGGAATAATGTTCCATATTAACCTAATAGGGTCATCGTACCTCCTGTGAACAAGGACTAAGTCATAAACCTCACAAAAAAATCCTCAATGTAGATCCACATAAAAATCTATTAGAATGATATATATATATATATACATATGTAGACCCATTTTATTAGGGTTCATTTCTCAATAAAACCACACACTGGCTAGCCAATATGATGTGAATCCTACATATTGAATATAATGCATGAGACGCCTCTTTCTGTGACTATCCAAGAGTCAAACTCCATCATTAGCCTCCTACCAATGGCCAAGAGACAGGGATCCACAATAAATCATAACATCCACAAAGCATCTGCATCAATCAAGGAGAAAAACATACACAAAAATAACATCACAGATCAGAACATTAATCTCATACCCAAGAAACCGTGAATTCTTACTGGAACAAGTGTTCTCAAAACACCATTATGGTATCCATCACAGGTTCTGAAACATTCCTAATACTCATATATACCACATGAAAATAGTACATCCAAGTAAACAAACACCTTTTATGACACTTTTTATCATCCTAACCCAGATTCTGCTAAAATGGTGCCTTGGGCCAGTTTGTTATAAGGCCTCAAGTAGGCCTCCCCATACGATGACAGCTTTGGATTTGCAGAGAAGGCCTGCAGTGTGATAGTGGGGAGACTATGACAAATTGTCAAAGTAAGAAGACATCGAAAATAGATAAGTATCATACATAGTATTACATAAAACGAGTCTGAAAGAAGTAAATAAACTGATATAGAACATGAAATAATAATAAATAAATAAACTATAAAAGTATGAACAACTATTCCATACATACAACACTAGTCACCCATTGGGCTGACCATATAGATACTAGAGTACAAAATAAACTAAAATTAAATTAAACTGTTCTACTAATAACACCGAGTCAGAAAACATAACTAGTCTCCAGATAGTTTCGAACAACCACAACTTGATTAGAAGAATAGACATGAGCATCTCTGCTCGAACATCTAACTTTGGGCCTCATCCCAATCCACTCTGAAACTGTGCTCAACCTGAAAAGTATACATAAGGTCTAAAAGTACACGGAAGTGCATGAGTAGGGGTGTGAAATAATCTCAGTAGGCTACCCCAATTAGGAACATATAAATATTTTGTTATATGTGTATACAAAATCCAATGTTCTTAGCCTAGACGATACACAAATAAAAAGATAGGTAAAACCAAAACGTGAAACCAAACTTGAACCCCAGGTCCATAATCCCGGCCAACTGGGAAAGTGCCACCATTGATGTCCATATATATATATTCATATATATGTTTAGTCCCATACCTTTACACATATACCTAAATATGAATATTCATGAGTAAGTGGGTGAAATAACATAAAACCAATTAGCAGTTGATCATTGGGCTTTTAATCCCAATCGCTTGAACATCATGTGTGAGGGCATTGAACTTGATGCCGTACCACTCAATTTATGAATCCTTAAATGGATATCTAGGTTTGTAATCCCTATTGAAATATTCCTTCTTTGGCTAATGCCAGAAATATATCTGACCTGGATATGTAACCACAGGAGGGTACATATCCTACACTTGGGTTCACCCGTACATGCATTCAATCACTACAATAAAGAGTTCTAGAGAAGTACATCCAAACATACTATAAATGGTCTCTAACATCGATTTCATGCTTCCTAGGCCAGGTAAATCAGGTTGAATGTGTGAGCCCAAGGTCATGGTTTGTGGGAAGACATGAAATTTAGGACACAGATAATCTCTAAGGTTTTGACCTTTATGAGATCTTTTAGGAGAACTCAACAGTGAGATGCCATGCACCACCCCTCGAGTCACTAATAAGGGAGAGAATAATCATCCTTATAATCCAGAATAGCATACTCAGTCTAGGTATCCAATGATATGAGACACCATGTAGCAAAACATGTTAAAGAAACATACTAGGGATAATGTAATCATCCATATACCTCGAGAGAGTGTAAACATCCATGAGTATAAAAAAATCAATGAGAGAGTATTCATCCTCATCACATATCAATCTGAGGACATTAGAATCATCCTTATCAATCGAGAGAGCATAATCAATCATGAGTATCATTACTAGGGATTCCATTATCACCTCTCATAGTAGAAGGCTCAACATTTGGATATCAATAAACACATCTGGATATACCAATAATAAAATAATCAAATATATATGCTCAACAACCTAATCCCAGGTAGTTCCTTTGGGTATACGAGTAAATATCACAAATAACATGTCTCAAAAGCAGATCCCAGGAAAGAACGTCTGGGCATCCCGAAAAGCAAGATGGATCCTATGAAGAACATCTGGGCATCTCGTAAGAAAGAACGATTTCTTGTTTCAGGCTCAATATCCACCAACCAAGAAGAACCTCTGTTAACATCAGTACATTAGTAATAAAAAATTTAAATAATAAAGAGAAGAGTGAGGGAGGAATAATTTGTAATCCCAACACTATTATCACATACCCATGTCCTTAAGTGTTTGGCACATGATCTAAGGTGACACCCAGTACCATCTATACCCAAACCTAATGTAATAGCTCAGGGATGGTCAAAAAATGGAAACCCACTGGGTCCTTCAAGTCAAACACTAAAGTGGCATCCTTCTTGGGATCCTCAATAAAAAAATGTATAGGAGAAATACTATAAAGGATCATCATGGTCAAAGCATAGAGAAGGAATCCTTCTTGGGATTCTCACCTGTAAAGGTAAGGGGGGAATCCTAAGTAGGATCCACTAATTGAATGAAAGATAGAGGCATCCTTCTTAGGATTCTCAGAACAACACAAGTGATGGTGTCACGACCCATCCCCTGGGGCACGTGTCGTAACTACCAAAAACCCACCTTCCATAGACCTGGAGCCGGAGACTGTCACTGAAAGGTGTATTCCCTAAAACGGGAGGACATTTCCTTTAAAAATCTACAACACACGGTCTAAGAATGCAACAAGAAGCGACTATGAAGTAAACTGCTGTCGAAAAAGGAGTTTTGAAAGTATATGGGGCCGGAATACAATCCCAAATGAAAGTATGAGTACAAATGAAAAGTAAAAATACAAAAGAAAGGAACAATACAACTAAAAAAGAAAAAACTACTACTGATTCATCCTTCAAGGATCCTACCTGAACGGTAGGTACAGATTTACTCCCCAGTAATCCACACCCACCTGTCTCCTCTACATACCTTCTAGTCTTGGCTCCCTCAAACCTCTGCCCAGCTACTCAACGTCTGCACAAGACCCAATAATGTGTAGACATAGCCCATGTTGGTGTGAGTATAAAGATAATCATTAGGCACCCTAAGACCCTAGGAGGTCTCACAGAATTCTACAAGGAAAACCACAATGAATGTTATCAATCACAAATCACCAAGCAATAGTCATTTCTCAATTAGAGTCTCAGTTCAAACCAGGTATACAAGTAAATGAAATAGGATTATGATGCTGACCCACACAACATTGCTATGAATGGTGATAGCCAGCCACATATTCTCTAGGCATAGGAACATGTAACATTATAAGTTAGAATTTCAAACACCTCAGCTGCTGGAGAACTCCTCCACTAATGAGTACAGTCGGCCTGTCTTGTCAGAGAGAGGTGCTTTCAACTAACCTTGGACTATTGAGGTACTCCTCCTGTCATGTATCATGGGTCAGCTGTGTCACAATGAGGCACTCCCCACCATGGGTCTGCCACGTCACATAGAGGAACTACAAATCATGGCCTAGTAAGGTACTCCTCCTATCGAGTACTGTGGGTCTAATGTGTCACATAGAGGTGCTCCCCAATATGGGTCTGCTGTGTCACATAGAGGCACTCCCCACTGGTCCGTTCAGTCACTCCTAATCAACAGGTCAGTAGTATTCACATCTCATCCAGTCAGTCAGTTCCGTACGTAGCGCACTTGGGAGGACCAATCCCTAATCCATTAGTTGCATTTCAACCAGCAAGAAGTCTCACAATGAAGAAACCTAATGATACGTTTTATCATAGGGGTTCCAATGCACTAGACTACATGTCAATCAGATGCTCGTTCTGTGCGTTATTGGAATTTCTATTCCAAGGGCCTGGTTGGATTTGGGTGAAATCCAACATGGACTTACTCCATGTTTCTCCAATATTGTAATGGAGTAAGTAAAAAGTTTTGTCTCTCTCAAAGGATCCCAAATCCACAAACGGTTCCTCAAATAGATGTCTGGTTTAGATGTTAGGGCATTTTTTGTGTAACTGGTCGGTACTGGGTCCGGGTCCGGCCTGCCTCGGCCGGACCGACCTGACCCAGTTCAGCATGGGCTAACCTAGTTCGGCATGGGCCAACCCGGTTTGGCATGTGCTGACCCGGTTTGGCATGGTCCGGACTGGTTCGGTATAGGCCGACCTGGGTTGACCTGACTCGACTCAGGTTCGACCCGACCCTGGTCCACCTGGCCCGCTAGGCCCGACCCGACCCGACTGGACCGCGGGTCCGGCCACTGGGCCGCGGGTCGGCCTGGTGGGCGGTGGGTCAGTCTCTTGGGCGAACCTGGCAGTGCCACCTGCTTGGCGACGCGGGCCGCCAGGGATACCCATACGTGAAGCGTTCTGGTGGGGATGATGTGGGATAGGGTTGCGTCAGTAGGTCAACTCATGGGGGTTGAACCAACATGGTTCCACATGGTGTCACTTGTCCTCTGGGCCACAACTGACGGGTTGCGGCTTTGCCTTCAGGAGCGCCGCTCACACGTGCCCCATCCACCAGTTGTCGGTCAATCTGGAAGGTCTTACTCCTGCCATGACCAACACATTCCGCATCCCTGAGGCCTCATCCCTGTGCCCATGTGGGAGCACTGAAGGGGGTACACCGCACCCCTGCCGGTTCTGTTGTGGTCATCCATCGTGCCAGCCGGCCTCTCCAGTGGCGTGCGATAGTGCACCGGACCATCAGCCGCTTCCAGCTGGTGTGTCGGTTGTCTTCCTTCGGTCGCTATGGATAATGAGCCACGACCTCCATTTTTCATCGGTGGCGTATAACAGTGCACCACATCTCCTTCGTAGCCGGCCGCTCCGATGACCGCTGTGACATTGTGTCATGACATTCTCTTGCAGCGTGTGTCAATGCAATATCCCCAACATAGCCAGTTGGTATTGTTGTGTCGTCAATGTTCCATGGAGGTGAACATTTTGCAAAGTAGTGGAGGGTTCAGGCTGAGTTTGTTAGGCCCACACCTTCCGTGTTAACTCAAAAACATGATGGAGTTAAGGTTTTATCAAACTCTTGGAATATAAATCTAGATAAACCCTACAATGATACCATGCAACAACCCCCCACAAAAAAAATGATTTGTAGATCAACCCGTTAGTTGGTTGGTCCACATTCTTCATATTATTCAAGAACGGGGATGAGGAAATCATTCAAAAATAATAAACAAATAACGTGTACCTCGTAAACCCATTATAGAGCATTTGTTTTTGAAGTTGGATCGTGTTCTTTGTTCTCGCAAGCGGTTCCCAATGACGCCACTCATACGTCATCCTTCGGTTCGTCATTTAGTGTCGTCTATCACCTCCCACTGGGTTCAGCTCCGTTCATTATGGTTCTAGTGCCAAGTTTCTCCTTCAACACTTCGTTTCATGGTGAAGCTATGTCGATAACCCGCCTCAAGATCTATATATATAGTAGCGGGGGAGTGTATGTAATGACGTTGGAATTTAATGGGGACCATTAATTAGAAAGCTTCCTAACTTTCCAACGACATCATTACTTAGGGTTGGTAGGTCAATCCATTTATTGGATTGATCGATTGATGGCCCCATCCCTTTTCTTCTCTATTGGAGGATATGAAACAATATAATTAAATTATTTCATTCCATTTCTTTTAAAACGTCGCACAACATAACTTTTTCTTCAGACCTACTGTGGTCAAAGTAAATCCTCCCTTTAGAAAATATCGGCACTGCAGATTCAACAGTTCCCTCAAATTTTTAATCCAACCAACGATTCAAAATTTAGATAAAATTGCCCCCATGTTTACAGAACATACAAAAAAAATTATAGAAATTCATTTCGGGCACTTCGGACCACGGAATCAGGCGGCTTAAATTTTCGCAGACTTGTAATAGTTCCAAATAATTAAAAAAATTACATAGAAAATCCAGGTCTTTACATTCTCCCCACCTTAGATCTTTTCATCCCTGAAATACAAAACATAGACTAAGAAAACAAATCGGGGTAATGAGCACGAATCTGAGCATCCCTCTCCCATTTACACTTTTAGAGGTTCTCGTGATGCCAGTGCATGCGCACTAGGGGTATCGATTGCCCATGAAGGATCTTTTCCTATCGATCCTCAGTCTCTACTGGAACCTCTGTAAACGTATCCCCATCGTCTAAGTCTAGCTCGCCATGGTTGATGATGTGAGATGGGTCGTGCACGTATCTCTTTAGCTGGGATACGCGAAATACGTCATGAACCTTCTACAACTGCGGTGGAAGTGCCAAGAGGTATGCCACCACACCTATCCTCCAAAGTATTAGAAAAGTCCAAATAAAACTCAATGATAACTTTTTTCCTCAGCCAAATCTCTGTAGTTTTCATCGAGGAGATACTCAAATGAAAACATGGTCCCAATCCTTGAAATACAGAGGTCTTTGTCTCTTGTCAACATATGACTCTTTTCTTTTCTATGCAGTCTTCATCTGCTCCTGGATGGTCTGCACCTTCTCAATAGTGGATCATACCAACTCTAAACCCATAAGTGCTGACTCCCCTGAGTCTCTCCAACATAGAGGTCACCTGTAAGGTTGACTGTATAGGGCCTCGAATTGTGCCACACCGATTGTGGAGTGATAAATATTATTGTATGTGAACTCTACTAAGGGAAAATGATCCTCCCAACTGTGGTGGAAATCTAGAATGCATGCCCGAAGCATGTCCTCTAGCATCTGAATGGTTCACTCTGTCTTACCATCCTTCTGAGGATGAAATTTGGTGCTCAAACATAGCTGAGTCCCGAATGCCTCCTATAATCCCTTACAAATTAGGGATGTAAAATGTGTGTCACAGTCAGAGACGATCGCTGATGGCACCCCATGGAGTCGCACAATCTCCTGAACATAGAGGCGTCCCCGGACCTCTACTCATCCTAACTCTTGGATAGGTAGGAAGTGGGATGACATAGTGAGTCATTCAACAATCTCCCAAACAGAGTCATGTCCCCTAGATGTATGTGGAAGCCCTGTCCCAAAGTCGATGGAGATCCTATCCCACTTACACTTCGGCACATCTAGTTACTGAGCTATGTCTACTGGAACCAGATGCTTATCCTTCACATACTGACAAGTGAGGCATCGTGAAACAAACTATGCCACTACCTTCTTCATCCCTAGCCACCAGTGCGGATTCCGGAGGTCCTAATACATCTTATCCACACCAGGATGTACCTCCATAGGGGACTTATGGGAATCCCTAAACACCTCCTCACATAGCGCCACTGGTACCTCGATACGTCCTCTGAAAAGGATGATGTTCTTTACAACTTCAGAAAATCCATGAGGTGCCTGTATTGAGGATATTTGAGCACGTTGAGTCTCATAGTTAGTGTCCCCAATCTTCGCCTCCCTGACTCACTGAAGGAGTGGAGGAGTGACTATCATAGACTGGAGGTATACTGCTCCATCTCTGTCCATGAAATATTTCTTCAACGCGGCTAGCTTCTCTATCGCCTCACTCGGCAACTGCAGACCAGACCTCCTGCTAAGTGCATCTGCTACCACATTTCACTTCCCAGGATTATAGACTATCTCAAATTCATTGTCCTAGAGAGTCTATAGCCATCATCGCTGTCTCAGGTTAAGGTCCTTCTGAGAGAATATATACCTGAGACTCTTGTGATCAGAGTAGAATGTAAAACATTCTCCCATCAAGTAAAGTCTCCACATAATCAATGAGAAGACCACTATTGGTAACTCCAGGGCATGGGTAGCATAGTTATACTCATTTTTCTTACCTTTCGTGAACCATAAGTGATCAATGATCTCTCTTATATCAGGACACACACATGTCTTTCCCCTGATGCGTCACAATAGACTACATACCCAACTCCTTCTTCTGGTAGCCCCAAGATGGGGGGCACTCATCAGTCTATGCCTCAGCTCCTGGAAACTCTGTTGTCATTTCTATGTCTATATGAATGGATCCCCCTTATTAATCAACACTTAAAAGGGTTCTAAAACTTAGGAAAAGTTAGGCATGAATATCTGGTAGTATCTAGCCATCCCTAGAAAACTCTTCACCTCAGTCACACTACGGGGTGGATCCAAAGCATAAAAATCCTCTATCACTACTAGATCCAATACAAATCTAGCCTCCGAGATAACGTGTCCTAAATAGTGGACCTCATGTATCCAAAACTAGCACATCAAGAGCTTTTCATAAAGCTGGTACTCTCAGAGTGTATCAAGAACTATCTGCAGATGATAGGCCTGCTCCTCCACTGTCTCTGAGAACACCAAGATGTCATCGATGAACACCACCACAGAGTGATTGAGGTATGACATAAATATCCTATTCATGAATCCCATAAACACTTATGGGGTATTTTTCATGCTAAAAGGAAAAACCAAGAACTCTTAATGGCCATATCGACATCAAAAGGTCATCTTATGCACATACTCATCTCATATCCTGAGGTGATGGTAGCCTAATCTAAGGTATATCTTTGAAAAAAAATGAGCTCCCTTCAGCTGATCAAGAAGATCATCAATCCATATAAGTGGATACATGTTTTTAACAGTCACCTGGTTTAGGCTCTGGTAGTCAACATAGAGTCTCAAACGCTTATCTACCTTCTTGGCGAACAAAATTAGGGCTCCCCATAGAGAAACATTGGGTCTTATGAACCCCTTTTCCTACAAGTCTTCCAACTGTACCTATAACTCATGAAGCTCTGTGGGAGCCATCCAATATGCAGGTGTAGAAATCCATGTCGTCTTGTGGTATAGTTCAATGTAAATGTCTACCTCTCTTCATGGAGGTAGTCCCAGATCATCATCAGGAAAGACATCGGCATACTGGCCCACTACTATAGGATATCTCAGACTCTCAACATCAGCTTCTCCAAGGGTAAGTCTAACCAACTGATGAGTAATTGTCTACAACCTTACCTAGTTATGTCCATCCTATGCTACAATGGTTCTCTTCTTGCTGGTGAAGGAAAACCAGGTCCCATCCATGCAGAAACACCACAATTTGATGCTACTAAAGTAAATCTGAGCATGGACTGTAGATAATTAGTCCATACACATGATAACATAATAAGGCATCAACACCGCTACTAGGAGATCCCAGCCGAAGCTCTCACCTCCTAGAGTAAGCTCACACTTCCGGAACTAGTGTGTAATTGTCGAATACGCCCTCGTAGGAGTCTCTAGGTAACAGTAGGCACAAAATAACAGTTGTGAGCCCTACAATCTATATCTAGTACCCAATTTGTAAAAAACAAACCCATCCATATCCAAACAAGACACATAAATTATGTTCTTGGTAACAGTAGGCACAAAATAAAAGTTTTGTAAAACCAAAATCATGCCAGTTGGCAATGAGAGGTGATAGTCGCCAATATCCAACACAGCCAGCCTTGATCCATTGGCAGCTTGAAGATCCACATCTCCTCTGGAGATCACTCTAAATCTACTTGGTTCCTGCATTTGAATACAGATGTGTGCCCCACAAGCTATATCTAGTACCCAGTGTGTAGAAATAGAAAGATTTCACTCAATAACAAAATCACCTTTAGCATCCCCAGGCTTCTGGGTGCAGTTCCTCTTCCTGTGGCCCTGCTTTCCAAATGTAAAACACACTAGATCCCATTCCTTGCCCTGCCTCTAGATCTTCCCCTTCTTGGAGGGATGGTTCTCGGGGGCTTCAAACCATTTATAAGTCTTTGACCCCTTTTCCTTGTCCTTCCTTTTCTTGTTCACCATAATGAATGTGGGTTTATCACACCCCATATCCTAGTCTACCTGGTGAATAAAGGTCAGAAGCTCGGACAAACTCTTCTCATTTCCGCTCATGTTATAGCTAAAAATGAAGCTAGAGAAGGTCTTGGAAGGTGATGATAAGATGAGATCTTTACGCAACTCATCCGGGAATTTAATCCCTAATATGTCCACGCGTTCAATGTATCCAATAAGCCTAACTACATTAGGCCCAGCTAGCACAGACTTTCCAAGATTATTTGTAAACAAATCATTGGAGATCTCATACCTCTCCTATCTCGCCTTCTCTTTGTAGAGATCCTTAAGGTGAGACATCATGCTATACACGTCCATGTTTTCATGTTGCTTCAAGAGCTCATTATACATGGATGATAGCATGAAACACTGGACATTTGTGGCATCATCCATGTGTTTCATGTAGAGAGATAATTATTCATCACTAGCCTCTTTCACAGGTGAAATTGGAATAGGCTCTTCCAGCACATACAACTTCTTTTCGTGGTGAATGTTGACGCGTAAACGCCTCTACCCACTCTTGGAAATTGGTGTCGCTAAGAAGGTTTTCATTTTTGAGTATGGTGTGCAATGATCTGTTTGAAGAAATTTTATTTCCGTTTATAAAAATGATGATGAGAAATGGTTTAGAACTGTATTACCAACAAATGAGACAAATAAATAAATTATTACTTATTAGTCTCCCACTATTTTATCTAAATCCAATATCCCTCACCATTGAATTCAAAATATTCTGTTGAGTGAATATTCTATTGGAAAGATCCATATTTCCATTCGTATTACCCCAAATAGGGTTGGTCAACCAACATGAAGGGTTTTAGGTAGGCATTCCAAATTCCAACTGCATTAACTTGCAGCTCCTTGATCTGCTGAGTGGACTCCCCAATCCTGAAATCCTTTTATTTTGGATTTCCTCACCCTTTTCCTCTTGGTCACACCATGTCCTGCTGTGGCAGTCATCCCTTGATGCGAACCAAGTCAATTCAACCCAAAACCAGGAATTAGAAATCCCCGATAATTGAAAGCACCCCAACTAGGGTTGGTCAGGAACTTTGAACTATGGTTCGATTCTAACCATGATTATGGATGGCTGTGCCAACTTAATATTTCTTTTGAGGGATTTAATCATTATACGTAAATTTCCATTTTATTATATTTGATTACATGATCATTAATATTAATTGGGATATACTTAAGTGATTAAACATGTCTAAGATAATATTTACGTATAAGCCGGTTTTATTTTAGTTCCATCTTGCATGCTCGTTTAATTCATTAAATGTGTGATCGTGACAACACACCCACAATAAATAAACCATGCAACTAACAGAAATAAAATAAATGGTATGATCATGAGACTTTATATTTGTTAGTTTATCTAGCGGGTGATAAACTAACCCAAGACCTAGGGGAAAAACACCTTGAACCTTTCGGGTTCATGTTTACATCTTTCCACCTATCCACCTTTGTATCTCCTTGGATTGGTTTCACCTTAGCCCCTAACTTGTGTTGCCTCCACTAGCTTGGGAGCTCCATCCATTACATTGGAATTTATCTCACACGCAGGTGAGGGGTAAAAAGGGGTTTTTTCAAAAAATAATCATTGGGCGCGCAGACCCTACATATTAATGCGGAGATGGCTCGCAGGCTAACAAAATTAATTTAAATAAATAAATTAAAAGAAACCATTCACATACAAAGGACTCTATCTAGCTCATGATCATCCATACATGCAACGATATTTACGCATAAATAAAACTCGCATTGAATTATTTAATTGTTCTTGTTTAAGATAAAGCATGCTCGAATTAATTAATTATCTTTAATTAATCAATCCTTTTATCTTAAAACATTTTTCTGAATATCCTTGAGATTCTCATCCATCATAATTTTAAAAAAATAAATTCATTTAAAATTATCCTTGTACGTAACTTGTACCTTGGAGGAAACACGGTGAATTCCTATTCATTACGTAGATGTTAAATTAAACACATATATATAAAACACCTATCACGTGTTGTGCCTCAGCTTTACGCCAACACCATGGTACACATCTCAAGGGTTTGTATAATATAATAATAAATTTTAATAAATCTACGTAATTTGGGTGAGTACTTGGCATGTAGTTCCATCTACACGGCGTGTACTTTTCTTCACCGTCCATCCGAAGTACACGCACGGGGACAAGGCGTGTTAATGTACTTTGGAAATTTTCAGAGTACACGGTGTGTACAGTGGGACACACGCTGTTTAGTTTCCGCGTTACAAGGTTTCTAGTCTGGAAGGCCATGTACGGAGTACCTAGCCCAACCCTAACCTGAAGGGACTACACACCGTGTTCATTGGACCACACGGCGTGTATTCAACAAACCATGTGCCAACTGTTTCTGGTCAACACACGGTGTCTTAAATTCTTAGAAAGAATCCAATACATGAACTAGTTTGGAGGATCAATCAATGAAATGAACCTAGACTACACAACGTGTACTTTTGAATACACACTGTGTATTCTGGTGTTGTATGGCCAGAAAAATTTGGCTCCTCTGGATGAGTTCCTCTATTTTCTTTTAATCAAAATTAAAAGAAAATTTCGTTTCTGTGAGGTGAGCGAGAAACGGGGGAGGAGGAACTGATCTCTAGATTCAGATTTCCAAAATGATTAATCATGAATTGAAATAACTAAATTATTAAATGCGTAAATCCCCAACAAAAAATTAAATAATTATAATCAATGATATGACCCCTTTGATACCACTTGTAGGTTCTGGTCGCAACAGAAGCTCGTTGGTGGGTTTTCCAAACTTTAATTTTAACGTTAAACAACATTAAATCCGAGATCCATCCTGATTTAAAATACCAAATCTTCCGAATAGAACGAAGAACGAAAAAGAAAAGAAGAGTCCCGTGACCCTTGAGATAGGATCATCATATGTTGGTTATAATTAATTTAATTAATTCATAAGAATTTCCTCGATGTAATTCTTTCTACATTGGAGTCTCCGGTCAAGATCCTGTGATCCGTCATTGCGTTGTATAATCCATGTATGAGATTTCTCTAGAGGTGATCCACACATGCTCCATGTATCTTTAGACGTCACCAAAGGGATCTATGGGTGCTAGTGCGGAAGAGCCTTCACTTGCGATGACCACCTTCAACCGCCTTGATCCGGTGGAGGATCTCACTCTCGTAACTTGAAAGCGTTCTTGGTGGAAAATGAATTCTCTCTTGGCTTGAGAGTATTTTCCAATCCGTTGTGCACACCAAAGGCTCTTACTCTATGAGAATAATGTAATTTGGATTATAATACATAGAATAATAAAATGAATTAATTGCTCGAAATCATTTAATCATTTCATTTAATTCTTAGCAATACCCCATGTCTTAATAATGTTAGTTAAACATCATTATTTCTTGACATGCGCCTAACGTATTACATTTAATATCATTTAATTAAATAAAAAATATTTTTTCTCACAAATCCTGAAAAACAAACTACACAGTGTGTATATAAATATACACGGCTTGTACTTTTATTTTTCATTTTATTTATTTCCTCCACTATATTTATTAGACCTTGAGTAATGACTATTTATTTCTTAAATAAATGTAACTGCATTACTCCCTAATAAATATATATATTATTTTGCCCACAATATATTCTCTCAAATAACTAGTGTCAAAATAAATGCGATCATGCATCCTTACATAATTAATAAACCACAGTTGGGAATAATATTTATTTAACTTGTTAAATTAATATTTAACTGAGATACATGGACACCCTTAGTGTGTGACCCTCTAGGCCTCTTTCTCAGTGGCATTAGGCGGAGCCTTCCTAAAGTCCAAGGTTAGCATCTAGCAACATGCCAAGGCACCCATATAGATAGAAGTTAATGCCGCAATGATGTGTCACCACCTACGAATGCTTACCGTGTAATTTAATCCCTTTTTCTCGATACCTCTAATCAAGCGGGTTGTATGCTAGTGCCATCAACCCATGTGCTCGATTATTCATGCTTTGACATCCCGAAATTTAACTCGCCCATACCGTACCATGTCCATGGGTTTATTTAGGCTATATAAATTCCATCAAGGGGTCTGAGATATCTACTTCCGTTATGGAATATAAGGGACAGATCCTTTCTCGCATTATCTATTAATACGGTATTAGTCATGACGCACCCAACGTATCCTAACTCGCTACGAACAATGTGTCGTCACAGTTTTTGTCAATACATCTAAGTGTGCGAGTTGTAATACCCATTAATATTAATCATAAAGTCTAAGGACCAAAACACATGTCTGTAGATAGAAACATCCAATGACACTATGAAATGTGGATTTCCTACTGGCGGGTCTCATTTTCATAATATCCTCCTGGATAATACCAAGGGCGCACACCATGAGATGGTGCCTCAATGTTTTATGAGTCCTCACCCCTAATGGCCGGTATTAGTTGTGTCCCTTAAATAATATCATCTAGTAAAAGAACATATATTAAAGAATAGTGTTATGGAACTTCCGGGTTCTCATCATAGCAGGGATCCACTATGACCCATTAATGCAACAATTGTCCTTAGGACATTATAACATGCATTGTCATGTAGAAGAACAATAAAGATGTGATAAGGAATTTATTAATGAATAAAGTAAAATGTAGTTGGTTCTAGGCCCCCCAACTCCAACAATTATACTATTTGATCGCATTTAAAAATACACATTCACAAAATAAAAACCATGCATATGATAAATTAAATAGATAATGATGGGATCCTGAAACAGTAACTATTGGTTAATCCATTGAGAAAATAATGGATTAGTCGTGACCCGAGAGAAATTATTTATATCAATTCCTCACATGAATTGTAGTTCCTACAACACCTGTGGACTTCACTTACTCAGTTTATGCTTACAATCAATTCGAAATGATTTTCCTTGAATCCTTAAATATTTACTATGTATACTCACAAACTTGTTAGAGGAACTTGGGGTGTGAAAAATATATTTTATTACTTAAATGTAGACAGGAAAACCCTTATACAAATTATATATTGAGGAACAATGAAAAAATATAAGAAATAAAATAATTATTACATTTTAAAACATAAATAAAATAATTAAATTAAATAAATAATAAATCAAATAGGCATGGGTTGGTCTCAAATCACGATTAGTCAACATGAAATTATATTTAATAAGAAAAAATAAATTTTCTAAAATTCAACCGAGGAGTATTTTTAATGCTTTAACTGCATTAAAATAATTTTAATTAATTATAAATATGTCCCACAACACCTATAATAAATTTATTAAATCCCATAAAATTAAAAATAATTTCTAAAATAATTTCATATATTTTTAGGTCCATTTGGACTTAAAGAATATCCCCATATATTAATTTAGTTCATGTGATGGGGTTGATGGGTCGAGCAGGCCAGACCTGGACTATACGAGTTCAAACCAAGCCTAATTGAGCATCTATTTGAAGAAAATAATACACACACACTCATAGATATAATATAATATATAATATGATTATTTAATATATATATATATATAGGAAAATAAATCACTTTCCCATAAATGGGTACGGAAAAAGTACACACCCAAAATCTTGGATAAGTACACACGCAACCCAAACCATACCAAGAACACCCATAAAACCCCTTTGTTCTAACAAAGAATTATTTTTCAAATAAAATCACTATAAAATAACATTTGGAGTCACCCACATCTCAAAACCTAGAATGAGAACAACCTGAGAAAAAACTAAAATATTTTAGTAAATTTTTAAAAATATAATTTTTATTCAAACTGATAGAAATAATTTTAAAGCATGAAATATTTCACATTCCAAGAAAAAGTGAATAATGGAAGAAACCACCTACCTCAGATCTATTTGACAAAAAAATTATTTATAATATCTCACAGATCTAACCCATTAATTCTATTTCCCTATCAAATCCCTTGACAAACTTATCAAAACTCATCTGATCCCATCAAATACGATATAAGAAGTGATATCTAAGGTTCCATTCAAGCAGATGTGAGAAGATCTAAGATGGGAAGGAAGAATAGATTACTAAACATTGATTTACATGATCAAATTCTCCAGGAATCCTAATAATCAAAGTATGGAAACTGAAGATCATCAAAAGTAACCAAGAGAAACCTTGGAAATTGAGAAACTAGGTTAGAGGAGGAAGAATGAGTCTTTTTCAGAATGTTTTTCGGTTTTAAAGTAAATTTACGTATGATGTATTTATTGTTGAACAATTAGGTCATACAGTTTGACAAAACATTCACTAGTCATGTGAATTGGCTATTTACCAAAAAACTTTAAGTCACACAGTTTATCTAAACTACGTGAAAACCATTCACCTACCCAATGCCACCCAAACACCACGCATGGTTTTTACTAACCGTTCACATTCAAAAATACTTCCAAAACCTTCTAAAACCTCCTAGAAACTTCAAAATATTAACTTGAACATTACCTAACATTATATAACCCACAAAATAGGGAAATACCTCAAACTAAATGGTGTTACATTCTCCACACCATTATGATTATCATCCTTGGTATGCTTGAATAGGTCTAACGACTACTCTCACTTGAACTCCTAGCATTTCCAAGACAATTATTGCATTTGAACATGCTACAACCACAATCTTACCAATGAAATAGATCTCCCCCAAAATTATTCTCTTATCAATCCATAATTCAAATCAGTCCATGGATAAACATTGCCATTGTATCAAGCATAACATGATCCAAATTGATCACATGACTGGGGTTCGACTGATACTTCTTAAGATGAGAGACATGAAACAGATTATGGAAAACACTAAATCTCTATGCTAAGGCTATCTATCTTAAAGAATATCCAATACATTCCAATATATCAAATGGGACAACATATATTGGATCCAAATTACCTTCCTTTACCAAGTGACGATGATAAAGTATTAGTGACACTTTAAAAAATACATGATCACCCAAATTAAAAGACAAAGGTCAATGATGATGATTTGCATATGATTTCTAGTGGCTCTGATTCGTAAATATATTCTTTTAGATTATATGGATCCTTTATGTAGTATTGTGGACAAGGCTAGGTCTAATTAGTGAAGTTTCTCTAATTCCCACCCATCAAAGTGGATAATGAAAAGGATAACAGTGAAATGCCATAAACGGGGGCATATGTATCATGACCAAATAAATATTATTATATTATAGCTTCACTAACATGAGATGATCTTACCATGAGACAATGAATCCCTTGACACATACCTAGATCATATATTTCAATGTCTTAATCCTGCATTATGACTACCCATCCTTCTAAGGATGATATTTGATGCTCATGGTCAATTGAGTATCGAGAGGTTATTGCATGGATCTATTCAACTATTATGTGAATCAAAGATCCGTATAAATATTATCAAAATAGAAATTCCATTTAGCTTTATCACTTATCAAATATATTACTTTGTTAGATGTTCTACTATATTGGACTCTCTGATTGAGATAAAGTGTGATGACTAGGTCAGTAAATGCAAAACTACCCAAATGAAATCATGTTTTTGAATAATTGGTTTTATTCTGGTGAAAAATTCCAAATAAATATACTCTTATTTACAAATTGGTGTATGAAGGAATCTGAGGCATAGTAGATGCACGAAAACAATGAAATTTAAAATTTTGGGTTTGGATTCATGTAAAAAACACTAATTCCACAAAACAACTTGCATGCATTTCTTAAAATATTATTTGAATTTGAATTTATGCATGAAAAATAAAATCAAACAAATTCATAAATAGTACCTTGTTAGTTTGAAATCATCAGTTTGATTTGGTCAACTTTTGCATTTCATAGATAAAAGGTTCCAAGTTAGGAATCCTATAGATTTTACACACGTTCTCCTTTAATCCTAGATTTTGGATCTATGATTTCTGAGTTCAATCATGGTAAATCTAAGAGTTTTTTGATGTCTCATCAATCACATGAAGAACGCATACTTGATCGAGAAATCAGGATTGGTCAGACCTTGTTGTTTCTTCATATTCTCTCTCAAAAATATTAAGAGGAGAAGATAAGAGATCTTCTCTCTATAAATTTTTACAAACAGTGAGGGTAATTATTCAAGAGGATAAATTAAGCCTTTATACCCTTATTATACTTTCCAAAATGCCACTTTAGTCCCTAGAATGTAACAAACCAGATTTTAGATAGTTGTTCACACTTATGACTTAATTAAAATTTTCATAAATATGATAAATATTTTATCACTCACTTGTGACACTTTAAATTGTTATCTAATAAAATCAGAACCATTAACTCGGACTATAAGCTCCCCAAATAATTTTATGAACCTTGAACAGGTTATGTTCATTATAAAAAATTATTTTCTTATATTCACTTTTATGATCAAGATATGGATGAGTACCTTGAAAAAAAATTCAATCATAATAATTATAAATATGGATAATATAATTGAAATATTTTACTTAAAATCAATAACAATCAGATGTTCACTGGCCCCCGCACTTGGGGTCCACTTTATTTTAACTCTAATTCATCTGGATAAGTGAATCATGTGGATCAACTTAGTGTGTGACCCTCTTGGTCCTTATCTCAATAGTAGTGATTCCAAAACACATAACAAGAATAGATTATAGAAATGCATCATGGTCCCAAAGAGATAAAGAATATCATAATTATGAATACATCCTATGAACAAACTCTAGGTAATATAATCTCTTTGTCTCATGGAATCTCATAAAACAAGATTCATACTTGTGTCATCATCCTTTTAATGATTTATATATTTCGTAACATTACTATAAAAACTTATTTTCTTATAACATCATTATGTATTTAATGACGGTCTGCGAACCGGGCCCATGAGATATCTCTTCCTCAACTCAGATGTGAAAAATTATATCTAGATCATTCAACCAATGTCATTCCACTAATTAAATAACCAAAAAAGGTAACTAACCATGAATTCAATGTCATGATTTGTTCCTTTTATGAAAGTACGTGGTCAAATGGTACACATTTATAAGAAATAACATGTCTGAATACTTATACACATGTTTGTAGATAGAAACAACTAACAAAATCTAAAACATGTGGTGTTTCTATTGGAAAGCTATTACTCACTATCTCATCTACTTGAGATCACTTAGTGTGAACTTATTGATAAGAAGCCTCAATGATTATGATCTCCCAACACCAGATATTCAAACATAATCAATGTCTTGTTAGTATTATTTTTCGAGATCATAAGAAATATATTCATGATTGATTTTATAGAATCTCTAGGTGCTCAATATAGTTGGGAACTACTATAATCTTTTGATATAACACATAACATAAGTACATGACCATATAAATAGTGTATTCATAAGTATCAGAAAAATTGAGATAATAATAAAAAAAATGTATATATCAAATTGTATACATGTAATGGTAATCAATGTACATAAAGGAGATGAGTCTAGGGAACCCACTCAAAACACTCCCACTGTCACGACCCGCCCTCGGGGTCCGTGTCGTGACTACCCCAAGCTCGCCTTCCATAGGCCAGGGGCTGGCGACTAGCACCAAGGCTTAAATCCCAGTAAAAAGGGAAGGCATTGCCTTTGAAAAGTAACAAACACCACAGAGTAAGCAAGCGGAAAGTAAACACTAAACAAAGCAGAGTACAACTGAAAGTGCGGAAAAGTAAATGGGCCAGAATACAAACCCAAACTAAAAGTAAAGTACAACTCGAAAGGGAAAACAACAACTGAAAAGTAAAAGCCGCTACACCGAGCTGTCCACTGGAAATCCCACCTGAAGGGTGGGTACAGATAGCTCCTCTGCTCCACGGGTCCCGCCGTCCGCTCCGTGCACGTCCCGCCCAGTGGTCCACCTCCGGGTACCGTCCCGCTCTACAAGCCTCAGCTAAGGTCAATGTTGTCCGTCGTCTGCAACCAACACAATGTAGTGCGGGCGAAGCCCGTGCAGGGGTGAGTATAAGCTACTCAGTAGGGACCCCGAGACCCCTGAAGGTCTCTCAAATCCACAAAGGATAAACCACGAAGAAAAGTACAATCACAAAGTAACAACCGACACTGCTTAGGTATATGCCCATACATATACCTAATTCATCAATTAAAATACGCTCCAACCTCCGAGCCCAAGTACAACTCAGTCCACGCAGGAAAGTATACGTATTCCACATAGGAAAGCAAAACATAATCCACACAGGATTGCACAACACAATCCACACAGGAAAACAACAGGATTCAGCTCACACAGGTATACTTCTTCAAGGACGATAAAGATGATCACTAATCCATCTAAGTCGTCGGACCCACGAAGGATCGATAGGTAACTAACCCCCGCAAAGACCCACACAGGATCGGGCCCACACAGGACCTGTAGGCGCTGGTTCACACAGGACCGCTGAGCGCAGAGACCCACACAGGATCGGGCCCACACAGGACCTGTAGCACTGATCCACGTAGGATCGCTGAGTGCTGTAGTCATCGTCGTCGAATCCACACAGGATCTCTGTACTGTCGTCGTCGCAGTCACAGTAGCAGTAGTAGTCGTAGCAGTAGAACAGTCGCAGCCAGCACTAGGGTTCCCGCACATAGCAAGCTCGTTCGGATGGTCCGCTCCACGAGCCGAGAGGCTGATACATCAACTGTCACGAAGACCAGAGTTGATGTATCCAAAAGTTTTGTATCGTCAACAGGAACTCAACGCAACAGACGGTGCGTCGATCGGACGCCCGGTCTGAGAGTTATTGGCATTTTCGTCTCCGGGGCTCGGTTGGTTTTTAAGGCAAAACCAACCCGACTGTACTTCACCTGCGTCCAAACCTCGGTCGGGGTATGCCAAAAGATTCGCCTCACTAAGAGGGACACAACACAGCTGACGGCACGTCAATCGGACGTCCGTAGCTCAAGATATGAGCGTTTCCGCTCCGAAGGCCCGGTTGGTTTCGTGAACGAACCAACCCGGCCGAACTCAAAGTAAACCGAAACCTTGAGTGCGATATACCGAAACGACCGTCTCGATCCAAGGATCGCGTTGCCGCAGACGGTTCGTCATTCGGAGGTCCGAGGCTCAAGATATGGCCCAAAAACCGATTCTGGTTCGAAACGGGGGGGTCCGGGTCCGGGCCGACCCGGCCCGACCCCCCCCCCCCTGGGGCGGCGCGGCGGCGCGGCGGGCCGCGGCGGCCTGGAGCCGCGAGGGGCCGCACGCGGGGGCTAAGCCCCCGCTGATTGAAGCGGCGCGGCCTTTGTGCCGCGCCTTTGCAACAAACGGCCCCCACGTGGGGGCCGGTTTAATAAAGAGAACCGGGGGGCTGCTGCCCCCCCCCCCCTTTCATGGAACCGCCCCCCTCTTAAAGAGGGGGGTTTTACATGCTGGCCGGGGGATTAATTCCCCCGGTTTAATGCCTTCCGGCCGGCCAGCTGGCCGGCCGGTTTTCTCCAACGGGACCGGAAATTCCGGTCCCCCCTTCGGCTTCCGACGCCGGCGGCCCGGCCGCCGGTCTTCTCTTCCCGCCGCGGCCCGGAACCGGCCGCGGTCTCCTCGTCCCGCCACGGCCCGGAACCGGCCGCGACGTTCGTCATCCGGCGCGGTGCGACGGCACCGCGCCCCTTCGTCGTGCCTTGATTCCATTCAACGCGGCGCGACGACGTCACGTTCTTGAAGATTCTACCTCGGCGTAGTGCGACGGCGCCGCGTAAAATATTTGCACGATCATCCGCGTGGTGCGATGGCACCACGCCACTTGCTTCCACCCGCAAGAATAAACAAGAACGATGGAGGGGGGTTCGGTCGTGTTCGTGCGGTCCGGCCCCCTCACGTTAAAATAATAACGCAACTTAAATAATTCAAGCCACACGTTAGACTTGCTATTCACGATCAAGAATAAAAATAAGGAAACCAAAAAGAAATCAACAACCCCTACCTTGGGTATAAGGTTCGAAGATTGTGAACGTTCCGCGGAAGACGACGTCGCGGAGGTCGGGCGTCGCGGTAGCTGTTCGTAAAATCCGATGACGAAGGGATGCGTTCGAAGAGACACGTCGTTTGCGAAACTTGTACGCCGACGAAGGTTGTCCGAGGAAGAAGTGGCGTCCCCTTCGTTGACACGGTAAATGAAGAATGGAGGTGCGGCGTTCTTCGTCGGAGCTTGAGCGTTCTTTGTCAAGATGAACGTTCTTCGAGTTCTTCGTCAGAGTTGAAGAAGAAGAAGAGCTCTCCACCTCTCAAGAAGAAAAACAAATAACCCAAAATAAAATAAGACAACAACTTATTTTATTATTACATAACACAATAGAATTTCAAAAGTTTGAAATTCAAAAGGATTAACTCCCATAATTAAATAAGTAACTCAAGTCAATAAATGAGGCGTTAAGGGAGTTGGGAGAATTTGAAAGGATTAGGGGTTCGTGTGGGCCCCACCACACTCAATCCTCCCAAGGGAGGTTAAGTGGGTGTGGGTCCCACTTCCAACCCCATTTGGTAGGTTTTATCAAGTTATAATAAAATTTGTTCTACACAAATTTTATTTAACTCAAACTAAAAACCCCAAAATTAACTTTCAACCCGCAACAAACGCAACTCCCGAAAAGGTCTCTTTAAGCGAATATCGGCGCTGCGAGTTCATCGGTGCCCTCAGATTTCAATTCCGAGCACCAGATCAAAAGTTAGGAATTCCCGCTCGTTCGTTCACTGAACGTACCCGAGCCAAACTTCGGAAATTAATTCCGGGCACTCCGGGTCTCGGAATCAGGTGCCGTCTGAAACCGCGCTCTTGTAAAATTCTTAAGAAAATTAAGAAAAAAAATTTCCTTGAATTTTTACGGGTCTTTACATTACTCCCACCTCAGGGCTTTACGTCCCCGTAAAGATACATCAAAAACTAGGGAAACAAATGAGGGTACTGAGCACGCATCTGAGCCTCCCGCTCCCATGTGCTCTCCTGGAGATTCCCGTGCTGCCATCTGATGCGCACAAGAGGAATCGATCGCCCATGCAGGACCCGCTCCTGTCGATCCTCTATCTCCACCGGGACCTCCGTAATAGTCGCCCCATCGTCAACGTCAAGCTCCCCATGGTCAATGATGTGCGTCGGGTCGTGCACGTATCTCCTCAGCTGAGATACGTGGAAGACGTCGTGCACCCGGTGCAACTGAGGTGGTAGAGCCAGGCGATAAGCCACCTCACCAATCCTGCTGAGAATCTGGAAAGGTCCGATGAAGCGCGGAGATAACTTGCCGCCTCTGCCAAATCTCCGAATACGACGTCGAGGTGAGACCCGCAAGAAGACGTGGTCGCCATCCTCGAACTCCAGTGGCCTCCGCCTCCTGTCAGCGTATGACTTCTGCCAGCTCTGAGCTGTCCTCATCCGCTCCTGGATGACCTGGACCTTCTCTGTCGTGGCCTGGACCATCTCCGGTCCCACCAGTGCTGACTCCCCAGGGTCTGTCCAGCACAAAGGAGATCTACATGGTCGGCCGTACAACGCCTCGTACGGTGCCATCCCGATGGTGGAGTGGTAGCTGTTGTTGTATGCGAACTCCACTAAGGGTAGGTGGTCCTCCCAGCTACGACCAAAGTCGAGGACACATGCGCGGAGCATGTCCTCGAGAGTCTGAATGGTCCTCTCCGTCTGACCATCCGTCTGAGGGTGAAAGGCTGTGCTCAGACGTAGCTGTGTCCCGAATGCTTCCTGTAACCCCATCCAAATTCGGGAAGTAAAGCGGGCATCTCGATTGGAGACGATAGATGATGGTACGCCGTGGAGCCGCACAATCTCCTGAACGTAGAGACGTCCCAAGCTCTCTACTGAGCCCTGCTCTCTGATGGGTAAGAAGTGTGCCGACTTGGTGAGTCGGTCAACAATCACCCAGATGGAGTCGTGACCTCTGGAAGTGCGTGGAAGTCCAGTCACGAAGTCCATAGATATGCCGTCCCACTTCCACTCCGGAACCTCCAAGGGCTGTACCAAGCCTGCTGGTACCTGATGCTCTGCCTTCACCTGCTGGAAGGTAAGGCATCGAGAAACGAACTCTGCTACTGCCTTCTTCATGCCCGGCCACCAGTGCTGTCGTCTGAGGTCCTGGTACATCTTCGCCACTCCAGGATGTATTGCTAAAGGAGAAGTGTGAAGCTCTCTCAGTACTTCCTCTCGCAATGCGACTGGCACCATGGTACGTCCTCTGAAAAGGATGTCGTGCTCTGCTCCAAGGGAGAAACCATAAGGTGCCTGTCCCGAGGATATCTGTGCTCGCCGTGTCTCACAGTCAGCGTCCCCACGCTGTGGCTCCCTGACTCGCTGCAGTAGTGGAGGGGTGACTGTGAGAGACTGGAGGAAGGCTGCTCCATCTCTATCCACGAAGGATATCTGCAAAGAGGCTAGCTGCTCCGTCGCCTCCTCAAGTAGCTGAATGCCCATCCTCCTGCTGAGGGCATCGGCTACTACGTTCCCCTTCCCAGGATTATAGACTATCTCAAAGTCATAGTCCTGGAGGAACTCGAGCCATCGTCGCTGTCTCAGGTTCAGGTCCTTCTGCGAGAAGATATACCTGAGACTCTGATGATCGGAAAAGACTGTAAAGCGCTCGCCCATCAGATAGTGTCGCCATGTCTTCAGAGCGAAGACCACTGCTGCTAACTCCAGGTCATGGGTAGCGTAGTTCTGATCATGCGGCCTCAACTGACGTGATCCATAGGCGATCACGGCCCGCTCCTGCATCAGAACACATCCGAGTCCGGTCCCTGATGCATCGCAGTAGACTACGTACCCTACTCCCTCCTCAGGCAACCTCAAGATAGGTGCGCTAGTCAATCTCTGTCTCAGCTCTTGGAAGCTTTGCTGACATCTGTCTGACCACACGAAGGGTTTCCCCTTCTTCGTCAAAGCTGTGAGTGATGCTGCAACTCTAGAGAAGTCTGGAACGAATCTCCGATAGTATCCATCTAGTCCCAAGAAACATCGAACCTCAGTCACGCTCCTGGGTGGCTCCCATGCTAACACAACCTCAATCTTCGTGGGATCCACTGCAACTCCCGCCTCAGAGATAACGTGTCCCAAAAAGTGGACCTCACGTATCCAGAACTGGCACTTCAAGAGCTTACCATAAAGCTGGTGCTCTCAGAGTGTGTCAAGAACAACTCACAAGTGATAGGCGTGCTCCTCCTCTGTCGTAGAGTAAATCAGAATGTCGTCGATGAAGACCACGACAAACCGATCGAGGTATGGCTGAAAGATCCTGTTCATGAGAGACATGAACACTGCTGGAGCATTGGTTACACCAAAAGGAATAACCAAGAACTCATAGTGGCCATACCGACATCTGAAGGCCGTCTTCTGCACATCCTCGTCTCTGACTCTGAGCTGATGATAGCCTGACCTGAGGTCTATCTTCGAGAACCACCGTGCTCCCTTGAGCTGATCAAAGAGGTCATCAATCCTCGGTAGCGGATACTTGTTCCTCACTGTCACCTGGTTCAGGCGACGATAGTCAACACAAAGTCGCAAGCTCCCGTCCGCCTTCTTGGAGAACAATATCGGGGAAGCCCGGGGTGAAACACTGGGTCGGATGAATCCCTTGCCCTGCAAGTCCTCCAACTGTACCCGTAGCTCTCGAAGCTCGGCGGGGGCCATCCGATATGCTGGAGTGGATATCGGGGCTGTCCCGGGGTACAATTCAATATAAAAGTCTACCTCTCTGCGAGGAGGTAGCCCTGGAACGTCGTCAGGAAAAACGTCCGCAAACTGATCCACCACTGCAGGAAAACCAGGACTCCGCACGTCAACTGCTCCAAGGATGAGGCTAGCCAACTGATGAGTGATGGGCTGTACTCTCCTCCGCGGAAGTCCATCCTATGCTGCTAAGGCTCCCTTATCACCGGTGAAGGTGAACCTTCTCCCGTCGGTGCGTACACAACGCACCTTGCGCCTAAAACAGTCAATCTGTGCATGGACCGTAGATAGCCAATCCATGCCCAAGATGACGTCGTAAGGCCTCGACGCTGCTACAAGAAGATCCCAGCCGAAGCTCTCGCCTCCTAGAGTAAGCTCACACTGCCGGTACCAGTGCGTAATCGTCGAGTCTGCTCCCGTAGGAGTCTCTAGCCGTAAGGATCGAGCCAACGACTCTGTCGGAATCTTCGAGCTCCGAACAAGGGCAGCGGCTATGAAACAATGACTCACTCCTGTGTCTATAAGAACTGCAGCAAGGGTGGAATAGACACAGATAGTACCTCGAATCATCTCAGGTGCGCCGTGGTCGTAGGCCTCTTCTGCCTGGAGCTGTGCCTGTCGCTGCCCGCCAGCTCCCTGTGGTCGGGGTGGACCTCCTGGTGGTGGTGGTGGCAGAGCCTCAAAGCGTCGCCCACCACCGGCTGCTCGTCCAGCTTCTCTGCCTCGTCCGCCTCCTCCCTGCGGACCGCCACGGTTGACCCTCTGCCTCTGCTTCGGTTGTCCATCAACTGACTGCTGCTCTTCGGCACGGCGGGTCGGGCAGTCGCGAGCCATGTGGCCCTGCCCGCCGCATGAGTAGCAATGTCTGCCTCTCGAAAGACTGGCTCCGCGCTGTGTTCCCCGCACTACTGAGCCAGTGCCCTGAGAACGTCTGACCGAAGGTCTGGTCTGTCTGGAACCCTGAGTCATCCGTCGACTGCCTGCTGCAGATGACTCTGCCACGTGCCGCCCTGCGGTGGGTCGCTGTGCTGGTGTAGACTCAGCAAGGAAGCTCTCGATCAGAAGGGCCCGCTCCAGTACTCCTGTCTGAGTCGGTATGCTGAGGGAGATCAGCGATGCCCTGATCTCGTGTCTCAAACCCTGCTCGAAGGTCCGGGCCCGGAAGAATGGGTCCCGTACCATGTCGGTCGAGTAGCGCGAGAGATCGGTAAATCTCGCCGGGTACTGAGCGACCGTCATGCTGCCCTGCCGCAGCTGTAGAAGCTCCTGGATACGCACTGCACGAAGGGTGGCTGGGACGAACTCCGAGCGGAAAAGGCTCTCAAAGTCCGTCCAAAGTAGAGATGCCTCATCGTGCACCTGGAGCATCAAGCTCCACCATCGTCCTGCTGCTGCGTGTAGTAGGCTCTCAGCGAGGATCACCATGAGGTCTGCTGGTGTCCTCACTAGCCTAAACACTCGAACCACTGCCTCCAGCCAGTCCTCTGCTGCCTGGTGATCCGTCTCACCACGAAACCTGGGCGGTCGCTGGCGCTGAAACTCATGCAGTGCGCTGAGGCGACGTGCATCGTCAGCGGCTGCTGCTGGAAGAATCGGGGGATCGGCGGGTAAAGCTACCGCCGGTGCCACTACTGGAAAAGGGCCCTGCACCGAGGCCTCGTCGCTCGGTGGGCTGTCGTCACTCTCGACTCTCAGAACCCTAGCTGGCTGGCGTCGTGGGGCCATCCTGAAAAGGAAACAGGTGCGCCACGGACAGAACAGTATACCTGGTGAGCTGATATAAGTAATCACAAAGAAAACTTTGAAACACACACGCAATCAATGTTTTCGTGCATTAAGTCGGAAATCAGAAGTCAGGGTCCTGGTGTACGGATACGTCGGCCGCCGCACCAACACTGGACTCCCTGGACTGATAACCACACTCAATACGCTAAACATTATTGCTTCACATAGAAAAGATCAGAGTTCACGGTAGAACCGAACTCCTCTGATACCAATTTGTCACGACCCGCCCTCGGGGTCCGTGCCGTGACTACCCCAAACCCGCCTTCCATAGGCCAGGGGCTGGCGACTAGCACCAAGGCGTAAATCCCAGTAAAAAGGGAAGGCATTGCCTTTGAAAAGTAACAAACACCACAGAGTAAGCAAGCGGAAAGTAAACACTAAACAAAGCAGAGTACAACTGAAAGTGCGGAAAAGTAAATGGGCCAGAATACAAACCCAAACTAAAAGTAAAGTACAACTCGAAAGGGAAAACAACAACTGAAAAGTAAAAGCCGCTACACCGAGCTGTCCACTGGAAATCCCACCTGAAGGGTGGGTACAGATAGCTCCTCTGCTCCACGGGTCCCGCCGTCCGCTCCGTGCACGTCCCTCCCAGTGGTCCACCTCCGGGTACCGTCCCGCTCTACAAGCCTCAGCTAAGGTCAACGCTGTCCGTCGTCTGCAACCAACACAACGTAGTGCGGGCGAAGCCCGTGCAGGGGTGAGTATAAGCTACTCAGTAGGGACCCCGAGACCCCTGAAGGTCTCTCAAATCCACAAAGGATAAACCACGAAGAAAAGTACAATCACGAAGTAACAACCGACACTGCTTAGGTATATGCCCATACATATACCTAAGTCATCAATTAAAATACGCTCCAACCTCCGAGCCCAAGTACAACTCAGTCCACGCAGGAAAGTATACGTATTCCACATAGGAAAGCAAAACATAATCCACACAGGATTGCACAACACAATCCACACAGGAAAACAACAGGATTCAGCACACACAGGTATACTTCTTCAAGGACGATAAAGATGATCACTGATCCATCTAAGTCGTCGGACCCACGAAGGATCGATAGGTAACTAACCCCCGCAAAGACCCACACAGGATCGGGCCCACACAGGACCTGTAGGCGCTGGTTCACACAGGACCGCTGAGCGCAGAGACCCACACAGGATCGGGCCCACACAGGACCTGTAGCACTGATCCACATAGGATCGCTGAGTGCTGTAGTCGTCGTCGTCGAATCCACACAGGATTTCTGTACTGTCGTCGTCGCAGTCACAGTAGCAGTAGTAGTCGTAGCAGTAGAACAGTCGCAGCCAGCACTAGGGTTCCCGCACATAGCAAGCTCGTTCGGAGGGTCCGCTCCACGAGCCGAGAGGCTGATACATCAACTGTCACGAAGAACAGAGTTGATGTATCCAAAAGTTCCGTATCGTCAACAGGAACTCAACGCAACAGACGGCGCGTCGATCGGACGCCCGGTCTGAGAGTTATTGGCATTTTCGTCTCCGGGGCCCGGTTGGTTTTTAAGGCAAAACCAACCCGACCGTACTCCACCTGCGTCCAAACCTCGGGCGGAGTATGCCAAAAGATTCGCCTCACTATGAGGGACACAACACAGCTGACGGCACGTCAATCGGACGTCCGTAGCTCAAGATATGAGCGTTTCCGCTCCGAAGGCCCGGTTGGTTTCGTGAACGAACCAACCCGGCCGAACTCAAAGTAAACTGAAACCTTGAGTGTGATATACCGAAACGACCGTATCGATCCAAGGATCGCGTTGCCGCAGACGGTTCATCATTCGGAGGTCCGAGGCTCAAGATATGGCCCAAAAACCGATTCTGGTTCGAAACGGGGGGGTCCGGGTCCGGGCCGACCCGGCCCGACCCCCCCCCCCCTGGGGCGGCGCGGCGGGCCGCGGCGGCCCGGCGCCGTGAGGGCCCGCACGCGGGGGCTAAGCCCCCGCTGATTGAAGCGTCGCGGCCTTTGTGCCGCGCCTTTGCAACAAACGACCCCCACGTGGGGGCCGGTTTAATAAAGAGAACCGGGGGGCTGCTGCCCCCCCCCCTTTCATGGAACCGCCCCCCTCTTAAAGAGGGGGGTTTTACATGCTGGCCGGGGGATTAATTCCCCTGGTTTAATGCCTTCCGGCCGGCCAGCTGGCCGGCCGGTTTTCTCCAACGGGACCGGAAATTCCGGTCCCCCCTTCGGCTTCCGACGCCGGCGGCCCGGCCGCCGGTCTTCTCTTCCCGCCGCGGCCCGGAACCGGCCGCGGTCTCCTCGTCCCGCCGCGGCCCGGAACCGGCCGCGGCGTTCATCATCCGGCGCGGTGCGACGGCACCACGCCCCTTCGCCGTGCCTTGATTCCATTCAACGCGGCGCGACGGCGTCGCGTTCTTGAAGATTCTACCTCGGCGTAGTGCGACGGCGCCGCGTAAAATATTTGCACGATCATCCGCGTGGTGCGACGGCACCACGCCACTTGCTTCCACCCGCAAGAATAAACAAGAACGATGGAGGGGGGTTCGGCCGTGTTCGTGCGGTCCGGCCCCCTCACGTTAAAATAATAACGCAAATTAAATAATTCAAGCCACACGTTAGACTTGCTATTCACGATCAAGAATAAAAATAAGGAAACCAAAAAGAAATCAACAACCCCTACCTCGGGTATAAGGTTCGAAGATTGTAAACGTTCCGCGGAAGACGACGTCGCGGAGGTCGGGCGTCGCGGTAGCCGTTCGTCAAATCCGATGATGAAGGGATGCGTTCGAAGAGACACGTCGTTGGCGAAACTTGTACGCCGACGAAGGTTTTCCGAGGAAGAAGTGGCGTCCCCTTCGTTGACACGGTAAACGAAGAATTGAGGTGCGGCGTTCTTCGTCGGAGCTTGAGCGTTCTTCGTCAAGATGAACGTTCTTCGAGTTCTTCGTCAGAGTTGAAGAAGAAGAAGAGCTCTCCACCTCTCAAGAAGACAAACAAATAACCCAAAATAAAATAAGACAACAACTTATTTTATTATTACATAACACAATAGAATTTCAAAAGATTGAAATTCAAAAGGATTAACTCCCATAATTGAATAAGTAACTCAAGTCAATAAATGAGGCGTTAAGGGAGTTCGGAGAATTTGAAAGGATTAGGGGCTCGTGTGGGCCCCACCACACTTAATCCTCCCAAGGGAGGTTAAGTGGGTGTGAGTCCCACTTCCAACCCCCTTTGGTAGGTTTTATCAAGTTATAATAAAATTTGTTCTACACAAATTTTATTTAACTCAAACTAAAAACCCCAAAATTAACTTTCAACCCGCAACAAACGCAACTCCCGAAAAGGTCTCTTTAAGCGAATATCGGCGCTGCGAGTTCATCGGTGACCTCGGATTTCAATTCCGAGCACCGGATCAAAAGTTAGGAATTCCCGCTCGTTCGTTCACTGAACGTACCCGATCCAAACTTCGGAAATTAATTCCGGGCACTCCGGGTCTCGGAATCAGGTGCCGTCTGAAACCGCGCTCTTGTAAAATTCTTAAGAAAATTAAGAAAAAAATTTCCCTTGAATTTTTACGGGTCTTTACACCCACTTACACTAGATCCAACTACTAGTAATTCTTAATCCCATATATCTTACTTGAGTATCATTATTCTTATATGATATGGATTTAGTCAAGGGGTAAAACATGTTATCCTCTTTTGATAGTATATTTTCTGTGACTCCAACTATATAAATAAGATCCCTCAAGATATGAAACTTTCAAAGTGTATGTTATGTCCAATGGTGTCTCTTAGGCTCCTTGGTAAGAACTTCTATCATACTATTATCATTATATACTATAAAAGGGCATCAATTACTAGGTATAATGACATGATTTGAAATAAAACTATTTATCCAACCTTCTTTCTTAGAGAAAACATAATCTGCTCTATGTTCAGACTCTATTCAAGAATTTACAACCACAAACATCATTGAGATCCTATAGATCATTGTACCACTATTCATGAAAAATTCATAGCCTGAATATGATTTCATATAATCAGGATCTATCTAAAATCTAGCATTAGTGTATCCACTCATGACTAGATCCTCATATCCTCCATACAACATGAATATATCTTTTGTATGTATCAACTAATTTAGGAATGTTTTTATAGCTACCCAATGTATCTCTCGTGGATTGGATTGATATCTTCACACCATGATTAAAGGAAAGGAATCATAAAACCTATTACATATCATGTCATACATGATAGATCCCACTACTTAAGCATGAAGTATTTTACTCATTATTTAAATCTATTCATGTGTCTGTGGACACATATTCTTGGAGAGATTAAAACCATGTGACACTGGAAACAATCCACTCGTGTATTATTCTAAATTATACCTATTTTGTACCTTATCAATATGTGTATTATGACTTAGCCCAGAAAACCATTGAGATCTATCTTTATATATCTTGATCCCTAAAATACATGTTACGTCACTTAATCCTTTTATAGAGAAGCATTTGTTAAACCAAGTCTTTACTAACTGTAATATTTTCACTTCATTTCCCATTAACAATATGTGATCAACATAAAATACTGGGAAAACAACAACAATCCCACTTGACTTCTTATATACATATGGATTGATTTAATTCTAAATGAAACCAAATTCTTTTATAGAATAATCAAAATGAACATTCCATGATTTTGATATCTTCTTCAATCCATAAATGGATATCTGAAGCTTACATACATAATTGGAGCTATTTGAGAAAATAAACCCTTCTATTGGTGACATATATACATATTCAACAAACATATCATTTTTAAATGTAATTTTAACATCTATTTTATAAATTTCATAGTCATTGATGGATGCTATTAAAAGTAATATTCCGAAAGATTTTATCATAGTGGCTAGTGATAGAGTTTCATCATAGTCTATTTTTTGAAATTTCCTGAAACTCTTCACTACCATACATTCATTATACGTGATTACATTACCATCCATGTCCAAATTTTTATTGAATACCGCTTTACAACCAATTGGTTTTACCTCATCTAGTAGGTCTACCAAATTACAATCTTGATTTTGGTACATGGACTCCATTTTAGAATGTATAGCTTCATTTTATTTAGCACCATCATTTCCATCTACTAATTAATTTTAGGTTATAGGATTATCATTATATAGGAGTAATGTGTCACATTACTCGATGATAAGAACATCATATCTATTTGGTTCTCTAACCTCTTTTGTACACCTACACAGTACTTGTGTCTTGGGAACATCTTCCTCTCCCACTATCTCTTATGAATATTTTCCTTTACCAACACCTGTGCATTTGGAGAACAAATTTCATTGAAGTTAATCATTATCTGACTATTTCAATTAGAAAATGTGTTCCATTTATATAACGGTATCATGTCATTATACAATAACTTTTCTATCTCAAGTGTTATATAAATAATATACTCTAGTCTCCATAGTATAACCTATAAAGATGAACTCCATGATTTGAGATTCTAATTTATCACTAGGTATAGTATTGAAAAAAAATTGTATCCCCATACATGTTTTTTGAAATATCGGGTTACATTACCTACCACAACTCATATAGAATCCCATTTTCTACATTGATCGGTACATAGTTTAGTGTATATGATGCATTCAAAAATGCATATACCCAAAATAATAATGGTATAATTTCATTACCCATCCTCAATATTACCGTGTCATGAAGTTTTTGATTTATCCTTTCACTAACATTGTTCCACTAAGGTGCATAAAGAGGATTGAGTTTATAAACAATGCCATACCCCTTTAAATGATTGAGGAAGTATTGGCTGAGATATTATTATCCATGGGTTGAGTGGAGTATCATAATCTTGTTACTAAGTTGGTTCTCTTCTTTATTTTGATATCACATAAATGTACTAATGGAATATTACTTATACCTCATTTTTTCGATATATCCATATATACTATAGTCATCTGTAAAAGTAATGACGTATGAAAAAACATGTCTTGCATCTACTGGAAATGGGAAACACACATTAGTATAGACCAATTCCAATAAATGTTGGTGCAACATAAGTGGTTTATTTCCATTCCAAAACTCATATAGAATCTTATTTTTTACTTTGTTCAACACTCAATTTAGTGAATATGTAGTAGTAAGCAATTCATATCCCCAAAAGGATAATGGTAGAGTTGCATGAGTCATCATCGATCTGACCATTTTAAGAAGAATATGATTTCTCCTTTTACTAAGACCATTTTACTGAGGTGTATAAGGATAGGTGAGTTGGGAAACTATTGTACACTCTTTTAAATTATTTATGAAATATTTGTTGAGATATTATTCACCATGGTATGAGTATATTTTCTTAATCTTATTACAAATTTGGTTCTATACTTAATTCTAACTTTCCTTAAACATGTTAAAGGAATTTTCCATACACCTCATCAAGTAGATATGTCCATATATACTATAGAAAAAAATAAAAGTAATAAATTAATAAAAACTACACCTTGACCATATTTTAAATGGGAAACATACATCAGTATGAACCAATTCCAATGGTTCTTTGGCTCTTTCAACATCCCACAGAAATGTTCGTTGGTTATTAAACCTTGTAAAAAGTGTGACATAAATCCAAGGGCTTTAACTAAATGGAGTATAAATACCCTAATTGATATTTTTTTATTAAACTCTTCTCATTTACATGACCTCGAATAAAGTTCCATAAGAATGTAAGATACGAATCATTCTCCCTAGATTTATCATTGATTTCAAAAACATGATTTTCTAGTTCAAAAATACATAACCCATTTTAAGAGGTTCCATATGATAAAATATGTTTTCCTAATACAGAATACAAAGTTTAATTCCAAAGTTGAAATAAAATCCCATAGTGTCTAGACTTGATACATTGATTATGTCTCTTGTAATAGAGGGTACATAAAAATAATTATTTAGTAAAGAACCATCCCACTAGGAAAAGTAATATGATAATATCCCATTTCTATTGCTACTAGTCCTACACCATTTTCTACTTAGAGATATATTTTACCTTTTGAAATCATCTTGGATATAATTTCTTTTGGTATTTGAATACAAATGTTCGATCCACATGTAATATCTAATACCCAACTTATAAAAATAGAAAAATTGAATTCAATGACAAATATACTTTAATTAGAAGCATTAAAATGATTCTTCTTCCAAGTTGTGCATATATTATTCCATTGGTCCTTATAACCACATAGAATGATGATTTCTTCATGATCATTTATCTCCCTATATATTTTTACCTTCTTTTATGGAAGATGCACTGATGTATTTAACATGGACCTATCCATGAACACTTTAGCCTTTCCTTTCCTCCTCTCATTCGCCACAAGGAGTACAGAATTGTAATTATTTATATCCTAATATTAATGGAAAATTAAAGATGATAAATATATGAGTGGATTATTCATTTTATTCATATTCGAATTAATAATTATATTCAAGAATCTATATGGTAAAGGGGTTAGAATGAGATCAGTTTATAGTTCTTGATTCCGTTTGAACCTAAGGAACTCATGTCTCCCAGTGTACTGAATTATCTTGAGTACATGGGATCCTACCTGATTCTTAGTCACAATATAGAATTTATATAGAGCAATTGATATATCATATCTTAATTTTCAAGCTCTCTCATAGGATAACTCCTGGAGGTAAGACAACATTTGGAAAACATCTTTTCCCTTATTCATTTTCTTCAAATCACTCGACACAAATTATAACCTAAAATAGTGAACATCTAATACTTTATCAAAATGATAATTTTATTTTATCATTATTTTATTTTCCCTCTATATGAGGGGACTCTGTAAAAGTGGGGATTCAGGCACATAAATCTTCATCTCTTAGTGTAGTATTATACATAAGCGCCTTTACAAATCATGGAAATTCTAGTCAGTCAAGATATTCATTTTATCAAATATTGATAGTAGTGAAATTGAATTGGTGGTGGTATCAATTTAATCTAAAATATCTAAATTTTTTATATTAGTACTATATATATCTTGTTTACCAATATATATTTTTAATTTTTTAATTTTCAATGTCTCCTGCCATTTTACAAAATTATAGTAGCCCTCAACTATTAGATTTTGAAACACTTAGTTTCTTGAATATTCTAGTTTAAAGGATCCTTAAACCATTCTTCATATCCCGATCTATGAAATTGTCACTACTCTGAGAGTCTAAGGCTGTATTTAGAATAGCCGACCACATTAACTCATGATTCCATGATCTCTTGAGTGAAGTCTCATCTCCTGCAAATAATTACTTTTAATTTCTCATGTTTTCCTCTAATGTTGATAGAAGAGAGATATGAATACTAATTTTCTTACAATTAATGTTAATTAGAACCCCTAATATCATAATAACTCTTAGGTAGTAAGAGAAACCCTCAACTAGGGATGAAAAGCACCTTAATCAAATTGTTGTGTCCAAATTCAGGTGATGGAATACATTTAATGACTTAATATTTTCTTTTGTGGGATATAGTAATTGAATCTCAGAAAATAAAATATTTTTTATTTAATATGTTTTATCTGATCGGACACAAACCTTAACCGTGATTAAAATATAAAACATCATATGCACATGTTCAATTTAATATATGCATTCCAATTTATTATTATACTATGTGATCTCATGTAAAAATAAACATTCACAAAATAATAAACCATGAATAAATTAAAATAAATAAATAATGCAATGATCACGAGAAATAAACTAATGTTTAATCCCCCAAGAGAACAATTTATTATCCACGAACCAAGGGAAATACTTAAATCAATACCATACTTGAATTGTAGTGCCCACAACACCTATTGACATCACTTGTTTGGTTTATGTTGACTCTTGACTCAAACCGCTTTTCCAAAAACTCTTATGGTATTTATATTTTATACTCACCCACATTTGAGAGAAACTCTAGGTGAGAAAATACATTATATTACTTAAATATGGACACATATGCCCCTGTTCAAAATAAAGATGGATGAACAATTCAGGAGTCGTCAAAATGAAAAAATTACTACATTTTAAATCTCAAATAAAAGAATTAAATTAAATAAATAATAAACCAAACATTCATGGTTCAATATAGATTCAAGATTAGTCAACCTAAAATTATATTTCATAATAGAAATTAAATTTTCTAAAATTCAACATGAGAGTATTTTTAATGATTTAACATGAATTAAAGTAATTTTAATTAATTAAAAATATGTCCCACAACATTGAAAATAATTTTACTAAATACCGTGCAATTAAAATTAATTTATAAAATGATTTCATAAATTTTTAGGTCCATTTGGTCTTAAATGAGATCCACAAGTATTAATTTAGGGCTTACGATGAGGCTGACGGGACGACCATGTTGAACCCAGACTATACCGGTTCAACCAAAGTCAGACTGCACATCTGTTTAATTGTAATACTACACACACACACACATATATATATAAATAATATAATATAATATATAATATATAATATATAATATATAATATATAATATATAATATATAATATATAATATATAATATATAATATATAATATAATATATTTATATATATACATAAAAAAAGTACATCACCCTCCCATAAATGGGGGGAGTCCTCATCCAAAATCTTGGGGCATAGAAGTTGTCCCATTTTTATTTTTTTAATTTTATTATTATTATTCTATTCGGAAGGATATGTATATATATATATATTATTTGGGAAAGAATAATTAATATTGTGTAGTAAAATTCTATTTCTAACGAACTACCCAGTTTCATTTCGGTACCTTTGTAAAATACACAATGTCCTCTCATCAAACTACGACTAAAAAATAATTTCACCACTAGACATTAAAGTGAATGAAAAAATTAAACATGTAAATCCCATGACAATATATATGCGAAAACTTTAGATCTTTGATCAACCGTACCTTGGAAATATGAACTTAGATTTACATGATGTCAGTTGTGTTGGGACTATATTATAACAATATTTACTAATCATAGATAATTTAATTTGAATTTGATTGTTTTGAACATAAAAAATTTCCTGCCTTTTCTGATACCAATTTAAGGAACTTGGGATGCAGAGAAAGCATGAAAAATATGAAATTTAAAATTTTGGTTCAGATTCATGTTTCAACTAGTGAATCTAGATAAAACATTCCTATATTTTCAAAAGGATCATGTGTAATTCAATTTAATTACACAAAATAAAATTAAATGAATGTGTAAATGATACCTTGTTCTTTTTTAAATCGTTGGTTTGATTCACTCAACTCACCATGTCATGATTTAAGGCAGTAATATAAGAGTCTTATAGATCATACACATATACACTACATCTCCTAGATTATTGATATTTGATTCTAGTGTACTATCAAATAAATCAATGATCTTTATGATTCCCTTTTCGATCGCGTGAATAATGCGGACTCGATAGAGAAAGTGAGATCAATCCAACCTTTCTTTTTCTTCATATTCTATCTCAAAGAGACTGATAGAAAAATATAGGATATATTATCTCTCTAGGTTCATCTAAATGTTGAATATCACAGTTCAAAAGGATAAAATGAGCTTTTATACCATGGTTATACTTTTTAATGTTGTACTTTGGTCCTTGTGAAGTATTAAGCTTCATTTTAGATACGTGTTCACACTTATAACTTAATTAAACATATCATAAAAGAATAAAATATTTTATCACTCACTTATAACACTATAACATGTTACATGATAAAATAAGAACCATTAACTCAGCCTATAAGATCTATAAATAATCTAACGAACCATGAATGTGTTATGTTAATTTGAAAAATTATAGTTTTTCATATTCAATTTTTGATCAAACAACTTCTGAATACCTTAAGAAATAAATTAAATAATAATTATTCTAAAATCAAACAATATAATTTAATTATTTTAAGTGTGTTCAATCACACTTATATATTCATTGGTCCCTTCACGTGAGGCCCCATTTTTCTAAACTCGGATTCATTTTAATAGGTGGACCTCATGGATATAATTAGTGTGTGACCCTCTAGGTACTTAACTTGATAGTAGTGAGTCCAACCCACAAAACAAGAGTTGATTTTAGAAACCCATCATTTCTCCTAAATAGATAATGAATTTCATAGTTATGCCTACCTCCTATGAAACCGTCCTATGTAATATAATCTATTTGTATGAAAAGTTCTCATAAAACATGATGAACACTTGTGTCATCACCCTTTGAATGATTTATATATTTCACATCCTTATTGAAAATAGTTACCTTGTAGTACCATGAACATGGATTTAATGAATCCACTACCCTCCTGGTCAACCTGGTCTCATGAGACATCTCTTCCTCAATTCTGAATCAATTTATTATCTTGATCATCCATCCAATGTCATACCACCAATAATGCACCCTACATAATATAACTCACCATGAATTTGAATGTCATGGTTTTTTCCTTACATCAATGTACATGATCAAATGGTACAAATTGATAATAATCTCAAGACTGGATACCAATACACATGTTTATATATATGAAAAACCAGTGACACATAAAACAAGTGGTATTCCAATTGGTGGGACAGTACATATGATTTCATCTACTCATGATCAACAAGTGAAAACTTCATGATAGTAAGTCTCAATGATTATGAGACCTGAGCACATGATATTTAGAAATCATCTGCATCTTGTCAATTTGATGTATCTAAACTATATGACATATATTGAAGATTGTTTTCCTTGTATCTTGAGGTTCTTATTAAACTACTATAACCGTTTCATAAAAAACATAATACAAGAACATTACCAGGAAAAAAGTGGATACAAAAGTATTAATTCTATTATGGTAAGAACAAACACATGTATATATCAAACTATATAAATTTAATGATAATTAAAGAACATAAATGAGTTTTGTATAGGGTGTCCAATCGCAACAATATAGGCATAGATTATAGCATAACGATTAGTCATTAAAGCTCATCCTTAACCTGATGATATGTTTTGAATTTTATATCATAATTTTAAATCTTTATTTTCTTAAATAACCATAATAAGTAGGATTTCAATATTGTTTAAATTTTCTGAATTCCCAAGTGAATAACCCATTTTTAATGGTGGCTTGTCAAAAGGATTTATTCCTAAAAAGATCAAGGATCCATGATCCATTTTAAAAAATGAAATATAAATTTTGGATCCTCACTCAAACCATCTATGGTCTCTCCACCATTTAAAATTAACCTAATAGTGATGGAATCAGGATTTGATCATTGATACTATTTGAAAAAATTGATTAAATCAGGGTAAAAATTGACTAGGAAGAAAAATGAATTCACATTTTGTTCGGTACAATCAAAATTAATATCAAAAATAACACTCATTAATTACAATTGGTCATGAGCCTCTATGACCAATTCACTATATTTTGTTTGACTTAAGGAATATTCCATTGAATTCCATTTCTTGGGTGTATACATCATATCAAATTCAAATATTTTACGATACTCCATTTATCACCATTGCCTCAAGTAAAAGCCTCATCGAGAAAAGATGTGATTTAATCTTTTATGATCAGTAAATAAAATGAACTTTTATTCAAATAGATTGTGGTTCCATGTTTTTAAGACATGTATCACTACTACTAATTCTATGCCCTGCATCATATAATTCTTTTCATGTGATCTCAACTGCCTCTATCCATAAGAAACCACATAATCTACCAACACGAGAATACAACCCAAACCTAATCTAATCACATCACAATAAATAATGTATCCCAGAAATGGTTCGGGAATGACGAGTATGTGTGTCAAATTTATCCAATATTTAAGCTTCTAGAAAGATTTTTGTTAGTTTTCATCCCTTTTAAATAGAATTTACTTCTATGTAAATGCTGTCATTGGAGATGAAGACCCTAAAAATGATGAATAAAGCAATGAAAATAGTCTTCCAATCTGAAAAAAATTAAATCTCAAAGGCATTCTTTGGAGGCTACCAAGAAATGAATAATTTTATCTTTGTAGGACCAAATAATTTTCCTTCTTAAATGACAATGTGCCCATGGAAATGAACTTATTTATTTTAGAATTCTCACTTAGAAAATTTACCATAAAGCTATTGATCACACAATATTATCAACACATTCTCTAAGTACTCATCTTGGTCATTATTGTTCCTAGAATAAATTAAAATATCATCAAAAAAGGACAAAAAACAAATTGACGTACCTATGGAAGATAAAATCCATCATATCCTTGAAACCCATAGGTGTGTTTGTCATACCAAAGGGAATGAACCAAAATTCACAATGATTGTATCGACTTTGAAATGTTTTTTTTGAAATACCCTCATTCCAAAATCTATGTTGATGGCATCCTAATTATAGATAAATCATAGAGAACCACTTGGACTTAAATTGATCAAATATATTATCAATACATGGAAGTAAATATAATTTTTTATCATAACTTGTTCTAATTTATGATAACCAACATTTATTCAGAGTGAACTATATTCCTTCTGTAAGAATATTACCATATCAGCCTAAGGTGATGCTCTCAGTCTGATCAAGCACATTCCTTCTAGTTCATTGAGCAAGGAATTTAATTCTTACGGGCATTTTAATGGTTCCACCTTACCCCTTGAAAGGTGTATTATCAATAATCAATAAAAAATGAAGCCTTCGGGCCATTGGAGAGAGGAAGAAGTTAAATAGGACTAATTCTATGGAGTGGATTAATAGTAAGTAAGATTTCTCACTGAGGTGGTTACCCCAAGAAATAATTCAGAAAGAAATTAGGGAACTTCTACACAATAATAAAAAGAATATTATTATTGGTTTTATTTTCATAGAACATGGTTGATACTACCAATTAGAAAAAGATGGCTTCATTTACTACTATTAAAGTTCATGCTCTGTCTGTGTTAATATCCCAATCCCCTTGGAATACATAAATGATTCCATCAAGGGATATAAAACTTGTTGGAGGTGGTTCCTTAAAAACAACTTTTGTGTAGAATATGATAACTTTAATTAATTTTTTTGAATATTAATAAACTAATTATCACATAATGATTGTTCTTCTGTATGAAATAATATGTAAAATTGTCCAAAGAGTAGCTATCACACTAAATGGTCATAGTAGTTCCCCACTATGATGTGAACACAAAAGTGATACGACATTTTTATTTAATACATGTTATATATCTAGATGATATCATTTGAGGGACACAAATTATACATGATATTAGGAGTGGAGACTCATATGATTTTGAATCACCTTCTCATGGTGTACGCCATTGGTAATATCTGATAGGATATTATGAGAATGAGACTTGAAAATAGGACATATAAATTTATATGTGTCATCGGATGTTCATATCCACGAGCCTGTGTATTGGTCCTTAGAAATTATTATTATTATTATTATTGAGTATTAAGAGTCATGTACAATGATGTATTAACAAAAACCGCGATGACATATATTCACGATAAGGTATGATACGTTGGGAGAACCATGAGTAATATTTTATTAATGTAAAATGTGAGAAAGGATTTAACCATTCTATTTTAATGGATGTTGATATCTCAAGCCATTTGATGGAAATTATATATCCTAATTAAATCCAAGGAATTGGTGTTTAACAGGAAAGTTATATTTTCAGAATGTCAAAGAAAGAGACATCGAGCACATAGGTTAATGGAACCGTTATACAACATTCTTGATTTGAGATAACATGATAAAAGGATTATATTACATAGTAAGCGTTCGTAAGAGGTAACATATCATTGCACCATTAACTTATTTCTTTAGGGGTGCCTTGGTATGTTTCTATATGCTAACCTTGGAATTTGGGCTACATCACCTAATGCCACAAAGAAAGAGGCCTAGAGGGTCACACACTATGTGTATGTAGAATCTTAGTTAAATAATATATTATTATTTAACATGTTGAATAAATATTATTATCATACATATTTTAATAATTATTAATGTATGTTTGATCACATTTATTTTTCACCAGTTATTCAAAAGAATATAATGTGAGTAGAATATTTAAAAAATATTTATTTGTTATTTAGAAAATATAATATTTTTATATTTATTTGAGAATTATGAAATGATATTTATTTAATAAATAAATATTAATTATTCAAGGCCTGATGAATACAATGGAATGGAGGACTTGGTTTTTAGGTTCAGCTATAAATAAGAAATATTGAATATTATTTAATTAAATAATATTTAATATAATTCGCATGTTAATCGCATGTAGAGAAATAATATTAATATTATTATTATTTGACATGGGGTTCCATAGGGATTAAATAAATAATTAAGGGCCCTTCTTTTATTAATTTATATTAACCTTAGCAATATATAAAGCTATTTGAATTATTTTCTCAATGACCCAATTCATTTTGTTGGTTTTGCACAATGGATTTAAAAAATCCACTCAAACCTAGAGAGATCCTTTCTCCAAGAATACTCCCAAGCATAGAGAGTAATAATCCTCCTCCATATCAAGGAGAAAACTTTGAACGTGGTTCTTATAATGATCAAAGGTGGGGGAAAAGCATAAGGATCTACAATTCTAGCACTCGAATATTCCTTCGACAACATTTAGAGATTCACAGAACATATGTGGATCACGTTTTGATGGAATATTCACATGATTACTACAAAAAAATGATGGTGCAGCCTAGACCTGTCACCATATTCATCAATGAAGAAATAATTCCATCAAAGGCATTTCATTAATTAATTAAATTAATTATAATAATATGTGATGATCCTCCCTCTTTTTTTCTACATTATTTTTCTTGACTAATTTCATTTATCCAATTCCTTAGATCATGAAATTTATTGTCATGTAGATCTTGTATTAATCATAGATCATGAAAAAAGTTTTGTTGGGCACCACCCATCACAGGCTTCCGCTGCACTCGGAAACTACAAGTGGTTTTAGAGAGGTCTCGTAATTATTTATAACTATTTAAATATATTTGGTGATTTATGAATTTTTAATTTAGTATTTCAAATCATGTTTAATTGTTATTTTAATTTGAAATGTGATATATTCTTCTTCCTCCATCATTTATCATAGATCTAATCAAAATGATTAATTTTAGGATTAAAATAAAATTGAGGAACTCATATGAATATGCCAGGGATTCGGGCTAGACAACATGGAGTTACATGTCGTGTACTTGTGTCCAATGTACCAGGACCTAATTCTATAATTACTTAATCCATGTTCATTGACAACACATAGTGCAGTTAATTTGTAGAACGTGTGTTGAATGGGATATGGTGGCTCAAGGTCAACTGGAGTACACTCTGTGTAGCCCACATGCATGATGTGTAGTCTATTTGAGTCAAAGACGGGATATGTATTTCAATACATATCCAACCTGACTGGTGACTCTATAATTCAAACCCCACAAACTTTTTAGCCCATTTTATATGGCGTATACTCCAATAATCTCTAAGGTACAATTTACACACTAATTCCCCAGGGGTGTACCTTTGTTGGATGGTGAGATATACACACATCATGTAGCTCGAATGCACACACCGTGTACTTATATCAAATTACGTATATTTACAATTTATTTACTATATTATATAAACCTTATCAATATATGCTTGTGTGTATTCATTAAGTTAATAGGGCATTCCATGCGATGAGTTATAATATTTTTATATATAAAATTTCAATTAATATTTGTGTAATGTTCAAGATCTGCATACCATATATAAGTTGTATTACAATTGTTACTCTATGTGCATTAAAGAACGACACATTATATAAAAATCATGTAATTCATGTAATCTCTATGTTTATAGTACATTAATCAAAGTACTTGATAAGTTGTGTATTATATATGTCACAAAGAATAAAACTATATATGAGTAAAATACATGTTTGGTAGATTTGGATGGGTATTCACCATGTTTTGTCCGAGGTACATTTATGTACACATTTAATTTTAAATGAATTTATTTAATTTTTTAAAAATATTAATGGATGATAACCTCATGGAAATTCAGATGTGAATTAAGATAAAATAATTGATTAATTAATGATGATAAATAATTAATTTGGGAGAGATTTATCCTAAATAAAAATGACTAAGAATTGAATGCTAGTTTTATTAAATGCATATTTTTTTCATGCATGTGGATGAGAAGGAGAATAGAATATACCTTTATATGTGATTAGTTTCATTTAATTTATTATTAAATTAAATTGTTGTCCACTATGCCTTCTATCCTCTTATAATGTTTGGACATGCGTTCCCATGACTTCAATAATGTAAAAACCTTTCCCCCCACCTACGTGTGAGTAAAATAACATGTAATGGATGGATCTCATATGCTAGTGGAGGCTGTTCAAGTTTAAGGAGAAGGAGAAACTAATCCTAGAGAGATACATAGGATGATGGGTGGAAGGTTGTAACACGAACCTTAATCAGTTCAATGTCTTTTTCACCTAGGTCGATTGTTATTTTATCAACCGCTAAATAAAATAACAATTAGTATAAGATCATGATCATAATGCTCAATTATTTTATTCCAACCAAGTTTCATGGTTATTTCATTATGAATACTTCTTCAAGATCACATTATTTAATGAATTTAATAAGCACGCAAGATAGAACTAAAATATATTGACTTATACATAAATATCATCTAAGATATGGTCAATCACTTAAGTAAATCCAATTAATATTAAAAATCATGTGATAAAGATAATAATTGAAAATTTATGCATAAAAGAAAAAATATATTAATTATATTTATTAAGTCGGTATAGCCTTCCACTACTTCAGTTAAAATCAAACCATAGTTCAATGTGAATGACCTGCCAATGTTGCAGTGCTTTTAATTATCGGGGAATTATAACTTGATGTTGTGGGTTGAATTATCTTAGTTCACATCATGGGTTGACTATGAAGATAGTAATTGGTGCAACTGGGAGGCAAGGGTTGAGGAAATCTAATTAAGGATTTAAGTATTGGAGAGTTTCTCTCAGCAGATCAAGGAACTCTGAGTTAATATAGTTGGCATTAAGAATGCCAACCTATAACCATTAATTTTTTTTGACTAAAAAATTTTTGGTATTGAGAAGAGGAATATGGATCCTTTCCCCTAGAATGTACAAGAAATATGCTATTTTAATACCAATGGTGGGGGATAAGGGGTTTGGATAAAATAGTGGGAGGCTAATAAATATAATATTTATTTTTTTGTCTACATTTTAACTGATAATGTACTAAAATTATGTTTATCTTATTTTTTATAAACAACATTAAAAATAATTTAATCATGTCATTTTAATCCACAATTGAGAAGGGTAACCTTCTCAATGAAACAAATTTCCAACAATCGCAAAGGCACCTACATGTTATCTTTCACTGTGAAAAGAAATTTTTTGTCTTGGAAGATCCTTTTCCAGTTAGGTCTGGTAATTGGGTATGTGATGAAAAACTATCTCTCTATAAAATTTGTATGAACGATGCTAAAAATGTTCATTGTTTCGTGATTTAATCATTATAAAATGAAATTTTAAAGCAATATGAGGACATGGATGCATATAGAATGATGTATCACCTTCAGAATATCTATCAAGAGAAGGAGAGATAAGAGAGGTATGAGATCAACAAATTCTTTGTTTATAACTAATCATGGAGAGTCTAAGCCAGATGGTCCTCATGTGTTAAGTATTATTGGATATATTAAAAACCTGTACATCATAGGGATTAAATTTCCAAATTTTATGCGTACAGATCTCATACTTTCATCACTAAATCAGACCTTCTCTAATGTCTTTGTCAATTATAGTATGAAAAATAATGAGAAGAGATTTTCAGAACTTCTTACATTTATTCTTTAAGTGTATAATGACATGGGTCATGATAAACCTACAATCCTTATTGTGAATAAGAAAAGGAATAACAAGTAAAAGGTTCCCAAGACCTATAACAAGTCTAAATATCTTGAGAACCATCCTTCCAAAAGAAAAAATTTCTAGAGGTAGGGAAAGGAAAAGAAGGCAGTATGTTTTTCATGTGGAAATCTTGGCTATGGGAAGTGGAACTGCACATATAAGCTAGGGTAAGCTAAAGGTTCGTTCGTTTTTGAGTGAAATATTTAAATATCTACTCACTGGGAATTAGATATAGCTTTTGGTTCTCACATCCGTATCAAAATGAAGGAACCAAGTATATTTCAAAATATTTAGATAGAAGAGGTGGATATGAGAGATTATAATAGTGAAAGTATGGATACTCTGGCCATCGGTTACTACCACCTTTCATTGCCAATGAAAATGATTTTGGTTTTTAAATATTGTTATTATTAACCTATGGTTACCAGTAACATAATTTTTGTATCCTCTTTTGATGTATATGGTATTATTTTTAAATTTGGAAATAAATTTTTTTTCCTTTATAAATACAACAAATGTTATGATACAGAACATTTAAATAATGGTCATTATTTATTAAATTTTGACAACCAAGTGTTGGAAATTGATAACGAATCATGCTTAAATGATTTGCATTACACCCAGCTATGACATCACTGTCTGGTCATGTAATCAATAATCGTTTGACAATGATATGTCATGATGTTTATTTATAATCTTCTAATCTAAAACCACATAATATATATCATTATTGTTTACTAGTAAAAATGAACAAACCACCATTCGGAGGATAGGGTGAATGGGGTACTGAGATTCTAATATTTTTACACACTAATGTGTGTGGACCATTTCAAGTAGAAGATAGAGATGAATATTATTACTTCAAAACAATTATTGATGACTTGAGTAGATATTCTTATATTTACTTGATGTGGTATAAGTTCAATTCCTTTGAGAAACTCCTAGAATTAAAGAATTAATTATAGAATCATCTTAGAATGAAGATAAATAAATATTGATTGAATCGAGGTGGTGAGTATCTTAACCAAATGTTCATCAAATTTTACGAGAGTTTGGGATTCTATCTCAACTCACCCCACCTTACACACCACCTTGGAATGGTGTTAATGAAATGAGGAACCATAAATTATTAAAAATGTTAATGTATATGATGATTAATGATGGTCATATATTATCCTTTTAGGAATATGAATTACAAACAATAATATAAAAATTAAACAGAAAACTAACTAAAGTGTAAAATGGAATACCCTTCAAGCTATAGAGTGGAATGAAACCCATTTTATAGAAGACACGTTTATGGGGCAGTGAGGAGTTTGTTAAGGCCTCATTAGGAAAAAATAACACTATAGTGTAAAAAAGTGTATCTTTATATGGTATCCCAATGAGAAAATGGATAATGCCTATACAAACCCTCAAACAAGAAAGTGTTTGTCAGTAGAAAAACAGTCTTTATTGAGATGGTGAACATCCTCAAAAAGGATAGTGAGAGGAAGATTAACTTCGATGAAGTTAATTCTCATGATACAGAAGAGTTGGTACATGAATAGATTCCACAGGTCCCAATGAATTAACTTGTTCTTGAAACACAAGTTCTGCATAGGTGCCTAAGAAAGGTAATAAAACTATGGAGATATGGTTTTCTATCCATTGAATATGGTGATTCATTATTGGTTGACAATAATGAATCTCTCTACTACAAAGAGGATGTACATAGCTCAGAAGATACACGATGGAAAAAATTCATGAATTATGAAATAGATTACATGTATTAGAACCAAGTATGGGTTTTGGTCAATGTTCCAGTTGATATAAATCTCATTGGATAAAAATTGGTATTCAAGTTGAAACTAGACATCAAAGTTAATGAAAATACTTATAATGAAAGGATAATGGCTAAAGGGTTTAAACAACTTCAATGAATCAACTATAATGAATCCTTTTCACCAACTACTATGTTTAAATCCATTGGAATTCTACTTTTTATAGTATCTTACCATGACTATGAGATTTGGTAGATGAATGTAAAAACTACATTACTTAATGGGAACCTTCATGAAGATGTCTATATGACACAACCAGAAGGGTTTGTGACTCAGGTGATGCCAAAAGGATTTTAAAGTTTCATATATCCATTTATGGATTGAATACAACATCCAGGTCATGGAACATTTGATTTAATGAACACATAAAATAATTTGGTTCCAATAATAACGAATTTGAGATGTGTTTTTATAATCGATTTAGTGAAAATGCAGTCGTTATCCTAGTAGTATATGTTGATGGAATATTTTTTATTAGAAATGAAATACCAGTATTATAGTCTATCAAGGACTAGTTAAACAAGTATTTCTACATAGAGGACTTAGGCAAAACAACCTATATTCTAGGTATCATGATCATTCATGATATATCCAATATTATTCTTGTACTAAGTCAATGTACATATGTTGACTATAAAATAATGATATTTAGTATGGTACAATCCAATAGAGGATTGGTTCCAATTGCACATGGTTTACATATTTCTAAGAAAATGTGTCCTTAGAAACAACAAGAGAAAGAATGAATGAGAAAGACTCCACACATTTCAGAAATAGAATCAATCATGTATGACCTATTATGTACGAGACTTGTTGTTTCCTATGCATTGATAATGATAGAAATATATCATGTAGATCTAGGAGAACAACATTGTACTGCTGTTAAGGTTATCCTTAAGTATCTAAGAATAAATAAGGATATATTATTGGTGTATAGAGGAGACAAGGAGATGGTCGTCATAGGTTATACTGACTCTAGTTTTTAGACTAATCATAATCTTTTGACGTAATAGTTAGGATATGTTTTATATCTCAATAGAGGATTTGTGAGATGGAAGAGTTCAAATCAGCTAGTTCTCAGTGATTATACATTGTAGTTCAAGTATATAGTAAATTATTATGAAACCAAATAAACTGTTTCGATTCAAAACATTCTATTGGAAATTCATGTGGTACTTAGCAGTAAAAATCCAATAAATTTGTGTTTTGATAATATTATAGTCGTGGATCTTTCAAAAGTGTCAAGGTCACACAAACAAACAAAGTATATACTAGATAAGTATCCCCCCTTAAGGAATTTATATCAGAGTGGTGATGTTTTTGTAAGAAGGGTGCATATAGAAGATAATGTGGTGGACCTATTGAATAAAGGCCTATCTCAAGAGAAGCATGAATAACATGTGAGAGCTAGCAGTATGAAGGTTGTTAGCAGTTGGCTCTAGTACAAGTGGGAGCTTGTGGGAGTTGGTTCCCTAGAACAAACTCTTGTGATCTTTATGATAACCGGTACTCATGGTTTTAAATATTTATAATCTACTTATCACTTCATGATTATTCTTCTATGTGATATAGTATGTGATAATGTACTAATAGTAGCCATCATACTAAAATGTAATAGCAGTTCCCTACTATGATGAGAACCCAGAAGTGCTACGATAGTATTCTTGAATATATGTTCTATAACCAAATGATATCATTTGAGGGACACAAATTATATAGTATATCAGGGATGAAGACTCATAGGACATTGAGTCACCTTTTCATGGTGTAATACATTGGTAATATCTAGTAGGATGTTATGAGAATGAGACTTACCAGTCGGAAATCCACATTTATATCTTTTATTGGATTTTCTTATCTTAATATGTGTGTATTGGTCCTTAAGATTTAAGATTATTATTAATGAGTATTATGATTCATGTACATTCATGTATCGATGTAAACCATGATGACATATGTTAGCAGTGATGTAGGATTAATTGGGTGCATCCCAAGTAATATTGCATTAATGAATAATGTGAGAAAGGATTTATTCCATCTATTTCAATGGAAGTTGATATCTGAGGCCCTTTGATAGAAATTATATATCTCGAATAAATCAATGTCCATGGTTTTCAATAGGAAAATTATATTTCTAGAAAGTCAAAGAAAGAGACTTCGAGTACATAGGTTGATGGAACCGGCATGCAAACTTCTTGATTGAAGATATCGCGATAAAGGGATTATATTACACAGTAAGCTTCCATATGAGGTAACATGTCATTGAATTATTAAAATCCTTATCTATGGGTCCCTTGGTATGTTTCTAGATGATAGCCTTGGAATTTAGGTTAATTCCCACAATTCCACTAAGAAAGAGGGCTAGAGGGTCACAAAATAAGTGTTTCTATAATTTCATTTAAATAATATATATTTATTTAACAATTTGAATAAATATTCTTCCCAGATGTGGTTTAAATTTTTTTCCGGTATTCTTGATCACATTTATTTTGTCACCAGTTATTTGAGAGAATATAATGTGATCATAATATTTAATAAATATTTATTTTCTTTTTAGTGAATATAATATAATATTTATTTACTTATTTGTTGAATAATGAAGTGATATTTATTTAATAAATAATTAGTCATTATTCAAGACCTAATAAATATAGAGGAATGGCAGACATAGTTTTTAGGTCCGATGGGGAATCATAAATATTTAATATTATTTATTTAAAAAATATTTAATATAATTATAAAGTTAAGCGCATGTCTATAAATACTAATATTAATATTATTATTTGAAATGGGGTTCCAAAAGGATTAAAAAAATAATCAAGGGTTATTGTGATATTATTTTCATTTAACCCAAGTAATATATAAACCCATTTATATTATTTTCTCAATGAGTTATTTCATTCTGTTTGTTGTGCACAATGGATTTGGAGAATCCCCTCAAGCCTAGAAAGCTCCCTTATCCAAGTACGCTCCCAATAATAGAGAGCAATATTTCTCCACCCAATAAAGGAGAGTTCTTTGGATGCGGTTCTCATAGTGATCAAAGGTGGACGACGCAAGCACAAGGATGTACCGTGATAGCACCCAAATATTCCTTCGGCGATTTTTGGAGATTTTCAAATCATGTGTAGATCACACCTAGAGGGAATTTTTACCTGATTCCTTCAACGCAATGATGGTGCAGTGTGAACCTATCACTAGACTCATCAACAATGAATGAATTCAAACAAATACAATTATTTACGTAATTAAATTAATTATAATTAATAAGTGATTATCCTCCCTCTGGTTTCGAAGATATTTCTCTTATTTGATTTCAATAATCTAATTCCATATATCACAGTGTTTATCATCATATAGATCATTGATTTATCATCAATTATGACAAAATGTCATGCTGGGCACCACCCATCATATGCTTTGGTTGTGCCTAAAACATAAAAAAGTCACTTGTTGAGCATAACACTTAATGAGTGATTTAAATTACACTATATAATCTATCCCAAATATCTGATAAAAATATCTTATCTAGGTCCGTAAACTCTTAGATAAAATTCACCACATCAATGGTAATTGACATTATGAGAACTTTAATCCTATGAATTCCCACTTTCCTAGAGGTGTGTTAATACTCATGTTGCATGGCATAATCTTGATGTGAAATCCAAATTGTTTAACCACATAAGAAGAAATAAAGGAATGAAACCTAACAATATCAAACAAAACATGTATAAGAGCCTCCAAAAGGATGATTCCTTACACCATGGAGGGACCTGGCTGCTCCGTTGGAATAGTCTTCTCAACTCCATATAGTTGTCGATTAGCCCCTATAAAATAATTCTTAGTCCCATCCTAAGGTATCGATTGAACCATTGATATTTTCATAGAGTTGTCCTAGTTCACCTAATATTAGGGATGAAAACTATTCTAATGATATCATTCAATCTCAGCATATGAGGCCTAAGGCTGAGTCAAGCTATCTCATCCAATTGACATCAGAGAATTGTTTTAATGCTTTTTAAGATTACTTTTATTTCAAAATTTGTGGGACTTATTTGAATGTATAGTAAAATACTTATTCCTATGATAAATAGAGCTACACTATAATAATTAAAGTTCATTACAATGATGTGGTGGATAAGAGAACAATCTAATAGACCGGTTCTATAATTCCCTGTTACCCTAGGAGTAACCCTCCCTCGTATGTTTGTTTCTTATGCTAGAGTTCTCTCCAACACATGGATGGAAAACAATTATCCCATTAACTAGGATTTCATACCATATCTGTCTCTCATACTAGTGCCATGTTCACCATTTCAGTATAATCCATTATAAAAAAAATAACTAATCTAGATCATTCTTAGTTCATAGTCCTTCTCTAAATATTAGAGACTTCAATATTTCACTAGTTATTACCTATAATATAAAGAACACCAAGTGAGTGAATTGAGAAACATATCAATTATCTAATATATTTAATTGATTTAACTAGAATAAATCCATCATATTCACTATTTGGGAGATGTGTAGATATTTTTTTTATTTATATTCCCCTCAAACCCTTCTCAAGTAATGTGTTGATCCAACTTTTCTTGAACAGGTCAATCACACTATTGTAGTGCCAAGTCCTCCATATGGGATTAAATTCAAGCTAGTGATTTGAAATACTACAAACTAATAACAACCATAAAATAATTTAGGTAGAACAACATTTATTGATTCACCCTCTCTCTCATTTCTCATTATCTTAATTGGTGGCATGTTCATTCGAAAACAACATCAACAATTTCCAATTAATTTTATTCTCAATATTTTTATCCCAGACATAATCATATATATCAAGGTATGAAAATAAAAATATCCTAGTATCATAATAAAATAATCATGAAACAATTTAGTCATAGTGATAAGTTTCTTCACTAATGACTTATACCTAACAATCATCATCTAAACTCATGAAGATGAGTTGAAAACACACTTAAATGTGTTTTAGAACACTTTTTTTGTACCCAAACATCCCTAGTAACTTGAATTTGAACATAATAATATTATTTATTACTTTTTATGCTATAAATTTTATGTCCCAACATGTCCTATATCCTTCCTATTATCCAAACACATGGACTAACCGAATTTATATCATTTATAAAACCCCTTCCCAACCCATTGTCTCGGGCTGGGTTGGAGATGCTACTGTCCTTACATGAAATTACCCAAATACCAAATGTTGACAATAAATATCTGGGGTTTAACAAAAGATCATGAGGGGTGAATACTTATCCATAAATACAAACACAACTTTACACAAGAACCATGATAAATAGAACATATAATGAAGGAATGATACGACTATAATTATGCGTGATATAAAATCCAACAACTCAATGTATAAAAAGAAAACATTATAGTAACAACATAAATAAAAGAACCAAGTATACTAAAACTTCAAATCAGAAATAAACTTAGGAACTAAGGTGGAACACCTCTAAACTATATAGCACAACTATTCACCAAATCACTATATCCAAACATCACTGACATCCACTATCAAGGTTGTCCTCTAGTGAACTGTGAAGCCTCATCCTTTCCTATATGACAAAAGACCACGTATACATATGCACTGTGGTTCATATATAGGGTTGAGGATAAAACCCATTAGGAAACCCCAAGATACTTCTCCTAATATCAACTAATACTATAATCATGTTATCTCATAGTTTTATAAAACTATAGAAAGAGAAATAGAGTCTATTTTAATGAATTTATATAAATATAAATAGATATGAATATTGACCAAACATGTTCTAAAAAATGATCAAACTAGTTTAGGATTCCAAAATAAAATTTTCATCTGAAATCACAACAAATAGTTTATCCAAACAATCATTGCATATCAATTCCATGATTTCACTCACACACCATCTAGATGTCGCAAAACGATGTTGTAATCATGGTGTCTTCTATTTAAGATATATTAATTAATAGTGTTTTTAAAACCAATTGGGATGTAAATTCTACAAACACACATGTGAATTCCCTAGACCTCCCAATAAAATCATGTGATCTTGGTAACTTCAATCCATAATCTATTTCCCGATTCACAAGTACAAATGTAACCCAAACCATTCTAAAAATACCCCTTAAAACCCCTTTGATTTTATAATGTTTTATTTTTCAAAAACCATCACTTGAAAATAATATGTGAATCCACCATCATCACAAAACCCAGAATGAGAAAAACTAAAGATTAATATAAATTTCATTTAAGCATATAGAAATAATTCTGAGTCATGAAAGCTTTCACATTCTATGAAAAAATGGAATGAGGGAAAAACACCCACATTTGATCCACTTAGAACAATGATTATTTAGAGGATATCAAAGATCTAACCCCATCCTTCCATTTATTTTTTAAATCTAAAGACAAACTAATCAAAACACATCTATTCCCATATACCTGGGTATAAAAACTATGATATACGGTTTTGTTCAAGAGTAAATGAAAAAATCTATGATTGGAAGGAAGAACAGAGTCTTAAAATTTTATTTACATTATTAAACACTCAAAGAATCTTCAAAATAAGAATACGAGCATTTAAGATGAAGGAATTATTCCAAGAGGAACTCTATAAACCAAGAACCTAGGTCAAAGGAATAAGAATGATCCTTTTGAACAAGTTAGAGGTTTTAATTTCAATTTCCAAAATATTTATTTCCCATTACACTGTAAGGCCAAAAAATTAAAAAATTTGTGTGCTAACCATGTGAATCAGTTCTATCCTGAAAAAATATAAGTATCATGGTTAGACAAATATTTTATCTAAACCATGAACCAACCAAGTGACCCCCAAAATATCTCATAGTTTCTGAGATCCTTGATCACAATTTCGATTAACTGTGATCAAATTTTTTAAATTTTAAAATGCTTCCAAAGCCTTTTTAAACCTTTTAGGATCTTCTTAAGTCTTAAACCAAACATTAACTAACATTAAATAGGCTATAAAATTGTGAAATACTATTGGATCGTAAGATTTTATAATGGATACAAGAGGGGGTATGAATTGTAGATTTAAAATTTAAACTAATTAAAAAGAAAACCATCTTTTATATTTATCAAACTCAGTTTATGTCTGATGTTCAGATTAACTTATAGTAGACTTAGAGTTTGTCCAGTAAATCAAATTATAATTTTTTTAGTAAAAAAAACATTCCATATAAATTCACAACAGAATTAAAACAACTTGTATAAATATGTAAATTGAAACATTACAATGTTATTTAGTAAAACTAATAAAAAATTGTAAAATAAAAAATTACACATTAAACTTCAGCTTAAATGAAGTAAATAAACACGACTAAAGGTATCTATAGTTTAAATCAAACTTTGAGGTTTATCTTTCTTCAACAATAAATTTATTGATCATAATGATCAGACATATCTCACTCTTCTTATCCTCAAAATCCCTTTACCATCCTAATCGCATCTTGTTGCCTCTTATTAGATAAATCACAAGATATTAAACCCAAATTAGATATAGAATAAAATTAAAATAAATAGTTTTATGTATTCTAAAATCCTCAATTGAAATACTTATAACAAAAAAAAGCTCAAAAAGTTACAAAGTGAATGCAATTAATGGTTTCGAAAAACAAAATTCTCAAACGAGTTGAGTTTGTAAAATAATCAACTTATAGATCCTCAAATTCACCTCTATTTATATGCACTCCTCCAATAGTTATATTTCCATTATTCTTGGAGTTGGTTATAATGGCCTCGGATGATCTTTACTATGAAAGCCCAACGAGATCTGTATATTTCCATATGGTGTAGTTTCAATAATATAATTACAATTCTGTAAATATGTAGTCTATAAAATAGAAATTATTATGACTCCAATTATAGACTTTATTGTTCATATGGAATGAAATATTATAGTATAATGGACTATACACACTCACAATGATAGACTATATTCTGTCATCTTGATATACTAGATCTCTTCATACCAATAGATAGACTAAACATATGACAATTAAATGGACTGGACTTAGATCAATCTAATGGAAAAGACATAAGATAGTCCAATAGACATGAATTTAGTTAGTCTGATGGATTAGACTAATATGTAATGTTTATATTATCATATTAAAAATATTTCATTGTTAGGTAGAAAAAATTGTTTTTTACAAAAAAAGGTCAAAAAAATGGGAAATATAATGTTAGTATAACATAATTTTTAAGGGTGTATTTTGATTTTGAAAACTAAGGATATAATGTGTATAAAATAAGAAAAAAATAGTCAATAATATCACCCTTTTTGAAAATCAAAAAACACAACACATAAAGATAAAAATAACAATTTTGAAAAACTTATGACACATTATTAATTTAGGAATACATATCCCCTAATCTTTCTTATCTCCGCCTTTATTTATAATTCCACTTTTTTAACATAGTTAATTCGGAGGATTAAGATTATGTAACTTTAAAAAAAACTCCACCTAAATAAGATCTTCTCGAATAACATCTCCCCAAAATAACTTATACAATAAATTCTACCCCAAATAATAATTTATCCAAATAATTCTCCCACAGTTACTTTTCCCCACCCCATTGTGATTTTCAAGAATGAATATTGGATGTAGAATGTACCTGAAATATGAGTGGTTAAAATAATAATAAACAATTTATGAAATAATAAATTTAATCAAAAATAAAATATAGAAAGAATATTCATCCAACCAAAATTGGAAAAAATTCAATCAAATATTTATATTGAAGAACATTAAATGAAATAAATTCATTAATTTTTTTGTATATAAAAAATAAATAAGAGTTTAGATAAGTGAAGTCAATATTTCTTCTATTTATTCTTTACAATGACATTAATCTTTCATAACTCTATCTGGTTCTTATTATTATCTCATTACGTTGACTCCAACATTGTAATTCTTCCTTCAAGAAATTAAAACCTTCACAGTTACTTCTTTAGTCTATATAATTCTTCCCTGAGAGATTGGTTCTAAGTATTATTGGATTTTAACTTCTAAAATTATTCATTAACTAAAAAGTTATTCTACTTAAGTTATGAAATTTTTTTATCCTAAGAATCTGATAATCATTTTAACTATTCAACTAATTCAAATTTCTCATCAACTTTAGAAGATAACTTCTGAAAAGAATCTAAAATATCCATAAAATATTTCATAAAAACTTTAATCCATTCATAATGAATCTGTAAATATATTTTATTCCTTAAACCAACTCATATTACGATTAAAACTTAATTATTTCAGACATATATTCAACTTTAAATTCCTTGAAGTCTTCTTCATTGTACACAAAATTTTTAGCTAACTGATTTGGAGTGTCTTATTTCATTAACACGTTTAATATCTTTTTATTTTTTTACATCAAAATTTTATATTCAAAAGATATGGAATAAAATCAAAAAATTTCTTTATGGAATCATTTAAATAAGTGAATCTTGATTCCATTCTCTGGTTGGATGAGTATCTTGTAAATTTTATGAATTTTATGAAACATTGGAATCATTTCTCCTTGAAGGTTTGATAACTACTTTCTCCTGATCCTTCTATTTTATTTTTATAGCTTCCCAAACTTCTACTACATCAATATTTTTATTTGTCTCCACTTTGTTTTATATTATTTTATACGAAGGTTGATTTTCAATTTACTTTTTTTTAACTTTATTCTTTCCTTGAAATGATCAAATATGAAACTTTATCTGATCGAGTAATAAAATTTAATTTTTATTTGAATCTTTTATATTCCTCTTCTATTTCTTTTAATTCATCTAAATATTTTTCTTTTAACCATTCTTCCAATTATTCTTTTAATTGTCTATCTAATTTTTCTTCACTTTTGAAATTTTATTTTCCATGATTCTTCAAAAAAATTGAACTTATATTAAAACTTGTTATTGATAAGATTTTGGAATTTCTAAAAGTATTGAATTTACTTTTTCATCATCATCAGGGACTTTAGAATTTATAAAAAATTATGGTACTGGAATAGAATGATAAATAATAACAGGATGAGAAATTGGTTGAACCATATATAAAGGAGAAATAAAAAGAACATGTTGTCATTCCTCTCTAGCTGTTTTAATGTCACCACGTTCTCTTTAAAAACCTTTTATCAAAATTATAACTACTTACACCTCCTCAAATATTTTTTTTTCTTTTCATCTCTTTGGATTTTAAAACATCTTTGGATTTCTATTAATGTTATAATTCCTCTTATATACACCAAATTCCATAACTATATAATTATTTATTCCTTCATTTTGATCAATTCGTGATAGGACTCATCAACATTGGCTTGAATTTTCTTCTTTGGTATTAGAGGTGATGAAACTATTGTTCTCTTTTCCTGAACTTTGTATTTTAATTGTTGAAAATTTACATCATTTGTGACATTTTATGATTTATCTATGAACTAATTTAACTATGAAAAACAAACTAATTTCATTATTGAGATAGTATCTTCACTTACCAACGATGCATATACTCTCATTTCAACAAAAACAGTTCTTCATCTTCATTAAAATCATGAAATTTATCTACATATTATTGAAAAATCATGAAAAATGAATAATTGTCGAATTCATTGAACTTTTGTTAATAACTATAACTGAAAAGAAAACATATTTCAGTAGATTTATTTTCTTCATATTCATAAGAAAATCCAATAAAAAGATGTTTAAAACCATTAAGCCATCTAGGTCTCCTTTCCTAAGAATGAGGAAAACATGCATCCACAATGCAATAACTCTAGCACCCATCTTCAAATTTTAAACTATTATATGTTTCAAATATGATTGAAAAAAACGTGTTTCAACCCTAGTTTTCTCAAATGATTTTAGCTTCTTCAAATGTTTTTAGAGTTACAAGGTAATATTCTATATCCAATTCTACTTCCACATGTTTTGAAACTTGTTGAATATGAAATCGGTATGTCTCTTCAAAAAGATTAAAAGTAATCATATCTGAATTATATTCGACACTAAACTCAATATAAGAATAAAATTTCTTCACAATTTCCAGGTAATAATGGTTTAAATATTTCATATCAACACATAGTTTTTTCCAACCCTAAAACCTTATAGTTTATATTATTAAGGATTCATTTTTATCATAAAATTTATTCTTTATCAATATTTCTTTAACAAATTCTATATCTTCAATATCTTCTAGAGTAGACATGTTACAGAGACTGATGTGACTGAGGAAACCTAATTGTTTGAAGAAAAATCAGATCAGATGAATGGATGTTGATCAGACTGACAAAGAATTTGTGAGTTGAGAGTCATTAATTATCTAAGAAACCTATGTGGAATTTGGTGACCCACTGGAATATTTATAGGCTTAGAGCAATGATTTGACTTCTACAGATATGACAGATTAGATTTAATCCAAATACTTTATCCAAAAATTGATATTTATCTAGATAATATAAAAAATTGTATAATATGAAATATTAATTGAATTTTAAATTAAAAATATTATAGGGTGAATTTATTCTATAGAAAATAATAATTTATGGGTTATAAAAAAATAAATACCAGAACAAAATGTTATCAACCACAAAAAATTTATACAAAAGATAGTAATAATTGAAGATTAAAAAGTACTTTATTATAGTTAAAATTGGAATATTATGTAATAAATTCAGTGGAGTAATCTAATATTCTTGGTTTTTAGAAAAAATAATTTTTTTAGTAAAAATAATTTTTAAAAAAATAGGAAAAAATTAGAAAAAAAAGTTTTAGTAAATTTGAAGAACTAATGGGTTAGTAAATCTGATTTTTTTGAAAAGCTAATGTTTTTTAGTAAGTATGATTTATTTGAAAAAATAATAATATTTATTTTAAATATAATTTTATTAAAAAACTAAAGTTTTTTTAAATAATTCTAAGAAAAATTAAAAACGAATTTTTTTAGTAATTCCGATTTTTTAGGAAAATCTAATTTTTTTAAAAAGAAAAATGTTTTTAGAAAACCATAGCATATGTACTAACCATTTGAAAAGGGGTTCGTTAATGTATGAATATTGGTAAATAATAAGTATATATGAATGATCATCTAGTATTGACTATTCCTTAGTTCTGTTTAATATATTCTAATATATCAGAACTAAGGGGTTTTGTTAAAATATCAGTAAGTTGTTCTTACATTCAAATGAATTATAAAATAAAACTGCTTTTTTTATGTGTGATCCTGAAGGAAATAATGTCTCATATATATGTGTATTTTTCATTACTTATGTTAGTGTTTTTTTATTTAATGTAATTGCCTTTGTGTTATCACAAAAAATTTGTGTTTTACTGAAACTCATACCATAGTCAGTGAGTGTGTGTTGCATCCAAAATACTTGAGGTTTCAATAAGTATAAAAATACATTTAGTATTGTATTATCAATACTTCTTTAAAAGGCCTTTTATATACTGATGTTGTGATATAAAAGTTTCTTCTATTTTTAATTAAATTTAAAAACCCATAAAATAAGTAAGTCATCCCATCATGATCATTTCAAACTCATATTTCATAAGATTAAAAACAAAATATGATAAATACTTTTGAGTTGAACCACATATAATTACCTCAATATAAATTTTAACAATGATGATGTTTTTATAAACTTATTTTATATAAAGTTTTAGATCCTTAGTTCCCTTAACAATTTCATATTTTTTAAAAAATCTAGTTAATCTATCATATAAGGATCTATGAGATTTTTTAAGTTTGAAAGGTTACTTAGTATGTTTAGAAAAATGTTTTAGAAAATTTTTATTTTCAAAACCATAGAGTTATTCTACATAATCCTCCTCCCATATATGTCCATTAATAAATTCACACTTGACATCTATTTAAAAAATGATAAAATTACGAAATGATGTATATGATAAAAGAATATTAATTTATTGATGTTTTAATAATAGAGTATAATTTTATTCATAATGTATCCCCTCTTATTTATTATATGCTTTAAATAAAAGTCTATATTTTTTTTACTATTCCATTTTCATCACACTTATTCCAAAAAACGCATTTACACCAATTGTAGAAGTATATTTAGGTCATTCAAAAAAAATTCCCATTTTGATTCCTTTCAAAATCCATTGAGATTATCTTGCATTGTGTTTATCCAATATCGGACAATTAAAGCTTCATCAAATGTTTTAGCTTCAAATTCTGATAAAAATGAACAATTTTCAACACAATTTGTTATGGAAGATCCAGTTCAAATAAGTTGATCTACAACAGTAATGATAATATCACTAGGATGGTTCTGAATGATCAACTGATTATTTTGGTTTAGAAAACATTGTTCTTAAAAAATATTTTGAAATTCTTATCGTAGTATAAATTTAAAAACATATTCTTCAGAAACATATTCATTAGTTGTTCCATCATGAGAATAAATTTCTAATATTAGTTGAAAATAAGTTTTTGAAATAACTTCTAAAGCAGTGGGTTAAAGTTGTTTGAAATCAAAAGTATTTTATTAATCAAATTTAACACATACAATTTTCTAAAAAATATTTATATTTTTATTAAAGACTCTATAAGACATACTATTTTTTAATAACCTAAAAATATTCCTTCATCATATTTTAGGGAATATATATAAATTATCTTTAGTATTCATAATTAATACATTTCATCCAAAAACTATTAAGTAAGAATGTTTTGGTTTTCATCCAGTCTATAAATCATAAAGAGTTTTAATAAAAAAATGTCTTATTAGAAAATTATTTATTATATAAAAGGCATTAATAACTACATATTCTTAAAAAAATTAGCAATTAAATATTAATTCAGCATGGTTCTTGTATTCATTTAAATAATTATATCAATACTTTTAACTACACCATTTTCTATGGAGTATTATGTGATGAAAATTCATTCATTATAACCCTTTTACTACAAAATCAATCAAAATACGAATTAAAAATTTCTCCACATTGATAACTATTAATAGTTATCAAGGATAGATTTTCTCATTTTTAACTTTGGCTACATAATTTTGAAAACACCAAAAATCTTTATACTTATTTATCTAGAAAATAGACCCATGTATATCTACTGTAATCGTCAACTAAAACATATACATGTTATTTAATATGAATACATCGTGTTTGAGTATTAAAAACTAAGTCCATGTATACTAAATTTAAAGAAGCTTAAGTTGAGACTTCACTAATAGATTTAAAACATGACGTATATGTCTTTCCAAATTAAAAAGGATCACAAACATTTGAAGTATCAAAATAAATATTTGGTAGCTCTTTAACTAGTCCTTTATTAGATTGTCTAGCTAAAGTTATATCATTTTAGTGTCCTAAATTTTATTCATAACCAAGATTGATCTTCCATTACACTGAGTCAAGGTAGATCTTGGATCCTATGATATTCTATGTTATGTGTATATACATTCTCAGACTGATTGTCATAAAGAATAAATTCATATTTTGAATTATGAATAGAATCTTTTTTATTACTAAAGTTTACAAGATATCCCTCATCCCATAGTCAAATTATTAAAACAAGGTTGTGCTAAGTCTTACAAAAAATAAAACATTTTATATTAAGGCTTTTTAAAGTAGTAAAATTATATATATTTTGATGATTTCGTATTAAGCATTATCACTAAAGGTAACATTATAACCATTACATTTTATAATATTATTGAATTAATCTTTTTTGAAAGTCCTATTTCAAGGAAAACTACTATCCATGTACTATATGATTTTGTTGGTGGTGCATTTATTATCTTATGGAAAAAATATCCGAATTTTGGAACACAAATCTTCTTGGATCTTGCATTATTAGAAAGTATTTTTGTTATAATCCACATTTTTCCAACTTTTCTATGTTAAGAAAATATTAATTATTCTAAGAAATAATATTTATTAAAACATAATAATTAAATATTATTTAACGAAAATTTATTTTTCCAATTTACACAGCTCTGAAATTTCAAATAAAATATATCACTTTTCATAATAAAGTAGTTATTTTGAAAAATAAATTTTTTATTAGAATAATCCATTCTAGATAAATCACTATGAGGTATTATGTGTTTATATATCTTTTCAAAGTTTTACATACTAAATGTAATCTTTAGTAATAGTTTCTTCAAACTAGATATTTTAGAATTTAGTTTTATAACTAAATTTCTATCCTTGGTAGAATTTGTGCAGAAATTAAGTATTTCTAGATAATTTGATAAACTAGTTTTTTCAATATTAGATTTTTTAAATCTTTAGAAAATTTTTTTTTCTCCAAATTGGATTTCGAAAATTCTTTTGAATGGTTCGAAATGTCATTAGTAAGATTATAAACAATTTACCTTTCTTTATAATGTTTTTCTTGATCAATATCATGTTTTTAGTAATTTTACAATTCTGATTTTCTAATATTATTGAAAATATTGATACTTCTTCAAAACTAGGTAAAATTTTATTTTCATATGATGAAGAATATTCTTCATTGAAAGATGTAAAATTGTTATCATTATCACACTTTGTATAGTTTGTGTTTAGAGTAATTTTAGTTATAGATTCAGCAATTAACTTTTCCATAAAGTAATTATTAATCTTTGGAATATCTGTATAGAAAACAAATATTCTTCTATTTATTTACGCTATCAAAAGTACTTTTTGATGAACTATCTCTACCAACCTCACTCTGTGTGTCTAAATAATTCATATTTTTCTTTATCTTGTGCTTGTAAAATTTATTATAATTCCTTTATAAAATCTTATCCATCTTATCTTATCTTTTAAACATTAGATAGCCATATCTGATATGACTAGCTTTCTTGTATCCATAAAAAATAAGTTTTGATGAACCCTTATTATCACTTCTATGCTTCTGATTCTTCTTATAATTGTACCATAATTCCTTTTTTTCCTTTCTATCTTTTTCATCCTATGATATTACTAAGAAATTTCATTTTGAATTTATTTATATTAGATACTATATGTTTCAACAAGAACATTATTTGTCTTAAATGAGTTTGAAACCATCATCGATGGATGAACTTTATTTGAAACATTTGAATTTGAAGCAAAAGAAACTCCTTCATTCATTCTTAATTATCATATTTTCAGCACATGTTTTTAATCTACCCTCATATAGGATGAGTTTACTAATTAAATCATCCAAAGTTGGATTTGTAATCCTTCTCAAATCATCCAAAGATGTCCTTTTGGATTCCCATTCTCCAAGAACTATATTAATAATATTTTTCACTAATTTATCAAATGTAAGATATTTCTCACCAAAATATTTAATACTATTTATGATTTTCATGATTCTTATGAATCTTCACAACAGATTCAACAGGTAGAAAATCAAATTCTTGATAGCCTACTCTAATAATTTATCTTATATTCTCAACAACTTTTTTATTCTTAAATCATGTCACTTAAAATTTATTACAAATATTATTATCTATTTCATTAGAAGAAATATGACTATATATATATTGAGTCATAAAAAAACAAAGTATTCCTTATTTGTTAGTTTAACTGATAATCCATCTTCTCTTGATTAGTAAAAGTTGAAAATCTTATTAGGAATCTTGTAATTTTTAGTCAACATTACAAAATTATCAGTACTAGTGTTAATAAAAAATGTCTTCATTATGTCTCTCTATTACTCATAATCAGCACCATCAAGGATTGGTGGTTTCCTAGGATTTATATTTTCCAATGTAACAATGAATAAACTTTACAACTTATTGAAACAAAAACTCGTTCTATAATATATATGATAGTGTAACAATATATTAGAAAAAATAGTTTATTAAAATTTAGAAACATTATTAAAATAAGAAAGTAAAAACTAATAATTCAAGCAGTAGAACCAACTCTAATTCCAATTGTTGGATCCTAAGAGTTTATAATGCCTACAAGAGGGGGGATAGAATTGTAGTTTAAAAAATTAAACCATTTAATACCCAAACGTCTTTATTATATTTATTATACTGAGTTTGTGTAGGTTTATTAGAGTAACTTGTAACAAACTAAAAAATTTTCTAGTAAATCAATGTATAGAAAGGTGTAGTAAAATTGGGTTTCCTTATAAATGAAATTAGAAATTAAAACAACTTGTAGATTCATGTAAATTGGAACTTTACAATGTTATTTAGTAAAACTAAAATAATATAAATTATGAATGTAAAATTTGACCTTCAGCATAAAGAAATTCAATAACCTTGAATTAAGGTATCCACAGTTTAAACCAAACTATCAAGTCTGTCTTTCTTTAAAAAGAAGTCCCTTAATCACAAAGATCAGGATCAACTCTGTCTTCTTTTCCCCGAAATCCCTTGATCTGTCTGATTGGATATGTCCACCTTATTGTCCATATAATCCTTCATCCTTGATCTTATATTGGATACATAATATAATTTTAAAAATATTTCTAAGGATTTTACTATCCTCACACAAAATCCTTAGAACTGAAAACTCTCTAAAAACATTCCCAAGAGAATGTAACAAGTGGTTACAGTAAAGAAAAATATATGATGGGTTGAGTTCACAAAATAATCAACTTCCAACTCATTGAATGATCATCTATTTATATGAACCCCTCTAATAGTCATATTTATGTGATTATTGGGGTTGATTACAATGAGAAAACATGTTCTCCACTTTGAAAGATTATTATGATCTTTATATTTCTATCTGATGTTGTTTTTTTAGCACCATTACAATGCGGTAAAAATGTATTCCATCAAATAGAAATATTTTTGACTATTATTATAATCATTATTTTTATAATGGAATAAAAACATTTCAGTCTGATGGAATAAACTCGATTACACTTACAAAGTAGATTCATTCATATCGATAGACTAAATTCTTTAATATCCATGGACAGAACATAGTTCAATCCGATCGACTAGACTTAGGTCAATACAATATATTGAAATTTATTAAGCTAGATGGATTAGACTTTATTCTCTAAAATGGATCATATTAATGAGGATAATATATATTATAATCTTAGAAATATTTCTACGCCAGGTATAATAAATTATTTTCTATGAAAAACATTGTAAAAAAATTGGAAAATAATGTTATTAAAACATAGTTTTTATGGGTGTGTAGGGACTTCCAAAACTAATTATAGAATGTTTCAGAATTAAAATTTCAACTCAAAAAATACCTCGAAACCAAGGGTGTTACAATCACATGAAAAACTGAATGCATCACTGTTATATCAACTAAATTAAATACAATATATAAATAACAACAATTGAACATAATAAATATTAATTATAATACAATTCAATATAATGTTCAACCATACCATAAAACAAAAAACAATTTGATTTTCTTATAAAGAGTTTCGTGGATTAGAATGATCAACCTCTTGGCTACTACTGAGATCTGTCACTAACAATAAAAATGCAGAAAATTTAAGTAAAAGAGTATAAAACAGAACATGCATAGAATATATTCAGAGTTTTTCACATAAAATTTGTTTTTTTAATCAAATATATGAAATTTAAATACAATAAATGGTCTATCATCCCACATATCACTGATTAAATGTAGGTGTGAAAATTATTTGGAAATTAAGAGTTCAAAGTCAACCATAACACTTTGAAAATTAAAAATTTACTTATTTAAGATACAATTCAACTCTTGTAACTTGAAATAGATGAGTTTATAACAATATAATTCTTTACTTATCATTTTCCATTACCATGAAACTAATTTTACAGAATAAATTCCAAATACTATAATCTGTTGCCTAAACTAACCAAATAATTTCCTAACATAAGTATCTTGATAAATTAGATATCTTTAAATATTTATTTCTCACATTTTTATCTATTTTAGCATTAAACCAACTCATTCATTTCCCTTAGATAATTTCCATGTGTAAGAATATTAAATGAAGAATATATTTTCATCTTCTAAGAGTATAAAATTAGAAATATCCATTCCAAACTAAAGTAATATATTTGAAATTTACTATAAATAATGCATCAACTTCCAACATATACCAACTACAACTTTATATTTTTGATTCTATAGAAAATCTTGATGTTACACTATAAAAATGGAAAATTTTAATTATTTCATTTTAATTCAAACCAAAAATGGATGAATGGAAATTGAAAATATCATTAAGGATGATATTATGGGTGTTTAAATAATGATAAAAAAAATATAATTTAATGACATATAATTTTGTTTCTTGAGTTCAACTCAAAATTAATGGATAGGATTTTGAGAAAAATGTATGGGTGAATGCAATGAAGGAAGAGATAAATAAAATTGAGAATAAATAGACAGTAGATATTGTTACAACATCAAAAGATAAAAATAAAATTAGTATAACATTAATTTTTGAATCAAATTCCATATGAAAGGGGTGGATTCAAGGAACAACTTGTTTATTATTAATATGGCCTATTTAGAAGTGAAATGAATAGGCTTTTATGAATAATTTTATCCCACTACAAGGATATATATAATAATAAATTTTCGTCCAATTACATACAAATGAAATTATAATATTTATCAAATAGATAGTCAAGAAACTTTTTTATATTATAATCATTATATGGAAGAGTATATTGTGTATCTATATGCGTTTGAGGTTGATATGGATGATAAAAACTTTTGAAAATTGAAGAAGGATTTTCATAGGCCAATACCCACCCTCAATTCCCTGCATTCAATGATATTTTTATATATAAGGAGCTTATTATTTAAGAAATTAAATAAGTACAGTAACATATATGTAAATAATACTCACACTTAGGGGTATGTACTATATGTTTTACCCAGTTAAGAACACCAATAAGAATCAATATATTATAAATTAATTACCATAAAATAACTATTGAAACCACCCATTACATATCATAAGGTAATCAATTTTCCCAACATGTTCAAAAATTCAATTAATTTTAATTAATGTTTATACATAAAATCATCTTTATATAACATGGTATACATCATATTATTAACAATGTTTTCTCCTTTCACAAATAAAACATTGATTCTTAAAATATTTTTGGCAAACCCTTTAGTTTTTTGAAAAAAAAGTCATCTAGATTATTAGTTTGAAAAGTGTTGTTTAGAGGTTAATTTTCTTTTCTGAACATGATTATTCCCTGAGACACATATTAATCACCACCCTCAACACATACTCTTTTTCATATTCACATTTAGAGTTTTAAAATAATAATGATTCATTTTCAATATTCCAAAGAAAAAATCAACTCCAATAGAAGTTGAATCATTTTATTTATTTTAATAATAAATATAAGGTTATTTTACTAGGAGTTTAGGAAAATTATAGGTTGTTTTCCTGATTTTAACCCCTTGATGCACGTTTTTAAAGACTTTTATTTCCTTAAAAACTACTTCTTCAATCTGTCTGAGCAGAAAACATGTCATATTGACAGATCATCTACTTATAAATGTAGAAACAAATTAAAATATATTTTTACTATGAATTAATTTCTATATAATGTTGTTTTATATGGTTTTCACCATTACACACATATTTTAAAGTTTTAAAACCCTAAAAATGAATTTTTTGTCATCTAATGGAAACCATAACTCATATTGGCATGGAGTTAGTTTCAAAATTTCAAAAATAAATATAGAATTTTTGTTCTATGATTTCATGGTAATTTTTGGTCATTTTATTTAGTTTTAACCACTTGAAACACATTTTTAAAGACTATTATATCTTTAAAAACTGCGTATTAAATCATTCCAAACACACCACAAGTCAAATTGACACATTGCCTACTCATAAATGTCAAAAATAATTAAAATAATATTTTACTACTGTATACCATCATTTTAATTTTATTTTATATATCTTTTACTATTTCACATTTTAGAATTTTAAAAACTAAAAATTAATTTTCAGTCATTATGAAAAAATTGCAACTTATATCAATGTTGTATAAGTTCCTATATTTCCAAAATTAATATATGGTTATATTCCAATTATTTTAGAGAAATATAAGATTTTTTATTGGGTTTGATCCTCAGATGAATGTTTTTAATGATGTTAATATCATTTAAAATTGATTATTTAGTCATTTTTCAGACACCACACATTAGATTTATGAACCATATACACTTATGAGAAAGAATATTTAACGACTATTTTCTTATGATTTTACATTAATAAAAGTTCTTTATCTATAGTTTTAGTGATCACACACATGTTTTAGGTTTTAAAAGAATAAAAATTTGTTTTCAGTTATCCTAATAAAAAAACTCCGATTTATGTGGATTTAGTTCCTACAATTAAAAATTAAATATACTATTATTATACTATAATGTAATGACAATTCAGGTTGTTTAGCTGATTTTGAACCCCTAATACTCATTTATAAAAACATTTGAATCTTGAAAAATTTCTTATTCAGTTATTCTGAGAACATCACACAATGTATTGACATAAAATATACTCTTACACATAAAAATAATAATTCCAATATAGTTTTACTATGATTTAACATCATTCAAAAGTAGTTTTCTATGGGTTTTACTATATATGCATGTTTTAGAGTTTTAAAACACTAAAAATGAAATTTTGATAATCATAAGAAAATCTCAACTCGAATTGATGTGGATTAATATCAAAAAAAAATATAACAAATTTTAATTTATTTAATGTTAATCTGATTTCATTTTCTAGGATTCCAACCATTAGAGCAATTTTTTATGGACTGTCATATCTTTAAAAAAATGCTTATTCAGTTATTCTGAGCACACCAAATTTTTCTAAAGATATGTATTCTAATATATGTAAAAAATAATTTTAATATAGTTATATATAATTTCATGTTATTCCAAAGACTTTTTTATGGTTTTAATCTTTACAAACATTTTTTAGAGTTATGAATTACTAAAAATGTGTTTTCAGTAATTTTGAGAAAACCATAACTCACATTAATGTGATTTTAGTTTCTAAATTAAAAAAATAGATATGAATTTTTAATCCCATTATTTCGTGGTAATATAATGTTTTTAATGGTTTTTACCCCTAACACATTTTTTTTGTAAAGACCCGTAAAATTCAAGGGAAATTTTTTCTTAATTTTCTTTGGAATTTTACAAGAGCGCGGTTTCAGACGGCACCTGATATCGAGGCCCGGAGTGCCCGGAATCAATTTCCGAAGTTTGGCTCGGGTACGTTCAGTGAACGAACGAGCGGGAATTCCTCACTTTTGATCCGGTGCTCGGAATTGAAATCCGAGGGCACCGATTAACTCGCAGCGCCAATATTCTCTTAAGGAGACCTTTTCCGAGGATGCGTTTATTTCGGGTTGAGAGTTAGTTTTTGGGAGATTAGAATAAGTTAAATAAAAATTTTGGATTACAAATTTTTATTTAAACTTGTTGGTTAACTTCCTTCAAAGGAAGTTAGGGGTGGGACCCACACCCACTTAACCTCCCTTGAGAGGATTAAGTGTGGTGGGTCCCACACGAACCCTAAACTTTTCATCTTCTCTCAAACTCCCTTAACCCCTCTTTAAATGACATGAAAAATTGTTATTTAATTTTGGAGTTATCTTATTTGAATTTCAAACCTTTGAAATTCAATTTGTTAACTTTGTGAATAAAATAAGTCTCTATCTTATTTTATTTGGTTAGAGTTGTTTAGCCATCTTGAGAGCTTTTGGGTTCTTCTTCTTCTTCTTCAACTTTGACGAAGAACTCTCAAGCTTTGACGAAGAACGCTCAAGCTCCGACGAAGAACGCCGCTCCTCTCTTCTTCGTCTTCCGTGTCAACGAGAGGGAACGCCGATTCCTCCTCAGACTCCCTTCGTCGGCATACAAAGATTCGCCAACGACGTACCTCTTCGGACGTACCTCTTCGTCATCGGATTTGACGAACGATTACCGTGATGCCCGACCTCCGCGACGTTGTCTTCCGTGGGACGTTGACAAATCTTCGAACCTATACCCAAGGTAGGGGTTGTTATTATTTGTTTATTTATTTATCCTTGTTCGTGTTTCTAGCATGACTAACGCGAGGATTTTCATTATGTGTTATCATTTAATGCGAGGGGGCCGAACCGCATGAACACGGCCGAACCCCCTCCTTTGTTCTTGATAATTTATCTGCGGTTGATACAAGATGGCGTGGTGCCGTCGGACCACGCGGATATTCGCACGATTAAATTGCGCGGCGCCGTCGCGCCGCACCGTGGAAGGATCATCAAGAACGCGACGCCGTCGTGCGACGTCGAAGGGAATCGAAGGCGCGGCATAGGGGCGCGGTGCCGTCGCACCGCGCAGGACGACGAACACCGCGACCGGTTCCGGGCCACGGTGGGACGAGAAGACCGGCGGCCGGGCCGCCGGCGTCGGATGCCGGAAAGGGGACCGGTTTTCTCGTCCCGTTGAAGAAATACCGGACGGCAGATGGCCGACCGGATGGTCAAAGGCCGGGGGAATTTAATTTCCCCGGCCAGCTCTAAAACCACCCCATTTAATTGAGGGGGGCGGTTTCCTTGAGGGGGGGCAGGTGGCCCCCCTGTTCCTCCTCAAAGCGGGCCCCCATGAGGGGGGCCGTTGATTGGCAAAAAGGCGTGGCTATGCCGTGCCGCCAATTTGAAGAAGCGGGGGGCCTTGCCCCCCCCCCCCCCCACGCGCGCTGCCTCCGTGCGGCGCCAGGCCGCCGCGCCACCGCGCCGCCGCGCCACCGCGCTGCTGCGCCGCCGGCCGGCCGGTCGGGCCGGGTCGGACCCGGGTCGGGTCGACCCGGTTCGGGCTGACCCAGGGGGGGTCGGGCCGGGTCGGCCTGGAGCCGGCCCCCCCGTTTCGAATCATTTTCGGTCGTTTGGCCATAAGATGAGCCACAGACCTCTGATCGACGAACCGTCTGCGGCAACGCGATCCTTGGATCGAGACGGTCGTTTCGGTATATCGCACTCAAAGTTTCGGAACACTTTGAGTTCGGCCGGGTTGGTTCGTTCACGAAACCAACCGAGCCTTCGGAGCGGAAACACACATATCTTGAGCTACGGACGTCCGATTGACGTGCCGTCAGCTTTGTTGTGTACCTCTTAGTGAGAAGGATCTTTTGGAATACTCCGCCCGAGGTTTGGATGCAGGTGGAATACGGTCGGGTTGGTTTTTCCTTAAAAACCAACCGGGACCCGGGGACGAAAATGCCAATAACTCTCAGATCGTGCGTCCGATCGACGCGTCGTCTGTGGCGTTGAGTTCCTGTTGACGATACAGAACTTTTGGATACATCAACTCTGGACTTTGTCACAGTTGATGTATCAGCCTCTCGGCTCGTGGAGCGGACCCTCCGAACGAGCTTGCTGTGTGCGGGAACCCTAGTGCTGGCTGCGACTGTTACTGTGACTACTACTGCTACTACTGCTACTATGACTGCGACGACAACAGTACAGAGATCCTGTGTGGATTCGACGACGACGACAACAACACTCAACGATCCTACGTGGATCAGTGCTACAGGTCCTGTGTGGGCCCGATCCTGTGTGGGTCCGATCCTGTGTGGGTCTTTGCGCTCAGCGGTCCTGTGTGAACCAGCGCCTACAGGTCCTATGTGGGCCCGATCCTGTGTGGGTCTTTTGCGGGGGTAAGTTACCTATCGATCCTTCGTGGGCCCGACGACTTAGATGGATCAGAGAACATCTTTATCGTCTTTCAAAGAAGTATACCTGTGTGAGATGAATCCTGTTGCTTTCCTGTGTGGATTGTGTTGTGCTATCCTGTGTGGATTACGTTTTGCTTTCCTGTGTGGAATACGTTTACTTTCCTGTGTGAACTGAGTTGTACTTGGGCTCAGAGGTTGGAGCGTATTTGAAATTGATGACTTAGGTATATGTATGGGCATATACCTAAGTAGTGTCGGTTGTTACTTCGTGATTGTACCTTTCTTCGTGGTTTATCCTTTGTGGATTTGAGAGACCTTCAGGGGTCTCGGGGTCCCTACTGAGTAGCTTATACTCACCCCTGCACGGGCTTTGCCCGCACCACGTTGTGTTGGTTGCAGATGACGGACAACGTTGATCTTAGCTGAGGCTTGTAGAGCAGGACGGTACCTAGAGGTGGACCACTGGGCGGGACGTGCTCGGAGTGGACGGCGGGACCCGTGGAGCAGTGGAGCTATCTGTACCCACCCTTCAGGTGGGATTTCCAGTGGACAGCTCGGTGTGGCAGCTTTTACTTTTCAGTTGCTATTTTCCCTTTCGAGTTGTACTTTACTTTCAGTTTGGGTTTGTATACTGGCCCATTTACTTTTCCGCAATTTCAGTTGTACTCTGCTTTTTCTTAGTGTTTACTTTCCTCTTGCTTACTCTATGCTGTTTGTTTACTTTACAAAGGCAATGCCTTCCCTTTTTACCGGGATTTACGCCTTGGTGCTAGTCGCCAGCCCCTGGCCTATGGAAGGCGGGCTTGGGGTAGTCACGGCACGGACCCCGAGGGCGGGTCGTGACAAATTGGTATCAGAGGAGTTCGGTTCTACCGCGAACTCTGATCTTTTTTATGTGAAGCAATAATGTTTAGCGTATTGAGTGTGGTTATCAGTCCAGGGAGTCCAGTGTTGGTGCGGCGACCGACGTATCCGTACACCAGGACCCTGACTTCTGATTTCCGACTTAATGCACGAAAACATTGATTGCGTGTGTGTTTCAAAGTTTTCTTTGTGATTAATTATATCAGCTCACCAGGTATACTGTTCTGACCGTGGCGCACCTGTTTCCTTTTCAAGATGGCCCCACGACGGCAGCCAGGTAGGGTTCCGAGAGTCGAGTGTGACGACAGCCCACCGAGCGATGAGGCTTCGGTGCAGGGCCCTTTGTCAGCAGTGGCCCTGGCGGTAGCTCTACCCGCCGAGCCCCCGATGCTTCCAGCGCCAGCCGCTGACGATGCACGTCGCCTCAGCGCACTGCATGAGTTTCAGCGCCAGCGACCACCCAGGTTTCTCGGGGAGACGGATCCCCAGGCAGCCGAGGACTGGCTGGAGGCAGTAGTACATTTGTTTAGGCTAGTGAGGACACCCGCAGACCTCATGGTGATACTCGCTGTGAGCCTACTACACGCAGCAGCAGGATGATGGTGGAGCTTGATGCTCCAGGTGCACGATGAGGAATCTCTACTTTGGACGGACTTTGAGAGCCTCTTCCGCTCGGAGTTCGTCCCAGCCACCCTTCGTGCGGTGCGTATCCAGGAGCTTCTTCAGCTGCGGTAGGGCAGCATGACGGTCGCTCAGTACTCGGTGAGATTTACCGATCTCTCGCGCTACTCGACCGACATGGTACGAGACCCATTCTTCCGGGCCCGGACCTTCGAGCACGGTTTGAGACACGAGATCAGGGCATCGCTGATCTCCCTCAGCATACCGACTCAGACAGGAGTACTGGAGCGGGCCCTTTTGATCGAGAGCTTCCTTGCGGAGTCTACACCAGCGCAGCGACCCACCGCAGGGCGGCACGTGGCAGAGTCATCTGCAGCAGGCAGTCGACGGATGACTCAGGGGTGTAGGCATACCAGACCTTCGGGCAGACGACCTCAGGACATTGGCTCAGCAGTGCGGAGAACACAGCGCGGAGCCAGTGTTTCGAGAGGCAGACAGTGCTACTCGTGCGGCGGGCAGGGCCACATGGCTCGTGACTGCCCGACCCACCGTGCCGAGGAGCAGCAGTCGGTTGAGGGACCACCGAGGCAGAGGCAGAGGGTCGACCGTGGAGGTCCGCAGGGAGGAGGCGAACGAGGCAGAGGAGCTGGCCGAGCAGTAGGTGGTGGGCGACGCTTTGAGGCTCTGCCACCACCACCACCAGGAGGTCCACCCTGACCACAGGGAGCTGGCGGACAGAGACCGGCACAGCTCCAGGCAGTAGAGGCCTATGACCACGGCGCACTCGAGATGATTAGAGGTACTATCTGTGTCTACTCCACCCTTGCTGCAGTTCTTATAGACACAGGAGAGAGTCACTCTTTCATAGCCGCTGCCCTTGTTCGGAGCTCGGAGATTCCGACAGAGCCGTTGGCTCGATCCTTACGGCTAGAGACTCCTACGGGAGCAGACTCGATGATTACGCACTGGTGCCTGCAGTGTGAGCTTACTCTAGGAGGCAAGAGCTTCGGCTGGGATCTTCTTGTAGCAGTGTCGAGGCCTTACGACGTCATCTTGTGCATGGATTGGCTATCTACGGTCCATGCACAGATTGACTGTTTTAGGCACAAGGTGCGATGTGTACGCACCGACGGGAGTAGGTTCACCTTCACCGGCGAGAAGGGAGCCTTAGCAGCACAGGATGGACATCCGCGGAGGAGAGGACAGAAAATTACTCATCAGTTAGCTAGCCTCATCCTTGGAGCAGTTGACGTGTGGAGTCCTGGTTTTCCTGCAGTGGTGGATCAGTTTGCGGACGTTTTTCCCGACGACGTTCCAGGGCTACCTCCTCGCAGAGAGGTAGACTTTTATATTGACTTGTGCCCTGGGACAGCCCCGATATCCATTCCAGCATATCGGATGGCCCCCGCCGAGCTTCGAGAGCTACAGGTACAGTTGGAGGACTTGCAGGGCAAGGGGTTCATCCGAACCAGTGTTTCACCCTGGGCTTCCCCGATTTTGTTTGCCAAGATAGCGGACGGGAGCCTGGAGCTTTGTGTTGACTATCGTCGCCTGAACCAGGTGACAGTGAGGAACAAGTATCTTCTACCGATGATTAATGACTTCTTTGATCAGCTCAAGGGAGCACGGTGGTTCTCAAAGATAGACCTAAGGCAGGCTATCATCAGCTCAGAGTCAGAGACGAGAATGTGCAGAAGATGGCCTTCATATGTCGGTATGGACACTATGAGTTCTTGGTTATTCCTTTCGGTGTAACCAATGCTCCAGCAGTGTTCATGGCTCTCATGAAAAGGATATTTCAGCAATACCTCGATCGGTTTGTCGTGGTCTTCATCGACGACATTCTGATTTACTCTACGACTGAGGAGGAGCACGCCTATCACTTGTGAGTTATACTAGACACACTCCGAGAGCACCAGCTTTATGGTAAGCTCTCGATGTGCCAGTTCTGGATATGTGAGGTCCACTTCTTGGGACACGTTATCTCTGAGGCGGGAGTTGCAGTGGATCCCGCGAAGATTGAGGCTGTGTTAGCATGGGAGCCACCCAGGAGCGTGATTGAGGTTCGGAGTTTCTTAGGTCTAGCTGGGTACTATCAGAGATTCGTTCCAGACTACTCTAGAGTTGCGGCACCACTCACAGCTTTGACGAAGAAGGGAAACCCTTCGTGTGGTCAAACAGATGTTAGCAGAGCTTCCAGGAGCTGAGACAGAGTTTGACTAGCACACCTATCTTGAGGTTGCCCGAGGAGGGAGTAGGGTACGTAGTTTACTGCGATGCATCAGGGACCGGACTCGGATGTGTTCTGATGCAGGAGCAGGTAGTGATTGCCTATGGATCACGTCAGTTGAGGACGCATGAGCAGAACTATGCTACCCATGACCTGGAGTTAGCAGCAGTGGTATTCGCTCGGAAGACATGGCGACACTATCTAATGGGTGAGCGCTTTACAGTCTTTTCCGATCATCAGAGTCTCAGGTAAATCTTCTCGCAGAAGGAACTGAACCTAAGACAGCGGCGATGGCTCGAGTTCCTCCAGGACTATGACTTTGAGATAGTCTATACTCATGGGAAGGGAAACGTAGTAGCTGATGCCCTCAGCAGGAGGACGGGCATTCAGCTACTTGAGGAGGTGACAGAGCAGCTATCCTCTTTACAGATATACTTCGTGGATAGAGATGGAGCAGCCGTCCTCCAGTCCCTCACAGTCACCCCTCCACTACTGCAGCGGGTCAGAGAGGCACATCGTGAGGACGCTGACTGTGAGACTCGGCGTGCACAGATATCCTCGGGATAGGCACCTGATGGTTTCTCCCATGGAGCAGAGCACGAAATCCTTTTCAGAGGACGTACCATGGTACCAGTCGCTTTGCGAGAGGAAGTGCTGAGATATTTTCACACTTCTCCTTTGGCAGTACATCCTGGTGTGGCGAAGATGTACCAGGACCTCAGACGACAGCACTGGTGGCCGGGCATGAAGAAGGCAGTAGCAGAGTTCGTTTCTCGATGCCTCACCTGCCAGCAGGTTAAGGCAGAGCATCAGGTACCAGCGGGCTTGGTACAGCCCTTGGAGGTTCCAGAGTGGAAGTGGGACGGCATATCTATGGACTTCGTGACTGGACTTCCATGCACTTCCAGAGGTCATGACTCCATATGGGTGATTGTTGACCAATTCACCAAGTCGGCACACTTCTTACCCATCAGAGAGCAGGGCTCAGTGGAGAGCATGGGACGTCTCTACGTTCAGGAGATTGTGCGGCTCCACGGTGTGCCATCATCTATCGTCTCCGATCGAGATGCTCTCATTACTTCCCGAATTTGGAAGGGGTTACAGGAGGCGTTCGGGACGCAGCTACGTCTGAGCACAGCCTTTCACCCTCAGACGGATGGTCAGACGGAGAGGACCATTCAGAATCTCGAGGACATGCTCCGTGCATGTGTCCTCGACTTTGGTCGTAGCTGGGAGGACTACCTACCCTTGGTGGAGTTTGCGTACAACAACAGATACCACTCCACCATCAGGATGGCACCGTACGAGGCGTTGTACGACCGACTTTGTAGATCTTCTTTGTGCTGGACAGACCCTGGGGAGTCAGCACTGGTGGGACCGGAGATGGTCCAGGCCACGACAGAGAAGGTCCAGGTCATCCAGGAGCGGATGAGGATAGCTCAGAGCCGGCAGAAGTCATATGCTGATAGGAGGCGGAGGCCACTGGAGTTCAAGGATGGTGACCACGTCTTCTTGCGGGTCTCACCTCGACGTGGTATTCAGAGATTTGGCCAAGGCGTCAAGTTATCTCTGCACTTCATCGGACCCTTCCAGGTCCTCAGCAGGGTTGGTGAGGTGGCTTGTTGCCTGGCTCTGCCACCTCAGTTGCCCCGGGTGCACGAAGTCTTCCACGTATCTCAGCTGAGGAGATACGTGCACGACCCGCCGCACATCATTGACCATGGGGAGCTTGACGTTGACGATGGGGTGACTTTTACGGAGGTTCCGGTGGAGATAGAGGATCGACAGGAGAGGGTCCTGCGTGGGCGATCGATTCCTCTTGTGCGCATCAGATGGCAGCACAGAAACCTCCAGGAGAGCACATGGGAGCGGGAGGCTCAGATGCGTGCTCATTACCCTCATTTGTTTCCCTAGTTTTTGATATAACTTTACGGGGACGTAAAGCCCTGAGGTGGGAGTAATGTAAAGACCCGTAAAATTCAAGGGAAATTTTTTCTTAATTTTCTTTGGAATTTTACAAGAGCGTGGTTTCAGACGGCACCTGATTCCGAGGCCCGGAGTGCCCGAAATCAATTTCCGAAGTTTGGCTCGGGTACGTTTAGTGAACGCACGTGCGGGAATTCCTAACTTTTGATCTGGTGCTCGGAATTGAAATCTGAGGGAACCGATGAACTCGCAGCGCCGATATTTGCTTAAGGAGACCTTTTCCGAGGTTGTGTTTATTTCGGGTTGAGAGTTAGTTTTTGGGAGTTTAGAATAAGTTAAATAAAAATTTTGAATTACAAATTTTTATTTAAACTTATTGGTTAACTTCTCTCAAAGGAAGTTAGGGGTGGGACCCACACCCACTTAACCTCCCTTGAGAGGATTAAGTGTGGTGGGGCCCACACGAACCCTAAACTTTTCATCTTCTCTCAAACTCCCTTAAACCCTCTTTAAATGACATGACAAATTGTTATTTAATTTTGGAGTTATCTTATTTGAATTTGAAACCTTTGAAATTCAATTTGTTATGTTTGTGAATAAAATAAGTCTCTATCTTATTTTATTTGGTTAGAGTTTTTTAGCCATCTTGAGAGCTTTTGGGATATTCTCCTTCTTCTTCAACTTTGACGAAGAACACTCAAGCTTTGACGAAGAACGCTCAAGCTCCGACGAAGAACGCCGCTCCTCTCTTCTTCGTCTTCCGTGTCAACGAGAGGGAACGCCGCTTCCTCCTCAGACTCCCTTCGTCTGCATACAAATATTCGCCAATGATGTACCTCTTCGGACGTATCTCTTCGTCATCGGATTTGACGAACGATTACCGTGACGCCCGACCTCCGCGACGTTGTCTTCCGCGGGACGTTGACAAATCTTCGAACCTATACCCAAGGTAGGGGTTGTTATTATTTTTTTATTTATTTATCCTTGTTCGTGGTTCTAGCATGACTAACGTGAGGATTTTCATTATGTGTTATCATTTAACGTGAGGGGGCCGGACCGCATGAACACGACCGAACCCCCTCCTTTGTTCTTGATAATTTATCCGCGGTTGATACAAGATGGCGTGGTGCCGTCGCACCACGCGGATATTCGCACGATTAAATTGCGCGGCGCCGTCGCGCCGCGCTGTGGAAGGATCATCAAGAACGTGACGCCGTCACGCCGCGTCGAAGGGATTCGAAGGCGCGGCAGAGGGGCGCGGTGCCGTCGCACCGCGCCGGACGATGAACACCGCGGCTGGTTCCGGGCCGTGGCGGGATGAGAAGACCGGCGGCCGGGCCGCTGGCGTCGGAAGCTGGAAAGGGGATTGGTTTTCCGGTCCCGTTGAAGAAAAACCGGCAGGCAGATGGCCGGCAGGAAGGTCAAAGGCCGGGGGAATTTAATTCCCCCGGCCAGCTCTAAACCCCCCCCCATTTAATTGAGGGGGGGCGGTTTCCTTGAGGGGGGGCAGGCGGCCCCCCGTTTCCTCCTCAAAGCGGGCCCCCAGGAGGGGGGCCGTTGATTGGCAAAAAGGCGTGGCTATGCCGCGCCGCCAATTTGAAGAAGCGGGGGGCCTTGCCCCCCCGCCCCCCCCCCCCCCCCCCCCCCGTGCGCTGCCTCCGTGCGACGCCAGGCCGCCGCGCCGCCAAGCCGCCGCGCCGGCCGGTCGAGCCGGGTCGGACCAGGGTCGGGTCGACCCAGGGGGGGCGGGCCGGGTCGGCCCGGACCCGGACCCCCCGTTTCGAATCAGTTTCGGTCTTTTGGCCATAACATGAGACACAGAACTCCGATCGACGAACCTTTTTCGGCAACGCGATCCTTGGATCGAGACGGTCGTTTCGGTATATCGCACTCAAAGTTTCGGAACACTTTGAGTTCGGCCGGGTTGGTTCGTTCACGAAACCAACCGAGCCTTCGAAGCGGAAACGCACATATTTTGAGCTACGGACATCCGATTGACGTGCCGTCAGCTTTGTTGTGTTCCTATTAGTGAGACAGATCTTTTGGCATAATCTGCCCGAGGTTTGGACGCAGGTGGAATACGGTCGGGTTGGTTTTGCCTTAAAAACCAACCGGGCCCGGGGACGAAAATGCCAATAACTCTCAGACCAGGCGTCCGATCGACGCGCCGTCTGTTGCGTTGAGTTCCTATTGACGATACGGAACTTTTTTATATATCAAATTTGGAATTTGTGATAGTTGATGTATCAGCCTCTCGGCTCGTGGAGCGGACCCTCCGAACGAGCTTGCTGTGTGCGGGAACCCTAGTGCTGGCTGCGACTGTTACTGTGACTACTACTGCTACTACTGCTAATGTGACTGCGACGACGACAGTACAGAGATCCTGTGTGGATTCGACGACGACGACTACAGCACTCAGCGATCCTACGTGGATCTGTGCTACAGGTCCTGTGTGGGCCCGATCATGTGTGGGTCCGATCCTGTGTGGGTCTTTGCACTCAGCGGTCCTGTGTGAACCAGCGCCTACAGGTCCTATGTGGGCCCGATCCTGTGTGGGTATTTTGCGGGGGTTAGTTACCTATCGATCCTTCGTGGGTCCGACGACTTAGATGGATCAGAGATCATCTTTATTGTCTTTCGAAGAAGTATACCTGTGTGAGCTGAATCCTGTTGCTTTCTTGTGTGGATTGTGTTGTGCTATCCTGTGTGGATTACATTTTGCTTTCCTGTGTGGAATATGTTTACTTTCCTATGTGGACTGAGTTGTACATGGGCTCGGAGGTTGGAGCGTATTTGAAATTGATGACTTAGGTATATGTATGGGCATATACCTAAGCAGTGTCGGTTGTTACTTTGTGATTGTACCTTTCTTCGTGGTTTATCCTTTGTGGATTTGAGAGACCTTCAGGGGTCTCGGGGTCCCTACTGAGTAGCTTATACTCACCCCTGCACGGGCTTTGCCTGCACTACGTTGTGTTGGTTACAGACGTCGGACAGCGTTGATCTTAGCTGAGGCTTGCAGAGCAGGACGGTACCTGGAGGTGGACCACTGGGCGGGACGTGCTCGGAGCGGACGACGGGACCCGTGGAGCAGTGGAGCTATCTGTACCCACCCTTCAGGTGGGATTTCCAGTGGACAGCTCGGTGTGGCAGCTTTTACTTTGCAGTTGCTGTTTTCCCTTTCGAGTTGTACTTTACTTTCAGTTTGGGTTTGTATACTAGCCCATTTACTTTTCTGCACTTTCAGTTGTACTCTGCTTTTTCTTAGTGTTTACTTTCCGCTTTCTTACTCTGTGGTGTTTGTTTACTTTACAAAGGCAATGCCTTCCCTTTTTACTGGGATTTACGCCTTGGTGCTAGTCGCCAGCCCCTGGCCTATGGAAGGCGGACTTTGGGTAGTCACGGCACGGACCCCGAGGGCGGGTCATGACATTTTTAAATACTTTGATACCATTAAAAACTACTTATTCAACCTTTCTGAGAAAACCATATATCATATTATCATATTTCATCATCATATGCATCGTATTGAAATTATATTTCAATGTATTCAAGTATAAAAATATTTCATACATTCACCTTATTTTTATAGTGCATCTAAAAACATATTCACTAGTTAAATACATGGTAAAGTGGACCATAACATAAAAAAGAAGAAATTGTTTATCCAAGTGACATTGTTTAAGCCTCCAAAATCCCCCAAAACACATTGAAAACATAAAATTCTATATTGGAGACATGATTAAAATATCATAGCTATAAATTTATGAGTATATAATTATTTTTGTCTCAACTCCCCTTTTTCCATTACTATACAACGAAATTTATATAATAGATTCCATTCTTGGATGTTTTTTATAGTATTATTTTTAAATTTTTGAAGTCTTATTATTTTTTCTATTAAATAAATAAAAATACAAGAAAAAACATATTTAATAAAAAATACACACCCACATAATTCATATAGAACACTCATCTCACAATACCTCAACTCCCTCTCATAGAAAAATCCCTAACATTATAAAATATCATCATAGAATCTAATAAAATAGTCTTTTAGACGTATCATGTGTCAAATTTAAAATTTACCTTTATATAATGAGCTATAATACTATTAATTTCCTTAGATACTATTCCCATCTTCCCCTCGAATACAATAACTTATTCATTTCCCATTTTTGACCGCTACATATCCTGTGTTTTCTTATACGAGTCATGTTCTTTCATGTTTTATTTCAGCCTTGAAATTTACCTCCACACATTCAGAGAAACCACCCTAATTGAACCCCCACTTTGTAGTGTAATAGTAATTGATGATGGTGACCTACCAAATATATTTTATGGAGTGATCCTAGAACACATCCCCAATACACGCCTGATATGCTACTCCAAAATGATTGTAACTGCATCATTCTATGAAATTGATGATGATGTAGAGGGTTTACACCACATGATTCTTGAATTTTTACATGTTAATAAACAAATATTCACAATGATTTTTTAGTAATGAAATAAAATTAAATTTTAATGAAAATTAGTTACTCTAATGCCTTTGGTAGGTTCACTCATCAATTTTCTATTGAGTTTTTGATGAAAATAGAGCCACATATCTATTCTTCTAATTAGGTGACATAAATCATAACCCCATAAATATATATACCACATTATAAAAAAACATAAAATATAATAACATAATATAAATTATAATGAATAAATTCCAACTAAGATTACTATTTTTTCTGAAAAAACCCTCTAACACAGTGATTTGATGAATGGCTTGTTTTTCATGAATCATTGTATTGTTTTAGATAATTCCTTGAAAAAATAGTGATAGTAATATATATTATAATGTTATTATGTTTATATTATTACGTTACTATAAAATATGAAAATATATAATGGGATACGTACCTATTAATTTCAACCAACAACTTCCACTTCTCATAAGACATGCCTTCAAGCCCTTTTCATACATCTATTGGGTGCTTAGTGAAATTTCATTAATTTGGTATCATAATATCCACTGAAAGTGTCTACATTTCTTGCCCAAATTTTTATGGTCCATAGGTTTGAAATATATTCATGAAAATACAAATGGGAAAACATTTTAAAATAAAAAAACATAAAACCTTATAAGTATATCAATAATTTTATTCTTTACATTTAAATTATCCATCAATTAATATTATATTTTTATTACCTTTATTTTGTTTTCTAACACATTATTCTTCCAAGACATGAGAATATGGATATAATGTTTATAATTAATTGGAATTATCACCATCTTTCATTTCAGCAGCTTGTGAATCTATCCATATATTCTAGAAACCTCACTAGTAGGTAACCCAAACTCATCAAATGGTCTGATAATTCTAAAATATTTCAAAACCCATAATTCTATATTTATATTTTTATCCCTTTAGTTTTTTTATCTATTTGAAAATTGTATTAAATAGTTAATAAGAATATATATTTTTTAACAATGACATACATACTAGTAATGGTAACTTGCAAATATCCCCTAGATGGAGGAGTGATCAACTAATTTATCACTAGAGGTTTATCAGATGGTGAGATAATAACAACATCTTCAGAAGCTGGTGGATCCATAAAATAAACTAAAATAATTTAATCACTCATATCCATTGAAGGTGTTTATAGAGGTGGTGTGATCCAATATGATGATCGGCTATTAATTCAATTTTTTTTGTCTGCAACATTCCTATATTTCAAAAGGGTTTGAATATATTTAATGTACACAAAAAAATAATTAAAATAATTATTAAATTCAAATCAAATATTATAATGTATATATGTACAAAACAATTATAGATGTGAAATTGTAATACTATTTTATTACCAATTTATATATTTAATTATATTCCTCTCCATTATCCCCATTATTATCATCCTTCATTGTAAATACTGGCTATTTATTTTAAATCTCCATTGAAATTTATATTGTTTCAATATTTTAAGGGGAATATGGTTGAATACATTATATTTGATGAGATACTATATGAAAAATTACCAATTGAGCTTCATCACCCATATCATAGAAGTCTATCAATTTTATGTGTACAAAAAAACCCCAACCAGTATATACTTTATCATACATATAATAAAACATATTATCATCTCAATCTTAGATAACTGGGTCATGAAACTCATTATCACTAGAATGTATCAGGTGAGATAAATTAACAAAAATAAAATGAAATAAATATTTCATTATACCCCAATCAATGTTGATCAACCTATATTTGAATAAGTTAACATAAAATTTACACTGATAGTTTGATTAAATGATATCAAGCATATTTACATAGTTTTACACATATAAAAGTGTAAATAGACAACTATTTTCAGTTTTAAATCCTTTATGATTAATTATATCAAACATAAATCTATTAATACTGTAAGTATAAATTCTTCTATCTTGACTTAGAGGACTTTGAGCTAAAAACATCAAATCATTTGACATTTTACCTTGATTCTAAAAATTCATTATCTATACAAGAATATAAAAGAGATTAATTCTAATATATATAAAATAAAAACATGCATATAATTTAAATATGAGTATGTTCTTACATGACGAATGAACCATTTGAAAATATCTTTATTAAAAACTTTTCTTAATTTCATCCCATTTTGAACTCGAACCCTTAGTCATGTTTTTTTTTGAAATCTCAATTATTCAATAAATGGATAAGCAATAATACTATTCAGTTGAACATATCTATATTATTATATTAATTCCAATCAAGTTAGTGTAAAATTTGAGCACTTTCCAACTGGTCCTCTTATAGTTAGAAATATTTATGACTGTTTTTAAGAATGATAATTATTGGAGATGTCCTTAACACATCTGACCTGATAAAATCTAGTTTCAACTCTATCAAAATACCTAGAACATAAGGTTATAAACACTTTAGATATGTAACCTTCAATAATAGAGCCTTTTGATCTCACTTTTTTATTCACACATGTCTTTAAAGGACCAAAGTAATTCATTAAAAAATATTATAATAATATTAAATTTTTTATATAATTATTTAACAAAATTAAATTAATGATTGAAAATAATAAAACTTATTAACATACCTCTCAATTGGGTACATCAATTATAGTGTATCATTCAACTAATTTTAGATTTCTCAACTAAATGAACAATTAAATTAATCCTGACAATGGGAAATAAGGAGGGGATAATATCTACAAATGAAAAAGTGTAAACAAAATTATTTCTAAAAGTTTTTCAAAGTTGGTTGGGTTTATATTTTTTTTGAAAATTTATTTAGAAATGGTGTAAAAATTAACTAAAATTTTAGTTAATAATTTAGGTAACACATTAGGAAATTCCATGGGTCGTAATTGCTCCAACCAAATATGTGAGTCGTGAATTTTTAAACCATGTAAATTTCAATGTTTTAAGTCAACACCTATCAAAATGTAACTTGAATATCCATAATAAAATTTTATACTATTTAAATTCCAAAAAAATACATTTTAAATAAAATATAAAATTACTATTCACCGGTGTTCTTAATAACCGGCGAGAAAAATATTCATTAATATAAATTTTTATTATAGTGAATGGGCACCTAAGTAAATTTATTCATAGTATATCCATCTGAAGGAAAAACTTTTGAGTTCACATAGCTTGATCCATGAAAGATAAATTTCAGTATTAGAGATTATAACTAATTAAACAAGGATCTAAGTTATATGATTATGATTATGATATAAAATAAAAAATAGAACAGAAAATAAAAATATTAGTTCATATACCTATCATTTGCGTCACATCTATTTTTTATGTCAAATACATGATGATACATTCCTTCAATGTCATTTCAATCAACACATAACATAAATAAAAGTGAAGGTGTCGTAATCTACTTCTCGTAACCCTTTCAAAATTATGTGACACACACACAATCTTCATGATGATGTAACTATTTAAATATACTTTTATAGATGAGAATAGAGGCCATTCATTGACAATATATTAAATTATCACATTCATCATATACCATTTAAAAAAAATATAATATTTAATATCTAGAAATGTGAATTATATGAAACATCAATTCATTAATCCATGAATGCTGTGTCATTGAAGCATCAATGCATTGATATATTTAATTAACACATTAAAATTATTTGTATCTAATTGATCAAATAATACAAATACAAAATTAAATTTAACAGTATCACACTTGGATTGAATTAATAAATTATTACACATATTAAATAAATAAATAAATATAAATAAAATAAATAAAGAAAATTATAATTAATTAATTATCCATTAATGTGCAAAACTATATGTATTTATCAAGCCAATCAGTTACAAATTTAATTTTAGTTATTTTATTTGTTAATTCTGTGTTTTTATTTTCATTTTTCACATATTTAATTTCCATTCATATTTTTTAGTTTTGTTTTATCATTAAAATGTATTAGGTGTTTGAGAGATTAATTTTTCCATAACGGTTGCATTTTTTGATTATTACATTGTTTCTGGTAGTAGGCATGCATAATTGTCCATGAAACATGTGTTCAAATATTAATTCTTCTATATTAGTGGAATTAACCTCATATAACATAGGATCATCACATAACATAGATGGGGTACCTTGAATCACATTATCACACAATATTTAAAAGTTATTCTTTTTTGTGCCAACTATACATGATTTATTACAATAGAAAATATTTTTATGTGATATCTTTTAGACATGTGTGGCTACATTCATCGGTTTTGTTGAGGTATGATGATTTCATACCTTTATGAGTTCCTTAGGATGGATTTTCAAGGTTTTTTTTGGAAATTTTTTATCCCCTGGTATTAAGCATCTGAGAGAGAGAAAACAAAGAGCATGTTTTAGAGGAAGAGAAGGATGGGCTTTCCTAGAAACTTTCACCACCATTCTAATTTTCCTCTTCTATTAAAGACCAAATTATTTTCATCTATAGAGAGGATTTAGATATTGATAATACTAATTATCATTTACAAATATCACTGTTAAATTCTTGGTTTAATATTGTGTTTTTTAAGAGTGTTATTAATTTTTTAGTTATGTGCTGTTTTTATGTTCTATCAACACCACATCTTTATCTTGAGTTCTTTACTAGTCCTCAAGTTGAAAACTCATATACCACATATTTTCCACTTATTTTTTCTTCTTTAATTTACTATTTTAACCCCACCTATTTTTTTCATAAGAAAAGATCATGGTGGGTGGTGTTATAATTTTTCATATAGCTCTAACATGGGCTGAAACATGTTATATATTAGGGTCCTTTGATAATTTAGATTCTTGTTTGTGAACTTATAATCTTTCCTATCTTCATTTATATTTTATGTACTTAATGTATTTGTTTTACATTTGATGAACATTATATAAATAAAACACATATCTCCTTTATTTAGATATTATGATGTCTTTAATGGTCACTCGTACAAAAATTTGTTGTTGATTTTTTTACTTAGGTTTCAATGATTTCATCTATGATGTTCATGGTAGAAATATTCGAATAAGAGAATAATTTTCATTTTTAGTGTGTTTAGATGAGTGTTCTTCTTCTGTATAATGGATGGGAATATTCTTTGTGTTGTATAAATAATAAATTTATGACCATATATTCCCAATGTTAGTCCATATAATCTTGTTATGATTTTGAAATTTATTTCCTTAAGAAATCCCATTTCGTATTGTTCTTGACCCTTGGGGATGAGTTACTATGTGTAGTTGTTTTTGATACCTCCACCTATGATATTTGGTTGAAATTTAAACATCTATATATGACTAAATCTCTTCATGATAGGTTGAAAAAGAAAATTCTTCTTAATAATTTTAAAACAGACAATGTACTCTTATCTGAGTTCAATAAGGTATTTTTGGACATGGATAATGTTGATGTACAGATAATAGATGAGGTTTAGGGATATATATTATTAAATTCCTTGTATTATTAATTAAATGTGGTTATGGATTCAATAAAATATGGGGGTAATAAAATTACCCTTTATTATGTGAAGTACGCAGCTTTTTCTAACGATATTCAAACCCACAGTTTGATGATGGTGGATATCCTGAGAGTAATTTTAAGGATAGTGGATCTTATTTGAATGTGGTATAATGCATCAATATTGACAGTGAAAATTTTATTTAGATTTTACTAGTATCATTAGTTTAGATTTAGGGGGTATATCTAGGTTTTCCTTTTTTCTATGACATGAGGACTACCTCTACATGCAATTTTTAAGAGCCCCTAGTTGGAAGGGAGGTTTTGTGTGGGGAAAGGTTGTTCGGTCTGTTTTGGTATAGGTGGAGGTTATTTTTCATATTGAATTTTTGTGTCCAATTTTTTGTGCTTCTATTTCTTGTATTGATTGGGAATCAAGATTTTATATGTCAATGGTTTGATTCTGTTTCATTTATTTACTAAGAAATTGTATATTAATTTTTGTATTGGATTTTTCTAGGTCTTAATAGAGTGTTCAAAAGAATTGGTGCCATTTTCTGGTTGAGAATCATATAGGATTACACTGATTCATGTGAAGATATGTATATACTGGTAATATCTGCTAATTTTTTGTTACTAGAAATAAGATTTAAATTTCCAAACATGTTTTTAAAAGTATGTAGATTTAAATGAAATCGTACAAGAAGACATATGTCAACGTGACACATGATATGGGAATGATTAAACTGATCTTATCAACCTTTTACTTATAGTTAACTATGTAGATGAAAACTTCTCAAATAAGTAGATAAGTTAGAGTAGAATTGTAAGAATATAACCTTATCTACATTAGAATTTTTTTGTAAAGTGGAATTATTTGTCATGACAATCTATTATAAATTAAATTGTAGTTATTTGTTTTTTTTAATTTGATTCTTAATATTCATTTTCATTTATTTAATTTCCATGCATATTTTCTAGTTTTTTATTAAAAAATATATATAATCACGGTAGAATTTTTTTTATTTGGTGTATTTTTTTTAAATTTAATGTGTGTTTTTAGTTAATTTTATAAGAGGGTTTGTTTGGATGGGTTATTATAACATGAGATGCATTTGAATATTACATAGAGTTCACCAGATTTATTCCTATAGAGGGTGTTATTATCTAATGTGAAGTTCTTGGGGTAAGAGATTTAATATTATGTAGAAAGCAAATTTTTTATTTTTGTATAACTACGAAGTGATGAGATTTAATAATTTATAGTTATTGTGTTTGATGATTAATTCATACATAGAGAAGGAATTTATATCACATAGAATGGTATCTTCACCTAATGTTTCCAGGGTAGTGAAAAAATCATTCTAAAATAGAATTAAAAGTTAATATTACATTGTTTATGATAATTGATATTTGATAAAATAGATGATCCATTCATGTGCTCCAATTTGTGTTGAATTTGGTGTAGCCTAATCCACTTTGGATGTTGTCGGGAAAACTGTTTCCGGCCCATACTATCCACAAGACAACAAAATTCATACATTTACATCCAATGTGTACTTATTGGGGGGGTTTCAGGGGAAACATAACCTTACTCTAGGGGCCGAAGGTCCCTATTCCAAATTATTTAGGCATTGTAGCAACATTGACCACTATAGAAGATCTAACCGACTGACACCGACAGGGAACTATAACAGTATAGAATTTCGCTTCAACAATACTATAGCTCTCTAGAATTCCCTTTACTGGCCACTATTGAACTTTTGAGTTGGGTGGCCACCTTTTATTGTAGCAATACAGAATTCCTATGTAGTTGGTGGAACAATGGATTGTCTTCCTCCTTTTTTTATCCCATTTTAGGATAAGTATTAGTTTAGTTATTGAGAACCCTAAATCCCACTAGGAATTGTGATCCAAAATTATAGATAAATTCTACAACTCTATGGACATAGGCATTATTCTTGAACCAAATAAATATTTATGTCTTCGTTTTTTATTTTTATCCCTTTTATTATTCTGTGATTCTTTTTTCAATTCGTTTCTCTTGATGTTTTGCCCAATAGTCCCAACACATGTACCTTATATTATCACATTAGTTTATGTGTAATGATTACCACACATTTATGTGTTCTTGAAGATAGCTTCTTTGATGTCTTTTTTTGGAATATTACGATTCCTTATGCTCAAACATCTGATAGATACTAAATAGGGAGAGGGTTTGTAAGAAAGATGAGGAGGATATTTCCTAGAAACTCACACCATTTTCACCGAAATCTATTTTAATAGGGAACCTTTTCTTCTATTCTCAAATCAGTATGAAGAGAATTCCCGTTCCAATTACCATTTTCAAAAATCATTTTCAGGTTATTGGTGTAGTACATGTGTTTGTAAGTATTAAATCCCCCCCTTTTTAATTTTGTGTTGGTTTTTAGTTCTTTCTAGTCCCATGGGGGGTGTGTGTATGTTCTTCTAGGATGCTCATATATGTCACATAATTAAATTTAGTTCATTAAAAATCCTAAATCGTAAAGAACACGATCCTTATATATTTTCCTTGGTTGTGTATTCTATGATTTTATATTGTTAGCATTCCTATTTAGTTTAAATAATAAAAGATCAGGGAGGGGGTGTTATTTACATGCCTGTTTGTTTAACATGTGTTGAAAGATTTAATATCTTGGAATTATTTTATACTTTAGCTTATTCTTGACTTAGTGTTTTTGTTTTACATTTAAAGAATATTATCAAACTCAACCCCTAGTAGCCTATTTTTGGAGATTACACTATTATTGATGGTCATCCACCCCAACATAACTGATACATCAATTAATTGATATATATAACAAAAGAATTAATATATGTAATTGATACATTGAATGTGAATTTTTTTAGACAATTAATTAATTAATATAAATCCTTTAATTTCAAAAAAGAAAAATTTAGCATTCTATTATTGGATTTCATTAATTAATAGAAACATAATGTAAAAAAATTTCATTTAAAATAAAACAAATTATATCCCAAAATATGACATGTCAATATAAAAGATATAATATCCAATTGGAATACTGATCTTACATTTATAAATGATCATATGAATAATAATGGACAAGGAAAAAAATTATTTAAAACAAATTAGTAATTTTAAAAATGATCCAAGCATCGCTAAAAAATGAATTAGGAGAATTTAAAACTCACACTAAACCAATAAATCCAAATAATCAACAAAACCCCTATGGATAACATGATTATGAAAAAAATAGTTATGATGAGAGCTAGTGATATTTTATAAAATATTCTATGTAAAAGTATTCTCAATTTGAGTTAGAGACATTATAACCTTTTAAAAAAATATTTATTTTTAATAAAAATGTTTTGAATAATAATATATCTTAGTTTTTGAGAGAGATGAATAAAATTATTATAATATCAATATACCACAAGTTTCTGTGATATGCTTTCAATAGCATGAAAACATTCATCAACTTTGAAGCCACGTAGTATGCCAAATGGATTTATTATAGGAAAAATACTTTTTTCGTGTTAGTAATATCTACAAGTTTTTTTTAACACTCATACAAGATATATCCCATCCGTCCATCAGAAAAGAAATCCAGATGTATGTTTTTGTTCGTTAGGCAACCCAACAAAATAAGAGTAAAAAATAACCAAATACCAAATATTTATTAGAATTTTTATAGGAAAACATATTATTATTAGTGGCCAATAAATATATAAAAAACATTTCAACACTTTCCAATGACATAATTCTTGTTCACTCAAGAATATCTTCAAAACAATATCAATAAAATAATTATTAAGAAAAATAAAAACATGAACATACTTAATATTTTCTATAGTGGAAGCATAAGAGACATGTCTTTCATCTCATTTCTCTTAATAAAAAAATTAGTGTTTTATAAGAGGGGAAAGATATAATGATTAAATAATTGACAATATTTTAAATATATCATATTTGAGACCACACAAGAATACCACATGACCTGTCACATTTAATATTAATGCCCAAGAAAACAAAAAACATCCTTGAGGTCTTTTATATCAATGTTGTCTTTAATTTTATTGCACAAAAAATTTCACATTATTATTCTGTATAAGTATTCCATAAACATAAAAAACATAAAATTAATCCCACCAGTTTTGAAACAAATACACTTTAATAAAGAATTATCCATAAATAAAAATCAATATCCAAGGATTATTTCCAACCATCAAATTTTTTTCTATTTGATATTTTGAATGAATTACACAACGACATTGTCATATTTAAGAAAAAATAGTCATTTAATATACATAAAATTTTATGAATTCAATATAAATTATTCTAAATTCACAAATTATATATCATTTAAATAAAATTATTTATTATAATCCTTCACAAGGGGTCCAGATCATAAAATTATATTGTAATGATGTATGAATTTTCTGTCACCCAAAATATAATACTGATAAAGTATTTAATATCAAAATAAATTAAAAATCACATTTATAACATCATTATAATTATAAGGACCCCATTTCTTAAAAAATAAATTTCAATATTTTGGTGTATTATTTATATGTCACATAAAATATTATATCGATGGGTATTTTATATTGACATAAATTATAAATCCTAAAAAATATAATAACAATAATAATATCCCCAATTCAAAATAAAAGCATACAATTATGATATATTAATCATTATTTAAGAAAAAATCTAATACCAATAAGGTATTTTGATATTTAAATAAAATATATAATGTATAAAAACTTAATTATAATAATAATAGACCCGTTTTAAAATAAAATTATAAAATTATGATGTATGAATTTTATAAAAAATCTAATACCGATTGGGTATTTTGATATTAAAATAAAACATAAAACATAAAACATAAAAAATAAAACATAAAACATAAAACATAAAACATAAAACATAAAACATAAAACATAAAACATAAAACATAAAACATAAAACATAAAACATAAAACATAAAACATAAAACATAAAACATAAATCATAAAACATAAAACATAAAACAGAAAACAGAAAACAGAAAACATAAAACATAAAACATAAAACATAAAACATAAAACGTAAAACATAAAAAATAAATCATAAAACATAAAACATAAATACATATTAATAATACTAATGATTCCGATAAATAAGAAATGAAATATTAATGTTATGATGTATGAATTATATTTCAAAAAAATCTAATACTGATGAGTTTTTTATATTGACATAAAACATAAAACATAAAACATAAATGTACATTTATAATAATAATGATCATAATTAATAATAAATGGAATTCAAAAATTGTGATGTATGAATTTTATGTTAGATAAAATTTAATATTTTTAAGGTATTTTATGATTGACCTAAAATACATAAAATAAATATATAGTAAAAATAATAATGATCCTAATTCATTATTAATGAAATTATAGTTTTATGATGTATGAATCTTATATTTGGAAAAATCTAAGACCAATAGGGTATTTTGATATTAGAATAAAATTATTAAAAATAAAAAACATAATAATTATAATAAGGAACATTATAAATAGAATTATTGAATGGATCACAATTGGATGTGTCCAATATTGGTAGGGGTTAAATCAATGTTGTATACTTTTAATGAAATTTAGACTTTTATCCCTTATCTCCTCTACACTTATTCAATGAATAAATCTTTCTCTTTTCATTATATCACATTCAGTTGGTATGTATGGATATATAAATAAGAAATCAACATGAAAAGAACACCATAATTTGTTAATGAGGTTTACCTTAGTTAGGATTTATATGTATTCGAACATCTAAGATAACCATCTATGATGATAATTTTCTGTATCCCAATATTTTCCACTCCCTCTCCTCCATGACTCTTTAACTTTCAGTATCCCCACATCTTAGCATGAGCTCCCCTACCAGCTTATACTCCCTCCACTATCACAACCCCTTCCAAATTCTCCTTCAAAAACCCCATCCTCACTAATACTGTTATTTTTACAGATTAATCAATTTTACTTTCTCTGAATTCAATTCCTATATTTTATTTTTTTTTAAATATTTTTTTGAGGAATTGATATCTATTAGAAGATCGTAGATAACCATTTATGATCTACAAAAAATTCTACACCCCCATTGCCGTGATCCGTTCCATGGGCTCTATTCAAAATTTTTATCCTTACTAATCAATTTATTTTCACTCTTTAATAAAAATTTACCATTTTTTGTTTCTCAGGTTTCATTTCCAATAACATATTGTGTAAATTAAATAATTGTGTAACCTCATGCCTCCCACATCTCTTTCATATTCACATAGTATGCAATAAAAATATTCATATATTGAATACTATATGCTTCTTGTTGTACGTATACATCATATATTATATGCAATTACAATATGAATAACACATAAATAGATTATAAAAGTACTAGATTTTTTAAGTAAACATTATTATTTGATTGGTGAAATTATATGCATACATTGATTTGATTATTTTTACACCTATATTCATATTCATCTGTTAGTTCAATTACAAATAATATTGTCTCTCTTTTATTCCTTTTACATGAAGAAGACATTCATCATGAATATGGTTATTATTGAACTGGATTGGGGAGTATGATGATTTTATTATGATAAATATCAAATTTTTAATACTCATATTCATTTATTATTGGATCTTAAAGGTATGTGTTCTCATTATATCTTTTAATATTTCATTAACTATATAGCTTTTTTTCAATTCTAAGATATCAACAACGGTATATTTGTGTTCATCAAATATTTATTAACTAACTATTAATTTTTATTTCATCTTAAATTCCCAGTTACATTTATTTTCACTTCTTTTATGATTGATATGAACATGTCTGTTCTTAGTATAATGTATTTTAAAAGTGAAAGACATTACTAAAAATATATTTTTTCTATTTTATTTTTTATTTCTAAAAAATTTTTACAGTATAACTTTAAATTAATATTCCTATGTCTTTCGTTTATGTTTTAAAAATATCTTTTGTAATTGTTCATTTACATTGAAATGTTTTCTTAAAGATAGATTGATGATGTTATTTTATTTTATGTTTTTTAATACATGGGAGATTACAAATAATATTGTTGTTTTCTCTATTCTTCCCTTTAGAGGAAGAATAAATTCCTTCATAACATGGTTATTATTCAATGGGCTTGATGAATTAAATGGTTCTATTATAGTAAATATCAAATGTTGAATACTCACATGAATAGAATATTGGATCATGAAGGTATGAGTTTCATAATTTTATTTAATGTTTCTCCAATTTTATTGCTTTATTTCTTCCAACAATGGTTTCCCAAAGCTCAATGTATAGTTATGCAACCATGTGGTAGTGACTTTCAAGGTTACATGTATTCTAAAACACTGTATAGATACATCTTTTTGCGGGATGTTGATGTTTTTTCAAAATGATGAAGAAACATATTTAACAGAATACCAAAACATTATAATTTCCAATAACATGGATGATTTGTACATATATACAATGGAAGGACTAGAAACTGTAATTTTTTTGAGAATCTCTATTCCATAACTTTCATACTTTAGTATTACTCACTTTTGGCTCCCCCACCATCCCACATTGCTTCAAATGAAGGTTATCAAAGCATACTGCTTGAGATTTTCTATCCATTAATTTTTTATGTAGTTAAATAGTTTTTTTAATGTCTATCAAGTAACCTTGGCACACTTCCCATAGTTTATAATGATATATTGGAATTCTTTAAAAAAAATTAATGAAAATATATCCAAAGAAATATTTTGATTTAACATTGGATTTTTACCTTTGAATCATATCTAAATCTCTCATGATATTTTGTTATTACACCCCTTTTCAATTCTTCTTAATTTTTCAAGGTGATCCTTATTTTCTATGTTTTTAATGAAATTTTTATATTCATAAATGAAAAATAATAATGATATCCAACATAAATATATGGGTTTAAAATGATATTTCTATGCCCTTAATTTTATATTATTTGGGAAACAAAAAAATGAAATTTTGTTTATCCTTAGCTACATTATTGACCATGGTACCTAACTCATCCTCTCATATGTGAAAGCATACAACCCTTTCCGACCCTATATCATCCATCAATGAAAATTTATTGAGATTAAGGGAATGAAATTTTTGTTATGTGTTCTCCTCATGTTCCGATGTTCCCTTAAGAGCCTACATTTTATATCTCTATATTCATTCTATTCATTCTCTATTCTTTTATGTAGATGTGGGTTTTGTACTTGAAAATTTACTACATTTAAGTTGTAAAAAACATAAGAAACATAGTTATATTAGGATTGGTGGTAATATTATGCTTCCATTTCCCCTATTTATTAATAGAAACATTATTATACCAATGTTTCTTTTCCTTGAATTATGTTAAATGTTTTATATTATAACGACACTTTTCTATATTTAACATAATTAGGAGATAAGATCATAGTAAAGGTTAGTGTACTATGGCACTATGTTTTTAATTAGATTATAATGTTCTTGAAAAATACCCAATCCTTTTTGAGTTATTCTTATTATAGTTCATTTTATAATTTATATATTTGTTTAAGGAATTTTTTATAATTTCATAGATTCTTTATAGGATCTAAATAGAAGTATTTTGATAGTAAAAATGACTGCTCCAAGAGGCGTTCAATAACTATAATGCCCTCCCTATGCATTTGATTCATGTCACAACATCTATATTGGAAATTTTCATTGGCGTGACAATTATTATCATCTTGATGAGGTGTTCAATAATTATGGTGTGGTGGTAAATCCATTTGGTCATTTATGAATCAAAAAGAAAAATATCACAAGGTTTTGGCTTGGTAACAATAACCTTTGAGGTAGAAATAAATGATGTTGTTCCTTCTCTTAATGGATAGTTTAAAAGTTAATTTTTTTTTTGTAATTCATGGGTTTTAAATTTATTTTTTCACCTCGTCTTTTGGTTCTGCAGACGTGTCTAATTTCATCAAAATTTAACAGACCCTATAGACTCATAATGACAATATTTTGTGTGACAACACTTCACTTATGATATGTGCTTCTGTATAAAGTTCAGTTTGGAAGTAAAGTGTACATATCAATAAATTTAGTTGTGTTATTTCATTATTTTCATGGTTTTTGTGTTGGTTTTTATAGGCATTTAAATGAGAGTGAACATTGTAGAGGAGTAGTTAAGGCATGGTTCCTTCTTTTGAGATCAAAGGTTTCGTAGTTTTCTCACCAATGGTAAATACATGGAATTTTTTTTACAAAATTTTTGTATTGTATATTGATTATGTTGGATATCATTGTTTAACTTTTTTGGGATTCATACATTGAAAATTAATGAAATTCGATTTTTTTCTATAATCAGATATTAGGATCCATTCATCTTCAACCCCTTACCCATTATATATAGGGAGATCCTGGATGAAGACCAGTGAATCATTGAGTAGAGGTCAGGTCGATGACATTCATAGTTGGGGTGTTGGTCTCACATGATGATGAAACCATCATTTTCAAACCATACACCACATTTCACATCATGTGTTGGATCATGTGTGTTAATCTACTCATTGCACAAGTGTATACCATATTTCATCATGAAATTCGTCCCATTATCTTTCCATAACTGTAGTGTTTTCTCGCTTGTGAAGGAACTAGTGAAAGGAACCTCTTGTTGGTAATCAATTCTCTAATTATGCATGTCCAATAATATGAAGGTGGATAATGGAAACACTAGTGAAATATAGAGGCAAACAGAGATCCCGGAGGACCCACTGAAATAATATTTGGGTGAATGATCAGTGGATGCACCATAATAAAAGAAAAATAATTTGATTTTACGATTTTTATAATTTATTTTTTTAGTTTTAATTTATTTTTATAGTTTTTCCTCACGTGTTTTATGTTAGTTAGCTTTTCATACATTGTATCTCACTATATGAATTATATCTCATTAAAATGTACTGCATATATTAATTCATAAATTTTATCCCACAAAGTGATGTATCTCACTAAAATGTAAAGGAATATTGTATCTAATGAAATCTATTTACCACTATATTTTACTCAATACAACTTATTTAATAAAATATGTAAAAAATCCATCACATTATTCTATGTCCCATGCAATTTTCAATTTAATTTTTTTGCATTCACAACTAACTCATAAGACAGTCTCCTAAAAAATTACTCCATTGTTTCTATTTTTCAATATCATTTGAATGGTGTATTTAATTTTATAAAGAAACTATTATAATACGAAACATGAAACACTGGTATGATGTTAATTCTACTCTCTTACCCAAAAAATTTATCATTTGTAACCCTGTTCTTGGTGATAATACATAAAACATTTCCACTCTTATGAACCATAGTGGTATGTGGTGAGATTATTCTAAAATACCACCATTGGTATCCATTACTATTATATATATATACCAACGAAAACTATTGTTGTTGGATTTTTTTATATATTACAAAGTTATATTCATTTTTTTTGATAATATCATTTAACACCTCTACTATCATCTATAAATCTTCTCAAATCTCTACATATTTTTTTTATTCTTCTTCCAACACCTATATTACACTTTGATTTCTATGGTGTTTCTGTCTATAGAACTCACACTATGACATGCGAGAAACATGATAAAGCTTAAAAAGACTCATCAAAATTATAAAAACATGTTATGGGTCACGTTTGAAAGAAAAAAATGACAATAGAAAACTAGAAAAACTTATATAGAAGAAATTTCCATAAACAATAGGTTGAGAAAGAAACAGTGAACAACACAAAGAATACGCCTAAAAATGTAAAAGTTATGGAAAATTATGTTAAAGTTTAATTTTTTAACTCAACTACCCAAATTTATATTCCAATACTATATAAGTGTAAAATTTAAGATCATCAGTTTACAACATAAAACATAATGAATGAATTTATAAAAGATAAAATTGTACTATACAAATATGCATACACACACACACACATATATATATAATCTCAATAAATCTTATAATATAGTGTCCCCATTGTGAATTATATTATTATCTAAAAATAATAGGCTAGAGAAACCTAGTACCTATAAATATATATATTGACATATACAATATTATTAACCATAGAGAAAACTATCATGGAAAACAAATATAAAATTATTTCAGGGAAAAAATCCTAGATTACAAGTACAAAATCATTTTATGGAATAAATACAACATAATGCAACTAAAACCAAATTGAAGATGTTATCTGCTAAAGGGGTCTGGTTCATAAATGAGAATAGATTCCCAGGATCATTATACATTCATTAAAATAATCCATCATGAAATCTGTATCCTCTTAAAAATATCTAATTACAGAGTTTATGAAACTAGGAAATGGAAACTAAATTTAAAAAAAATTACACTGCACCTCAATTTAACACCCATTAGGGAACAAACTTTATTTGTAAATAAGATGATTTAAATCATTTTAAATCCTCATCTACCAAGAAAATCTAATTGTAGTGTCTATGAAACAAATAAATGGATACTGAATTTCAAAAAAAGTACATTTCACCTAAATTTAACACCTAATGGGGAATGTTTTTTTTAAATAATATGATTGAAAGCATTAGAACATTATGGTGGACCCAGGTGGAAGTTTGTGGGGAATAGGGGAGACAACCAATTGTAAAAAAAGAAGAATATGGAAGAGTTTTTGAAAGTGTATCTTGGGGGTTATGAGATCATAGTTTGTGAATGGGATAGTAGGGGATTAGGGTAGGTATTGCGGTGGGAGGAGTGTTGTGGCCACAAGTTGCAGCAATAGACAAACACAAGTTGGTTTGAATTAAATGATGAAAAGTTCTAAAAAAAATTAACTATAACCAGAAATTTGATGGTAATTGGAACAAAATACCACAAAAAAATGTGACAGTGAACCAAAAGCTGATGAAAACATTGGGGAATCTCTCCTTTATATGTAGTTTCTAGCCCTCCTGCTCTGTTCCTCAATGGGAAATTTCCCAAATGGTTTCATCATCCTTAGCATCATCTTCAGCTTCACCATGAAATCTTATCTGATTATTATATGTTTGGTATTTTGTGATATAGATTCCCTATATATTCAAAAGATATAATTATGAGATAAATTCTCCTTATAATTATGAAGAAGTGTTTACGTACTTTTACACATAGTAAGACTCTTTTATTTAGTCGTGGTTTTTTTTACCATTTTTTTGGGGGATGTTAGGTTTCCACATTACATCTAGTTTCATTTTTTCCCGTATTTTTAAACTTTATTTTATCTCGTAATTATCACTACATCAGTAGAACAATCTTTTTTAGTTTCAGTAAGTGATATAAGAGAAATATTATTATCCATTGTTGTTTAATTTTTTGGGTATTAATAATTCTTGTAAATTTTAAAATTCTATATGATTACAAATTCGACTGATCTTTCACATCATAAAAAAATTATTAAGATTGTCAAATACAGCATTGTGAAATAGTAGAGGTTCTAAACAGATGGTATGTCGATATGGAGGTGAAATTCGGGGTCAAAAAATTAAACAAAAATAATTTTCCATTGCAAAACATAATGATAAAAACAATAATGTAGAAGGATAATAGCATATAGAAAATGCAAAAATACTAGCGGCTTTGATGGAGGAGAAATGGAATGTCATGAATGGGAATGTTATTTCCAACATCCATTTAGATTTGATAGACGTGGTCATATCAAGCATTGCGGAGAAAAAACATATCTAATGAAATATGGGATAATCTAAAGAAGCTATACGAAATCAAGTCACTACACAAGAAACTTTTTCTAAATAGAAAATTGTATACTCTTCGAATTGAGGGGTCATCATCGGTGACCAACCACATCAACACCCTAAATTCCTTGATTGATAAGCTCACGACACTGAGCTATAAAATTGTGGATAGAGAACATGCATAGATTATACTACAATGTTTTTCAAATTTGTATGATCAGCTCATCATCATCCTCTCCAACAATATTCTCATGGATATGTTACTCATCAATGATGTTTCTCCCACAATATTTGAAGAAGAATGTTGGAACAATATGTATGAGGACAAACACACAACTTTTCACCAAGAAAAGGCTTCGTAAATGGAGAGTGGAATGATAATATAGAATGGATCCAGTGAGAGCCAATATCAAGACATATCAAATTAAGGAACAAAAAAAGAATGTCACATGTAACAATTCTGACAATAAAGGGAATGCAAAGAAATATTGTTGGAATTATAAGAGTAATGGAAAGAGATATCATGTAAATGTATCAATTATTATAGGAAAGATGATATAATAGTTAGTGAAACAACAACAACTACTGGAGGTAGAAAGATTCTCAACGAAGCATGAATAATCGACTCAGGACAAACATGGCGCATGACCTATTTACAGAAATGATTTGTTTATAAAGAAACTATCCTAGAAGGACTTATGTACATTGTGAACTATCGCACCTTGAATATTATTGATGTTTATACCATCAAACTATACACTCATAATGGAATAGTGAGAACCATCCAAGGAGTACGTCATCTGAAGGTTCTAAAGACAAATATATTGTCATCAGGACAATTTGATGATATCAGATGCAAGAATCACACCAAAAATGGGTTGATGAGAATTGTGAAGGGAGAACTTGTGGTGATGAAGGAGGAGAAGATCTTGAAGAACATGTATGTTCTTATTGGAAAAACATATAGGAGGTGAAGATAGTTGTTACATCAACTACCTCGACAAAAGCATTGATGAAGTTATGGCATCGAATGCCCAATCATATGTCCTGACAAGGCTTGAAGATTCTTAAAAATCATGAGTTGTTGTTAGATCTTTAAAAGTTAGCTTTACCATTTTTTAAGCATTGTGTTTTGAGCAAGAAACACAATTTAAATTTTAATACATCAATAATGAGAAAAAGCATCTTAAAGTTGATCTATCTAGACGTTTGAAAAACACCCGTTATGTCCCTAATAGTATCAAGGTACATTGTATCATTAATTGATTATTATTCTATGAGATGTTGGGTGTACCCAATCAAGAACAATATGAATGTTTTTGAAGTCATTAAAACATTCAATGCATGGAAGGAGCTTAACTATTTGAAAAAATAAAGTGTTTGAGAACGTACAATAGTGGTGATGTATAAGTGAGAAGTTTGATACTTTTTGTCAATGGGAAGGCATAAAGAGACATTTCACAGCGGTAAAAAATTATCAACAAAATGGAGTGGTCGAATGGATGAACAAAACACTGTTGAATGGAACAAGGGAAATATTGAAGACTGCAGAAATTTTTAAAAACATTTTCGGAAAAATTAATGAATACTATATGTTATATGATCAATAGATATCCTTCAATGGTGATTGATCTTAAAACACCAATGGAGATATGAAATGGTAAACCTGATAACTATTCCCGGTTACATACTTTTGGAAGTCTTGTATATGTATTGTTTAATGAACATGAAATATCAAAGTTGGATTCAAGATCTAGAAAATATATCTTGGGATATGCTGATGGTGTGAAGGTGTAACGTTTGTGGAACCCCGCTACCTACAAACTTATCATTATTAAAGGTTTTGTTTTTTAAAAATACATGATGAAAATGACCATTGATGGAGACAAAGGGTAAGATAATACATAAACTACAATAGTCGAAGTAGAAGACTGTTGGTGTTTGTGTCCTAGAACCAACTGATTATACATTTATTACACGTGTATTCGATGTATTGGATATTAATTACACATCTTATCAAATATTTTTCATTGTTCTACACGTATTTAATGTAATAATGTCCTAGATTATTTTTCATATTGATAAGGTAATATCATTTCTTTGCTATTATAAGAACCATGAAGTGCTAACACATTATTCCTAATATAGATCTACAGTTGGATAAAATTCTATGAAATGAAACATGGTGTACGTTCCGGGCACAGAAGAAGCGTGTGATGGGTGGTTCCTAATTTTTATTCCATAATAAATGATCAATACGAGATCTCTATGACGATGAATGCCGTAATCCACAAAATTGAACAAAATAATCAGAAAATGTATAATAACACTAGAATTAAAAGAGAAGATAACAACACATATTGTTTATAATTAATTTAATTAGATAAAGAAATGCCTCTAAAGAATTATTTCTATTTTGATGAATCCAAAGATAGATCTATGGTGCACCATCCTTGTGTTGTAGAAAAAAATTGTATATTTCCTCTGGACGTGATCCTTAAGTGTTCCGAGAATCATCAACCAAAGAACTCTCTGGGTGTTAGCATAGAATATCATTATCCTTGCGTCGTCTACCTTGATCAGCTCAGAAATCATTTCCAAAGCATTCTCCTTGATCTGTTGGAGAAGGATTGTTCAATGTTCTTGAGAGTGTTCTTGGAGAAAGGAGCTCCCTAGGATGAGAGGATTCTCCATGTTTTTTGTGAAAAACCAACAAAATGAATTGGACAATGAGAAAATAACATAATTGGGTATTTATATTGCTAGGGTTAAAATAAAATAATTGCACATGTGCCCTTAATTATTTATTTAATCATAAAAAAACTCATGTCAAATAATATTAGTCATAATATTATTTATATACATGCGCTTAACTTTTGAATTATAATTAAATATTATTTAATTAAATATTTTTCAATATTTAGTATTTCTTATGGGATCGTAAAACTCGGTCCGCCATTCCTCCTCAATATTTATCGGGCCATGAGTAATGTCTATTTATTTATTAAATAAATATCACTGCATTATTCACCAATATATAAATAAATTTGATATTCACTAAGTAGAAAATAAATATTTATTATATATTCCACTCACAATATATTTTCTCGAATAACTAGTCACATAATAAATACCATCAATCATAGGTGAATAATTACTAAATCATGTATAAAAATAATATTTATTCAACCTGTTAAATAATAAATATTAATATATTATTTAACTAAGACTTTGTATAAACTTAGTGTGTGACCCTCTAGACCTCTTTCTCCATGGAATTATGCAAAACAACCTAATTTCCATGGTTAGAGTTTAGCAAGACACTAAATCACCCATAGATAAGGAAGATAATGTTGCAATGACATGTCGGCTCATACAGATGCTTACCATGTAATATAATCCCTTTATTACAATATCTCTAATAGGACAAGTTTTAGGACAGTGTCATCAACATATATGATTTATATCTCTTTATTTGACTATCTGAAAATAAAACTTGCCTATAGAACATCATGACATGGATTTATTTAGGATATATCATTTCCATCAAAGGGCCTGAGATACTAACAGTTTTTAATGAGAAAAAGGGATAAATCCCTTCTCACATTATTCATTAATGAAATATTACTTTTGACACACCCAACCTATCGTACCTCACTGATAACATCTTTCATCATTGTTTTGGTCAACACAACTAAGTGCGCAACTCATAATAATCATTAAAAATTATCTTAAAGAGTAAGGAAACATGTCTGAAAATAGGAACATTTAAGGAAATATAAATGTGGATTTCCTTCTAGCGGGTCTCGTTTTCATAATATCCATACTGGATATTACGAAAGGCATACACCTTGAGAAGGTGCCTCAAAATCCTATTTGTCTCTACTCCTGAGAGTCTATATCATTTGGGTCCCTCAAATGATATCATCCGGATATAGAACATATATTCCAGAACAGAGTCATGGCACTTCCGGGTTCCCATCATAGCGGGGAACTACTATGACCTTTAATTGTGACAGCTACTCTTTGGAAATTATCACATACTTATTCATGCATAAGAATAATAATGATGTGATAATTAGTTTATTAACATTAAAAAAATCAATACAAGGTTATCATAAAGTAAAAAAGAAGTTGGTTCTAAGGCCAAAATATATCACATAGTATAAAGACTATTGAGTGCAAGCACTCATAAGTGGATGAGCCTTATTCTCCTGAAGTTCCCACTTATGATATCTAAGATGGAGGATTTTGATAATAGAACCGTCAGTTGAAATTCTTCATGTTTTGTTATCATCTGATATTTTTATCTACGAGTGTGAGTAATAACCCTTAGGCTTTAAGATTATCATTGGTGGGTATCATGACTCACACACTTAGATTTACCCACGAAAATTGAAACACAATATTTTAACGAGAAAAAGGGTATGTTGGGTGAATCACGATTGACATGTCATTAAGGGATAATTCAAGGAAGGATTTGTTCCTTCCATCTTTATGGGATTTCATATCTTGGTCCTTTGATTGGAAGATAATCATCGCCTAAATTCCATGGTCATGGTGTGTCGATGTAAACGTATTGATCATATAGGTTGATGACACTGTCGTGAAACCTTGATAATATATTGTAATAAAGTGATTGTATTACACAGTGGGCATTCATATTTGATTTTCGATGTTATGACGCTAAGTTCCTCCTCTTGGATTCCTTGGCCCATTTCAAGACAGTAATCTTGTATTTTTAGCAAATATGCCTAATGAAAATGAGAATGAATCCTAAAGGGTCACACACTACATGTTTTTTTATCTCAATTAAAATCTCTTTGAATATAATTTATGAAATAAATATTATTCTTAAGATCAGAGAATAATTTTATTAATATATATTAATTGCATAATTTAAATAAATATTTATTTGATGATATGTGAATAAAACATATTTATTTATTTTATTGGATATTAAATGAATATTTACTCATCGTTATGTGAATGAATTATTTATTTGTGGATAAAATATTTATTCGGGTATTCAATAAATATAGTGGCGTTCTAACGGAAGAGGACCACCTTCAATGATGATTAGTTATTTACAAGTCATTAAATATCATTCATCATTGTGCATGTTGGCACGTGCCACAAAATAATAAAAATAATGGAGAGATTTGTTGTACACAATGAATTCTATTTTGAATCATCCATCTCTCCTCCACTCAGGAATGAAAACGCATGAGAGATTTTGTCAAGATTGAAAAATTAGCTATCAAGAACGTGCAACGCAAGACATTTGATTCACTACTATAGCACCCAAATATCGAGTGGCTTTGCTAGAAAATAATTGGAGTGCATGTGGATCTTCACTAGAGGGATTCTATTATTGGATCTTCACAAACACAACAAAGTTGGTCAAAAAAGGCCTTTTCCGATGATCAACATCGACTATAATGAAAGAAACCTATGAAGATATAATTGGTTTCTTCTAATATAAATTAATTAATTATAAAATAAACATGATAAATACTCTATTTGGGTTTTAGGAAATTTATATTAAAAGAAATTTTAATTATCGCATCATCCACCACATGCTTTCAGTGCCCATAACCATAATGGAAAAATACAATAACGAACCAGTTTCATAGAAACCATTACTAGAGCATGATGACTAAGTGCCGATTGAATCTAGGGAACAATAGTCAACTCGGGATAAAATTGCATCAGTATGATACTTAGACTATGTCATTGAGAAAAATATTATGTAATTCTTATTGACTAAAGATAGAATGTAATCTTCTTTTGTGAAGGAAACCTAGATTCTTGGTGTATCCTCATGGATGGTGGTGATGTAGAAGGAAATTTAAGATATACACAATATGAGATCTTATACCATTACCTCATGAAAGGAAGACTATTAACAAAAAATGGGTCTTTAAGATCAAGTGACATGAAATTGATCAGGTGGAAAAAATATCGTGCATGACTAGTGGCCAAATGATATTCTCATATAAAAGGTATTTATTTCAAGGAAATATTTGATCATGTTGTTAAACTAAGGATTGTATGGATAATTTATTTGAAATGTGATGCATGCAATTTATATCTAGAGAACCTAGATGTGAAGACTATTTTTTTCCATGGTGATCCTGATGGAGAAATATATAGACACGAACCAAAACATTTTATAGAAGAAGGAAAATAGAACATGGTTTGTAGGTTGAAAAAATCCTTGAACAGTCTCAAACAGGCGTCGAGGTGTTGTTACAAGTGATTCGATTCCTATATCATGAGCCTTATATACAACGTGTTTCATTTAGATCATTATAAAAATTTCAGGGATTATAATAGTAATGACTTCATCATTCTTTGTATGTAGATGACATGTTGGTTCTAAGCCCCAATAATGATCAGATTTAGGAGACGAAGGTGAAGTTGTCTAATGAGTTTGATATGATGGAGTTTAGACTAGAAAAGAAAATTTTTAGGATGTAAATTTACCATGACCAAATAATGAAAATATTTGGTTATCATAGAATAATTACATGTGGAAAGTATTAAAACATTTTAACGTGCAAGACTATAATTCAACATCCATCTCATTCTTATTAATTTCAAATTATCTTTTAAAAAAATTCATAGAAGTGAAATAGAAATGATAGAGATGTTTCATGTACCATATACATCAGCAACAGAGTGCCTGATATTCGCTATGGTTTGTACTAGACCAGATATTCCACATGCAATGATAGTAGTTTGTCGGTACATGATGAATCTGGGATGAGAGAATCGGAACACTGTGAAGTGGATCCTAAGATACATAAAAAAGACCTCAAATATTGTATAATGTTAGAGGAAAAGATTTTACTATAAGAAAGTATGTTAATTATGATTTTTCTGGTGATTCTAGCTGGAAGAAATCCACTTCTAGTAACATATTTACTCATTCAGGAGGAACTATGAGTTGGATTTAAATGTTTCAACAAGATGAGACTTTATTAATGATCCTAACGGAGTACATAGAAGAAACACAAGCCTGCGAAGAGGAAATTTTGATGATAAGGTGATTGGGGGAGCTTAGGAACAGATGTCCACAAATTCCATTGTTTTGTGATGACCAGAGCATCTTGCACATTACAATGAATCCATATTTTCATTCTATGATGAAGAAAATTGGGGTTTAATAACTTTTTGACTAAGAAGTGGTGGATGAAAGAGGTGTTGATATACCAAAAATTCATACCAAGAAAAATATGAAATATTTCTTGACATAGGAAATTGACCCTGATAAGTTCAAATTGTGAAAATCTACGAGTGGCCTCACAGTGACATGAGCAGAATGGATGGAAAACAAAAATAGATATGTGGAGATCTGATTAGATCCCAATAAAATCTCCAAGTAAAAGATGCATTGAAAATATTTCCCATGGATGGTTCCACCCCATCCCCCCTCTATGTCTATGGGTATTGGTTGGGGTAGGTGGTTGGAGGCTAGCTCCACCAAACCCATCAACAGAGAAATAATGCAAAAGGGGTTGGAAACAACCTATAAATGAGGATTAGATTCCCAGCATATTCAAGCAAGATAATTACGAAGGATATTCTCTTTGTAACTGTGATGGACTGTATACCCACATTTACCCATAAAGATATCTATCTATTTGTCCGTGGTTTTTTACTCCTTAGGGGGGGTCCATGTTACATCTCGTGTCATTTTTCCCACATTTTTACACTTTATTTTATTTCATAATTATTTTATCACCAATCAGACAATGATTTTACATCCCAGCAATAGTTTAGGGGTTGCAGGGTTATCGGTTGTGAGAGGAATGGGGGGGTGGGTAGGGATTGAGTAGAGAGGAGGGTGGCATCCACATACAACAATGACCGAGAGAATAAGTTCTGCATTCCATAAAAAAATCAAAAAATAGATAATCGATAACAATAAATCTGTTGGCAATTAGCACAATGGAGATTAGAAACAAAAATTAAATAATAATACACCACAGAGATAATGTTTATAGTATCCATGGGTTCAAAATGAAAACTAAGAAACTATTATGTGTAGCTAGTGCCCAATTCATCATTCAGAATCCAATTGAGTAATATTTTTCTTCAATAAAAATTATGAATCATTTTTATTTTTGCAAGATTACCCATAGCATAGAACCTCTCTGTTTAAGCATGATAATTTCAAGAGATAACATGAAGTTTTTTTTTGAAATAATATAAAAACCAGTAAACCTTGTTTAGTAAAATCACTTTTATAACACATAAAAACCTCAATCTCATTTCATTAAAAATTCACACAATCCATAACTAAAATTCTATTGAAACACAACATAAAAAATATTTTAAGTGAATTGAATAAATATTAAGAGGCTTGGGTTGGGATTAAACAAGGGAGAAAACTCTCAAGTTGTAGAACAAATCTAACATTAAGATTAAAAATAAGTGATAATAATGATCAAAATATCAATGAATATAGAAAAATATAACTAATTTTTGGAATCATTGACTGTAAATCATCGACAATACTTTACTAGTGGTAGGAGACTGTGGGAGCGGGTAGGTGAACATGAGAAATGGGTAGCCTGTGGGACACAGAGGAGACCGGTAGGTAGGGGCTGTGAGAGGGAGTAAGAAACCCATGGTGCGTGGTGAGGAATGTAGTACCTGTGTATATTTATTTATTCAAAAAAGGGTGTTTTATCTCCTTATTTCCCACCTCTGATAGGTCGGGGGAGAATGAGAGAAGCGGGGTGATGATGGGGGAGGGTGGAACCATGGAACCCAAACAATTTTAAATTAAAGGTTACGTTGGAAATAATAATAGGTTCATTGGGTGGAGGTTGAGTGATGAAATTGTAGTTCCAATTATAAAACAATAGAACTTTTTAAAATAAAATTTAAAATAGTGGAATGTGGGCTAAACCATATCCATGTGGGTTTACCCATAGGATGATTGTCCATGTGGGCTGTCCATATAAGCCCATTTTGAATGTGGTTATTTTTTAATAAACCCACCCCGTCGCAAACCCATCCCAATCCTGCTTGACCCATGGGCCCACAACCCATTTTGAACAGCTGGATAAAATATTCTCTATGCATGTGAATTTGATCTATCCCAAAAAAAATCAACCCATACATTTTATCCAAACTATGCATCAACTATGCACCTACCCAGTGCCCCTAAACACCTCACACAGTTTCTTCCAACTGTTCTTAAAACACAAACCATTAAAAATTCTTCCAAAACCTTATGAAGCCTTCCAGAAATGTCCATATTCTTAACTTGAAAATTAGCTAACTTTAAATAAGAGATAAAACAGGTAAATACCTCAAAATAAGAGGTGTTTTATTCTCCTCACCATTGTGCTTTTCATTATCAGAATGCTAGAATAGGTTCGACCACTTCTCTCGAATGAACATCTCTCATTCCCAAGTCTGTTTTTACAATTGACCATGCTACCATCTTGCTCTTACCAAAGAAATAGATCTCCCTAAAAAGTTCTTCTCTTATCAATCCATATTTTGGATTGGGTAATGGATAAGCGTTGCATTTAGCTTAAGCGTAACATGATCCCAATTAATCACATGTCTAAGGTCTGGAAAATACTTTTTCAGTTGAGTGACATGAATCAAATTCTAGAAAACACTGAATCTAAATGGTAAGGATATCCTACATACAATATTTCCAATCCATTCCAAAATCTTAAACGATACAACAAATAGTGGAGCCAATTTCCCTACCTTTATCAAGCGACGATGACCAAGTCTTAGTGACACTATCCAAAATACATGATCACCGACATTGAAATACATAGGTCGATGAAGAGGATATTTATATTATTTATATTGTATGTAAGCCAATTTTATCAACTTCTAGATCATTTGGATATTTTCTATAGTATCGTGGATAAGGCTAGGTCTATTTAGTGAAGTTTCTATAATTTCCACCTTGTAAAGTGATTAATGACAAGGACAACCATACAATTCCTCAAACGGTGCCATGTGTATCTTGACATGATAAATATAATTATATGATAACTCCACTAACGTGAGATGATCTTCCCAAAAGAAATTAAATCCTATGACACATACTCATAAAAAATTTCCCAATGTATAAATCATGTGTTCTAACTGCCCATCCGTTAAAGGAAGATATGCCATGATCATTATTAATTGAATTCATGATATTTTGTTTCAAGGAGCTAAAAAATTGATAAGTTAATCTTGGATCCCTATTAGATATGATCAAAATCGGTACTCTGTACAACATTACCCCTTATCAAATATATAACTTTGTTATATCTTCTACTATATTGGAATCTCTGATTGGGAGAAAGTGCGTTGACTTGGTAAGTCAATCATGAATTATCCAAACAACATCATTCCTTTGAAGTATTAATGTTAGACTAGTTAAGAAATCCATATCAATCTACTCCAATTTCTAAATTGGTATATGATAGAACCTAGGGCACAATAGAAGCATGAGAAATATGAAATTTAAAATTTTGTGTTCAAATTCATTCTAAAAACACTGAATCCAAAAACCCCCTTGCATTAATTTTATAAAATATTGTTTGAAATATAATTTATGAAAGAAAAATAATAATATTAAAGCATAAATAGTACCTTATTCATTTGACATCGTCGGCATGTCATGGATTAAATGTTGTAAAGTTAAAGGTGTGGGTGAAGCCCCTTTTTATTGAATCCTAAAAGAAACACATCAATAAAGAGAATGAAGAGAAAGTTATTACAGATAATCAATGGCCCCATCACGAGGTCCCAATATTTTTTATGATTTTTTCAGCGATCATTCATTCTTTATCTCGCAAATTTCCCCAATCTATACCCTGAATGCAATAGTGCCCACGTCACCTATAGTGAAGAGATTCCAAGTCCCGCGCTTACTGAATAAGTGTTTCCATATTCGTGTCTTTTGAGTCTGAGACATCAGATGGTGCTTCATCCTTACCATTGGTTCTTCTTTTCCACTTCCTCATCCTTGATTTAATCTATCACATGAAGAATGCAAACTCAATCATGATAGTGGGATCGATTCGACCTTACTCTTTCTACGGATCCTCTCTCAAAAATATTAAGAGGAGAAGAGAGGAGATATTATCTCACTATATATTTTCAAATTGTGGATGTCAATATTCCAGGGGATAAAATGATCTTTGGTACCTAGGTTATACTTTCTGAAATTTTACATTGGTCCCCAGAAAGTTACAAACTTCATTTTAGACAATTTTGCACACTTATGGCTTAATTAAATTTTTTATAAATTTCTAACAAATGTTATCAATCACTTGTGACACTATAACTTTTCACGTGATAAAATGAACACCATTAACTAAACTTATAAGCTCCCCAAAAAATTTTACGAACCTTGAACATGTTGTATTCTTTCAAAAAAATACATTTTCTTGTATTCACTTTTATGATTAAGATAATTGTGAATACCATGAGAAATAAATATAATAATCATTATTCTAAACATTATTAATATAATATAATTATTTCATTTATGAATGATCACACTTAGGCATTCATAGACCCCATCACATGGGGTCCACTTATTTATAAACTATTATTCATATGAATATGTGGGACTTTGGAATACACTTAGTGTGTGAAATTATTGGTCCATATTTCAATAGAAATGAGTCCAACCCATATACAAAAATTAGATTCTAGAAACCCATCATGTCCCTTAAGGAGATAAATAAATTCATATCTACAACTACCTCCCATAAACACAGTCTGTGTAACATAATCTCATTGTCCTGTGACATATCATAAAGCAAGTTACGCACTTGTGTCATCATCTTTTTGATGTTTTATATATTTTGTATCTTTACTGGAAATAAATTCCTTCTTGTACCATGGCCATGGATTTAATGAAGGAACTACCATCTTGAATTTCCTAGGCCAATGAGATATCTCTACCTCAACCTGTATGTGAAAAATTCTATCTTGAACATTCAGACAATGTCATACCCCCAATGAATGAACCAAAAAATCTACCTTAATATGAATTAAATTCCATGATTTTTTTCCTTGAATTGGAGTACATGATAAAATGGTACACATTAAAAAAATCACATGTCTGATGATTAGTACAAAAGTTCATAGATAGGAAAAACCAATAACACCTGAAACATGTGGTGTTACTATTGGAAGACTGGTCCTCCTGATCTTATCTACTTGAGACAACTAAGTGTGATCTTCCTTAGAAGAAGTCTTAATTCTTATGTGCCCCCAACACCTGATAGTCAAACACCATCTATGTTGCACCTGTATGATTTTTCAAGACTATATTACATATATTTAAAATTATTTTCATTTTATATCATGGTTCTCATTAGAGTTGAGAACTTCTATAATATTTTGATACGACACATAATATAAGGAAAATACCATGTAAATAGTGGATTCATAAGTTTCAACACTATTATAGTAACAACAAACAATTGTATATATCAAATTGTATACATGTAATGGTATTAGAAGTATATAAAGGAGTTGGGTGTTGGGAACCCACACACAACACTCCCAATTACAATACAACTACTTGCTAGAAATTATAAATCTTCTAGCTATCAAATTAATATTCTTCTACTAATATATATATTTAGTCAAGGTGTATACCACATTATCCTCTATGGCTACTCTACGTACAACGAATCCACCAATATGAGTAAAATCCATCAAGATATGAAACTTCCAAAGTATATGCTATGTCCTCTGGTGTAACCAGAGCTCCTTGTTAAGAACTACTATCATAGTATAATAATAGTATACAGTTAAAGGGTATACACTACTAGGTACAATTCTATGATCAGAAAAAACAACAACATATCCAATGTATTTCCTTAACAATAACATAATCTATTATATACCCAAACTCTGTAATAGAATTGACAACCCAAAACTGCTTTGAGCTCCTCTAGATCACTGTACCACTATTTTGGAAAAATATATAGCCAAACTGTGATTTCATATCATCATGATCTTTCTAGATGCTAACTTATGTGTATCACCTCATGACTATATCCTTGTCTCCTCCATACAAATGTAATATATCCTTTATGCTTCTCAAGTACTTTTAGATAGTTTTTATGGATTACAAATGCATCGCTCCTAGATTTAATTGATATCTTCCCTCCATGATTAAATCAAAAGAAACATAAAAATTATTACATAACATTTCATACATGATAGATCCCACTACTTAAGCATAAAGGATTATATTCATTGTTTCAATCCCTTAATGTGTATTTGGACACCTCACCATGGAGAGATTAATACCACGTGACACTAGTAACAATACTCTCTTGGATTATTCCACACTAATCCTTTTGAGTACTTTGTCTATACATGTACTTTGACATAGCCCAAGAATCCTTTGAGATATATCTTGATAGAACTTAATCCCTATAATACATTCTACTTCAGTTAATTCTTTCATGGAGAATCATTCATTAAACCATGTCATCACTAACTATAAGTCTTTCACTTCATTTCCCATTAACAATATTCTATAAACATATAATAATAGTAAAATAATGACACTACCACTAACATTATTGTAGACATATGACTCGTTCTAATTTTTAATGAAACCAAATTCTCTTATAGTCTAATCAAAATAATCATTCCATGATCATGATGTCTGCTTCAATCTATAAATGGATCTCTACAGCTTGCATACTTCATTGGAACTTTGAAAAAATAATCACATTGAGTCGTGTCATATAGAAATGCTCATTGAAATTAGTATTTATAAGTACTTTAGCATAGCAACTATCCATATTGTTTCATCGTAGTCAATTCCTTTACATTATTTGAAACCCTTCAATACCATCCATTCTTTATAGGTTCTTGCTTGATCATCCGTGTCCAAATTTTTTTGAATAACCATTTACACCAAATAGTTATTACATTAGTTTGCGGGTCTACCAAATTACAAACTTTATTTTGGTACATGGAATCCATTTCAAAATGTATAGCTTCTTTATTTTTAGAAACATCATTGTCATCTACAGCATTCTTGTAGCTTATAGGTTCACCATTATCTAGGAATAATGTGTCACCTTAATTATTTATAAAAAAACTATATCTCTATGGTTATCTAACCTCTCTAGTACACCTACATAGTACTTGTGTCTCAGTAACATCTTCCTTTCCCACTTTCTCTTATAGATATTGTTCTTGTACCAACTCTTGTGCATCTGGAAAATCAACTACATCAAAGTCAGTATTTATCCCACTATTTCATTTGGAAATGTTTTCCCTTTATAGAAATATATAATGTCTTACTACAATCACTTGTCTATATGATGGGTTATATAAGTAATATCCTCTAGTATCATTAGGATGACCTATAAATATACACTTTATGCTTTGGGGTTATAATTTTCACTAGGTATATTCTTGAAAAGAACATTTCATCCCAATACATGTATGTGCAGCATATTGGGTTTATTTCCATACATAACTCTTATAAAATTATATTTTCAGCTTTGTTCGGTACATGGTATAGTGTATATGCCAAAATCAGCAATGCATATACCCAAAAGGATAATGGTAGTGTTGAATGAATCATTATCGATATGAAAATGACATGTAGGGGCTAATTCCTCCTTTCACTAACACCATTCCACTAAGCTTTATAATAAAGAGTGAGTTGGGAAACTATCACACACTACAGATGATCGATGGAATATTGGTTGATATATTCTTCTCTATAATCTGAGTAGAGTTTTTTAATATTATTACCATCTTGGTTCTCTAATTAATTCTAACATTCCTCAGACATGCTAAAAAAATATATCTTATACATTGTTAAGTAGATATGTTTATATCTAATATAGTCATCAGTAAAATAATAAAAAAGTAAAAAAAATCACCACTTTCTCCTACTATAAATGTGAATCATACATCAGTATGAACTAATTCCCATACATGGATGTGCAACATATTGCATTTCTTTTGTGACACAACTCATATAGATTCCCATTTTCTACTTCGGTTAGTACTCAGTTTAGTGTATATGATGTAGTGCGAAATTCAAATATCCAAAAGGTTAATAATAGAGTTGTATGACTCATCATCAATCTAACCATGTCATGTAGGGTTTGATTTATCCTTTCACTAACACCATTACAATGAGGTGTATAAGGAAGACTGAGTTTGGAAACTATCACACATTCCTTTAAATGATTAATGAAATATTGGTTGAGATATTTTTCACCACGGTCTTATAATAGTTTCTTAATCACCCTAACAAGTTGGTTCTCTACTACATACTGATATTCCATAAACATTCTAAAGGAATATGAATTATACCTCATTAAGTATATATTTCAATATCTACTATAGTCATCAGAAAAAGTAATTAAGTAAGAAAAATCACCCCTTGCCTCTACCGAAAAAATGAAACATACACCAGTATGAACCAATTCTAGTGGTTCCTCGTCTTTTTATTCGTAACAACTAAAAGGTGTTTTGGTCATTTTACCTTGTAGAAAAGTGTGACATACATCAATGGGTTTTAACTCAATGGAGTCTAAATAACCTACTTGATATAGATTTATTATACTCTTCTTATTGTAATGTCATAGCATGAAGTTCCATAGGATGGTAAGATACGAATCATTCTCCCAAGATCTATCACTAATTTCCAAAAACTAAATTCTCCAGTTCAAATATATACAAACTATTGGTAATATGTGTCATACCATAACATATGTTATCCTTATAATTAATAAAACATTTATTTCCAAACATGAATTAAAATCCCAAAGTGTCTAAACTTGATTTTTAGATTATGTTTTCATTAAAAGATGGTACATAATAAAAATATATTTAGTATAAGAACCATCTCACCTAGTAATTTATTATGATAATCTCCTATTTCTAAGACTACTAGTATCGCACTATTTGTTTCCAAAATATAATCTTCACCCTTTTCAATCATCTTATATCTACTTCGTTCCTATATTTGAGTACAATTGTGTAATCCACATGGAATATCCAATACCTAACCTATAGAAATAGACATATTGAATTCAATGAAAAATATACCTTAATTAATAGAATTAAATTTATTCTTATTCCCAACTGTGTAATTCTTCATCCAGTGGTATTTATTGCAGCATACAAAGAAAAATTCCTCCTCATAATTACTCCCCCTTTATATTTTTGGCCTCTTAGATGGATGATGCACTAGTTTCTTTGACTTAGAATTATCCATTATCACTTTATCTTTTCTTTTCCTCCTCTTTTATTCCATAAGGACTAAAGAATTAGAATTATTAATATATTTATATACTTGGAAAACTAAAGAAAATAAATCTGTGAGTGACTTTTACATGTTATTCTTATTATAATTAACAATGAAATTCAATAACATATACAATAAATTGGCAAAAATGAGATTGATTGATAGTTCTTGATTTTTTTTGAACCTAAGGTACTGAATTCTATCAATGTACCTGATCATAGTTCATATATGAGGTCATCCCTAATTCCCTTTTTCTAGATTTCATCTATATAGAGAATCTGACATCTCATATCTTCATTGTCGAGCTCTCTCTCAATGTAACTATCAGAGATAAGATAGCATTTGGAAAATATATTTTTCCTCATGTATTAATAGTAGCTCTATATACATAGATGACAACAGAAAACACTAAAAATCTAGTGGATCATCAATGTGCTTCTTATATTTATCATTATATTCCATACTCTCTTCTTGATGGGGTTAGTAGGAAGTGGAGATTTAGTCACCTAAATCTTCCTCTCTTGGTGTTGTACTATGTACAAGCAACTATACCACTATTGGATGTTATAGTCGGTCTATATATTCTCTACATCCGACATTCATCACAATGAAATTGAATTGGTGGTGGTTTTAATTTAATCTAAAATAATTAAATTTAGCATAAAAGTACATTTTCATGACTACCCGTAGAAATTTTCAAATTTTTAATTTGGAATACCTCCCACTATTTTATAAAATACTAGTAGCCCTCTATATTTGATTCAGAACACTGATTCACTTGACTATTCTAGTGGAAATTATCACTAAACCAATCTTCATAGAACGGTTTAAGACATTAACACTACTCAGTGAGTCTAAGGTAGGATTTTTTCTGGAAAACTACATTAACTCGTCGTTCCTTGATCTGTTAAGTGGAGTCTTATCTCCTACAAATAATTACTTTACATTTATCAAGGATTTCCTCTAAAGTTGTAAAAATCTAGATATGACTACAACTTTTCATAAATATTTTGTTAATTAGACCCACCAATATTATATAAATTCCTCTGTAATAAGAGACATCCTCAACAAGGGCTCACGGGCACTTTGATCAATCATCTTTGTACATATTCAAGCGATTAAAGACATTTAATAACTCCATATTTTTTTGGGGGATATGAAAATTTCATCTTAATGAATGAAATAATTTTTTATTTGACATGCTTGTTCTATGTGATTGCACCCAAAACATAACCATTCTTTAAATATAAAAAATTTACTACACATGTTCATTTTATAAATTCATTTTTGTTTATTATTATACTATGGGATCATAATTAAAAATACACATTCACAAAATAAAAACCATGCATATGTTAAATTAAATAGACAATGATGTGATCCTGAACCATTAATTATTGGTTAATCCATTGAGAAAATAATGGATTAGTCTCGACCCTATAGAAATTCATTAAATCGATTCCTCACATGAATTGTAGTTCCTACAACACCAGTGGACATCACTTACTGGGTTTATGCTTACTCTCGATTCGAAATGCTTTTCCATGAATCCTTAAATATTTACAATGTATACTCAAACACTTTTGAGAGGAACTTAGGGTGTGAAAATACATCTTATTACTTAAATGTGGACACACAGACCCTTATACAAATTATATATTGAGGAAAAATGAAAACATATTCAATATAAAATAATTACTACCTTTTAAAACTTAAATAAAATAATTAAATTAAATAAATAATAAATCAAACATGCATGGGTTGTTCTCAAATCATGATTAGTCAACATGAACTTATATTTCATAAGAAAAAATAAATTTTCATAAATTCAACCTATGAGTATTTTTAATGCTTTAACTTGCATGAAAACAATTTTAATTAATTATAAATATGTCCTAAAACACCTAGAATACTTTTAGTAAATCCCATAAAATTAAAGATAATTTCTAAAATTATGTCATAAATTTTTAAGTCCATTTGGACTTAAATAATATCCCCATATATTAATTTAGTGCTTGTGATGGGGTTGATGGGTCGAGTAGGCCAGACCCGTACTATACCAGTTCTAACCAAGCCTAATTGAGCATATGTTTAAAGAAAATAATACACACATACACGCACTCATATATATAATATAATATATAATATGTTTATTTAATATATATAATGGAAAATAAATCACCTTCAAATAAATGGGTACGGAAAAAGTACACACCCAAAATCTTGGATAAGTACACACGCAACCCAAACCATACCATGAACACCCATAAAACTCTTTTGTTGTAACAATGTATTCTTTTTCAAAAACCATCACTGTCAAATACCATGTGGAGTCACCAACATCTCTAAACCTAGAATGAGAACTACCTGAGGAAAACCTAAAATATTTTTAGTAAATTTTTAAAAATATAATTTTTATTCAAGATGAAAGAAATAATTTTAAATCATGAAATATTTCACATTCGAAGAAAAATTGAATAAAGGGAAAAACCAGCTACCTCAAATCTTTTTGACAAAACAATTATATAGAATATATCACAGATCTAACCAATTCATTCTATTTCTCTATCAAATCCCATGAAAACCTGATCAAAACTCATCTGATCCCATCAAATATGATATTAAAACTGATATCTAAGGTTCCATTCAAGCATATGCGAGAAGATCTAAGATGTGAAAAAAATAGCATAATAACCATTAATTTATATGATCAAATTCTCCATGAATCCTATGAATAAATGTTTGGAAACTAAAGATAATCAAAAGTAACCTAGAGGAACCTTGGAAATTGAGAAACTTGGTTAGAAGAGGAAGAATGAGTCTTTTTCAAAATGTTTTAGGTTTTAAAGTAAATTTACGTATGATTTATTTATTGTTACATAGTTAGGTTGCACAGTTTGACAAAACATGAACTAATCATGTGAATTGGATATTTACCAAAAAAACATTAAGTCACACGATTTATATAAACTACATGACAACCGTGCACCTGCCCAGTGCCACCCAAACACCTCGCATGGTTTCTACTAACCGTTCACATTAAACAATGATCCCAAAACCATCTAAACCCTCCTAAAAACTTCCAAAGTCTTAACTTGAACATTAACTAACTTTATAAAACCCAAAAAATAGGGGAATAACTCAAAATAAAGGGTGTTACATTCTCCACTCCATTATGATTTTCATCCTTGGAATGCTTGAATAGGTCTAACTACTACTCTCACTTGAACTCCTATCATTCCCAAGACACTTCCTGCCATTGAACATGCTACCATCACACACTTACCTAAGAAATTGATCTCCCCCAAAAGTATTCTCTTATCAATCCATAATTTAGATCCGTTCATGGATAAACACTATATTAGTATCAAGCATTACAAGATCCCAATTGATCAGATAACTAGGGTTTGACTGACACTTCTTAAGTTGAGAGACATAAAACAGATTAAGGAAAATACTAAATATCTATGGTAAGGCTATAAAGATTAAATCATATCCAATGCATTCCAAAATATCAAATGGTCCAACATATATTAGATCCAAATTCCCTTCCTTTACAATGTGACGATGACGAAGTCTCCATAACACTTTCAGAAATACATGATCACCCACATTAAAAGACAAAGGTCAATGACAATGATCTGCATATGATTTTTATTGGCTCTAATTCATAACTATATGCTTCTATATTATTTGGATCCTTTATGTAGTATTGTGGACAAGGCTAGGTCTAATTAATGAAGTTTCTCTAATTCCCACCCATCAAAATGGATAATGAAAAGGATAACCATACAATGAGTTAAATTAGGGAATATGTATCATGACCTAATAAATATTGTTATATTATTACGTGACTAATTTGAGATGATCTTCCCATGAGACACCAAAGACCTTGACACATACCTAGAGCATATATTACACTGTCTGAATCATGCATTATGACTACCCATCCATCTTAGGATGATATTTCATGTTCATGGTCAATTGAGTTTGAAGATCTTATTGCATGGATCACTAAAACTATTATGTTAATCAAGGATCCATAAAAAATATTATCAAAATTGGAATTCCATGTAGCTTGATCACTTCTCAAATATATTACATTCTTAGATGTTCAACTATATTAGACTCTCTGATTGAGATAAAGTGTGATGACTAGGAATGTAAACCCAAAACTACCCAAATGACATCATGTTTTTGAATAATTGGTTTTATACTGGTGAACAAGTCAAAATAAATCTACTCTTATTTAAAAATTGGTGTATGAAAAAATTTGAGGCATAGTAGATGCACGAAAACAATGAAATTTAATATTTTGGGTTTGGATTCATGTAAAAAACAGTAATTACACAAAACAACTTGCATGAATTTCTTAAAATATCATGTATATTTGAATTTAAGCATGAAAAATTAAATCAAAAAAATCATAAATAGTACCTTTCTAGTTTGAAATCATCGGTTTGATTTGGTCAACTTCGGAATGTCATAGATAAATGGTTCCAAGTTAGGAATCCTATAGATTTTCCACACATTCACCATTAATCCGAGATTTTGGATCTATGATTTTTGGGTTCTATCATGATAAATCTAAGAGATTTATGATGTACCATCGATCACATGAAGAATGCGGAGTTGATCAAGAAATCAGGATTGATCGGACCGTGTTGTTTCATTATATTCTCTCTCAATAATATTAAGAGGATAAGATAAGAGATCTTCTCTCTATAAAGTTTTACAAATAGTGAAGGTAATTATTCAAGAGGATAAATTAAGCCTTTATACCGAGGTTATACTTTCCAAAATGGGAGTTTAGTCCATAGAAAGTAAAAAACATGATTTTAGATAGTTGTGCACACTTATGACTTAATTAAACTTTTCATAAATATCAAAAATATTTTATCACTCACTTGTGACAATATAAATTGTTATCTAATAAAATCAGAACCATTAACTCAGACAATAAGCTCCCCAAATAATTTTATGAACCTTGAACGTGTTATGTTCATTCTAAAAAATTTATTTTCTTATATTCACTTTTATGATCTAGATTCTTATGAATACCTCAAAAAAATCCTAATAATTATAAATATGGATAATATAATCGAAATATTTTACTTGAAATCAATCACATTCAGATGTTCACTGGCCCCCGCACTTGGGGTCTACTTCATCTTAAACTCTCATTCATCTGGATAAGTGAAACATGTGGATTCACTTAGTGTGTGACCCTCTTGGTCCCTATCTCAATAGTAGTGATTCCAAAAAACATTGCAATAAAGGATTATAGAAATGAATCATGGCCCCAAAGAGATAAATAATATAATAATTATGACTACCTCCTATGAACACACTCTATGTAATATAATTTCTTTGTCTCGTGGATTCTCATAAAACAAGATTCATACTTGTTTCATCATCCTTTTAATGAATTATTTATTTTGTAACATTAATAGAAAAAATTATTTTATTATAACGTCATTATGTATTTAATGAAGGTCTCCGACCCGGGCCCATGACATATCTCTTCCTCAACTCAGAAGAGAAAACTTATATCAATATTATTCAACCAATATCATACCACTAATTAAATAACCAACAAAATGTACCTCACCATGACTTGAATGTCATGATTTTTTCCTTGTATCAAAGTACGTCGTAAAATGGTACACATTTATAATAATAACAAGTCTGAAGACCTATACACATGTTTTTAGATAGAAACAACCAACGAAATCTAAAACATGTGATGTTTCTATTGGTGGACTATTCCTCACGATCTCATCTACTTGAGAACACTATGTCTGAACTTCATGATAAGAAGCCTCAATGCTTATGATCTCTCAACACCAGATATTCAATCATAATCAATGACTTGTTAGTATGATTTTTCTAGATCATAAGACATATATTCATGATTATTTTCATAGTATCTCAAGGTTATCATTATAGTTAGGAACTACTATAATCTTTTGATATAACACATAACATATGTACATGACCATATAAATAGTGTATTCATAAGTATCAGAAAAATTGTGTTAATAATAAAAACATGTATATATCAAATTGTATACATGTAATGGTAATCAAATTACATAAAAAAGATGGGACTAGGGAACCCACCCACAACACTCCCACTTACACTAGAACCAACTGCTTGCAATTCTTAATCCTCTATATTTTAGTTGAATATCGTTATTCTTATAAGATATGGATTTAGTCAAGCGGTCAAACATGTTATCCTCCTTGGATACTATATTTACTGTGACTCCAACCATATAAATTGAATCCCTCAAAATATGAAACTCCCGAAGAATAGGTTATGTACATTGGTGTCTGTTAGGCTCCGTGGATAGAACTACTATCATAGTATTATCATAATATACTATAAAAGGGCATGAATTACTAGGTATAATGGAAAGATTAGGAATAAAATTATTTATCCAACCTTCGTTCTTAGCTAAATCAAAATATTCTCTATACTCAGACTCTACTGTAGAATTTACAACCACAAACTTCTTTGAGCTCCTACAGATCATTGGACAACTATTCATGAAAAATTCACAGCCTGACTATGATTTCATATAATCATGATCTATCTAAAATCTAGAATCATTGTATCCACTCAAGACTAGCACCTCATATCCTTCATACAACATGAATATATCATTTGTATGTATCAACTACTTTAGGATAGATTTTATAGCTACCCAATGTATTTTCATTGATTGGATTGATATCTTCACACCATGCTTAATGGAAAGGAAACATCAGTCCTATTATATAGAATGTCATACCTAATAGATCCCACTACCGAAGCATAAATTATTTTACTCATTATTTAAATCTATTCATGTGTCTGTGGACACATATTATTGGAGAGATTAATACCATGCGACACTGGAAACAATCCTCTCTTGTATTATTCTATGTTGTACCTATTGAGTACCTTATCAATATATGTATTTTGACTTAGCCCAGTAAACCTTTGAGATCTATATTTGTAGATATTGATCCCTATAATAAATGTTACATCACTTAAGCCTTTTATAGAGAAGCATTCGTTAAACCAATTATTCACTAACTATAAGATTTTTACTTTATTTGCCATTAACAATATGTCACCAACATAAAATACTGGAAAAAAAAACAAAAATCCCAGTAGACTTCTTATAAACATGTGGACTTATTTAATTCTTAATTAAAAAAAATTCCCTTATAGAATAATCAAAATGAACATTCAGTGATTGTGATGTCTTCTTCAATCCATAAATGGATATCTGAAGATTACATACTTTATTGGAGCACATTGAGAAAATAAACCCTTCGATTTGTGACATATAGACATATTAAACAAATATATCATTTAGATAAGTAATTATAACATCTATTTTATAAATTTCATAGTCATAGATGGATGCTATTCAAAGTAATATTCTGAGGGATTTTATCATATTGACTAGTGATAGAGTTTCATCATCGTCTATTTTTTGAAATTTCCTAATACTCTTCACTACCATCCATTCATTATAGGTGATTACATGACCATCCATGTCCAAATTTTTCTTGAATACCCATTTACAACCAATAGGTTTTACATCATCTAGTGGGTCTACCAAATTACAATATTGATTTTGGTACATGGACTTCATTTCAGAATGTATAACTTCTTTCTATTTAGCACCATCCATTCCATATACTAATTACTTTTAGGTTATAGGTTCATCATTATATAGGAGTAATGTGTCACCTTACTCAATGAAAATAACATCATATCTATTAGGTTCCCTAACCTATTTAGTATACCTACATAGTACTTGTGTCTGGGGAACATCTTCCTCTCCCACTATCTCTTATGATGATTGTTCCTATACCAACTCCTGTGCATCTGGAGCACAAATTTCATTGATGTTAATAATTATCCAACTATTTCAATTAGAAAATGTGTTCCATTTATATAAAGGTATCATGTCTTTATACATACAATTTTCTATTTGAAGAGTTATATAAATAATATACTTTAGTCTCCATAGTATTACCTATAAAGATGAACTTTATGCTTTGAGATTCTAATTTATCAATCGGTATTGTCTTGAAAAAAACTTTTATCCCCATACATGTTTTTTTTTGAAATATTGGGTATCATTACATACCACAACTCATATAGAATCCCATTTTCTACATTTCTCGGTACTTAGTTTAGTGTATATGCTTTATTCAAAAATGTATATACCCAAAAGAGTAATGGTAATGTTTCAATACTCATCCTCAATCTGAACATGTCATGATTTTATTTATTTATCATTTCACTAACATTGTTCCACTAAGGTGCATAAGGTGGAATGAGTTGGTAAACAATCCCACACCCCTTTAAATGATTGAGGAAATATTGGCTGAGATATTATTCTCCATGGGTTGAGTGGAGTATCCTAATCTTGTTACTAAGTTGGTTCTATACTTTATTTTGATATTACATAAAAGTACTAATGGAATATTACTTATACGTCATTTTTTAGATATATACCTATCTACTATAGTCATCGGTAAAAGTAATTACGTAAGAAAAAAAGATTTCTTGCATCTATTGGAAATGGGAAACACACATTAGTATAGACCAATTCCAATACATGTATGTGCAACATAAGAGGTTTATTTCCATTCGACAACTCATATAGAATCTCATTTTATACTTTGGTAGACACTCAATTTAGTGAATATTTCGTAGTAAGAAATTCATATCCCCAAAAGGATAATGGTAGACTTGCGTGACTCATCATTGATCTGACCATTTTAAGAAGAATCTGATTTCTTCTTGAAGAAGAAGAATTAACTTGACTCTTCTTCCAAGTTGTGCATACATTCTTCCATTAGTATTTATTACAACAAAAAATGTTGATTTATTCCAGATCATTTATCTCCCACTATATTTTTATCTTCTTGTATGGAAGATGCACCGATGTATTTAACATGGACATAGCCATTGACACTTTAGCTTTTCCTTTCCTCCTACCATTCGATACAAGGACTACAGAATTGTAATTATTTATATCCTTATATTCTTGGAAAATTAAAGACACTAAATATATGAGTGGATTATTCATTTTATTAATATTATAATTAACATTGAAATTCAGTAATCTATATGGTAAATGGGATATAATGAGATCAGTTTATATTTTTTGATTCCATTTGAATCCAAGGGACTCAAGTCTCTCAATGTATCGAACTATCTGGAGTACATGAGATCCTACCTGATTCCATGATAGAAGATAGAATTTATATAGTGAAATTGATATATCATATCATTATTTTCAAGCTATCTCATAGTATAACTCTTAGAGATAAGACAACCTTTGGAAAGCATCTTTGTCCTCATGCATTTTCTTCAACCCACTTAATACAAATGATAACATGAAATAGTGAACATCTAATACTTCATCAAAATGATAATTGTATTTTATCTTTATTTGATTTTCCCTCTATCTAAGGGGGCTCAGTAGAAAGTGGGTATTCCATCATATAAAGTGTCATCTCTTAGTGTAGTACTATACACACACACCTATACAACTCTTGGAAATTCTAGCCAGTCAAGATATTCACTTTATTGAATATTGATTGTAGTGAAATTGAATTGGTGGTGGTATCAATTTAATATAAAATAGGTAAATTTTTCATATTATTACTATATATATCTTTATTACCAATATATATTTTAAAAATTTTAATTTTCAATGTCTCCATCCATTTTTCCAAATTCTAGTAGCCCTTAACTATTAGATTTTAAAACACATAGTTTCTTTACTATTCAAGTTTTATGGATCCTTAAAACACTATTCATATTCTGATCTATGAAATGTTCACTACTCTGAGAGTCTAAGGTAGTATTTAGAATATCTGACCACATTAACTCATGATTTCTTGATCTGTAGAGCGAAGTTTCATCTCCTACAAATAATTACTTTTAATTTCTCATTGTTTACCTCTAATATTGATACAAGAGAGATAATAATACTCCTTTTCATATAATTAATGTTAATTAGAACCACCAATATCATAATAACTCCTCGGTAGTAAGAAAAACCCTCAACTAGGGATGAAAAGAACCCTAAACAATCTGTTGTGTCCAAATTCAGGAGATGGAATACATTTAATGACTTAATATTTTCTTTGGTGGATATAATAATTGAATATCGGAAGATAAAATATTTTTTATATTGTATGTTTTATGTGACCTAACACAAAACATAACCATTATTCAAATATAAAAAATCATCATCACATGTTCATTTAGTATATGCATTCAAATTTATTATTATACTATATGATCTCATGTAAAAATAAACATTCACAAAATAATAAACCCTGAATACATTCAAATAAAAAATAATGTCATGATCACGAGACATTAACTATTGTTTAATCCCTTAAGAGAACAATTTATTATCCACGAACCTAGGGGAATTCTTTGAATCAATACCTTACCTGAATTGTAGTGCCCACAACACCTGTTCACTTCACTTGTTTGGTTTATGCTGACTCCTGACTCAAACCACTATTCCAAAAACTGTTATTGCCTTTATAATGTATACTCACACACATTTGAGAGTAACTCTAGGTGAGAAAATACATTTTATTACTTAAATATGGACACGTAGGCCCCTATTCAAAATAAATATGAAGGAACGATGCAAGAGTCATCAAAATGAAAAAATTATTACATTCTAAATCTCAAATAAAATAATTAAATTAATTAAATAATAAACCAAACATGCATGGTTCAATATAGATTCATGATTAGTCAACCTACAATTATATTTCATAAGAGAAATTAAATTTTCTAAAATTCAACCTACGAGTATTTTTAATGATTTAACTTGAATTAAAATAATTTTAATTAATTACAAATATGTCCCACAACATTGAAAATAATTTTACTAAATACCATACAATTAAAATTAATTTATAAAATTATTTCATAAATTTTTAGGTCTATTTGGTCTTAAATTAGATCCATGAATATTAATTTTTGGCATACGATGAGGTTGAGGGGTCGACCATGACGAACCCAGACTATACCGGTTCAACCCATTTCAGATTGAGCATCTGTTTAAAGGAAATAATACACACAGACACACACATATATAATATAATTTAATATAATATAATATATATAATATAATATATATAATATAATATAATATATAATATAATATAATATAATATAATATAATATAATATAATATATAATATATAATATATAATATATAATATATAATATATATTATATAATATAATATATAATATATAATATATAATATATAATATATAATACAATATATTTATAAATATACATAAAGAAAAGTACATCACCCTCCTATAAATGAGGGGGGAAGTCCTCCCCCAAAATCTGAGGTCATGGATCTTGTCCCAATTTTATTTTTTTATTTTTATAATTATTATTCTATTTGGAAGGATATGTATATATATATATATATATATTATTTTGGAAAAAAAATAATATTGTGTAGTAAAATTCTATTGCCAACGAATTACCAGCTGGCTTTCAGTACCTTTGTAAAATACCCAGTGTGATGTCATCAAACTACGACTAAAAAATAATTTCACCACTAGCCATTAATTTGAAGGAAAAAATTAAACCTGTAAATCCCATCACAATATATATGTGAAAACATTATATAATTGATCAACCATTCCTCGTAAATATGAACTCAGACAGTGTAACACCCCAAGGCTTTGAAAATAAATATAGAATGCAATTTTATAATCTACCCCTTAAACATAACATTGACTCTTCTATGTAATGAATTTCGAAAAATGGTCATCTAGAGTGGTGTTCAGTAAGTCATTTGGAGTCTGATAGAAAAACATTATTAATGTTGAATAGTAACATACCCTTATGAATATTAATATGAATAGTAATATGACCCTAATGAATAGTTAATTTTATTATTATTTTATTTTTTAAGGCTAGAAGATAATATCATCTTGGTTAGTTTATCATTATGATAAAGAAGTAGTTGTAGAATTAGAACTGTTAATTTTTGAATTAACTATGCTTTTGTTTAAATGTTAAATTAATAATATTTAGGAAATTATTTTTAAAAAATGGACTTCACTTCTGAATTCTACACGTCGATGAATGGTAGGGGTGAATTTTTGGGATTTTTCTAAAATTCTAGATTTTTTGATGAATTGTAAAATACGATAAAATAAGATAAATGTTAATTCTTGATTTATTGCATCATAGGTGATGCAAGGTTTATTTTATCCCACTTGGTTCGAACTCAAATGCTATTATTACTATTAGGGGTCAAATGAAACAATACTACTGGTTTTCTTGAGGGAAATAACAAAATAATGAATTAAATATTCAAAATTTACTCCTCTCCTCCACTATAAAAACCCCTCACCACTACCTCTTCTCTTAACTCCTCTGAGCCTTGAAGGTCCTCTAATTTCTACACAATTACCCTTCCCTAGTCTCTCCCCACGTCCAAGAAGATTATGGTCTTTCCAAAAGACCAAAACCCCTTCCCTTAAGGAGTATCTCAAGGAGGTTATTTCAAGAGGTAAAGAACCGTTATTTCTCATTTGTTTTTTTTCGATTTATCTAATTTTGTTATCCTCTCCTCACCTACTCTATCCAAATGACCATGATAACTCCAGTAGCATATATATACTAGATTTATATCTTGTGAATGTATGAACCATCATAAATATTCTAATTTCCTCCCTTTTATTTTATAAACGAAATCGACATCCATTAGGTTCTGATTTATAACCTTTGTGGAGGAAAAAGTTTAAATCTTCAATTTCTTCTTCATTACTGGTCATGAAACCGTAATCATGGTTGAAACAGACTATAATATATGTTTTATAACCTATTTAATATTCATGAACCAGAATATGTACATATAATTAAGTTATATGACAAAACTAGTTCATAATATTCCAAATACCCCGAATAATCGAAGTGGTTTCCATCTAATGATTCTTCCTAATTCCATGTAATAAAATGATATAAATGAACAATATCAATTCTTTATGATCATTAATAATATATAATTCTAATCCTAGAGATTTATAACCATTCCACATGAACTTCATTACTTAAAAACAATTGAACCGAATATGAAAATAAATTAAATGAACACTCTAGAACGACGAAATTCAATAAAATAACTTATCAATAAAGACATAAATGAACTAACCTGAATTATGGTAAACTGAATACATTCCTAATAGGTTCTTAAATAAGTTATTAACAAGTATAATTTCATATTCCATGAGCTTTTTTTCATGAGAGGAACACGTTCCAAGTTAAGGTATGGTTTTTTTCACATGAACATCCATTTTCATTCGGGATGCCTTTGTTGTCTAATTACCTCAATGAAATTATTATGTTTTATTATGAACTCATCATATATTCTGTGTGAGTATCATATATATGTTTAAAACAAGAACCCTTCCTTATTTTATGGATAGTTACACGTTTTAAAAGGAACTTTCCAAATTGTTTCAAAAATACAAACCTGATTCAAGGGAATTTCTCAAATTCATACCTATTTTCAAGGGCACTCTATAATCTGTTTTTGGAAACCATTATCTTTATAAAATCACTCATTTTATTATGATAATACTATCTTACATCACTTCTAGTTTTATAAAATTATTTTTCAAAAGAACTATTCTTTTCCAAATAAAAGAGTATTTCTCTCCAGAATTGCTTAATGATTTTATAAGAGTGTTTTCATCTAATTCAACACTCTTGTTGATTCCATGGTAGTATTGGGTTTAATCATTTATGAATTAATTTAACATATTAGATTTAATGGTATATGACTAACTCTATTGTGGATGATTTATCCTAAAACAATTCACCATATTATTCCGAATGGTTAGTGGTTTATGTTTAATGATTGGGGAAAGATAGTTACATTTCATATGATAGTTTCAATTTGAATGTATTTGTTGATTATGTTTATCCCCGCTCATATGAGGAGTGCATTAGACTTATTATGTGATGGTTGGGGCCCATTTTAGCCCCTCGATGCATCGGTAGGTCTCATGAGACAAACTATGGTCTTGGCACGAGGCCTTGACAAAATGATTATTTTATGGTCCTAGCATGAGGCTTGGATGATATGGTTATGATGTCCGACATATGCACTTCCCTAATTATGAAGCTAGTAATTGATTTTTCATGTGGTTATTCGGCTAGTAGAATACCAATGATGATTTTTTATTATGAAATTATTTACTCAGATCATATTCCTGCCATAATGTCTTTCATGTTTATTATTAAAGGCATGTGTTTTCAATTATTCACCATGTATAATGTTTATATTATCTTCTGATGTATTTCTTACTCTTACTAATCATTTGAGCTCACCCCTTTCTTAAGTTTCATTTTCTCATGACATGAAGAGGTAATTTATTAATGACTTGCAAGCACAATCTAGGAGACATGATGACCCTAGTGAAATAAATTATTGTTATATTTCCCTTCATGTTGTAATGATGAACTTATGTATGTATCTTGTTTCCAATAATACTAAACTACTCAGTCTTTTGGGATTCGTATTCCAAGTTTGTATTCCAATGTAATCAAATAAGCCACCGACTCTGGGCAACTAGGTTCAGGTCCTTACAGTTGGTATTAAAGGATGTTTAGTAAAATACATGGAAACTTGATTTAGAAAACATAGAATTTGGGAAGAGTCCCTAAATTAGTCTTTGAGGATCAACATACAAGAACACCCTGATATTTTGGTAAGGAATAGATTATATGGATCATTCAAGAAATACATCCCTATTTGGATATGAGCAGGTAGAGGCGGCTCTGGAATTGATGTATCTAGGGGTAAACCCTGAAAACACCGCTTTAAGCTAGACTTGAATGGGAACTTCTGCATGGCAATGGGCCTTGCTGCACTCTTAATTATGACACTCACGAGGGATACGCTTAGGATAATTCACATTTTCCTTACATGCAATTATGAAGGATTGAAATGTAAAATATTCTTTAAATAAAGCATATTTGTGAATAAGGGATTATCCATGCGTAGGATCTCAATTTTTCTGAGTATTTTTAAGTTAAGATTATACATTATGATTCATAACCTAATCTAGTGTATGCCATTATCTATCATTGGCACCTAGTGGATGGAATGGAAATTGCACGACTACACGTGTCCCCTGTATGAATTTTCCTCCGACACAAGATAATGATGTTGGCTCTGATGCTGTGACTGGTGTTGAGAAACTCATAAATATAGTGGGACAACTTACTCAGGTTATGAATAATAACCTTACCTATATAGGGCATCCAGATCCACCACATGGAGGAGCCATGCTAGATCGCGTTATGCGACAACAACCTCCATCATTCAACGGGACTACAAACCCGTTTGTAGAAGAGGAGTGGTTATGTTCCCTTGAGAAGATATTTCTCGCTTTGGGATGTAATGAAAGAGATAAGGTTGTCATGGCAGTATATCGTCTATCGGGAGATGCATATCAGTGGTGGTCATTAATCCAAAACACAAAGGAGGAGGAAGAGATAGAAGAGATGAAATGGAGGGATTTTAAGGAAATATTCTTAAAAAATTTCCCTTATGAGGAGGGAGCATATACGGAGAGAAAATTCTTGAATCTAAAGCAGAAGGAAGATGAGAATGTTGGAAGGTACGAAGCTAACTTCACAGGATTAGCAAGACATGCTATAGACTACATATGAAATCCAATGCACAAAATTGATCTATTCATTGATGGCCTAAACCCATTCCTCCAGCGGGCACTAGTCTCCCAATGTTTTTCATCATATGAGGATATTGTTTCATGTTCCATCAAGAGATAAAAAATAATTCTCTATATCTTACGACTTTATGGGAAAGCAAGAAAATAAGGGGGCCGTTGAAAACCTTTGGAAATGAAATAAGGGAAAAGGGAAGAAGGAAATAGTTGAATTTCCACCTTGTGACAATTTTGGAAAGAAACACCATAGTGCATGCTTAAAAGGAAAATGAGTACGCTACAAATGTGGTCAGAAAGGCCATCATGCTGGTGATTGCAAAGGGAAGAAGGAAGGCATTGATGTTTAATGCTATATTTATTTGGAGATGGGACAATATACTAATTATTGTCCAAAACATCACAGAAATATGAAATAGAGAAGGCCAAGGGATCAGGGATAAGCTTATGCAATCACAACTGCAGTGGTTGACGTTCCTAATGGCGTGGTGGTATGTACTTTAATTATTTCCCCAAGATTATCCAATGATTTATTTTATTCTGGATCATCGCATTGTTTCATATCTTCCCAGTTTTCTAAGAAAATTATATATTTTCAATTTGATTTAACAATGGAGGTGTCAGTAAAAACCCTTAAGGGAAGTATCATTACTACAAAGTTCTGTGAATCAGTTCCCATGGGAGAATATAAATATTATTTATCTGCTGATCTTATCGTCATAACCATGATGGAATTTGATATAATACTCGGTATGGATTGAATTTCGGACCATGAAGCAAAAAAAAATTAAAGATAAAGGAGGTTACGATTTTTAATGACGATGATAATGGACACCTTATCTTTAGAGCAGAATCATCAGCACATGACTCTTATCTTGATCCACCCCAGTAACTCAACTAAATTCAATTATTGGGGAGGAAGAGAATAAAATAACTGTGGGTGAGGAAAAGAATTTTCAAATAGAGGATGTACCTATTGTGAGATAATATGTTTATGTATTTCCAGAAGATTTACCTGGACATCCACTAGAATGAGAAATTGAGTTTTCCATTGATTTAATTCCTCATTCAAGGCCCATATCGAAGAACCCTTATAGAATGGCCACTGTGGAATTAGAGGAACTAAAGAAACAACTAGAGGAATTGAGTAATAATGGATTTATTCTCCCTATTGTTTCTCCATGGGGAACCCCTGTCCTTTTTGTTAATAAGAAAGATGGATCTATGAGGCTATGTATTGACTACATGGAGATCAATGAAATAACATTAAAGAAAAAGTATCCCCTACCTCACATTAAGGATTTATTTGACCAAATTCTTGGAGCTCAATAATTTTTAAAGATTGAACATTGGTCTGCATATCATTAGTTGAGTGTAAAGAAGGAAGACATTCCGAAAATAGTATTTCGAACTAGGTACATGCATTACGAGTTTACAGTAATGCCTTTTGGATTGACTAATACACCCTCTATCTTCATGGATCTAATGAACAGAGTTTTCAAGGAATATATCAATGATTTTTAGTGGTATTTATTAATGATATCTTGGTATACATTAAAACATATGAAGATCATGAAAATCACTTACGCATTATCCTGAAGACTCTTAGAAGACATGAATTATATGGGATGTTTAGCAAGTGAGAATTCTGGCTTCAGGAGATTTCATTTCTTGGCCATATTGTCTCTAAGGATGGAATCCTAGTTTTCCGTGCGAAGATATTGGAAATACAAGATTGGACCACACCAAAAAATAAAACTGAGGTATGTAGTTTTATTGAATTAGTAGGTTATTATCGGCGTTTTGTGCAAAATTTTTCTCGACTGGATAACCCTTTAACGAAGGTCACACATAAAGGGGTTAAATTTGTTTGGAAAAAATATTGTCAAGAATGTTTCGAAGAACTGAAGAGAATATTAGTCAATGCTCTTATATTGACTCTACCATCGGGGAATGACAGGTTTGTTATTTATAGTGATGCTTCAAATAAAGGACATGGTTGTATCCTTATGCAAAATGATAGGGTTATTTCTTATGCATCACGACAGCTAAAAATTCATGAGAAAAACTATCCTACTCATGATCTTGAGAAATCTGATGTAATATTTTCTTTGAATATATGGAGACATTATCTATATAGTGAAAAATGTGAGATTTATAATTATCACAAGAGTTTCAAGAATATTTTATCACAAAAAGAACTCAACATGAGGCAAAGGAGATGGATGGAACTACTCAAGGATTATTATTGCACGATACACTTTCACCTAGGGAAGGAAGATAAGGTGGAAGATGCGTTGAGCAGAAAGGATCATGGAGTTTTGAACAAGATGAGAGTTGAAAGGGATCCTATTTTCAAGGATCTAGTAATGATGGATATGGAAAAAACCATGGAAGGTGAAACATCAATGCATTTTCAAATGGTTACCAAACCATCTTTACTAGAAAGGATAAAATGTTCTCAGGCTGATGATGTGGAGTTTCAAAAGAAGATTAAAGATGTGAATGATGGGATATTGAGTGACTTTGTATATGAAGATGGAATTTTGAAATTTTGGAAGAGGATTTGTGTTCCCGATATACCTGATCTAAAAAGGGAATTGTTGGATGATTCTCATAGTTCCAATTTCTCTATACAACTTGGTAGCACTAAGATGTATAGAGATTTGGAGGAAAATATTTGGTGGGACAACATGAAGAGGTAGATTGCTGATTTTGTGTCAATATGTATGGTTTTTCAACAAGTGAAAGCCGGAAGGCAACAGCCTGGAGGAGTGTTGCAACCTCTTCCCATACCTGGGTGTTAATGGGATATTATCACGATGGAATTTTTCATGGGACTACCAAAGACTCTTAGAAGGAACGATGAAATATGGGTCATTGTTGATCATCTTACCATGTCAGCACATTTTCTTGCTATAAGGGAAGATCTACCACTTGAACGTGTAACAAGAATATATATTAATGATGTTTTGAGACATCATGGAGTACCACTATAATTTGTTTCTGATCCTGATCCATGTTTTACATCAAGATTCAGGAAAAGACTTCAGAAGGCCCTAGATACTGATCCTTGTTTGAGCACTAAGTGCTACCCACAAATTGATAGACAATCAGAACGGAAAAGTCAAACATTAGAAGACTTGTTGAGGTCCTGTTCACATGATTTTCATGGCATGTGGGATCAATAATTACCTCTCGCAGAATTTTCCTACAGAAATAGCTTCCATTCAAGTATACAGATGGAACCCTATAAAGCATTATATGGGAGGAAATGTCGTAAACCAACATGATGGGATGATGTTGGTGAAAGAAAGCTCATGGGCCCAGAACTAGTTGAAGAAACAATGTAAAAGGTGAATATTATCCAGAACCATATCAAAATATCTCAAAGTAGGCAAAAGCGCTATGATGATAGCCGAAAGAAGGATTTGGAATTTCGAGAAGGTGATCAACTTTTCTTAAAGGTACCTTCATGGAAGGATATTATACGATTTGTTAAGAAGGGAAAATTAAGTCCCAAGTACATCGGACATTTTGAAATTCTGGATCGAATTGGAGCCGTAGCTTACCGTTTGGAAATGCCGCCAAGTCTCTCCAAGGATCACAATGTGTTCCACTTGTCAATGTTAAGAATGTACATGCTAGACCCAACACATGTACTAACTTATAATGAAGTGGAACTTGATACCGATCTATCTTACTGTGAAGAGCCTATCAAGATTCTTGATACAAGAGAACAAGTATTGAGAAATCAGATGACTCGTCTGGTGAACGTTCTATAGAGGAACCATAAGATGGAGGAAGCAACATGGGAGCCTGAGGAGCTTATTTTAAAGACATACCCAAATATTTTTAGGTAATATTCTGTGAATTTTGAGGACAAAATTTTTGTAAGGAGGGGAGAATGTACCACCCCAAGGTTTTTAAAATAAATATAGAACACAATTTTATAATCTATCCCTTAAACATAACTTTGACTCTTATATGCTTCGAATTTTGAGAAATGGCCATCTAGAGTTGTGTTCAGTAAGTCATTCGGAGTCAGATAGAACAATAATGATTTTTCGTGAATAGTAACACACCCTTATGAATAGTAATATGAACCTAATGAATAGTAAATTTTATTATTATTTTATTTTCTTAAGGCTAGAAGATAATAACATCTTGGTTAATTTTTAATTATGATAACAATTTTGTTGTAGAATTAGAACTTTTAATTTTTGAATTAATTATACTTTTGTTTAAAAGTTAAATTAATAATATTTAGAAATTTATTTTTCAAAAATGGACATCACATATGAATTCTACATGTCGAAAAATGGTATGGGTGAATTTTTTGGATTTTTCAGAAATTCTAGATTTTTTTATGATAGTAAAATACGATAAAATACGATAAATGCTAAATACTTGATTTACTGCATCATTGGTGATTTAAGGATGATGTAATCCCACTTGGTTCAAACTAAAATGCCATTATTAATATTATGGGTCACATGAAACAATACTATTGGTTGTTTTGAGTGAAATAATAAAATAATGAATTAAATATTCAAAATTTAATCCTCTCCTCAATTATAAAAACCCCTCACCACTACCTCTTCTCTTCACTGCTCTAAGCCTTGAATCATACAAATGTTCTACCCAATTACCCTTCCCTAGTCTATCCCTACATCCAATAAGCTTCTGTAATTCTCAAAAGACCAAAACCCCTTCCCTTAATGAGTTTCTCAAGGAGGTTATTTCAAGAGGTAAAGCACCCATATTTCTCAATTGGTTTTATTACAATTTATCTACTTTTGTTATCCTATAATCACCTCCTCTATCCAAATGACCATGATAACTCCAGTAACATCTATATATTTTATTTATATCTTGTGAATGGAATAACCATCATAAATATTCTTGTTCCCTCCTTTTTATTTTATAAACCAAATCGACATCCATGAGGTTCCGATTTATAACCTTCGTTGACGACGAAGGTTCATTCTTCAATTTATTCTTCATTACTGGACATGAAACCATATTAATGGTTGGACTAGACTATAATATATCTGTTTTAACCTAATAAATATTGAGGAACCATAATATGTACATATAATTAGGTTATATGACAAAACTAGTTTATAATATTCCAAATACCGCCAAATAATCGAAGTAGTTATCATCTAATGATTCATCCTAATTCCATGTAACCAAATGATATAAATGACCAATATCAATTATTTATGTTCATTAATAATATATAATTTCAATCCTGGAGATTTATAACCATTCCACATGAACTTCATTACTTAAAAACAAGTGAACTGAATATGAAAATAAAGGAAACAAACACTCTAGAACGACGAAATTAAATACAATAACTTATCAATAAAGACATAAATGAACTACCCATAATTATGGTACACTAAATAAATAACTAATACGTTCTGAAATAAGTTATTAACAAGTATGATTTCATATTCTAGGAGCTTAAGTTCAAGAGAGGAACACATTCAGAGTTAAGGTATGTGTTTTCCACCCAAATATCCATTTTCATTCGGGATACTTTCTCTGTCTAATTACCTCAATGAAATTATTATGTATTGTTATGTACTCATAATTTATTTTGTGTGAGTATAATATTTATTTTTAAAATAATAACCCTTCCTTATTTTATGTATAGTTACACATTTTAAAAGAAACATTCCAAATTGTTTAAAAAATACAAGCTCGATTCAAGGGAATTTCTCAAATTCTTACCTATTTTCAAGGGCACTCTATAATCTGTTTTGGGATACCATTACATTTATAAAATCATTCATTTTATTATTAAAATACTATCTTACTTCACTGATGGTTTTATACAATTATTTTCCAAAAGAACTCGTCTTTTCAAAATAAAAGAGTATTTCTCTCCAAAATTGGTTAATGATTTTATAAGAGTGGTTTCATCTAATTCAACAATCTTGTTGATTCCATGGTATTATTGGGTTTAATAATTTCTGAATTCATTTCCCATATTTTATTTAATTATTTATGACTAACTCTATTGTGAATGATCTATCCTAAAACCATTCACCATATTATTCCAAATGAATAGTGTTTTACATTTAATGATTGGGGAAAGATAGTTACACATCATATGATAGTTTCAATTTGAATGAATTTGGTGTTTATGTTTTTCCCCGCTCATATGAGGAATGCATTTTACTTATTATGTGACGGGTGGGGCCCACTATATCCCCTCGATGCATCGGTAGGTATCACGACACAAACTATGGTCTTGGAACAAGGCCTTGACAAAATGATTATTTTATAGTCCTAGCACGAGGCTTGGACGATATGGTAATGATGTCCAACAAATGAACTTCTCTCATTATGAAGCTAGTAATTGAATGTTCATGTGGTTATTCGACTAGTAGAATACCCATGATGATGTTTTATTATGGCATTATTTACTTAGCTCATGTTCCTACTATAATGTGTTTCTAGTTTATTATTAAAGGCATGTGTTTTCTATTATTCACCATGTCTAATGTTTAAATTATCTTCCGATGTATTTCTTACTCTTACTAAGTGTTTTAGATCACATATTTCTTATGTTTCATTTTCTCAGGACATGAAGAAGTAATTTATGAATGACTTGAAAGAATAATCTAGGAGAGGTGATGAATCTTGTGGAATAAATTAGTGTTTTGATTCCCTTCATGTTGTAATGATGGACATATGTATGTATCTTGTTTCCAATAATACTAAACTACTCGGTCTTTCAGGATTATTATTCCTTGTTTTAATGCCAATGTAATCAAATATGGCACCGACTCTGGGCAATTGGGGTTGGGTCCTTACAGATCGGCATGCCATCAGTTGTGTTGGGACTACATTATAACCATATTTACTAATCATAGAAAATTTAATTTTAATTTGAATGTTCTCAAATTAAAAAATTAAATTCTTTTTCTGATACCAATTTAAGGATCTTGGGATGCAGAGAAAGCATGAACAATATGAAATTTAAAATTTTGGGTCAGATTCATGTTTGAACTAGTGAATCAAAAAACCCCATTCCGATATTTCTTAAAGGATCATGTGGAATTCAATTTAATTAGAAAAAATAAAATTGAATGAATGTGTGAATGATACATTGTTCTCTTTAAATCGTTGGTTTGATTCACTCAACTCAACATATCATGACTTAAAGTCATTAATCTGGGAGTCCTATAGATCATACACACATGGACTACATCTACAAGATTATTTATATTTGACTCTAGTATTCTATCATAGGAAATCAATGATCTTTATGATGTCCCTTTCGATCGCGTGAATAATGCGGACTCAATCGAGAAAGTGAGATCCATCCATCCTTTCTGTTTCTTCATATTCTATCTCTAAGAGGTTGATAGGAAAATATAGGATATATTATCTCTCTAGATTCTTCTAAATGATGAATATCACAGTCCAAAAGGATAAAATGAGATTTTATACCAAGGTTATACTTTTTAATGTTGTACTTTGGTCCTTGTAAAGTAATAGGCTTCATTTTAGATACGTGTGAACTCTTATAACTTAATTAAACTTATCATAAATGAATCAAATATTTTATAACTCACGTCTAACACTATAAAATGTAACATCATAAAATAAGAACCATTAACTTAGCCTGTAAGATATAAAAATAATTTAACAAACCTTGAATGTGTTATGTTCATTTGAAAAATTATAGTTTCTCATATTCAATTTTTGATTAAACAACTTTTGAATACCTTAAGAAATAAATTAAATAATAATTATTCTATAATCAAATAATATAATTTAATTATTTTAATTGTGTTTGATCACACTTATATATTCATTGGTCCCTTCACTTGAGGCCCATTTTTTTGTAAACTCTGATTAATTTGAATAGGTAGACCTCATGGATATAATTAGTGTGTGGCCCTCTAGGTACTTAACTCGATATTAGTGATTTCAACCCACAAAACAAGAGTTTATTCGAGAAACCTTGCATTTCTCCTAAATAGATAATGAATTTCATTTTTATAACTACCTCCTATGAACATTTCATATGTAATATAAATTTTTGTATGAAAATATCTCATAAAATATGATGCACACTTGTGTCATCACCCTTTGAATGCTTTATATATTTCTTATCCTTATTGAAAATAGTTACCTTGTAGTACCATGAGCATGGATTTAATAATGGCACTACCCTCCTGGTCAACCTGGTCCAATGAGACATCTCTTCCTCAACTCTGAATAATTTTTTACCTTAATCATCCATCCAATGTCATACCACAAATAATGAACCCAACATAAGCTAACTCACCATGAATTTGAATGTCACGGTTTTATCCTTACATCGATGTACATGATCAAATGGTACAAATTGATAACAATCTCAATACTAGATACCAATACAGATGTTTATAGATAAGAACAACTAGTGACACCTAAAACACGTGGTAATCCAATTGGTGGGACAATATATATGATTTCATCTACTCGAGATCAACAAGTGAAAACGTCATGAGAGTAAGTCTCAATGCATATGAGCCCCGAGCACATTATATTTAGACATCATCTACATCTCGTCAATTTGATGTATCTAAACTATATGACATATATTTAAGATTTTTTTCCTTCTATCTTGAGGTTCTCATTAAACTGCTATAAAATATTTATAAAACACATAATATAAGAACATTACCAAGAAAAAAGTGGATAAAAAAGTATTAATTGTATTATGGTAAGAAGAAACAAATGCTTATATCAAACTATATACATGTAATGTTAATTAATGAACATAAATGAGTTTGGTATAGGGTTCCCAATCACAATAATTTAGCCATAGATTATAGCATAATGATTATTAATTGAAGCTCATCCTTAACCTGATGATAATTTTGGAATTTTATATCATAGTTTTCAATCTTTATTTTGTTAAATAACTATAATAAGTGGGATTTCATTATTGTTTACATTTTCTGAATACCCCAGTGAATAACCCATGATCCAGTTTCAAAACTGAAATATAAATTTTGGATCCTCACTCCAACAATCTATGGTCTCCCCACCATTTAATATTAACCTAACAATGATGGAATCAGGATTTGATCATTGATACTATTTGAAAAATTGATTAAATTCGGAAAAAAGTGACTAGGAAGAAAAATGTATTCACATTTTGTTCTGTACAATCCAAATTAATATCAACAATAACACTCATTAACTACCATTGGTCATGAGCCTCTATGCCCACTTCACTATATTTTGTTTGACTTAAATAATATTCCATTTAATTCCATTTCTTGGGTGTATACATCATATCAAATACAAATATTTTATGATACTCAATTTATCACCATTACCTCAAGTACAAGCCTCATCGAGAAAAGATGTGATTTAATCTTTTATGTTCAGTGAATAAAATGAACAATTATTCAAATTGATTATGGTGCAATGTTTTTAAGACATGTATCACTACTACTAATTCTATGCCCTACATCATATAATTATTTTCAGGTGATCTCAACTACCTCGATCCATAAGCCACCACATAATCTCTCTACATGAGAATAAAACCCAAACATAATATAATCACATCACAATAAATAATGTAATCCTGAAATGGTTCTGGAAAGATGAGTATGTGTGTCAATGTTATCCAATAGTTTATCTCATAGAAGGATTTTTGTTAGTTTTCATCCCATTTTAATAGAATTTCCTTCTAGTAAATGCAGTCATAGGGGATGAAAACCATGAAAAATGATGAATAAAGCAATGAAAATAGTCTTCTAATCTCCAAAAAAATTAAATCACAAAGGCATTCTTGGGAGGATACTACGAAATGAATAATTTTATATTTTTAGGGCCAACTAATATTCCTTCTTCCATGATAATGTTCCCATAGAAATGAACTTATTTATTATAGAAGTCTCACTTAAAAAATTTACCATAACTCTACTGATCACACAGTTTTCTCAAAACATTCTCTAAGTACTCATCTTGGTCATTCTTGTTCTTATAATAAACCAAAATATCATAAAAAAGGACAAAAAACAAATTGAGGTACCTATTGAAGATAAAATTCATCAAATCCATGAAACCCACATGTGTATTTGTCATACCAAAGGGAATAAACCAAAATTCACAATGATCGTATCGACTTTGAAATGTTGTTTTCAAAATACCCTCATTCCAAAATCTGTGTTGATGGCATCCTAATTATAGATCAAAAATAGAGAACCACTTGGACTTAAATTGATCAGATATATTATCAATACAAGGAAGTAAATATCATTTTTATCATAACTTGTTCTAATTTAGGATCACCAACATGTAATCAGAGTGAACTGTCTTCATCCTTTACGAATATTACCATATCAGCCTAAGGTGATGCTCTCAGTCTGATCATGCCCATTATTTATAGTTTTTTGAGCATGGAATTTAATTCCTATATTTATATTGGTGATTTTCTATATGACAGATGTTAAATATGACTAATTCTCTAGAGTGAATTAATAGTTAGAATGATTTATCACTGAGGTGGTAACCCTAATAAATAATTCAGGAGGACATTAGGGAACTGGTACACTGTAAAAAAGAATATTATTATTGGTTTCATTTTCATATCCCACAGTTAATAATACCAATTAGAAAAATATGGTTTCATTTACTACTATTAATGTTCATACCCTGTCTCTGTTAATATCCCAATCCCCCTTGAATACATAAACGATACCATCAAGGGATATGAAACTTGTTGGAGGTGGTGACTTAGAAAAAAAATTATATGTAGAATACGATAACATTATTTAATTTTTTTGAATATTAATAAACTAATTATCACATAATGATTTTTCTTCTATATGACATAATATGTAAAACTTTCTTAAGAGTAGCTAATACACAAAATGGTCATAGTAGTTCCCGCTATGATGTGAACTTGAAAGTGATAAAACATTATTATATAATACATGTTCTGTATCTAGATGATATCATTTGAGGGACACAAATGATACAAGCTATTAGGAGTAGAGAATCATATGATTTTGAGGCACCTTCTCATGGTGTACACCTTTGGTAATATCAGGTAGGATATTATGAGAACGAGACTTGAAAATAGTTAATATACATTTATATGTGTCATTGGATGTTCCTATCCATGAGAATGTGTATTGGTCCTTAGAAATTAGGATTATTATTAATATGTATTATGACTCATGTACATTGATGTATCAACAAAAACAGTGATGACATATATCAACGATAAGGTACGATACGTTGGGTGCACCATGAGTAATATTTTATTAATGTATAACGTGAGAAAGGATTTAAACATTCCATTTTAATGGATGTTGATATCTAAAGCCATTTGATGAAAATGATATATCCTAACTAAATCCAAGGCTGTGGTGTTTAATAGGAAAGTTATATTTTCAGAATGTCAAATAAAGAGACGTCGAGCACATAGGTTAATGGAACTAGTATGCAACCTTCTTGATTTTAGATATCATGATAAAGGGATTATATTACATAGTAATAATCCATAATAGGTAACACATCATTGCACCATTAACTTCTTTCTTTATGGGTACCTTGGTATGTTTCTAGATGCTAACCTTGGAATTTGGGCTACATCACCTAATTCCTCTAAGAAAGAGTCCTAGTTGGACACACACTAAGTGTATATAGAATCTCAGTTAAATATTATATTATTATTTAACATGTTGAATAAATATTATTATCAGACATAGTTAAATAATTATTAATTTATGTTTGATCACATTTATTTTTCTCCAGTTATTCAAAAGAATATAATGTGATCATAATATTTAATAACTATTTATTTGTTATTTAGTGAATATAATATTTATATATTTATTTGAGAATTTTGAAATGATATTTATTTAATAAATAAATATTCATTATTCAAGGCCTGATAAATAGAGTGGAATGGAGGAATGGGTTTTTAGGTTCAGTTAGAAATAAGAAATATTGAATATTATTTAATTAAATAATATTTAATATAATTCGCAAGTTAAGAACATGTAGAGAAATAATAATATTAATATTAATGTTTTACATGGGGTTCTGTAGGGATTAAATAAATAAATAAGGTAACTTATGATATTATTTTATTTTAACCTTAGAAATATATAATACCATTTGTATTATTTTCTCAATGACCTAATTCATTTTGTTGGTTGTGGAAAATGGAATTTAAGAATCCTCAGAAACCTAGAGAGCTCCATTCTGCAAGAATAATCCCAAGAATAGAGAAAAATCATCCACTTCCAGATCAAGGAGAACACATTGAAACTGGTTCTTATAACAATCAATGGTGGGGGGGTGGGGAAGCACAAGGATCTACAATTTTAGCACCCAAATATTCCTTCGACAACATCTAGAGATTCACATAACATTTGTGGATCACGTTTAGAGGGAATATTCACTTGATTCCTACAACACAATGACGGTGGAGCCAAGACCTATCACTATATTCATCAGTGAAGATATAATTACAACAAAAGAATTTCATTAATTAATTAAATTATTTATAATAATATGTGATGATCCTCCCTCTTGTTTCTCCATTATTTCTCTTGACAAATTTCATTTATCCAATTCCTTTGATCCTGACGCTTGTTGTCGCATAGATCATGGAGAAATCATAGATCATTAAAAAAAGTTGTGTTGGGCACCACCCATCACAGGCTTCTGCTGCACTCGAATCCTAAAAGTGGTTTTAGAGAGGTCACATAACTATTTATAAATTTTTAAAGATAATTGGTCATTTACGTATTTCTAATTTAGTATTTCAATTCATGTATAATTCAAATATTAATCTGAAATGTGATATGTTATTATTCATCCTTAATTTTTTATAGATCTAATCGATATGATTAATTTCAGGATTAAAATAAAATTGAGTAACCCATATTAATATGCCAAGGATTCTGGATAGACATCATGGAGTTATACATCGTGTACTTGTGTCCAATGTACCAGGATTTAATTCGGAAATTACTTAATCAATGTTCATTGACAACACATAGTGCAGTTAATTCTTAGACCGTGTGCTGAATGGTATAGAGTGGTGCAAGGTAAACTGGTGTACACTCTGTGTAGCCCACATGCACGATGTGTAGCCTATTTGAGTCAAAGATGGGCCATGTATTTCAATACATATCCTACCTGACTGGTGACTCTGTAAGTCAAATCCCAGAAACATTGTTGCCCACTATACATGGCATATACTCCAATAATATCTAAGGTACAATTTACACACTAATTCGCTAGGTGTGTACCTTTGATGGATGGTGATATATATACACATTGTGTAGCTCGGAGGCACTTGTCATGTACTTATATCAAATTACGTAGATTTAAAATTTATTTATTGTATTATATAAACCTATCAATATATGCTTGTGTGTATTCATTATGTTTATACGACATGCCATGTGATGAGTTTTAATATATTTATACATACAATTTTAATTAAAATTTGTGTAATGTTCAAGATTTGTATACCATGTATATGTTTTATTAAAATTGTTACTCTTTGTGCTTTAAAGAATGACACATTATAGAAAAATCCTGTAATTCATGTAATCATTATGATCATACTACAAGTAATCAACATACATGATAAGTTTTGTATTATATGTATCACAAAGAATAAAACTATATATGAGTATAATACATGTTTGGTAGATTTTAATGGGTTTATAGCATGTTTCATCCAAGGTACATTTATATACACATTTAATGTTAAATCAATTTATATAATTTTTTAAATGTATTAATGGATGAGAACCTCATGGAAATTTAGATATGAATTAAGATAAAATAATTGATTAATTAATGATGATAATTAATTAATTTGAGATCGATTTATCCTAAATAAAAATTATTAAGAATTGAATGCTAGTTTTATTAAAGGTATAATTTTTTCATTGCATGTGGATGATCAGGAGAAAAGAATAGACCTTTTTATGCGATTAGTTTCATTTAATTTATTATTAAATTAAATTTTTGTCCAGTGTGCCTTCTCTCCTCTTATAATGTAAGGGCCTGTGTTCCCATGATTTCCATAATGTAAAACACTTTTCCCCTCACCTATATGTGAGTAAAAGAATATGTAATGGATGGATCTCCCATGCTAGGGGAGACGGTTCAAGTTTAGATCCAAGGAGAAACTAATCCCAGAGAGATACATTGGTTGATGGGTGGAAAGTTATAACACGAACCTTCATTAGTTCAAGGACTTTTTCCCCTATGTAAGTGGTTATTTTATCAACCGCTAAATAAAATAACCATTAGTATAAGATTATGATCATAATGATTAATTATTTTATTCCTATCATGTTTCATGGTTATTTCATTATGAATGTTTCTTAATATCATATTATTTAATGAAATTAATGAGCATGAAATATAGAACTAAAATAGATTATCTTATGCATAAATATTATCTAAGACATGGTCAATCACTTAATTAAATCCAATTAATATTAAAAATCATGTGATAAAGATAAGAATTGGAAATTTATGGATAAAATAAAAAATATCATAATTATATTTATTATGTCGGTATAGCCTTCCACTACTTTAGTTAAAATTAAACCATAGTTCAATGTGAATGACCAACCAATGTTTAGGTTCTTTTAATTATTGAGGAATTATAATTTGATATTTTGGGTTGAATTATCTTAGTTCACATCAAGGGTTGACTTTCAAGGTAGGAATTGGTGAAAATAAGAGGCAAGGGTTGAGGAAATCCAATTAAGGATTTAAGGATTGGGGAGTTTCTCTCATTAGATCAAGGAACTGTGAGTTAATACAATTGGCATTAATAAGTCCAACCTAAAACCATTAATGTTTCTTGACTAAAAAAGTTGGATTAATGAGAAGAAGAATATTGATGCCTTCCACTAGAATATCCAAGAAACATGATATTTTAAATCCAATGGTGGGGGATAAGGTGTTTGGATTAAATAGTGCGAGACTAATAAATATAATATTGATTTTTTTGTCTAAATTTTAACAGATAATGTACTTAAATTATTTTTATCTTATTGTGTAGAAATAACATTAAAATTACTTTAAACATGTCATTTTAATCCATACTTGATAAGGGTAACCATCTCACTAACACAAATTTCAAAGAGTCGCAAAGTCACCTACGTGTTATCGTTCACTATGAAAAGAAATTTTATGTATTGGAAGAAACTTTTCCAGTTACGTATGGTAATTAGGAATGTGATGAAGAACTATATCTCTCTGAGAAACATCTAAATGATCCTAAAAATGTTCATTGTTTGATGATATAATCATTATAAAATCAAAATTTTAAGTAATATGAGGGCATGGATGCATATGGAATGATGTCTCACCTTTAGAATATATATCAACATAATAAGAGACAAGAGAGGTATGAGATTAAAAAATTATTTGTTTACAACTAAGCATGGATAGTCTAAGCCACCTGGTCCTCATGTTTTATGTATTATTAGATACATTGAACACCTTTATATATTACGGACTAAATTACAAAAATTTTTGTGTACAGATCTCATACGTTCATCACTAAATCAGACCTTCTCTAATTTTATTGTCAATTAAAATATGAAAAATAATGAGAAGAGTCTTTCAGATCTTCTTATATTGATTATCCAAGTGGATAATGACATGGGTCATGATAAACCTACGATCCCTTTTGTGATTAAGAAAAGGAATAATAAGGAAAAGGGTCCCAAGACCTATAAACAGTATAAATATCTTGAGAACCATCCTTCTAAAAAGAATAATATCTAGAGGTAGGGAAAGGAAAAGAAGGCATTATGTTTTTCAGGTGTAAATCTAGGCTATTGGAAGTGGAACTGCACCTATAAGCTAGGGGGAGCTAAAGGTGCGTTCATTTTTGAGTGAAATATTTAAATATCTATAGACTGTGAACTAGATATAGCTTTTGGTTCTCACATCCATATCTAAATAAAGGAACCAAGTATATTTCAAATGATTTCGATAGGAGAGGTGGATATGAGAAATGATAATAGTGAAAGGCTGGCTACTCTGGCCATCATTTAATACCACATTTCATTGCCAATGAGAATGATTTTGGTTTTGAAATATTGTTATTATGAACCTACGGTTACCAATAAAATAATTTTTGTATCATTCTTTGATATAGATGGGTTTATTTTTTAATTTGGAAATAAATTTTTTCCCTTTATAAATACGACATATGTTTTGATATGGAACATTTAAATAACGGTCATTATGTATTAAATTATGAAAACCGTGTGTTGGAAATTGATAATGAATCATGTTCAAATGATTTGAATAAAACCCAGCTATAACATCACTATCTTGGTCATGTAAACGATAATCGTTTGACAAATCTATGTCAATATCATTATTTAGACTCTTCTAAGAAAAAACCACATAATATATGTCATTCTTGTTTACTAGTAAAAATGAACAAACCATCATTTGGTGGATAGGGTGAATGGGATACTGAGATTCTAATATTTTTACACACTAATGTGTGTGGACCATTTCTAGTAGAAGTTACAGGTGAATATTATTACTTCCTAACAATTACTGATGACTTGAGTAGTATGGTTATATTTACTTGATGAGGTATAAGCCCGATTCCTTTGAGAAATTCCAATAATTATGGAATGAGTTATAGAATCATCTTGGAATGAAGATAAAGAAACATTGATTGAATCGATGTGGTGAGTATCTTAAACAAATGTTCATAAAATTTTACCAGAGTATGGGATTCTATCTCAACTCACCCCACCTTACACACCACCTTGGAATGGTGTTAATAAAATGAATAACCATATATTATTAAAAATGGTATTGTATATGATGATTTATGATGGTCATCTATTATCCTTTTAGGAATATTCATTACAAACTAAAATATACACATTAAACTGAGTACCAATTAATGTGTAAAATGGAATCCCTTTCAAATTATAGAGTGGAATGAAACACATTTTATAACATACATGTTTATGGGGTAGTGAGGAGTTTGGGAAACAAAATAACACCCTAGGGTACAAAGTGTATCTTTATAGGGTATCCCAATGAAAAAATGGATACTGCCTATACAACCCCTCAAACAAGAAAGTGACTGTCACTAGACAAACAGTCTTTTTTGAGATGGAGAACATCCATAAAAAGGATAGTGAGAGAAATATTGACTTTGATGAAGTTGATTCTCATGATACAGAAAAGTTGGTACATGAATAGATTCCATAGGTCCCAATGGATTAAGTAGTTCTTGAAACACAAGTACTACATAGGTGCCTAAGAAAGGTAATAAAACTAGGGAGATATGGTTTTCTATCCATTGAATATGGTGATTCATTATTGGTTGACAATGATGAACCTCTATACTACAAGGAGGATGTACATAGCTCAGAAGCTGCAAGATGGATAAAATTCATGAATTATGAAATAGATTACATGAATTAGAACCATTTATAGGTTTTTTTCAATGTTCTAGTTGATATAAATCCTATTGGATGAAAACTGGTATTCAAGTTGAAACTCGACATGAAAGTTAATGTAAATACTTAATATGCAAGGATAATGGCTAAAGGGTTTAAAAAATGTCAACATGTCAACTATGATGAACCCTTTTCACCAGCTTCTATGTTTAAATCCATTGGAATTATACTTGTTATAGTATCTTTCCATGACTATGAGATTTGGTAGATGAATGTAAAATCTGCATTCCGTAATGGGAACCTTCATGAAGATGTCTATATGAAACAACCAGAAGGTTTTGGGACTCAGGTGATTCCACAAGTATTTACATGTTTTATATATCCATTTATGGATTGAATAAATCATTCAGGTCATGGAACATTCGATTCAATGAACCAATAAAATAATTTGGTTCCAATAATAACAAATTTGAGATGTGTTTTTATAATTGATTTAGTGAAAATGTTGTCGTTATCCTAGTAGTATATGTTGATGGCATATTTCTTATTATAAATGAAATACCAGTCTTACAGTATATCATGGACTAGTTAAACAAGTTTTTCTATATGGAGTACTTGGGTAAAACAACCAATATTCTAGGGATCATGATCATTCATGATATATCCAAGATTATGCTTGGACTAAGTGTAACGCCCCGACCCCAGCTACCCAGAGTCGGTGCATTACTTCGTAACATTGGCATGATCACAAAGGATCAAGTCTCGAAAGACCGATTAGTTTAGTAGCCTTGGAAACACTAGATACATTCATAAGTCTTTCATTACATCAAAAAGTGAAAAACTACAATAACAAAGTCTCCATAGTCCACACTCATATCCTCTTCCGACTATCCCTGCAGGTCATTCATAAAATACTTCTTCACATCCTGGAAAATATTAAAACATTGAAAGGGGTGAGCTCAGATGCTCAGTAAGGATAACAATAATGCGGAAGCTTTCATAAATAAACATTAACATTTAAGGCAATGTATAACTAAAACAAAAGCCTTTTAAACATGAACTTCAACATAATATGGCAAAAGTAAAATGAGATAATGCCATTTACTTCTTCACATGGATATTCTACTGGTCGAATAATCACATGCAATATCAATAACCACTTTCATAATGATGGAATGTATAATGCCGGACATTCTGAAACATTTTGTCAAGGCCTCGGCCAAGACATCTAAAATGATTAAGGCCTCGGCCAAAACCATAAATCAAATTGGGAAAGGGCCTCGGCCAATTCCACGTCTAGTTGTCTCATGAGACCTGCCGATGCATCGAGGAGCTATAGCGGGCTCCACCCGTCACTTATTAAGTCCAATACATTCCTCATATGAATAGGTTTAAACATATCATAAACCATAACATAATTGTATCACATAAAACATGCATAATGTAAACATAACATTTCCACATTTCAATCACAAGATATCAATACAACACATTGATATAATAAAAACACTTTCAAAACCATTTTCAATACCAAAATAAAAGAAAGTTAAAACTTTGTATTTATTTTTCGTTAAAAAAATGATGGCTTGTAGAGGAAGCCGAAACTCAAATAATGGTCACGGCGGCGGAGAAGTCGTTGTCGCCGCATAAGTACGGAAAGAAAAACATTCCCTTTTGTCGTTTAGCAAAACGCTTTGTATAAAAAGATTCCTTTTGAATAACCGTAAAAGTCAAAGGGGTTTATACACCGTATAAAAGAAATTTGTGTATAAAACCAAATATGCCTCAATGAAAGGAGATTGAGACGAAGTACTTTAAAAGATAATTTTTAAATAAAATATATCTATTATGTGTATTCACTATAGGTACACATAAATAATGTAAAAATACAAGATAGGACATAATAATATCATGACATAATTTGAAAGTAGGAGATTAACCCAAAGAATGGAAGTTGGGTTAAGAAGTTCCCTTACCTCGTGTCTGACTTGACTCAACCGTTCTTTAACCTCCTGAATAATAAACTAGAGTTAATATATACCTTATAAAGAACCATTTTCAATTTCATTATCCTTATTATATCACTTATTACAATGATATGAACATTATGTAATTATTTAAGTTAATAACGGTCGTTTTGTCGATCTTTGGTACTTGAGTCAAAAATAAACTTCTTATAATTACAAGTTGTTCATGTGGTGAAATATCCATTATATCCGGAATTATATTCATGATGTAGATATCATATATATCATATATACAGTATATACATTCATTCATAATGTCACGTAACATTTAGAGGTAAGAAATGAAATGCACCGTTCATGGAGACGGTAAGCCGTACGTACGCATGAACGCTACTTTCATTTCAATTTCATATTTAATGGAAGTAAATCATAATGATATAAATGTATAATATAATTCCAGTATAATATAGTGTATAATACCATTTACTCCATCCTTTATACATCCCACATATGGCATTTACGATTCAAATCACTTTGAGGGGGCGGTAGTCCGCACTTCCTAAAATGAAATTATCGCGTTTTACCCATAATGGAAATCATAAAGTATGCCATAAATGAGAAATACAGAAGCATAAGTAAAACAAAAACATATTATATATCATATATAAAAATAGTGACATCTTAATGGCCACCTTTGAAGGTGTTATATGAGTGTTGAACAATCATCGCTTCGTGAGGCAGAAATTCGCCATCCACAGAAACCGTATGTTCTTTAACCATTAGATGTAGGTGTGTGTAAGTGTAGCTCGAATCCTTCTTATAACAACATCCTAGTATATTGAGGATACTGGTGTTGTTACAAAAGAAATGAATAAAAAGAGTTTAGGGGGTTGGAGAAAAAAAATAAAACAAAACAACATTATAAAAGACATTACCTCAAAATCGGGTAACTCTTTTTGATTTGAGCCAAAGGCTTCCTTGGGAAGAGTTCTGCCCAAAGTGAGGATTCTAGGAGTAAGAGAGGGATGTTGGGAGAGTATTTGGGCAGAGGTTGGCCGAGCCAAATGGCTTGAAGGTGTGAATAAGGTGGGAGAGGTGGGGGCCTTTTATAAGTGGAGAGGAGGGGCACTTTTGGAAAGTAATGAAATGTTACATTATTTCAAAATGCTTTTCGGATTCTAAAGGTCCCAAATCTATATAATTCGAGGCTAAGGTGATAAGGTTTCGAAATATCTTCATCCAATAGGCTTTGGACAAGTGTAAGCCTCGGATTTTGCATTATCTTCTCATTTTATTTAAATCGTCAAATAATGATGTCATCGCTGCATCATTATTATGTCATAAATACTTTAATTTATTTAATGTCTAAAAATTATAAAACAAATACTATGATGTAGGAAATCTTTTTAGCTTTCCAATGACTATTTATAATCAAAATTTGGACTTGTATAACCCCAATTAAAAATTGTTTTAGTAGAACAATTTATGTTAGTGTCATTTTCACTTTAACATTAAATAAAAACTAATTTATGTCATTTCCCAACAAAAGTGGATCCATGGGGTCCCCAATTTAGGCCATGGCTTGTCTTGGTCGGCCATGACTCAACCAATGAGGTTGGGACATGTGTCTAGGTCATTTAATATTATTAAAGTATTATCTATACCTTAAACTACACTAATTACCACTAATCGCGATTAAGAACTTAATAAGTTACTATTCACCAAAAAATTATTATAATCTCATTGAACCACATTTTACTTCTTAATGACAACCATGTATGTCGGATTTTTGAAAATCAAATCACAGAAGTTGTAATATTTCATTTAAACGAAAAATCAGTTATTTAACTACCACTTAGTGGTTTCACTATTCACCAAAAATTGAAGTTTTTCAGAATAAGGCCAAAATTTCACCCTAAGCTATAATTGATATTCCGAATTAAAAAATGATGTCTATTTTAAAAAATTCCAAACATATAAGTTGTATTAATTAATTTCATAATTAATTCCCGCTGTTACAACAAATAGCGTGTTTTTAAGAAACAATTTATATCAAAAGTTTGGCAATTGTTTATGTCCAATTTCAATGTTAAATTAATTCTAATGACCACCATTGGATAAAATGGTAAAAATATTTTCTAATTATACCTTAAAACCACTAAATAGTATAATTTATCTGTATAAATTATTTTGATTAAAAAAGTTGTTTTTATGTATTTTTCACTATTCATAAAAAATTAGAAGTTCTCAGAAAAATACCAAAAATTCAACATAGGCTAATTTCGATATTACGAATACAAAAATGAAGTCCATTTTGAAATATAAAATTTCTATAATTTTAAAAAGTGGTTATTACTATTCATAACGGCTACTTTGATTAGTCGCGGTGTTTTAGAACTCGAAGTTGCGTACAATGCAAGCTATTGCATTATTGAATGAGAAGCGTATCGTGGAAGCTCGGGGTGTCACATTCTCCCCTCCTTCAATAAATTGCGTCCTCGCAATTTGAAATTTTTCTTGGAAAATACAAGGTTGAAAAGAGAAAATACCTTTGAGGAAAACCCACATCGAAAATAAGGTTAATAAATATATAATATTAAAAGAAAGCAGGATAAGTACAAAGGTCACCCGATATAGCCCATTATAGGATTCTATGAAAATATGGATATGGAGGAGAAACAAACCATCAAGGTCTGATGGGGAGTTATAGAAAACAGGATTAGGAGAAAGTTTAACCACAAGAAAATCACAAACTTGTGATTGGTTAAACGGTCATTGAATCCCTAGTTGGAAAAGTTAACCGACAACATTTTTGTTTTAAGTTACCTTTTATAATGTTGAGGATTTTATTTAGGAGATTTACTAAGAACGTAAGGGAATATACATACTTGTTATGTATACTTTCATTCATTAATGAATTTTTACCACAAACCCATCTTTTACTCCAAATGGTAACAGAACTCAAAAATATTCTATTTATCCTAATTGTATAAGGTACCAAAGGTTAACACATACCATTTAGATTAGTAAAATTATTTTGTAATAACCAGGGACTTCCTGTAGGCTAGTGGTAGGAAATAAAGGCCTGTCGCACTATGATTGTGGGTTCGATTCCTACAGCTTTGTCCGACGCGACGGTTTATGCCCCACCCTGCAGGTTGTCCTTTTCCTAAAACTATAGTATTATAATACTCCAAAAACAATCTTCATTAATTTTTTAACCTTAAACCATACTATCCAAAGATCAACTTAATCCACTCCAAAATAACTCTGTCCAGACTTTCTCTAAAATGTCTCTTAATTCCAAAATCAATTGTAGCATCAGATTCCCCATAAAAAGAAAAGTTTCTCTTATTGTCACATACTAAAAATATGATTACCTTAATCATATTAAAACCTTACTGAAATCAAAAAGTACTGCAGTACAATCCTTATATAGATCACATTATTCTAATAACCAGAATATAATCCATGAGTCCAAAAGCACCAATACATTAGTTATTCTGCTTCAACTGTAGTAATAGCATAAGATTGTCCTCGATCCCTTGGCCTTTTCTGAGGTAAGTTTCCTTGACGCTTAGGACATTCATTTGCATAATGACCCATTTCTCTACAATTGTAGCATTCAACTTTGACAGCCTCTTTCTTTCCCTTGCAATCACGTGCCTGGTGACCTTTTTCTCCACATTTATAACAGACTCCCATTCCTTTTAGGCAAGTACCAGGGTGATTCTTCCCACAATTATCACATAATGGAAAATCCTTCTTTCCCTTTTTCCCTTTATCTGTCTCTTGTTCCACCGTTCTCTTCTTCTCTTGCTTTACTTTGTTGTCATAAGACTTAGAGAATTCCTTTTCTGTCTTGATAGCACATGAGACTATATCTTCGTATGATGAGAAGGATTGTGATACTAAAGCTCGACGGAGAAATGGTTTTAACCCATCAAAGAAACGATCAATCTTACTCCTTGGGTTACGTATATAATCGGCAGCATGCCTCGCTAACCTTGTAAAGTTAGCCTCATACTTTGCGACATTCTCATCCTCCTTCTGCCTCAGACTCAGAAATTGCCTTTCCATATCTGCTCGATGGTCACGAGGAAAGTATTTTTCTAAGAAAAGCTCTTTGAACTCCCTCCATTCCATATTCGATACGTCATCATCTTCCTTTGTGTTTTGAATCAGTGACCACCACTGATCGGCATCTCCAGTGAGGCGGTAAACTGCCATGACAACCTTCTCCCTTTCACTACTCCCCAAGGCATGGAATATTTTCTCTAAGGAATTTATCCATTGCTCAGCTACTGTAGGATTTGTACTCCCATTGAAGGTTGGCGGTTGTTGCCTCATGAAACGGTCTAGCATTGATCCTCCACGTTGCGAATCAGGGTGCTCCATACGAGTAAGGTTGTTATTCATAACCTGCGTGAGTTGTCCCAGTATGGTAATAAGTTGATCAGCACCAGTTGTATCTCCAGGTCCACAATAATTATCTTGAGCAGGAGGGCAATCCCTACACGGAGTTCGTGCATTGATACAGTTTCCATTCCTTCTACTAGGCGCCATTTATAAACAATGGCATAATCCAGATTAGTTTATGAATCAAAATACATAATTCCATACTTGTATAATACTTAACATAAATTGAACTATTTATGGATATAATCCATAATCATAAAAAGAAATGTTTCCTTTGAGGAAGTATGTACTCATAAACCTTACATAATGGTTTGTAAAGAAAATGAGAATTATCCTAAGCATATCCCCCGGGAGTGTCATAACCAAGAGTGCAGCAAGGCCCGTTGTCGTGCACCAGTTCCCGTTTGAGTCTAGCTCAAAGCGGTGTTTTCGGGTTTTACCCCTAGGTACATCTGTGCCAGAGCCACCTCTACCTGCTCGTATCCAGACAGGGATGTATTGCTCGGAAAACTCACAACATCTCTACAATACTAAAATTCTAGGAAGTTCTTCTATACTAATCCTCAAAGTCTATCTTTGGGCTATGTGCTCTAATCAGAGTTTATCTAAATCTAGCTTCCAAGGTTAGTACTAAACTGCCTCTGATACCAACTGTAACGCCCCGACCCCAGCTACCCAGAGTCGGTGCATTACTTCGTAACATTGGCATGATCACAAAGGATCAAGTCTCGAAAGACCGATTAGTTTAGTAGCCTTGGAAACACTAGATACATTCATAAGTCTTTCATTACATCAAAAAGTGAAAAACTACAATAACAAAGTCTCCATAGTCCACACTCATATCCTCTTCCGACTATCCCTGCAGGTCATTCATAAAATACTTCTTCACATCCTGGAAAATATTAAAACATTGAAAGGGGTGAGCTCAGATGCTCAGTAAGGATAACAATAATGCGGAAGCTTTCATAAATAAACATTAACATTTAAGGCAATGTATAACTAAAACAAAAGCCTTTTAAACATGAACTTCAACATAATATGGCAAAAGTAAAATGAGATAATGCCATTTACTTCTTCACATGGATATTCTACTGGTCGAATAATCACATGCAATATCAATAACCACTTTCATAATGATGGAATGTATAATGCCGGACATTCTGAAACATTTTGTCAAGGCCTCGGCCAAGACATCTAAAATGATTAAGGCCTCGGCCAAAACCATAAATCAAATTGGGAAAGGGCCTCGGCCAATTCCACGTCTAGTTGTCTCATGAGACCTGCCGATGCATCAAGGAGCTATAGCGGGCTCCACCCGTCACTTATTAAGTCCAATACATTCCTCATATGAATAGGTTTAAACATATCATAAACCATAACATAATTGTATCACATAAAACATGCATAATGTAAACATAACATTTCCACATTTCAATCACAAGATATCAATACAACACATTGATATAATAAAAACACTTTCAAAACCATTTTCAATACCAAAATAAAAGAAAGTTAAAACTTTGTATTTATTTTTCGTTAAAAAAATGATGGCTTGTAGAGGAAGCCGAAACTCAAATAATGGTCACGGCGGCGGAGAAGTCGTTGTCGCCGCATAAGTACGGAAAGAAAAACATTCCCTTTTGTCGTTTAGCAAAACGCTTTGTATAAAAAGATTCCTTTTGAATAACCGTAAAAGTCAAAGGGGTTTATACACCGTATAAAAGAAATTTGTGTATAAAACCAAATATGCCTCAATGAAAGGAGATTGAGACGAAGTACTTTAAAAGATAATTTTTAAATAAAATATATCTATTATGTGTATTCACTATAGGTACACATAAATAATGTAAAAATACAAGATAGGACATAATAATATCATGACATAATTTGAAAGTAGGAGATTAACCCAAAGAATGGAAGTTGGGTTAAGAAGTTCCCTTACCTCGTGTCTGACTTGACTCAACCGTTCTTTAACCTCCTGAATAATAAACTAGAGTTAATATATACCTTATTAAGAACCATTTTCAATTTCATTATCCTTATTATATCACTTATTACAATGATATGAACATTATGTAATTATTTAAGTTAATAACGGTCGTTTTGTCGATCTTTGGTACTTGAGTCAAAAATAAACTTCTTATAATTACAAGTTGTTCATGTGGTGAAATATCCATTATATCCGGAATTATATTCATGATGTAGATATCATATATATCATATATACAGTATATACATTCATTCATAATGTCACGTAACATTTAGAGGTAAGAAATGAAATGCACCGTTCATGGAGACGGTAAGCCGTACGTACGCATGAACGCTACTTTCATTTCAATTTCATATTTAATGGAAGTAAATCATAATGATATAAATGTATAATATAATTCCAGTATAATATAGTGTATAATACCATTTACTCCATCCTTTATACATCCCACATATGGCATTTACGATTCAAATCACTTTGAGGGGGCGGTAGTCCGCACTTCCTAAAATGAAATTATCGCGTTTTACCCATAATGGAAATCATAAAGTATGCCATAAATGAGAAATACAGAAGCATAAGTAAAACAAAAACATATTATATATCATATATAAAAATAGTGACATCTTAATGGCCACCTTTGAAGGTGTTATATGAGTGTTGAACAATCATCGCTTCGTGAGGCAGAAATTCGCCATCCACAGAAACCGTATGTTCTTTAACCATTAGATGTAGGTGTGTGTAAGTGTAGCTCGAATCCTTCTTATAACAACATCCTAGTATATTTAGGATACTGGTGTTGTTACAAAAGAAATGAATAAAAAGAGTTTAGGGGGTTGGAGAAGAAAAATAAAACAAAACAACATTATAAAAGACATTACCTCAAAATCGGGTAACTCTTTTTGATTTGAGCCAAAGGCTTCCTTGGAAAGAGTTCTGACCAAAGTGAGGATTCTAGGAGTAAGAGAGGGATGTTGGGAGAGTATTTGGGCAGAGGTTGGCCGAGCCAAATGGCTTGAAGGTGTGAATAAGGTGGGAGAGGTGGGGGCCTTTTATAAGTGGAGAGGAGGGGCACTTTTGGAAAGTAATGAAATGTTACATTATTTCAAAATGCTTTTCGGATTCTAAAGGTCCCACATCTATATAATTCGAGGCTAAGGTGATAAGGTTTCGAAATATCTTCTTCCAATAGGCTTTGGACAAGTGTAAGCCTCGGATTTTGCATTATCTTCTCATTTTATTTAAATCGTCAAATAATGATGTCATCGCTGCATCATTATTATGTCATAAATACTTTAATTTATTTAATGTCTAAAAATTATAAAACAAATACTATGATGTAGGAAATCTTTTTAGCTTTCCAATGACTATTTATAATCAAAATTTGGACTTGTATAACCCCAATTAAAAATTGTTTTAGTAGAACAATTTATGTTAGTGTCATTTTCACTTTAACATTAAATAAAAACTAATTTATGTCATTTCCCAACAAAAGTGGATCCATGGGGTCCCCAATTTAGGCCATGGCTTGTCTTGGTCGGCCATGACTCAACCAATGAGGTTGGGACATGTGTCTAGGTCATTTAATATTATTAAAGTATTATCTATACCTTAAACTACACTAATTACCACTAATCGCGATTAAGAACTTAATAAGTTACTATTCACCAAAAAATTATTATAATCTCATTGAACCACATTTTACTTCTTAATGACAACCATGTATGTCGGATTTTTGAAAATCAAATCACAGAAGTTGTAATATTTCATTTAAACGAAAAATCAGTTATTTAACTACCACTTAGTGGTTTCACTATTCACCAAAAATTGAAGTTTTTCAGAATAAGGCCAAAATTTCACCCTAAGCTATAATTGATATTCCGAATTCAAAAATGATGTCTATTTTACAAAATTCCAAACATATAAGTTGTATTAATTAATTTCATAATTAATTCCCGCTGTTACAACAAATAGCGTGTTTTTAAGAAACAATTTATATCAAAAGTTTGGCAATTGTTTATGTCCAATTTCAATGTTAAATTAATTCTAATGACCACCATTGGATAAAATGGTAAAAATATTTTCTAATTATACCTTAAAACCACTAAATAGTATAATTTATCTGTATAAATTATTTTGATTAAAAAAGTTGTTTTTATGTATTTTTCACTATTCATAAAAAATTAGAAGTTCTCAGAAAAATACCAAAAATTCAACATAGGCTAATTTCGATATTACGAATACAAAAATGAAGTCCATTTTGAAATATAAAATTTCTATAATTTTAAAAAGTGGTTATTACTATTCATAACGGCTACTTTGATTAGTCGCGGTGTTTTAGAACTCGAAGTTGCGTACAATGCAAGCTATTGCATTATTGAATGAGAAGCGTATCGTGGAAGCTCGGGGTGTCACACTAAGTCAATGTACATATGTTGACCAGATAATAAAGATATTTAGTATGGTACAATCCAATAGAGGATTGGTTTCAATTGAACATGGTTTACATATTTCTAAGAAAATGTGTCCTTAGACACAATAAGAGAAATAATGAATGAGAAAGATCCCACACATTTCAGTATTATGAACTATCATGTATGCCCTATTATGTACTAGACTTGTTGTTTCCTATGAATTGATAATGTTAGAAAGAGATAAAGTAGATATATGAGAACAACACTGGAATAATGTTAAGGTTATCCTTAAGTATCTGAGATAAAATAAGGATATATTATTGGTGTATGGAGGAGTCGTGGAGCTGGTCATCATATGTTATACTGATTCTAGTTTTTAGACTGATTAGAATGATTTGAAGTAATAGTTAGGATATGTTTTCTATCTCAATAGAGGATTTGAGAGATGGAAGAGTTCAAATTAGCTAGTTCTCAGTGATTATACATTGTAGTTAAAGTATATAGTAAATTATTATGAAACCAAATAATCTGTTTCGATTAAAAACTTTTTATTGGAGATTGATATGGTATCTAGTAGTAAAAATCCTATCAAATTGTATTTTGATAATACTACAGTAGTGGATCATTCAAAAGAGTCAAGGTCACACCAACAGACAAATCACATACTCCATAAGTATCACCCCTTTACGCAATTATATCACATGGGTGAAGTTTTAGTAAGACGAGTGAATATAGAAGATAATGTGGTGGACCTATTTACTAAAGGCCTATCTCAACAGAAGCATGAATAACATGTGAGAGCTAGCAGTATGAAGGTTGTTAGCAGTGGGCTCTAGCACAAGCCGAGGCCTGTTGGAGTTGGTTCCCTAGAACAAACTTCTATGTACTTTATGATAACCTTTATTCATGGTTTTAAATATTAATAATCTACTTATCACATCATTCTTATTATTTTATGTGATATAGTATGTGATAATGTTCTAAGAGTAGCTATCACACTAAAAGGTAATAGTAGTTCCCTACTATGATGAGAACCCGGAAGTGCTATGCAAATATTCTTGAATATTTGTTCTATAGCCAAATGATATCATTTGAGGGACACAAATTATATAGGATTTTAGGGATGAGGACCCATAGGACTTTGAGGCACCTTGTCATGGTGTAATCCATTGGTAATATCTAGTAGGATGTTATTAGAACAAGACTTACCAGTAGGAAATCCACATTTATATGTTTTATTGGAATTTCCTATCTGTATATGTGTGTATTGGTCCTTAGGATTTAATATTATTATTAATGAGTATTATGATTCATGTACATTCATGTATTGATGTAAACCATGATGACATATGTTAGTGGTGAGGTAGGATAAATTGGGTGCATCACAAGTAATATTGGATTAATGAATAATGTGAGAAAGGATTTATGCCATCTGTTTCAATGGAAGTTGATATCTGAGGCCCTTTAATGGAAATTATATATCTCAAATAAATCCATGGCCATGTTGTTCAATAGGAAAATTATATTTCCAGAAAGTCATAGAAAGAGACATTGAGTACATAGGTTTATAGAACCGGCATGCAAACTATTTGATTAAATATATCATGATAAAGGGATTATATTACATAGTAAGCTTCCATATGAGGTAACATGTCATTGAATCATTAAAATCATTCTCTATGGGTTCCTTGGTATATTTCTATATGCTAACCTTGGAATTTAGGTTACATCACACAATTCCACTAATAAGGAGGGCTAGAGGGTCACACATTAAGTGTTTCTATAATTTGATTTAAATAATATATTATTATTTAACAATTTGAATAAATATTATTCCCGGATCTGGTTTAGTAATTATTCTTGTAATCTTGATCCCATTTAATTTTTCACCAGTTATTTGAGAGAATATAATGTGATCGTAATATTTAATAAAAATTTATTTTCTATTTAGTGAATACAATATTTATTTATTTATTTATTGTTGAATAATGAAGTTATATTTATTTAATAAGTAATTAGTCAATATTCAAGACCTAATAAATATAGAGGAATGGCAGACATAGTTTTTAGGTCCGATGAGAAATAATAAATATTTAAAATTATTTGATTAAAAATTATTTAATATAATTCCCAAGTTAAGAGCATGTCTATAAATAATAATATTAATACTATTATTTTAATTGGGGTACCAAAAGGATTAAAAAATAATCAAGGGTCATTGTGATATTATTTTAATTTAAACCTAGTAATTTATAAAACCGTTTATATTATTTTCTCAATGGGTGAATTCATTTTGTTGGTTGTGCACAGTGGATTTGGAGAATCCTCTCAAGCCTAGAAATCTCCCTTATCCATGTACACTCCCAATAATGGGGAGAAATATTCCTCCACCCGATCAAGGAGAGTGCTTTGGATGTGGTTCTCATAGTGATCAAAGGTGGATGACACAAGCATAAGGATATGCCGTGATAGCACCTGGATATTTCTTTCTGTGATTTCTGGAGATTTTAAAATCATGTGTAGATTACCCCTATAAGGAATTTGTACTTGATTACTACAACGTAATGATGGTGCAGCATGAATCTATCACTGGATTCATCAACAAAGAATGAATTCCATCAAATAAAATTAATTAAGTAATTAAATTAATTATAAGTAATAAGTGATTATCCTCCCTCTGGTTCCGAAGTTATTTTTCTTGTTTCATTTCATTAATCTAATTCCATAGATCACAGTGTTTATCATCATGTAGATATTAGATTTATCATCAATTATGACAAAAAGACATGTTGGGCACCACCCATCGTATGGTTTCATTGTGCCTAAAACATAAAAAAGTCACTTGTTGAGCATAACACTTAATGTGTTATTTAAATTACATTATCTAATCTATTCCAAATATCTAATAAAAAATATCGATATCTAGGACCATAAACTCCTACAAAAAATGCACTACATCAACGGTAATTGACATTATTAGAACTTGAATCCTATGAATCCCCACTTGCCTAGAGGTGTGTTAATACTCCTGTCTCATGGAATAATCATGATGTGAAATCCCAATTGTTTAACCACATAAGAAGAAATAAAGGAATCAAACCTAACAATATCAAACAAAACATGTATAAGATCCTCTAAAAGGATTATTCCTTACACCGTGGAGTGACCTGACTACTCAGTTGGAATAGTCTTCTCAACTCCATATAGTTGTTGATTAGCCCCCATAGATTAATTCTTACTCCCATCCTATGGTATCAATTGGACCACTAATATTTTCTTAGAGTTATCCTAGTTCACCTAATATTAGGGATGAAAACTATTCTAATGATATCATTCAATCTGAGCATACGAGGCCTAAGTCTGAGTCAAGATATCTCATCCAATTGAAATCAGAGAATTGTTTTAATGCTTATTAGGATTACCTTTATTTTCAAAATAGTGTCTTTTATTTGAATGTATAATAAAATATTTATTCTTAAGATAAAGAGAGCCACACAATAATAATTAAAGATCATTACAATGATGTGGTGGATAAGATAACAACTTAATAGACCGGTTATCTAATTCCCTATTACCATAGGAGTAACCCCCCCTCATATGTTTGTTTCCTATGATGGAGTTCTCTACAACACATGGATGGATGAAATTATCCACTCCACTAGGATTTCCAACCATATCTCTCTCTCATAATAGTTCCATGTTCACCATTTTAGTATAATCCATAATAAAACAATAACTAATATAGATCATTCTTAGTTTATAGTCCTTCCATGAATATTAGGGCCTTCAGTATTTCACTAGTTATTACCTATAATATGAAGAAAACCAAGTGAGTGAATTGAGAAACATATCCATTATCTAATATATTTAATTGTTTCAACTAGAATAAATCCATCATATTCACTATTTGGGAGATGTGTAGATATTGTTTTTATTTATATTCCCCTCAAACCCTTCTCATGTATGGTTTTGATCCAACTTTTCTTGAATAGGTATATCACACTATTGTAGTTCCAATTACTCTATATGTGATTAAATTCAAGCTACTTATTTGAAAAACTATAACCTAATAACACCCCTAAAATCCTTTAGGTGGAACAACATTCATTGATTCACCCTCTCTTTGGTTTCACATTATCTTCATTGGTGGCATGTTCATTCGAAATCTACATCGACAATTTCCAATTAATTTTATTCTCACTATTTTTATCCTAGAATTAATCATATATATCGAGGTATTAAAATAAAAATATTATAGTATCATAATAAAATAACCATGAAACAACGTAGTGATAGTAATAAGTGTCTTCACTAATACCTGATACCTAACAATCATCATCTAAACCCAAGAAGATGAGTTGAAAACACACTTAAAAGTGTTTTAGAACACTTTTTGTACCCAAACGTCCCTAGTAACTTGAATTTAAACATAAAAAATATTAGTTATTACTTTTTATGCTATAAATTTTAAGTCAAAACACGTCATATATCCTTACTATTATCCCAACACATGGACTAACCGAATTGATATCATTTATGAAACCCCTTCCCAACCCATTGTCTCGGGCATGGTTGGAGATGCAACTGTCCTTAGGTGAAATTCCCCAAATACCAAATGTTGACAATAAATATCGAGGGTTTAACAAAAGATCATGAGTGGTGAATACTTACCCATAAATACACACACAACCTTACACAAGAACCATGATAAAAAACATATAAATAAGGAATGATACAACTATAATGATGCATGAGACAAAATCCAACAACTCAATGGATAAAAAAGAAAACATTATAGCAACAACAAAAATAAAAGAACCAAGAATACTAAGACTTAAAATCAGAAATAAACTTAGGAACTAAGGTGGCACATCTCTAAACTCTAAGGCACAACCATTCACCAAATATCTATATCCAAACATCATTGACATCCACTATCAAGGTTCTCCTATAGTGAAGTGTGAAGCCTCGGCCTTTCCTATATCCCATAAGACCATGTATACATATGTAATGTGGTTCATATATAGGGTTGAGGATAAAACCCAGTATGAATCCCCAAGAGACCTCTCCCAATTTCCACTAAGACTATTATCATGTTATCTATTAGTTTTATAAAAATACAGAAAGAGTAACAAAGTCTATTTTAATGAATTTATATAAATATAAATAGATAAGAATATTTACCAAAATAGTTCTAAAAAAACGATCAAACTAGTTTAGGCTACCAAAATAAAAGTTTCTTCTAAAATCACAATAAATAATTTATCCAAACAATAATTTCATATCAATTCCATGATTTGACTAACACACCATCTAGATGTTGAAAAATGGTCTTGTAATCATGGTGTCTTCCATTTAAGATATATTAATTAATAGTTTATTTAAAACATAATGGGATGTAAATTCTACACACACACATGTGAATTCCCTAGACCTCCCAAGAAAAATCATTTGATCTTGTTAACTTCCATCCATGATCTATTTCCCAATTCACAAGTACAAATGTAACCCAAACCATTATAATAATACCCATTAAAACCACTTTGATTTTATAATGTTTTATTTTTCAGAAACTAGCACTTGAAAATTCTATGTGAATCCACCCACATCACAAAACCATGAATGAGAAAAACTAATGAGTAGTATAAATTTCATTTAATCAAATAGAAATCAATCTAAGTTAGGAATTCTTTCACATTCTAAGAAAAAATGAAATGAGGTAAAAACACCCACATTAGATCCATTTGTTACAATGACTATTTAGAGGATATCAAAGATCTGACCCCATACATCCATTTATTTTTCAAATCCAAAGACAAACTAATCAAAACACATATATTTCAATATACCTGGGTATAAAAACTATGATATAAGGTTTCATTCAAGAGGAAATGAAATAATCTACGATTGGACGGAAGAACAGAGTCCTAAACATCGATTTACATTATCAAACACTCAATGAATCATCAAAAGAAGAATACAATCATTTAAGATGAATGAAATATTCCTAGAGGGACTCTAAAAACCATGAACCTATTTGAAAGGAAGAATAATGATCCTTTTGAACAAGTTAGAGGCTTTATTTTCAGTTTCCATAATATTTATTTCCCATTACACGGTTAGTCCAAAAAATTGAAAAATTCATGTGCTAAACATGTGAATCGGTTCTATCCTGAAAAAATCTAAGTATTATGGTGAGATAAATATTTTATGAAAACCATGAACCAACAAAGTGACCCCCAAAATCACTCCTAGTTTTCGAGATGGTTGATCACAATTTCTATTAACAGTGATCAAATTTTTTTACCGTTTAAAATGCTTCCAAATCCTTTTGAAACCTTCTAGAATCTTCTTAATTCTTAAACCAAAAATTGCCTAACATTAAATAAGCTATCAAATTGTTAAATACTATTTTATTGTAATATTTTATATTGGATACAAGAGGGGTATGAATTGTAGTTTAAAAATATAAACTAATTAAAACCCAACCAATTTTTTATGTTTCACAAACTCAGTTTTTGTCTAATGTTGAGAGTAACTAGTATTAGAATTAGAGTTTGACCATTAAATCAAATTACAATTTTCTTAGTAAAACAAATATTCCTTATAAATTCACAACAGAATTAAAACAACTTGTAGAAACAAGTAAATTGAATCATTACAAAGTTATTTAGTAAAACTAATTTTTTTTATAAAATATAAAATTAAACATTAAACATAATCTTAAATGAAGTAAATAAACATGAGTTAAGGTATCCATAGTTTAAATCAATCTTTTAAGTCTATATATCTTAAAAAAAATTATTGATCACAATGATCAGACATATCTCAGTCATCTTATCCCCAAATCCCTCAACCATCCTAATCGAATCTAGTTTCCACTTATCCCATAAATCCATAGATATTAATCCCAGATTAGATATAGAATAAAAATAAAAACAATAGTTCTATGTATTCTAAAATTCCCAAATAAAATCCTTATAACTACAAAATCTCAAAAAAATTACAAAGTGATTGCAATTAATGGTTTCGAAAAACAAAATTCTCAAACGAGTTGAGTTTGTAAAAGAATTAGGTTATAGATCCTTAAATTAACCTCTATTTATATTTACTCATCCAATAGTTATATTTCCATGATTCTTGGAGTTGGTTAAAATGGTATCATATGATCTTTACTATGAAAGACCAACACGATTTGTATATTTCTATATGATGTCGTTTCAATAATAGAATTACAATTCTGTAAAAATCTTGTCTACAAAATAGAAATACTTATGACTCCAATTGTAGACTTTATTGTTCCTATGGAATAAAATATGTTAGTATAATGGACTATACTCACTCACAATGATATACTAGATTCATTCATCTTGATATACTAGATCTCTTCATACCAATAGACTAAATGTAGGACAATTAAATTGACTGAACTTAGATCAATCTAATATAAATGGCTTTAGTTAGTCCAATTAACATGACTTCAGTTAGTCTGATGGATTATACTAATATGGAATTTTTATATTATCATATTAAAAATATTTCATTTTTATGTAGAATAAAAATGTTTAAAAAAAAGGTCAAAAAAATTAGGAAATATAAAGTTAGTAAAACATAGTTTATAAGGGTATATTTTGATTTTAAAAACTAAGGATATAAAGTGTAGAAAATAAAAAAAATTAGTCAATAATATCCACCTTTTTTGAAAATCAAAAAACACAACACATAAATATAAAAATAACAATTTTGAAAAACTTATGACACATTATAAATTTAGGAATACATCTCCCCTTATCTTTCTTATCTCCAATTTTATTTATAATTCCCCTTTTTTAACATAGTTTATTCGAAGGAATATGATTATGTAACTTCTTAAAAAACTCCACCTAAATAAGATCTTATCGAATAACATCTCCCCAAAATAACTTCTAAAATAAATTCTACCCCAAATAATAATTTCTCCAAATAATTATCCCACAGTTACCCCCCCCCCATTGCGATTTTCAAGAATGAATATTGGAGGTAGAATGTACATGGAATTTGAGTGATAATAATACTTATAAAAAATTTATGAAATAAGAATTTTAATCACAAGTAAAATATAGAAAGAATATTTATCCAACAAAAATTGGAAAACATTCAATCAATTATTTATATGGAAGAACATTAAATGAAAGACATTCATTAATTTTTGTGAATATTGAAAAATAGATAATAGTTTATAGAAATGAAGTAAATATTTCTTCAATTTAATCTTTACAATGATATTCATCATTAATAATTCCTTATGGTTCTTCCTAATTTCTCATTCCATTGACTCAGACTTTTTAATTGTTCCTTCAAGAAATTAAAACCTTCACTGTTATTTCTTTAGTCTATTTACTTCTTCTCTAAGAGATTGGTTCTTACTATTATTGGATTTTAACTTCAAAACTTATACATTAATAAAAAAGTTCTTCTACTTAAGTTATGAAATTTTTTCATCATAACAATCTGATAATCATTTTAAATATTCAACTAATTCAAAATTCTCATCAACATTAGAAGATAAATTCTTAAAAGAATCTGAAATACCCATATAATATTTTTTAATAACTTCAATCCATTCATAATGAATCTATAAATATCTTTCTATTTCCTTCAACAAACTCATTATATGATTAACCATTAATTATTTCATACATATATTCAACTTTAAATGCCTTGAAGTCTACCTAATTGCACACTAAATTTTTAGCTAACTGATTTTTAGTTCTTGATTTCATTAACAAATTTAATATCATTTGATTTTGTTTACATCATAATTATATATTGAAAATATCTAGAATAACATAGAAATTTTTCATTAAGGTATCATTTAAATAAGTGAATCTTGATTCTATTCTCTGGTTGGAATGAGAATCTTGTAATTTTTTTGAATTTGATGAATCATTGGAATCATTTCACCTTAAAGGATTGATAACTACTTTATCCTTATCCTTCTATTTTATTTTTATATCTTTCCAAACATCTACTAAATCAATATTTTTATCAGTCTCCACTTTGTTTTATATTCTTTTATATGAAGGTTGATTTTAAATTTCCCTTTTTGATCTTTATTCTTTCTCTGAAATGATCAAATATGAAACCTTCGCTGATCAAGTAAAATAATTTAATTTTTATTTGAATCTTTTATATTCATCTTCTATTTATATTAATTCATCTAAAGATGTTTCTTTTGACCATTATTCAAAATATTCTTTTAATTGTCTAACCAATATTTCTTAACATTTGTAATTTTATTCTCCATGCTTCTTAAAAACAAATTTAACTTCTTTTTAAAATTATTATGGATAAGATTTTGGAATTTCTAAAACTATTGATTTTATTTTTTCATCATCAGCAGGGACTTTAGAATTTATAAAAAATTCAGGTACTGGAATAGAATTATAAATAAGAACTAGATGAGGAATTGGTTGAACCATATATAGAGGAGAAATAAAAATAAAATATTGTCATTCTTCTCTAGTTGTTTAAAGATCACCATGTTCTCTTTAAACAAATTTTATCAAAATCATAACTACTTACACCTCATCAGATCTATTATTTGGTTTTCTTTTCTTCTCTTTTGATTTTAAAAAATCATTTGTTTTATATTTATGTTATAATTCCTCTTATATAGGCCAAATTCCACATCTATAGACTTATTTAATCCATAATTTTGATCAATTCATGATTGGACTCATCAATATTTTCTAAAATTTTATTCTTTGGTATTAGAGGTGATGAAACTGATTTTGTATTTTCTTGAATGTTTTCTTTTAATTGCTGAACATTTACATCATTTGTGACATTTTATGATTTATCATAGAACTTATTTATCTATAGAACAAAAACTAATTTCATTATTGAGATTTCCTCTAAACTTATCAAAGATTCCTCTACTCTTATTTCCAAAAAATAATTCTTCATCTTCATTACAAACATAAAATTTATCAACATCTTATTGAAAAAGCATGAAAATTGAATAATTTTCAAATTCATTGAACTTTTCTTAATCACTAAAACTGAAAAGAAATAATATTTCACTTGATTTATTTTCTTCATATTCATAATAAAATCCAATAAAATGATGCTTAAATCCTTTAGGGAATCTCGATCTCCTTTCCCAGAATGAGGAAAACATGCATCCACAATGCAATAACTCTCGAACCCATATTCAAATTTTAAACTATTTTATCTTTCTAATATGATGAAAAATATGTTTTAGCCTTATTGTTCTCAAATGATCTTAGGTTCCCCGAATATTTTTAGAGTTACAAGGTATTATTCTATATCCAATGCTACTTTCAAAAGATCTAAAACTTTTTGAATATGCAATTGGTATGTCTCATCAAAAATATTAAAAGTAATCATATCTGAATTATCTTCGACACTAAACTCAATAGAAGAATAAAATTTCTTCACAATTTCTAGGTAATAAAGTATTAAATATTTCATATCAACACATAATTATTCCCAACCCTAAAATCTTATTATTTATTTTAATAAGGAGTCATTTTAATCATAAAATTTATTCTTAATAAATATTTCGTTAACAAATTTCATATCATCAATATCTTCTAGAGTAGACAAGTTGCAGAGACTCAAGTGACTGAGGAAACTTGATCGTTTGAAGAAAAATCAGATCATATGAATGGAAATTGATCCGATTCACAATGAATTTCAGTGTTGAGAGTCATAAATTATCTAAGAAACCAATGTGGGATATGGTGACCCACTCACATATTTATAGGCCCAGAGCGATGATTTGACTTCCACAGATATGGTAGATTATATTTAATCCAAATACATTATCCAACAATTGATATTTATCTAGAAAATATTTAAAATTGTATAATATGAACTATTTATGGAATTTTAAATTAAAAGTATTATAGGGTGAATTTATTGTATAGTAAAAAATAAATTCTGATTTATAAAAAGTAAATATCAGAACAAAATGTTATAAACCATGAAAAATTTAAACAAAAGATCGTAAAAATTAAAGAATAAAAACTACCTTATTATAGTTAAAATTGAAAAATTATGTAATAAAGATAGTGGAGTAAACTAATATTCTTGGTTTTTAGATAAAATAATTTTTTTTAGTAAAAATAATGCTCAAGAAAATAGAAATAATTATTAAAAAAAGTATTTAGAAAATCTAAAGAACTAATGTGTCAGTAAATCCGATTTTTTTGAAATACTAATGTTTTTTGGTAAGACTAATTTAATTGAAAAAAAATTATATTAAATCTGATTTTATTTAAAAACTAAAGTCGTTTTTAGTAAATCAAGGAAAAATTAAAAAATATTTTTTTTAGTAAATATGATTTTTTAGGAAAAGATAATTTTTTAAAAAAGGCACTGTTTTTTGAAAACCAAGGAATATGTACTAAAAATTTGAAAAAAAATTATTTAATATATGAATATTGGTAAATAATAAGTTGATATGAATGATCATCTTGTATTGACTATTCCTTGGGTCTGTTTAATATATTCTAATATATCAAAACTAAGGGGTATAGTTAAAATATCAGCAAGTTGTTCTTGCATTCTAATGAATTATAAAATAAAATCTATTTTTTATGTGTGATCCTGAAGGAAATAATGTATCATTTATATGTGTATTTTTCATTAGTTATGTGATGGTTTTTTATTACTTTTTATGGCCGTTGTGTTATCACAAAAAATTTGTGTTTTACTAAAACTCATGCCATAGTCAGTGTGTGTGTTGCATCCATAATACTTGAGGTTTCAATAGGTGTACAAATACTTTAGTATTTTATTATCATTACTTATTTAGATGATATTTTATATACTTATATTGATATATAAAAGTTTCTCCTCATTTTTATAAAATTTAAAAACCTATAAAATAAGTAAGTTATCCCATCATGATCATTTCAAATTCACATTTCATAAGATTAAAAACTAAATATAATAAATATTTTTGAGTTAAACAAAATATAATTACATCAACATAAAATTTAAGAATGATGATGTTTTTATAAAAAAAATTTATATAATGTTCTAGATCCTTAGTTCCCTTAACAATTTCAATTTTTTAATAAAAATACCGTTAATCTATCAAACGAGGCTCTATGGGATTTTTTAAGTTTGAAATGTTCATTACTATGTTTAGAAACATGTTTTGAAAATTTTTTATTTTCAAAACCAGAGGGTTTTTCTACATAAGCCTCCACCCATATATATCCATTAATAAATGCACACTTCACATTATTTGAAAAATGATAAAATTAAGAAATGATGTATATGATAGAAGAATATGAATTTATTGAATTTTTGATAATAGAGTATAAGTTTATTCATAATATATTCCCTCTTATTTATTATATTCTTTAAAAAAAGTCTATATTTATATATTAACATTCCATTTTTATTACACTTATTCTAGAAAACTCACTTTACACTAATTCTATATGTATCTTTAGGTCATTAAAAAAATCCAATTTCGATTCCTTTAAAAATCTACTGAGTTTATCTTGTATAGTTTTTATCCAATATTGGACACTTAAAGCTTCATAAAAAGCTTTAACATCAAATTATGATAAAAATAAACAATTTTTTAATCTCATTTGTTATGGAAAATCTAGTTCAAACTGGTTGATCTACACCACTAATGATAATATCACTAGGATGGTTCTTAAGGATCAACTTATTCTTTTGGTTTACAAAACATTGTTCTTAAACAACATTTTAAAATTATTCTCATAGTATAAATTAAAAAACATATTCTTTAGAAACATAATGTTTATTTGTTCCCACATGAGAATAAATTTCCAATATTAGTTGAAAATTGATTTTTAAAATAACATCTAACGCACTGGGTTAATGTTGTTTGAAATAAAAAGTATTTGTTTAATAAAATTTAACATGTACTATTTACTAAAAAATATTTATATTTTTATTAAAGACTCTATAAGACTTACTATTTTTATAATAACCTAAAAATATTCCTTCATCATATTTTAGAGAATATATATATAAATTATCTTAAGTATTAATAATTAATACTTTTCATACAAAAACTATTATGTAAGAATGTTTTGGTTTTCTTCCAGTATATAAATCATAAAGAGTTTTATTAATAAAATTTCTTATTAAAAAATTATTTATAGTATTCAAGGAATTAATAAATACCTATTCTTAAAAAAATTAGTAATTAAATATTAATTCAGCATGGTTCATGTAGTCTTTAAAAGAATTATATCTATCCTTTTAACTACACCAATTTTCTATGGAGTTTTAGGTGATGAAAAGTCATGTATTATAACCATTTTACCACAAAAATATTCAAAATATGAATTAAAAATTTCTCCACTATGATAACTATTAATAGTTATCAAGGATAGATTTTCTCATTTTAAACTTGGGATACAAATTTTCTAAAACAAAAAAATGCTTCAGACATATTTCTCTAAAAAATAGACCCATGTATATCTAGTGTAATCATCAACTAAAACATATACATGGTATTTAATACCAATACTTTTTGTTTGCGTATGATATACTAAGTCCATGTATACTAAATTTAAAGCAGCATAAGTTGAGACTTCCCTGATAGATTTAAAACATGACTTATATTTCTTTTCAAATTGACAAGGGTAAAAAACATTTGAAGTATCAAAATCAATCTTTGGTAGCTCTTTAACTAGTCCTTTATTAGATAGTCAAGATAATGTTATACCATTTTAGTGTCATAATATTTTGTTCATAACCAAGATTGATCTTCCATTACACTGAGTCAAGGTAAATCTTCGATCCTATGATATTCTATGTTAAGTGTATATACATTCTCAAACTGAATTTCATAATGAATTAATTCATTATTTGAATTATGAATAGTAAATATTTTAATACTAATGTTTACAAGATATCCCTCATTGTATAGTCGACCTATGATACAAAGGTTGTGCTAAGTACTAAAAAATATAAAACATTTTAAATTAAGGCTTTTCAAAGAAGTAAAATGATGCGTATTTCGATGATTTCTCATTAAGTATTATCACCATAGGTAACATTAAAACAATTAATTTTTATAATATTATGGAATAAATCCTTTTTTAAAGTCATCTTTCGAGAAAAAAACCATCCATGTACTATATGATTTTGTTTGTGGTGAATTTATTATCTTCTTGAAAAAATATCATCATTTTGGAACCCAAATCATCTTTGATCTTGTATTATTAGAAAGTATTTTTTTAAAATCCATATTTTTTAAACTTTTCTATGTTAAGAAATCATTAATTATTCTATGAAATAATATTTATTAAAACCTAATAATTGATCCTTATTTAAAGGAAATTTAGTTTTCCAATTCACAGCACTCTGACATTTCATATAAAATAGATCACTTTTCATAAAAAAGTAGTTATTTTGAAAAATAGATTTTTTATTAGTATAATCCATTCTAGATAAATCACTATAAGGTCTTATGTGTTTATATATATTTTAAATGTTTTAATTACTAAAAGTAAACTTTGGTAATAGTTTCTTCAAACAAGGTATTTTAGAATTTAGTTTTACAACTAAATTTCCATCCTTAGTAGAATTTGTGCAGAAATTAAGTATTTCTAGAAAATTTAATAAACTAGTTTTATTGATATTATATTTTTTAAATCTTTAGAATGACAAATTTTCTCCAAATTGGATTTTAAAAAATCTTTTGAATGGTTTGGAATGACAATAGTAAGATTATAAACTATTGATTTTTCTTTATGATGTTTTTCTTGATCAATATCATGGTTTTTACTAATTTTACAATTCTGATTTTCTAATATTATTGAAAATCTTGATACTTATTCAAAACTAAGTAAAATTTTATTTTCTTATGATGACTAATATTTCACATTGAAAGATGTAAAATTGTAATCACTATCACTATTTGTATAGTTTTTGTTTAGAGTAATTTTAGTTAGAGATTCAGCAGTTAACTTTTCCATAAAGTAATTATTAATATATGGAATCTCTATATAGAAAACAATATTATTTTATTTATTTACACTATCAAAAGTACTTTTTGATGAACTATCTCTACCATCTTCACTCTGTGTGTCTAAATAAATGAGATTTTTCTTTCTATTATGATTGTAGTATTTTTTATAATTCCTTTATGAATTCTTAACCATCTTATCTTATCTTTTAAACATTAGCTAGACATGTCTGATATGACTAGCTTTCCTGTATCCATAAAATATAAGTTTTGATGAACCCTTATTTTAACTTCTACTCTTGTGATTCTTCTTATACTTATACCATAAATCATTTTTCCTTTCTACCTTCTTCATCCTATGATATTACTAAGAAATTTCATTTTGAATTTATTAATATTAGCTACTATATGATTCAACATGAACATTATTTTTCTTAGATGAGTTTAAAACCATTTTCAATGAATGAAATTTATTAGAAACATTTGAATCTTCAGAAAAAGAAACTCCTTCATTATTCTTCATCATCATATTTTTAGCACCTATTTTTAATCTACCCTCATACTTCATGAGATTACTAATTAAATCATCCAAAGTTGGATTTGTAACCCTTCTCAAATCACCCAAAGCTGTCCTTCTGGATTCCCATTCTCCAAGAACTATATTAATAATTTTTTTCACTAATTTATCAAATGTAAGATATTTCACACCAATATATTTTGTACTATTTATGATTTTCATGGTTCTTATGAATCTTCACAAAAGATTCAACTGATTGAAAACCAAATTCTTGATAGTGTACTCTAATAATTTATCTTATAGTCTCAACAACTTTTTAATTCTTAAATCCTGTCATTTAAAATTTATTACAAATATTATTATCTATTTCATTAGATAAAATATGACTGTATATATATTGAGTTATAAAACAATAAAATATATTCCTTACATGATATTTTATCTGATATTCCATCTTCTCTTGATTAGTAAATTTTGCAAATCCTTATTAAAAATCTTGTAATTTTTAGTCAACATTACAAAATTATCAGCACCAGTGTTAATAAAAATGTCTTCATTATGTCTCTAAATTACTCATAATTAGCACCATCAATATTTGGTGGTTTTCTAGGATTTATATTTTCTAATGTAATAATGATTAAACTTTACATATTATTGAAACAAAAACTAATTCTATAATATACATGACAATTTAATAATATATTATAAAAATTAGTATATAAAAAATGTTAATAAAATTTAGAAGCATTATCAAAATAAAAAAGAAAAAACTAAAAATTCAAGTTGTAAACCAACTCTGATACCAATTGTTGGATAATAAGAACTGATAATGTATAAAAGAGGGGGGATTTATTTGTAGTTCAAAACATTAAACAATTTATTACCCAAACCTCATTATTATATTTATTAGAATTAGTTTGTGTATAATGATTAGACTAACATGTCATAGACTCAAAAATGTTCTAGTAAATCAAAGTATAGAAAATTTTAATAAAATTTAATTTCCTTATAAAATAAAGTAGGAATTAAAACAACATGTAGAATCAAGTAAATTGAAACTTTACAAAGTTATTTAGTAAAACTAAAAAAAAATATAAATTATAAAATTAAACTTTAACCTTCAGTATAAATGAATTCAATAACCTTTAATTAAGGTATTGACAGTTTAAACCAAACTATCATGTCCATCTTTCTTAAAAAAGAAGTCCCTCGATCACAAAGATCGGGATCAACTTTGTCTTCTTATCCCCAAAATACCTTGATCCGCCTGATTGGATCCATCCACCTTATTGTCCCCAGAAACCTTCATCCTTAATCCTATATTGGATACATAATATAATTTCAAAAATATTTCTAACGATTTTCCAATCCTCACACGAAATCCTTAGAACAGAAAACTCTCTAAAAAATTTTCAATGAGAATGTAACAAGTGGTTACACTAATGACAAATCAATGATGGGTTGAGTTCACAAAAGAATCAACTTCCATCTCATTGAATGATCATATATTTATATGAACCCCTCCAACAGTCATATTTCTGTGATTATTGGGGTAAGTTACAATAACCACTAATGTTATTCACTTTGAAAGATTATCATGATCTATATATTTCCATCTGATGTTGTTTCTTTATCACCATTATAATGTGGTAAAAATGTATTCCAACCAATAGAAATATTTTTTACTATTATTGTAATCATTATTTTCATAATGGAATAATAACATGTCAGTCTGATGGACTAAACTCGATTACACTTACAAAATAGATACATCTATATTGATAGACTAATTTTTTTAATATCGATGGACTGAACATAGTTCAATCCGATCGACTAGAATTTGGACAATACAATATATTGTAATATATTGAGTTAGATGGATCAGACTTTAGTCACTCTAATGGATCATATTATTGAGGATAATTTATATTATAATATTAAAAATATTTCTAATTCAGGTATAATAAATTATTTTCTACGAAAAACATTCTAAAAACATTGGAAAATAAAGTTAGGAAAACATATTTTTTAATGGTGTGTTGGGATTTCCAAAACTAATTATATAATGTTTCAAAATTAAAATTTCAACACAAAAAATACCTTGAAACCAATGGTGTTACAGTCACACACAAAATTGAATGCATAACTGTTATATCAACTAATTGAAATACAATATAAAAATCACAACAACTGAACACAATAAATAATAATTATAATATAATCGATGATAATGTTTAACAATACCATAAAATAATAAATAATTTGGTTTTCTTCTGAAGAGTTTTTTGTATTAGAATAAAAAATCTCTTGGCTACTACTGACATCTATCACCTACAATACAGAAGCAGAACATTTAAGTAAAGGAGCATAAAACAGAACAGAAATAGAATATATTCAAATTTTTTCACATAAATTTTGTTATTTTTTTAATCAAATATACGAAATTTAAATACAAAAAATGGTCTATCATCCCATATATAACTGATTAAATTAAGGTGTTAAAATTATTTGGAAATTAAGAGTTCAAACTCAACCATAAAACATTGATAATTTAAAATTTACCAATTTAAGATACGATTAAACTCTTGGAACTTGAAATGGATGAGTTTATAACAATATAATTCTATACATCTCATTTTGCATTACCATGAAACTGATTTTAATGAATAAATACCAAATACTATAATCCATTGACTAAACCAACCAAATAATTTCATAACAAAAGTATCCTGATAAATTAGATATTTTTAAATATTTATTTCTCACAATTTAATCTATTTAAGCATTAAACCAACTCATTCATTTCCCTCAGATAATTTCTATGTGTAAGAATACTAAATCAAGAATATATTTTCATATCACAAGAGTATAAAATCAGAAATATCCGTTAAAAACAAAAGTAATATATTTTAAATTCACTTAAAATAATGAATCAACTTCTAACCTATACCAATTCCAACTTTCTATCATCGATTCTATAGAAAATCTTGATGTTACACTATACAAAGGGAAAATTTTAATAATTTACTTTTAATTCAAACCAAAAATGGATGAATGGAAATTGAAAATATCATTGGGGATGATATTGAGGGTCTTTAAATAATGATAAAAATTATAATTGAATGACACACAATTTGTTTTCTTTAGTTCAAATCAAAATTAATGCCAAGGATTTCGAGTAAAATGTATGGGTGAATGAAATGAATGAAGAGATAAATAAAATTGAGAATAAATAGACATTAAATATTGTTAAAAGATAAAAAGAGAATAATATAATTAGTATAAAATTATTTTTTGAAACAAATTCCATATGAATGGGGTGGATTTAAGGAACAACGCGTTTCATATTTACAGGGTTATTTAGAAGTGAAAAGAATAGGTTTTTATGAAGATGTCTATCCCATTATAGGGATAGATATAATAATAAATTTTCATTCAATTACATTCAAAAAAATTATAATGTTTATCAAATATATAGTCATGAAACTTTTTTATTATTATAATCATTATATAGAAGAGTATATTATGTATCTATATGCATTTGAGTTTGATATGGATGATAAAAACTTTTGAAAATTGAAGAAGGATTTTTATAGGCTGATACCCACCCTCAAATCCCTTAATTTAATGATATTTTACTATATAAGGAGCCTATGATTTATGAATGGAAAGGTTTAAAATAACCTATATGTATATAAAACTCACACTTAGGGGTATGTACTATATGTTTTACCCAGTTAAGGACACCAATAAGAATCAATATATTATAAATTAATTACCTTAAAATAACTATTGAAACCAACCAATACTTATCTTAAGGTAATCAATTTTCCCAAATTTTTCAATAATTCAATTAATTTTAATTAATGTTTATACATACAATCATCTTTATATAACTTGGTAGACATCATATTATTAAAAATTGATTCACTTTTCACAAGTAAAACTTTGATTCTAACAATATATTTTGTAAACCCTTTTCATCTAGATTATTAGTTTGAAAAGTGTTGTTTAGAGGTTCATATTTTTTTGAGCATGTTTATTCCCTGAGACACATCTTTATCACCACCCTCAACACATACTCTTTTTAATATTCACATTTAGAGTTTTAAAATAAAATTGAATCATTTTCAATATTCCTAATAAAAACTCAACTCCAATTGAAGATGAATCATTTTATACATTTTAATAATAAATATAAGGTTGTTTTATTGTGATTTCAGGAAAATTTGAGGTAGTTTTCTTGATTTTAACCCCTTGATCAACGTTTTTAAGGACTTTTATATCCTTAAAAACTACATCTTCAATCAATCTAAGCACAAAACACGTCATATTGACAGATCATCTACTTATAAAGTAAAAAACTAATTAAAATATATTTTTACTATGAAATAATTTCTATATAATGTTGTTTCATACGGTTTTTACCATTACACGCATATTTTAATGTTTTAAAACCCTAGAAATGCGTTTTTTGTCATCTAGAGAAAACCATAACTCATATTGACATGGAGTTAGTTTAAAATTTTCAAAAATAAATATATAATTTTTGTTCTATGATTTCATAGAATTTTTGGGCATTTTATTTATTTTTAACCACTTTATTCACATTTATAAAGACTTATATATCTTTAAAAACTTCTTATTAAATCATTCCAAACACACCACAAGTCAGATTGACACATTGTATACTAATAATTGTCAAAAATAATTAAAATATAATTTTACTTCTGTATCACATCATTGTAATTTTATTTTCTACAGCTTTTACTATTGTACATTTTTTATTTTTTAAAAACTGAAAATTAATTTTTAGTCATTATGAGAAAACTGTAACTCATATCAATGTTGTATGAGTTAATATATTTCAAAAGATAATATATGGTTATTTTCCAATTATTTCAGAGTAATATAAGGTTTTTTATTGGTTTTGATCCTCAGATGCATGTTTTTAAAGATGATAATATCTTTTAAAACTGATTATTTAGTCATTATTGGGACACCACACATTAGATTGATGAACCATGTACTTTTATGAGAAAGAAAATTTAATGAATATTTTCTTATGATTTGACATTAATACAAGATCATTATCTATTGTTTTTCCAATCACAGACATGTTTTATGTTTTAAAACAATAAATATGTGTTTTCAGTTATCATAATAAAAAAACTCCGATTTATGTGGATTTAGTTCCTACATTTAAAAAATAAATCTACTATTATTTTACTATAATGTAATGAAAATTCAAGGTTGTTTAGTTGATTTTGAGCCCATGATACTCATTTTTAAAAACTTTTGAATCTTGGAAAAATGATTATTTAGTTATTCTGAGAGCATCACACATTGTATTGACATAAAATATACTCTTACACATAAATATAATAATTCAAATATAGTTTTACTATGATTTCACATCATTAAAAAGTTGTTTTCTATGGTTTTTACTATACATGAATGTGTTGGAGTTTTAAAACACTAAAAATGTGTTTTTGATAATCATAAGAAAAACTCAACTCGAATTGATGTTGATTAATTTCAAAAATAAAAATATAACAAATTTTCATTGATTTAATGATAATTTGATTTCATTTTCAAGGATTCAAACCATTAGAGCTCATTTTTAAATACTGTCATATCTTTAAAAAATTCTTATTCAGTTATTCTGATCAAACCAATTTTTTTATTAAAGATATTTATTCTAATATATGTAAAGAATAATTTAAATATAGTCTTCTATAATTTAATGTTTTTTCAAAGACTTTTTTTATGGTTTTAACCTTTACAAACATGTTTTAGAGTTTTAAAATACTAAAAATGTGTTTTCTGTCACTTTAAAAAAACCATAAATCACATTAATGTGATTTTAGTTTCTAAATTTTAAAAATATATATGAATTTTCAATCCCATTTTTGATTATAATATAATTTTTAATGGTTTTTACCCCTAACACATGTTTTTAAATACTTTTATACCTTTAAAAACTACTTATTCATCCATTCTGAGCACACCATATATCATATTAACATATTTCATGCTCATATGGATCGTATTGAAATTATGTTTCAATGTATTCAAGTATAACTATATTTGATACATTCATCTTATTTTCATAGTGACTCTAAAAAAATTCACCAGTCAAATTCATGGTAAAGTGGACCATGACATAAAAAAGAATAAATGATTTATCCAAGTGACATAGTTTAAGCCTCCAAAATCCCCCAAAACACTTCGAAAACATAAAATTATATATTAAAGATATGATTAAATTATCATAACAATAAATTTACGAGTATATAATAATTTTTGTCTCCACTCCCCTTTTTCCATTACTATACACCTGAATTTATATAATAGATACCATTCTTGGATGTTTTTATAGTTTATTTAAATTTTGGAATTCTTATTATCTTTACTATTAAATAAATAAAAATACAAGAAAAATCATATTTACTAAATGTACAAACCCATATAATTCATATAGAATACTCATCTCACAATACCCCAAATCCCTCTCATTGAAAAGCCCTAACATTATAAAATATCATCTTAGAATCAAATAAAATAGTCTTTTAGACATATCATGTGTCGAGTTTAAAATTTAACTCTATATAATGAGATATAATACTATCAATTTCCTTAGAGACTATTCCCATCATCCCTTGGAATACAATAACGTATTAATTTCCCATTTTTTACCGCTACATATTCTATGTTTTCTTATAAGAGTGATGTTCTTTCATGTTTTCTTTCAGTCTTGGAATTTACCTCCACGCATCCAATGAAACCGCACTGCTTGAACCCCCACATAATAGTGTAGTAGTAATGGATGATGGTGACCTACCATATATATTCTATGGAGTTATCCAAGAACACATCCCCCATACATGCCGGATATGCTACTCTAAAATGATTGTAACTACATCATTCTATGAAATCGATGATGATGTCGAGGGTTTACACCAGAAGATTCTTGAATTTTTACATGTTAATAAAGAAATATTCAAAATGTTTTTATAGTAATGAAATATAATTAAATTTTAATGAAAATGAGTCACTCTAATGCTTCTGGTAGGTTCACTCATCAATTTTCCATTGAGTTTTGGATGAAAATGGTGCCACATATCTATTTTTCTAATCAGGTGACATATACCATGACACCATATATATATACCAAGTTATAAAAAAATCTTAACATATAATAACATAATATAAATAATAATTAATAAATTCCAACTAAGATTACTATTTTTTCTTAAAAACACCCTCTAAGACAGTGATTTTTAGAATGACATGTTTTTCATGATTCATTGTATTATTTTAGATAATTCCTGGAAAAAATAGCAATAATAATATATATTATAATGTTATTATGTTTATATTATTACGCTACTATTAAATATGAAAATATACAATGGGATACATACCTATTAATTTCAACCAACAACTTCCACTTCTCACAAGATATGCCTTCAAGCCCTTTTCAAACATCTATTGGGTGCTTAAAGAATTTTCATTAATTTGGTACCATAATATCCAATGAATGTATATCCATTTCTTGCCCAATTTTTTATGGTCCATAGGTATGAAATATATTCAAGAAAATCCAAATGGGAAAACATTTTTAAATAAAAACATAACACTTTATAAGTATATCAAGAATTTTATTCTTTATATTTAAATTATCCATCAATTAATATTATATTTTTATTATATTTATTTTGTTTTTAAATAACTTATTCTTCCATGACATGAGAATATGGATATAATATTTATAATTAATGGAAATTATCACTATATTTCAAGTAAGATTCTTGTGAATCTATCCATAGATTCTAGAAACCTCACTCGTAGGTAACCCAAACTCAATAAATGGAAAGATAATTCTAAAATATTTCAAAACCCATAAATCTATATTTATATTTTTATCCCTTTAGTTTTTATTTTTATCTATTTGAAAAGTTTTTTAAAATTGTAAATACGAATATATAGTTTTTCACAATGACATACATACTAGTAATGGTAACCTTCAAATATCCCCTAGATGGAGGAGTGATCAACTAATTTTTCACTAGAGGTTTACCAGATGGTGAGATAATAACAACATCTTAAGAAGCTAGTGGATGAAAAAAAGACTCTGAAATAGTGTAATCACTCATATCCATTGAAGGTGATTGTAGAGGAGGTGTGATCCAATATGATGATCGACTATTAACTCAAATTTTATTTTTCCTCAAAATTCTTATATTTCAAAAGGGTTTGAATATATTCAATGTACACAAAAAACAAAATAAAATAATTATAAAATTCAAAATAAATATAATAATGTATATATCTACAAAACAATTATAGATGTAAAATTATAATACTGTTTTATTACCAATTTATGTATTTTATTATCTTCCTCTCAATTATCCTCATTATTATCAAACTCCATTGTAAATAATACTTCAATATTCTAAAACTCCCTTTAAATTTATATTTTTTCAATATCTTAAGGGAAAATGGTTGAATGCTTTATATTTGTTGATCTTCTATATCAAAAATTACCAATTGAGCTTCATCACCCATATCATAAAAGTCTATCAATTTTAAGTGTACAAAAAAAACCCCCAACCTTTATAAACTTTATCATACACAAACATATAATCTTCTCAATCAAAGGTAACTGGGTCATGAAACTCTTGATCACTAGAATGGATCTGGTGAGATAAATTAACAAAAATAAAATGTAATGAATATTTCATTTTACCCCAATCAACGTTGACCAACCTATATTTGAAAAAGTTAACTTAAAATTGAAAATGGTAGTTTGATTAAATGATATCAACCATATATACATAGTTTACAACATCTAAACGTGTAAATAGACCACTATTTTTAGATTTAAATCTTTTAGGATTAATTGTATGAAACTTAACGCCATTAGTATTTTATGTATATATTCTCCTATCTTGGCTTAGAGGACCTCAAGATAAAAACATCAAATCATTTGAAATTTTAACATGATTCTAAAAATTCACTATCTATACAAGAATATATAAGCGATTAATTTTAATATATATAAAATGAAAACATGCCTATAATTTAAGTATGAGTATGTTCTTACATTACGAATGAACCATTTAAAAATATCTTTGTTAACAACTTTTGTTAATTTTTTCTCAATTCGATCTCGAACCCTTAGTCATGTATTTTTCTAAAATCTAAATTATTCAATAAATGGATAAGCAATAATACTATTCAGTTGAACATATCTATATTATTATATTAATTCAAATCAAGTTAGTGTAAAATTTGAGCACTTTCCAACTGCTCCTCTTATAGTTTGAAATATTTTTGACTGTTTTTAAGAATGAGAAGTATTGGAGATGTCATTAACACATCTGACATGATTGAATCTAGTTTAAATTCTATCAAAATACCTATAACATAAGGTTATAAACTCTTTTGATGTGTTCCCTTCAATAATAGTTCCTTTTTATCTCACTATTTTATTCACACATGTCTTTATATGACCAATGTTATTCATTAAAAAAATATTATAATCATATTAAATTATTTATATAACTATTTAACGGAATTAAATTAATGAATGAAAATGAAAAAATTATAAACATACCTCTCAATTGGGTATATCCATTATAGTGCATCATTCAACTAATTTTATATTTCTCAACTAAACAAACAATTAAATTAATCCTGATAATGGGAAATAAAGGGGGGATAATATCTCCAAATGAAAAAGTGTGAACAAAATTATTTCTATAAGTTTTTCAAATTCAGTATGATTTAGATTTTTTTTGGAAATTCATTTGAAAACGGTGTAAAAATTAACTAAAATTATAGTTAATAATTCAGGTAACACATTTGGAAATTCCATGGGTAGTAATTTCTCCAACAAAAAATGTGAGTCGTGAATTTTTTATCCATGTAACATTCAATGTTTTAAGTCAACACCTATGAAAATGTAACTTGAATATCCATAAGAAAATTTTATACTATTTTAATTACAAAACAATATATTTTAAATAAAATATAAAATTACTATTTATCAGTGTTCTTAATAACCAGTGAAAAAAAAATTTATTAATAAATTTTTTTATTATAGTGAATGTGCACCTAAGTAAATTTATTCATAGTATATCCATATAAAGGAAGAACTTTTGAGTTCAAATAGCTTGATCCATGATAGAAAAATTTCATTAGTAGGGATTATAACTAATTAAACAAGGATACAAGTTATATGATTATGACATGATAGAAAATAAAAAATAGAACAAACAATAATAATATTAGTTCATATACCTATCATTTGCATCAGATCTGTTTTTTTTGTCAAATACATGATGCTACATTCAATAAATGTCATTTCAATCAACACATAACATAAATAAAATTGATGGTGTAATAATCTATTTCTAGTAACACTTTAAAAATTATGTGACACACCCACAATCCTGTTGATGAAGAAACTATTTAAATATTATTTCATATACCTATCATTGAAAAAGAAGATGTTTTTTTCATGCCATTCTGTTATGAATTTAATTGTAGTTATTTTATTTGTTAATTCCTTGATTTTATTTTCATTTTTCATGTATTTAATTTCCATTCATATTTTTTTAGTATTGTTTTATCATGAAAATATATTAGGTGTTTGAGCGATTAATTTTTCCATAGAGATTGATTTTTTTTTGATTATTACATTGTTTCTGGTAGTAGGCGGACATAATCCTGCATGGAACTTTTGATCAGAAATTAATTCTTAAATATTTATGGACTTCACCTAATATAACATAGGATCTTCACTTAACTTAGATGGGGAACCCTGAATCACATTCTCATACAATATTTAAAAGGTAATCTTTTTTATACCAACTATCCATTATTTATTACAATAGAAAATATTTTTATGTGATATCTTTTAGACATGTGTCAGTACATTCATCAGTTTTGTTGTGGAGTGAAGATTTCATTCCTTTATGAGTTCCTTATGATGGATTTTCAAGGTTTTTTTTAATTTTTTTATCCCCTGGTCTTAAGCATTTGAGAGAGAGAAAATAAAGGGTGGGTTTTAGAGGAGGAGAAGGATGAGCTTTCCTAGAACCTTTCACCACCACTAAACTTTTCCTCTTCTAGTAAAGACCTAATTATTTTGATCTATAGAGAGGATTTAGATGTTGATAATACTAATTATCCTTTAAAAATATCACCTTTAAATTCTTGTTTTAGGATTTTGGTTTTTAAGAGATTCATTAAATTTTTAGTTTTGTGTTGTTTTTATGTTCTATCCACACCACATCTTCATATTGAGTTACTAACATGTCCTCTCGTTACAAAAACATATACCACATATTTTTTCACTTGATTTTTCTTCTTTGATTTTATATTGTAATTACACCAATTTTTTCATAAGAAAAGATCATGGTGGGTGGTTTTTTCATTTTTCATATAGCTCTAACATGGGCTGAAACATGTTATACATTTGGGTCCTTTGCAGATTTATATTCTTGTTTGTGAACTTAAAATCTTTCTTATCTTCATTCCTATTTTATTTCCTTCTTTTTTTTGTTTTATGTTTGATGAACATTATTGAATTCAAACCCTTATCTCCTATATTTATATATTATGACGTCTTTAATGGTCACTCATCCAAAAATTTGTTGTTCAAGTTTTTTTTACTTTGGGTTCAATGATGTATTCTATGTTGTTCGTGGTAGAAATTTTCGATTGAGAGAACAATTTTAATTTTTAGTGAGTTATGATGAGTGATCTTATAGTGTATAATGGACTAGAATATTCTTTTGTAGTATAAATAATAAATTCATCATCATGTATTCCCAATGTTAGTCCATATAATCTCGTTTTGATATTAACCTTGATTTCCTTAATAAATCCCATTTCCTATTATTCTTGACCCTTGGGGATTTGTTACTATGTGTAGTTGTTTTTGAGACATCCACCTATGATATTTGGTTGAAATGTAAATATCTATATATGACTAAATCTCTTCATGATAGGTCGAAAAACAATGCTTCTTTATAATTTTAAAACAGACACTATACTCTTATTTGAGTTTAAAAATGTAGTTTTGGACATGGATAATGTTGATGTGAAGATAATAGATGAGGTTTAGGACTATATTTTATTTAATTCCTTGTATGATTAATTGAATATGGTTATGGATTCAATAAATTATGGGGCTATTTCAATTACACTTTATTATGTAAAGTACGAATATTTTTCTAGCGATATTCAAACCCATAATTTGATGATGGTGGATATCCTGAGAGTAAATTTAAGGATAGTGGATCTTAGTTGAATGTCGTATAATGCATCAGTATTGATTGTGAAAATTTCATTTAGAGTATACTAGTATCATTAGTGTATATTTATGGTGTATATCTAGGATTTATTTTTTCTATAACACGAGGACTAGCTCTATATGAAATTTTGAAGATCCCCTAGTTAGAAGGGAGGTTTTGTGTGGGGAAAGGTTGTTCAGTCACTTTTCGTATAGGTGGAGGTTATTTTTTATATTGGATTTTTGTGTCTAGTTTTTTTCTTATATTTCTTATATTTATTGAGAATCAAGATTTTATATGTCAATGGTTTGATTTTGTTTCATTTATTTACTGAGGAAATGTATAATTATTTTTGTATTGGGTTTTTTTCTAGGTCTCAATAGAGTGTTTGGAATAATTAGTGCCACTTTCTGGATGGCAATCATATAGGATTGAATTAAGCCATATGAAAATATGTTTATACTTGTAATATCTGGTAATTTTTTGTTACTAGAAATAAGATTAATATTTCCATGCATGTTTTTTAAAGTATGTAGATTTAAATAAATTTGTACAAGAAGACATATGTCAACGTGGCACATGATATGGGAATGATGAAACTGATCTTATCAATTTTTTACTTATATTTGAATATTTAGATGAAAACTACTCAAACAAGTAGACATGTTAGAGTAGAATTGTAAGAACATCACCTTATCTACTTTAGAATTTATTTTGTAAAGTGGAATTCTTTGGCCTTCCAATCTATTATAAATTAAATTTTAGTTATTTGATTTGTTAATTTGATTCTTAATATTCATCTTCATTTCATTAATTTCCTTTCATATTTTCTAGTTTTTTTTATTAATAAATATATTATCATGGTAGAATTTTATTTATTTGGTGTATTTTTTTTTAATTTAATGTGTTTTTAAGAGAATTTTATAAGAGAGTTTGTTTGGATAGGTTATTAGAAAATGATATTTAGTTTAATATTACATACAGTTCACCAGATTTAATCCTACAGAGGGTGTTATTATCTAATGTGATGTTCTTGTGGTAAGAGATTTAATATTCTACAGAAATCACATTTTTTTATTTTTATATAACTATGAAGTGATAGGATTTAATTCTTTATGGTTATTTTTTTGATGATTAATTAATACACAGAGAAGGAATTTATCTCGTATAGAATGGTATCTTCACCTAATCTAGCTAGGGTAGTGCAAAAATCATTCTCAAATAGAAGTTAAAAGTTAATATTACATTGTTCAAGATGATCGATATTTGATAAAATGGATGATCCATTCATGTACTCCCATTTGTGTTGAATTTGTTGTAGCCTGATCCACTTTGGATGATGTTGGGACAACTGTTTCTGGACCATACTATGCACTAGACAACAACCTTCAGACTATTTATATCCAATGTGATATTTTTGGGGGTTGCTGGGGCAACCTAACCTTACTCTAGGGGCCAAAGGTCCCTAGTCCAAATTGTTAAGGCATTGTAGCAAATCTGAACACTATAGCAGATATGACCGACCGACACCGACAGGGCACTATAGCATATAGGATTTCGAGTCAAAAATACTATATCTCTCTGGACTTCCATCCACTGGGCACTATAGAACATTTGAATTGGGTGGCAACCTTTTATTGTAGCGATATAGAATTCATATGTAGTTGGTAGAACAGTGGATTGTCTTCCTCCTTTTTTTATCCCATTTTATGATAAGGGTTAGTTTAGTGATCGAGAACCCCAAATCCCACTAGGAATTGTGCTCCAAAATTATAGTGAAATTATACCTCTCTATGGACATAGGCATTATTCTCAAACCACATAAATCTTTATGTTTTTATTTTTTATTTTCATCCCTTTTATTATTCTGCGATTTGTTTTTCAATTCGTTGCTCTTGATTTTTTCCCCAATAGTCCGAACACATGTACCTTATTTTATCACTTTAGTTTATGTGTAATGAATACTGCACCTTTATTTTTCTTGAATCTAGCTTCTTTGAGGTATTTTTTAGAATACTATGATTTCTTATGCTTAAACATCTACTAGATACTAAATAGGGAGAGGGTTTGTAAGAAAGAGGAGGAGGATATTTCAAAGCAACTCACACCATTTTCACCACATCTATTCTAATAGAGAACTTTTTCTTCTATGATCAATGGAGGATGAAGAAAATTACAGTTCCAATTAACATTTTCAAAAACCATTGTCGGCTTATTGGTGTAGTCTAGGTTTTTGTAACTATTCTATTCCCCCGTTTTACAATTTTGTGTCGGTTTTTAGTTCTTTCTAGTCCTATTCGGTGTGTCTGTATGTTCTTCTAGGATGCTCATATATGTCTATTTCCTCTAGAATTGGGAATGACCTCACTGATTTAAGGTTCAAACATTCCAAGTGGTTTCTAATGGGTTTGTTCATAGAATCAGAAACGTCCAATGATTCCATGTCCATCTGGACCTACTTTCCAAAGGTAGGTGCTAATTAGTTATGGACCAATAAGGATTAATAATTTCCATTGGTTGGGAGGATGGGAGGTCGGACTCATCACACCTTTTTGAGGGGAATTATTGTCTACTCCGGGACTCTCTGCATAGATTTAAGTTATGTTTGTGAATCCTTATTACACTACCAAGTATGAAAAATTATATTTCCTTTAGATCTGAAAATCAATGATTAATATGTATGAGATTTATAGAATCTTTTATATATATTCTAGGTTCTTCATAAATAGAGAATCATCTTTTTTTGTTATAGATTCTTATCCAATGGTATCCTTTGACACATTATATAGAAATATCTTGGTTATTATGATAACCGTAATGGTTTTAAAGCCACTCAGTGGGGCACTTGAAGTTTATTTTCATTCCGAAGGACATATATTATTTTAGATTTGGGATCGTACTCGTAGATGGGATAACTACGTATCCTTTGTAAAAGGAATCAGAACCCACATAGTTCGAGTAAGGGAGTATGAAGTTTATGCCTGATTGATGGCTCAAAGAAAGATGTCATAATTACTTTTACACTCTATGCTCATGTGAGTCATGCTCGGTGTGAGAAACAAGAGGTAATGGTAAAACCAGACAATTGTTCCATAAAAGATGAAATTTAAGAAATGATGTGGGGCTTATATATATATATGATTTCCCAGAATAGATGGATATTAGGATTTACATTAGGGAAGAAACTCGGGAACAAGGTCCATAAATGTATATGTACTTTATGGATATCTGGAAACTCTAACTTGTGGATTATTTCTGAGGAAGATTCCCAAATTAAGAGGGGACTTATGATTGGGTTTTACTCCTGATAAGGAATCCCAAATAAATAGTGAATTAAGACTGGTTAAGAGATTTATGACTGGGACTTACTCTTAAGGAGGAGGCACGGGTTAAAGGATTTGAGAACTAGGGCTCACTCCTAAGGAGGAGGCCGAGGTTAAAGGAAATTATAGCTGGGGCTTACTCTTGAAAAGGAAGCCCATGTTAAGGAAATTTGGATTTTGGGAACTTGGGGCTTAGTCCTAAAGAAGATGACCATATTAAAAGAATTAAGGTTGGGGCTTACTCCAAAGGAGGATGCCCAAAATTGAGGTAACTTAAAGGCTGGGGCATACTCTTGAATAGGAGGCCCAGATTTAGGGGACTTGGGGATTACTCCTAAGGAGGATTCCCAAATTAATAGAACTTATACTGGGGCTTACTCCTGAAAAGGGGGCCCTAGTTAAGGATTCTCTCATCTTAATGGATGAGGATGAATGGATGAAATCTGTGACCTTAGTGACATGAGGATATGTAAATCACTAGGTTTTAAGAGATGTTCCATAGAATTCCTTTCAGATAAGGAATCCATCAAATAAATCATGTCATGAATGACATTGGAGAGAGCTCTTAAGGCTTAATATTGGAGAGGATGAGTGGATAGGCATAAGAGAGGTGAAATAGGATGGAGGGGCACCCAAAAAAAAGGTGGCGCGCAAGTCCTACGTGGGCGCGTAAGTCCTGGTCATGCGAGTATACTTGTGCGACATAGGGGTAGTTGAATGACAATCAACCCTTTGGGTAATTCTTGGGCGAGGCTTGGCTCAACCCCTTAGTACTATCCCTAGATGCTTCCAGAAGTGTGGCACAAAATTTCTGTTGAAGGATCAAGGCGGCGCGCAAGTGTGGACATTTCTCTTATGGGCTGGCCACTTAAGTGCGGAAGTGTTGATGAGTTTCGACACTTAGGCCTTACTCCCACTCTTTAGATCATCCTTTCTAGGTATGAAATTACCTTAGAAGTGTTCTGAAGCTTTGAGAAGAGACTAGGGTGTCGGGAGATCAAATCTGAGTTTCTGGAAATTTTCTTCCATGAAATGGGGGGCCCACAGTGGGTATTTATATGCTGGAGAAGACACTGGGCTAAATTCAAAGAGGGCATGCAAGTCACCTGTGTGACCATTGGGCGGCACACAAGTATACTTGCGCGACCATGGTGGAACTTGCGCGACCCAAGTGCATTTGAATCTTTGTTCATGCCTTTGCAAATTTTTGATATTTCTTCAATGGATGAATCACTTTGGGTTCAATGTATTTCCTCTTTTCAGTGGTTAGACCATGTGATGAAATGGAGTGTCAACAAAAGCCCCCCCTCAGAGTTGCATCCGAATGAAATGAGGAGGTCACTCTGAGGAAAGAAGGAAAACCAAGGAAACTTCGACGCGGAAGTGTTAAGTGCGCAGAGAGCTGGACGCAAGTGTTGGGCCGCGCAGGCGTCGACGCAGCTGGTTGCGCGCACAGGCTTTAGGTGCGCGGATTTGAGGCCTTGCCTATATATATGCGACCATTTCTCACTCAAAGCACTGAATTTCAGAATTTCAAGCACTCACCACACAATTTGATCTTTTTTCTATTATTTCTTCACTGTGGCACGACTGTCAAGGTATATGGACTTGAGCGGTGATACTTGCACACCAAAAACATTTGAAACACATCATACTTGTGTAACACATCCATACTTGCACGCCAAAATTTGAATTCAGCGCCTTAATTCCATTTCCATTTTCTCAAAATTATTCACAAATATCATAAAAAATCAACCCATTTAAGAGTTAATTTATTCAACTTTTATGCAGATTCAATGGATCCAAAGAGAATTGGAACGGTTGATGAATTGGCTAGCAAGCAAATTGACGATATGATGAGCATCATTGGACATGATTACTATACCGTCTACGACAGCACTCTCCCATATTTGGCCAAGTACCTGAAAACGTATCATTTTGATTTCCCACAAAGAATCTATCTTCTATTGTATGGCTACGGTCATCTACGAGAAGTTACCATTCCAGAGGCAAAGATATATCTCCCAATTTCTTGGTTTCAGAATTATACCAATTTTGCTTCATCAAATATTTCATGTGGAAGAGTATTTATAAGTGCTGGAATAGTGGAGAAGGCTCATATGCATGCATCATAGCCCTTGTAAGCCAGATCTAAAACCTCACAAGCCCGTTCTGCAACCACATTGTTATCCATCAATCTTCCGAAATTCTCAGATGGATCAATCAAAAGTCTCGAAGAAGAGCTGGGACTTCCGTCTTAGAGAAGGTGTGAAGCCAAATTGGATGTGGGAATACTGGGTATGAAAACCCTGTGTAGAGTTTGTTGAGTATTTGAAAGGAGTTGCGATATATGAAGCTGTCTGGGCTAGGAAACATTTGTTTACAGGCATGATAACTTCGTGCCGGAGATACTCAGCCATTGGAGCCCGGAAACCAATTCCTTCCATCTGACTCATGGAGAAGTAGGAATTAGTCTGTGGGATGTCCACAAGAACTCATGGGCACCAATTTTGGGTGATATGAATGATGAATTTATCCCTCTCAAGGTGACATGGAATGATTTGGAGAAGACTCCGGCTTTAGCTCAGGAATTATCGAAAATCCTCCACAAGATCAAGTGTTCAGTGACCTCCTTAACTCATTCTAGAGAAGATACTCATCCAGAGGAGTGGATGAATATGTTTCTTATCAATAAGCAGGAGAAGGAGCCGAAGGAAAAGTGATCCAAGGAGAAGGGACCCAAGAAGAAGGGATCCAAGGAGAAGAGGCCCACTTGTCATACCACTTTCCCCAAAACAGAGAAAAGGGGTGCTCCTAGCACATTCTGGACGACCCTTGAAGAAAGGGAATTTGAGAAGTGGGGATACAAAGTGAATCAGAGAATCCCAAAGAAGACTCTTTTGGTGAGATTTTTGCCTTGTGAATCAGTGTTTATCTTCTTCCAGTCAGAGTCTCGAAGGGAGGCGTCAGGCCATGGACCATCGTTATCGCAGCTAAATTGGCTGAGGGGGAAATGGTTGGGTTGGATACCCCCATTTTAGCCAAGATTTATAGGATTTTACACCATGTATTCATGGGTAAATATACTTTTAGAATAGTGGGACCATTACATGTTTTATGGGGATGGATCGCCATTCACTTCAGGATGTATAATGTATCGAACAGAGTACAGATTCCCAGAAGTTCTTTCAGGCCATCAGTGCAAGAATTCTATGTAATATCTTTACAAGATCTCAATTCTTGTGACATGAAGGTGAGTATGAACATGTATAAGGAATTTAATTTCTTTCCTTTTGGAAATCCACCGACCGGGCGGTTTGTTGATGATGGAACAACCAGTATGGAATTAAGGGCATACATGCTGTCCTGCAGAGATGGTGTGCTAGTCACCAGGATTGACAGAGTGATTATATGCGAGGCCTATGCTCCATATATTTTTGAACTTCAATTCAAGTTTTTATAGTAGATAGCTGTATCTCTCCCTGTACATGTCAGGTTAGAGCAAAATCTAATGGTTTCCCGACAACAATGGTTGCTGACATTTAGGGAGAAGACTGGGGCAGTGTTTGATCTACCAGTTGATAAAGCAGAAAATAATTTGACTACATGGTATACCGAAAACTGGATAGCATCATACCCTAGAGGGGGGCTGAATAACCCAGTTTATCAGGTGGGGAAAAAGAAGAGAACTGTAGAGAAAGAAACTCTTCCTCAAGGATATGATGCTTCCCCACCTAAGTCTAATTTTTCAGATTCCTCATCTAGGGAAGACTCACCAGATTCCCAATATGGGGATGATGAGGCACAACAAGTGCAAAAGAAGTCTTGTGCATGATATAATCCTCCAGCCAGAATCAAAAGACCAACTCCATCAACTCTTGGTGAGTTACTTCATTGTTGAAATTTAATCACCATTACATTATAGAGAAACCAGTCTCATTTTCTTATTCCCTATCTGTAGTTGCAGGAGCTGGGAAGAAGCTAAAGTATAATATTTTAGGACCTTCCTTGTAGCCTTCTGGTACAAATATTGTATATTTACGAGCAAAGGATGTCTAGACATGGTAGAGTTTATACTGTGGTGCCGAAACTACCTAGCTAGATTTTTGCGAGGGGCTACACCACCCTGGAATAAGGAATCTTATGGATTCTACAAATATCCATTACAAGGATAACCTCGATGAAGTGAGGGCTTATATTAGTGAACTGGAAATTCTCATATATTCCACTAACGATTCCATTATTGTCACCAAGTGGGTGAAGGAAATGATATATCGTGGCACCGCTGAGGGGACTGGTGCTTATGGAGATGAGGAGTGGCACAATTACGTGGCTCCTGAAGATGTAAGTTTCTTTCCTTATTTTTTTTTGTAACTTGATTTTAGTCTAATATTTGATACTCAAGGAAATTATTTTCTTCATCTTGCAGCTTGCAAAGAATGGAACTACTGAGTTTCCTTCACCACAGTATATCCCTGGTGGTACTGCCATCGGGGCTGCTGATGAATCTCCTCGGGAGCCAGGAGAGATATCTCTAAGCCAGCAAGACATGGCTGAGGAGTTGGATATGGCTTTCCATTCTCCAATTCATGTGCCAGTAAGGGAGACTTCCAAAAATCCTAAAAAGCTAAAGAAGCAAAGGCATTGAAAGAGGAAGTCCACAGCTAAATGATTCATCAGTAGTGGAAAGTCCTTCAGATAATCATGAGTCTTAACCCATGAAAATATTGCTTATAACTTTTGGTATTGCAGGGGATTCTTCAATTTCCCCTCCGAGAGAGAGGACTGGCCCTCCTTTGACGACCATGGAGGGTACTGGGGAAAAATCACAAGTTCATGCTGAGTTGGATGCTCCTGGAGAGGAGCCAGCGTCTGTTCCCAGTATCCCTCCTGATGATGTTGCAAGAAGAGAAGAAAGTTCTTCTGTTAAGTTAACAATGCTTCATAAAATGATGAATGAAACATCGACTGACTTCCATTCTATAATACTTTAGGTTCTTCCCCTACACTCGATATTTTGGCAGCCATTGCAAATGATGCCGCTATTTTATCTGAAGATGATATTCAGGGACAAAGAGTGTAAGATTAAGGTCACCAAGAAGGCATACCAAATGCTCCCACTAGTGAGATTACCCAGGATTTTGATATTACATTGGATGAAATGATGGCACTTAGTGCATCTTTTTATGAATTTTTAGATCATGTTATCTTACCATGTAACTTAAAAGATTATGGACGTGAGTGTTATCTTTCATCCTATTAAAAATAACTTCTTATTACATGTCTAATCATGATCAATTCAAATATGCAGCTCTATCTATGAAAGCTTCTGAACTACCAATGCCTGAAGGGGGTACAAAAAACCCTACTATTGCAGAGACATTAGCGCAAGTGGAGATGAACCCCATAGATCTTCCTCAAACTCACCTTGAAAATACTATTGAGGCTAGGAAATATGGGGAGGAGCCTTCTCATGTTAGTGATCTACCATTGGGTAAGGGATAACAATATTGGAAAATGTACTTAATTTACAAGATAGCCAATTAACTTTTATTATCCTTTGAAACTAACCAAAAATTTTAATTGATTTTGTAGGGCCATCAATTTCAGTGGCTAGATCTGGAGGTGAATCCTCAGCCTCCGCCCCAATGGGAATTGAAAGTGAAGAAGCACAGGTCATGGGGGAAGGAGCAGAACAAGGCACTACCCTAAGTGCATTAATCCGAGATTATATTCCCTCCTGTGACAGTGATGCTGAGTCTGATCCAGAAGTACAAAAGGCGCTCAAATTTTCATGACGCAAGGCATGTAAAAATATATGGAAAATCATATCTAAAGTGCCTCTTGAAGAAATGTCATCACAAATCCCATGACTGTCATCCCTGTTTGTTATGATGGGACATGGCGGTTTTGGATATCAAGAGATCCATGCTGAACTGAAACAAGTCGTCTTAAGGAGGGAGTAAGAGAAAAAGTGTTGTGAAGATCTGACCAGGGTAAAGCTGTCAGCCAATATCAGTGAATTTGAGGCTGTGATATCCCGAGCTGAGGCTGACTATGCTGCCAAGATTAAGGATCTGAAGCATAAGATCAAAGATAAATTCGTCCAGCGGATGCACATTCAACAACAGTTAGATGTTGTTACTGGGGAACATGACCAACTGAATAATTCATTGGAGGGAGCTCAAGAAAATGGGATGAAATCCATCACGGATGCTAGTAAAGCACTCCATTAGGCTGAAAAGAGTGAAGTTGGTCGAGTTCATGAACTTCAAGTGGCTGTTGATGATTCTCAGGATGTTGTACATCAAGTGGAGACATATGGTGACAGCCTTTTGTAATTCTTCGAAAAGAGATGAGACTCCAATCTGTGGATTCCCTTCTAATTCTTGTGCATCAAATTGAATAAAACGCTTTCATTTTCAATCATCTGTGTATGCATTTTCCCGCTACCTTCTTTAAATATTTACCTAAGCCAATGGGCTTAGTAAGAATAATTTTACTTTTTCTAGGATTATTAAAAATAACCCTACAAACATTGATTATTTTATTTTCACTATATTACCTAAAATCATACAAGATGTATGTTTAGTGAGCTGGAACAAGACCTTTATTCATAGTTACCTTGTCTTTTGTGAGCAGTTTAAAGTCATGCACATTGGACAAAAAAAGGCTAATGTTTAAGGTCAAAATATCTTTGACAAAAAGGATTTACATTGACTCAATTCCTTGATGATTTACTTGAAAACATATTATCATGTTCAAGTATGAGGGAAAATATGTAAACGTTGGCTTAAGAAATATTGAATCTGAGTAATGATATGAAAAATGGCTAAAAGGAATTAGAAGAAGTAGTTCTCATGAATGAAGTTACAATTATTTAACAAACCCGGTAGGGGGTTGAATTATGCAGGACCACCTACGGTCATTGGATGCATAGTCAAATAATAGCATCATTAGGCTGACAAGTCTGTTATGTAGACTCTTTATGCAAGGCCGCTTATGGGCATGCGATGCATAGGTAGGAAAATTAACTCTCAGAAATTTACCTTTCTACTGTTAAAAAGCCAGTGGAAGTTTATGGGGATTCAAATTTTCCAAAGCATAGATTTTTCTATATGGAGAGAGGTACTTGAATATGGAAAATACATTTCAAAACAATATTTTCTATGAACTGGATGAATGTAACTCCTATAAAGGTCTGACCCAGATGTAGCTATGGAAAATGTAAACAATATATTTGAATACTTTCAGATCATGAAAAAGAGTATGGGATAGATATGTTAAGGATGACAATTTTTTGCAGATCCCTTCATATTTTCATTAAGACAACTAAGGAAAAAAGATATTTTCTTCCCAAGAATAGATTTACCACTATTTGAAAAACCCGTTTGGGGGTCGAATTATGCAGGGCTGCCTAAAGGCATTGGTTGCATAGTCAAATAATAGCATCTTTTGGCGGACAAGTCTGTTATATAGACTGTTTATGAAAGGCCGCTTAAGGGCACATGTTGCATGGTCAGGAAAAAGGACTCTAAAAAATTCGACATTTTGTGACCAGAAGTCAAGAAAAGTGTTATGGAGATCTAAAAATATTTATGGTTAAGATTATGACACACAAAAAATGGGTATTTTCCAATGTATGTATAGATACACAGATCAATGATAACCATAATCATGTAGTGGTTGGGTCCTGAATTTAAATGTTGGACTTCACTACGTATCTCATAAGGATGGGAATCACGCCATACATAGTTCTTGAAATACAGTTTAACGTCGTGTGGGATGAAAGTGTAATTGATCTTAATTTAGGGTCATATAACTCAGACCATTATAAGAAATACTCAGTGTGTGTTTTCACAGGGACTTTTCAGCCAGGGGACTGAATGTGGAATTTGGGGTTAGGCCCAAAAGACTTGGGGATGGATTCGAGGGACACTCGAACGTTCCTATGTATCCCATAAAGATAATAATCAAGCCCATGTAGTTCTAGAAATACCCTGTGTACATATTTAGTTTGTACAAGTGATGGGTGAAAGGGGACTTTAGTGCAATGATGGTTTGACCCAAGATAAAAGGTTCAATAATTTCCATGTATGCACATAGTCTTTAGAATATAACATGATTGGAAATCAATGTAAATAATGATTCCCTCTCAGGTGAAAGTATCAAAAAATGTTGTATTTTATTGTCGTACAAGAAAAAGGTGTTTTATTGTTTAATGTCGTATAACAAAGACAAAGGTGAACCAATTTAATGATATTGATTCTGAATGTGGATTCATGAATCAACATCGTATGAGATGGAGGTGAACTGATGTGAAGATATTGATTTTGGACTTGAACCTCAGGAGGTTGCCTACGTACCCATCCTAAAAGGCAAGGATTAAAGTCTGTGTAGTTCAATTAAAGAATAAATTTGTAAAAATGTTGTTTTTGAGAACAACGACCTAAGAATGGTTTTGGGACTTACACATGGTTAGAGGCCCAGAGAGGGTGTTATGGTTTAAGTTTACTCCAAGATCACGTGAGTCATACTCGGTGTGAGAATCAAGAGGTAGCAACAACCTTAAAGATGCACAGTTTAATGTCATGTAGGACATATGAAGGGACTATGCAGTTTAAAGTCTTGTAGTGAGGACTATTGGTGCTCCACAGTTTAGTGTCATGTAGCAGGGACAAAATACAGTTTAAAGTCATGTAGGAAAAATATAGGGACACAGTTTAACATCATGTGGGATGTTAGAGTGTTGAATAGTTTAGAGTCTTATAGCTATGATGATGAGGACAATACATTTTAATGTCATGTTTGACGAAAGGGGGAATGTGCAGTTTAATGTCATGCAGTAAGGACAAATGAGGACATAGTTTAACGTCATGTTCGACATATTAGATACTTTTTCACAGTTTAACGTCTTGTTAGACGATGGTGAAATGAGTTCAAGGTCATATGCATGGACCGTGGATGATGATGCAGTTTAACATCCTGCTAGATATAAGGGACTTCTGTACAGTTTAGCGTCATGTATTTTGGACGTCACAGTTTAACATCATGTTGGACGTAAGTTCTAATAGTTTAAGGTCGTATGCATGGACCATAACTAATGACGCAATTTAACGTCTTGCTGGAAAATATGAAATTCCAATAGTTTAAGGTCGTATGCATGGACCATTGATGTATTTTGGGTTTATACAATATACTTCTTTAGAAATCTGGCATTGGTTGGAGTAGTTATGAGTTCTCCATCCATTGAGATTAAAGAATAAGCTCCATTGGAGTATACCTTATCTATTGAATAAGGTCCTTCCCATTTTGTCTCAAGCATGGGGGGTTTCTTTCCTGGTATCATTGGAGTCCTGAGAACTAATACCAATTCTCCCTGAAAGAATGAACACATATGAACTTTTTTGTTGAAACCTCGTGCTATTTGATTCTAATAGACTTCCAAGTGGTGCAGGGTGCACAATATTTTCTCATCTAACTGTTCCAATTCATCAATCGCATTTTATATTGTTCATCTATAGTTTACTGATCACAAATGGCTACTCTAAGTGAGGGTAATTGAACCTCAATGGGCAAGACTGCTTCCGTTCCATATACCAATGAATATGGAGTTGACCGCGTTGCAGTGCGGGTGGTAGTTTGATAATCCCCTAAATCATTAAAGAGTTTATCAGGCCATGATTTCTTATCTTTATCCACCATATTTTGTATTATGTTTGAAAGAGTCTTGTTGAAAGCTTTTATCTGGCCATTGGCAGCTGCATGATACCAAGAAGAATGATTGGATGTAATGTTATAATCTTGATACAAATTCCTCACCTCGGATGAATAGAAGTTGGTGCCATTTTCCGTCAATATGGTATGAGGGACACCAAATCTAGTAATGATGTTAGACTTGATGAATCAAACAATGCATTTAGAACTTACTTTATTTGAGGGGTATTTCCTCTTTCCATTTCTAAATAAAGTCAGTAGTTGTAAGAATGTACTAAAACTGATTGGATGTAGCCGAAGGATAAGGTCCCACCACATCCATTCCCTATGTGGAAAATGGCCATGAGTATTTAGCTGTATGAAGAAAATCTGGGGGATGAAGAATGAAGTTGGCATGTACATGGAAATAATGACACATCTTTGTGAAATCAACACAATATTGTATCATTGAAGGCCAACTGTATCCAAGACTTCGAATTTGATCAGATAGTCTATGTCCAGACTGATTGGAACCACAGAATCCTGCATGTACTTCTTTCATGATAGCCATTGTCTCTTCACCATCAATACATCTAAAGGGAACTCCATCAAAACCATGCATGTAGAGAGTTTTCCCTAGGTGATATGGGCTACCAAAAAGATTGAAACTGACCACACGTCTCTGGACTTGTTCTTTCCCGGCTCTATCATGAAAAATTGTTCCATTTTGAAGGTATTCCCTTATAGGTGTCATATATCCTATAGTATGACCATATGGTTTAGAGATGAGACTAATTTCATTGATTTCCTCTATTATTATTTTAACATAAGGTGAAATTGTACGACGGTGGGCAATACTGATGGTTGTCTCGTCCCGATTGGACTTGCCAGAGCTGTGGCTATATTAGCCAGGGCATCAGCTTGGACATTTTGTGATGTTGGGACATAAGAAAAATGTTGGTTCCGAATGAAACTCCACCATGAACTCTCTGACATAACCATAAAAAGGGATTACTGATTCTTTTCTTATTGTGTAATCCCCTTTGACTTGTTTGATTAACAGATATGAATCACCTTTCACCTTTAAGTGATTCACTTGTGCTTAAAGCGCCAACTCCAATCCTACAATAATAGTTTGGTATTCCACTTCATTATTTGTACTAACTCCCAACAATGAGAATGAATAAAATAGAACTACCTTTTCCGGGGAAATGAGTACAATTCCTAACCCAACATTGTTGAATTTAGGATTTTCCATTTTCCTCAATGTTGGACTTCTGGACGCACCATCAAAGTACATTTACCATGTTTGAAGACTTTCTTGAATATAGAAGAATTCTCATTAGGGAATCAATATCTGAAGATGTGACTTCTACTCAGGGGTGTTCAGCAAATAAATCAGCCAAATCTTGTCCCTTTATTGCCTTTTGAGACACATATTGAATATAAAATTTCTGGAAAATAACTGCCCACCTTGTCAGACGTCCTGTAAGCAATGGATGACAAAGGATTAATTTGAGTGCATTATTGCGAGATACCAATTGGACCTCATGATGTTGCAGTTAGTCTCTCAATTTTTAATTGCAATGATTAATGCTAGGCAGCACTTCTCAATATTTGAGTATCAGGTTTCTACTTCAAGAATAGTCTGACTAAGATAGTAGAGGCTGTTTTCATTCCCAGCATTATTCTTCTGAGCAAGAAAGGAACCCGATGATCACACTAGAGTTGTCACATAGAGGATAAGTGGTCTTCCTTCAATAGGTGGAATTAACACCAGTGGACTCATAATATACTTCTTTAGAATATCAAATGCATCTTGACATTTTTCAGTCCACTGGTATGTGACTCCCTTCTTCATCAATTTGGTGAAGGGTAAACTTTTTTCTGCCAAATTGGCGATGAAAATCCAAATATAGGCCAAGTTTCCTTGAAGTCCTCTAAATTAATTTAAATTTTTAGGAGGTTACATACCAAGGATTGAATTTTTCTTCTCAGGATAGACATTGATACCACGATGGCGTACAAAAAAGCCAAGTAATTTCCCGGAGGTTACCCCAAAAGCACATTTTAAGGGTGTCATCTTCAAATTATGTTTCCGAAGTTCGTGGAATATGACTTCCAAATAAGCCAAGTGATTATAATGTTTTTTGTATTTAATGAACAAATCGTTCACATAACATTCAACAAACATCCCTAAAAAGGGTTTGAAGATAGGATGCATGGCACGCTGATATGTTGCGCCTGCATTCTTTAGGCCAAAGGGAATTACCCGATAGAAAAACACACCCTGAGGGGATTTTGATGATGTATATTATTTATCTTTTGTAGACATTCAGATTTGATTATATCCAGAATATCCATCCATGAAGGGAAGTGCTTCATAGCTAGTTGATACATCAATTAAGAGTTCTGTAATTGGTACTGGGAAATCATTCTTATGACAATGTCAATTAAGATCTCTGAAATCAATGGAAACTCTAATTTGTCCATTCTTCTTCTTGACCGGGACAATATTATCAATCCACTTGGGATATTGAACTTCTCTGATTATGTTAGCTTTGATAATCTTATCCACTTCAGCCTCAATTTTGGAAGCATAGGTTGGGTGTGTTCTTCTAGCAGCTTGTTTGAATCCTCGATGTTCTTCTAAAAAACCCAAACGATGAGTGGAAACATCAGAATCAAGCCCTAGAATCTCTGTATAGTTCAAATAAAATATCTCTCGATTTTTCTTTATAAAAGAAAATATACATCTCTTGCTCTTCAAGAGTCATAGCCGCAGTAATTAAAGTGGGTCGTGTATCTTCTTTTGTACCCAGATTTATTTCCCTGAGTTCATCCACGGTGGTAGAGATACCCTCGTCAAATACTGTAGGAGCATCCATGATATCTTCCTCTTCTAATTCAACATGTTTTATTTATTATGTTTCTACTTGCATAGTAGATGATGAATCAGAATTTTCAGGATTAGAAGAGATGTTAAAATTTGCACATCTTGAAGAAGAAGCTTCCATTTTCGACCTGATTGATGATGAAGGGTATTCTTTGGGTAATATAGAAAATATAATGGATTGATAATCGACATCATTGTTAACCTCTAATATTTCTATAACTTCTTTTGTCATGAGTGGAGAAGTATAGACTTGCTGGATTTGAGCAGATGAAATGAAGACATCTCCTGTTGAGCTTTCATCATTGCTTGGTGGGTCACCACTTTCTCCCATGTTGTCCGGCTTAATTTAATTAATTTACATTATGGACGTTTCCATAAGAGTATTTTGATTTGGGTCTATCCTGTCAGTTTGACTAATAAGCAACACATCATCTACACTCACATGTGTAAATGGATATACTGGATTCTTTTCCAAACCAAATAAAGCATTAACTTTGGTGACCTCCCCTGTCGTGGATTTTCCTTACCCATCATGTGAAAAAATTCTGCCTCAACGTATTGAGATTCACATGTTTTAAAAAGGGGATTTACCACCATACAATGTCTCAATTTTACCATCGAAACAATATTTGAGACATTGATGGTATGATGAAGGGATCACCACATGTTGATGTAGCCAGGGTCTTCGAAGAAAGATGTTGAAGGATGTGTCATGATCAATAACCCTAAAATATTAATTAGATATAAGATCTCTAAACTGAATTCTAAGTGTAATCTGACCTAGTGGTTCTTGTTAATTTTTATCATATCCCTGCAACATCAGATTAGAAGGACATAAATCAGATTCCATGAGGCCCAATCGACGATGTGTATGAATGAATTTGAGGTTGACTCCTGAACCATTATCAATGAAAGCTCATCGGACATCTACACCATTGACCATTCCAGATATGTATAAAGGTCTGATATGTACATGCACAGAATCATCTTCATCTTCATCTGTTAAAGATATCACTACATGGAATTCTGTAGAATTATTCTCTACATGGTAGAATTCAGCTGCAGCAATTTCAGTTTCAAACTCCTTAGGACTCAACAAAGACTCGATGAGTTCCTCCCGAAGATCCATTGATAAATTCAAAGCCTCCATAATTGATAACTTGGATGGTATTTGGGCCAAGTGTTTCAATACATTATACTTTTGATCCAAAGGTCTGCGTTTCTTAAGAGAAACATGTGTCTTCGAAGGTGCCTTAGATGTTAATTCTTTTGAAGTTGATGCATCTTTTATTGGGATAGAAGTTGGTAATACTCTGGGCTTTGGAAGACTATACCTATTGGGTCTATTTACTTGCTGAGAGGAAGAAGGTGGAACCTCCAAACGATCTTCCAGAAAAACTATGCCAGGACTGAGTCTGCTATTGGTGGAAGAATTTTCTTGTTCTTGTTGAGCTCGTTGAAGGGATCTACCACGAGTTTCTGCCACATACACAGTTCTAGCAGGGGTAGAATTGGAATAGTGGCATTTGAAAGATCCACATCTTCCCCTGTATCTTAAGCCTTTGGAACATCCTCTGATTCCTCTATTTGATACAGGGAACTTGGGGACATCAAAATTGAAACTGCGACTAGAATATGGATCTGTTAATTGAATCATATTAACAGAACCGAAGATCAACTCTTCATCCGATGAAGACTCTTCTTGATTATCTTGTTTAGTCTCCGCCGTTTGGTGGGGCAGTTCCTGGTGCTACAATTTAGATGGCATAAAATCATCCATAGTCAAAAAAACGTGGGCTTTAACACTATTTCATAACCTTATGATTGTTCTTCTTACTTGGAATTATTCCGCCCTTTTGAGTATTTTCCCTCTGCTGAAGAAGGTTTTGTTGTGGCACTCATTGTAGAAGACACAATTTGTTTCTTCAATTGCATTCGCAAAATGGAATGAGTTCGGTTGATCATTTTTCTGACCATCCAATCATCATATTTCTGCGCATTTTTTGTTCTTGACTTCTTTCTACTCACCCTCTTCCTCTGGATTCGTAGCAGGAACACATGCTACCTGAGCTGAAGAATCTTTCAATTTGACTCGTCCCAAGTCAACCACTTTTTTCAAGAGGTCCCTGAAGATAAAACACTCTTGAATGGGATGCCCCAACATCTGATGAAATGATAAATAGCTGGGACGGTCTTCATCTCCTTCCTTGTTTGGCCTATTGGGCCTTGGAAATTGAACCAAATTATTTTCTAGAGTTGAAATGAACTATCCAGGAACTTGTTCATTTCAGAAAGAGTAATCATTTCTCTTTTGAAACTCAAATTGTTTCATTCATTGATTTCTTTGATCATCTTGATGAAAGAGCCTCTATTGGTGGCACTTAGGAGGTGGATCCCTTTAATAAGATGCAGGTTTTCAAGTAGAAGCATGTATAGGTTCTTGTTTAAGCAAAACTATAGCAGTCTCTACTTTACCCATTCTCCTTCCTGGAGCTGATGGAATTATACGAGATTTATCCTTAGTCTTCATAAGAGAATCTTCAATCTGTTGAGAGATTGAAATAAGGTCTCAAAACCCTCCTGTGTATTTCACAATGATCAACGGTGTGTGTAGATCATCATGTAAATTTTCCACACATATTGGCAACAATTCTTCTTGAGGGGGTGCTAAGCTCAGGGAATAAGTTAATCCCTTGCAGTGAGTAATGAAATCTGAAACCCTTTCATTCCCCCTTTGATTACAATTTTTAAGATAAAAAACTATTGTCTTTGGAAAAGTTGAGCTGAATTGAATAACAAATCGTTGGCGGAGATCCACCAGTCTAGTAATTCACTGGGATTCCAAGCTTGTGTACCAGACAGAAGCAGGCCCTTGTAATGACTATACAAAACACCTAATCTTAACTGCTTCCTGTTTCTAAGGGGTTCCCATCATAGGATTGCGACGAGAGAAAAAAATGGGTTAAGTGTTGCTCTGGGTATCTCGAACCATTAATGATTGGGAATGTGGTACTTGAAAAATTTGATGGGGGGGGGAATTGCATCATCCCACACAGGGTAAGCTCTCTTCTCTGGTTGAATTTGAGCACACCTTCCCTCCATAGCTTCCAACCGAGCTGTTAATGACTCAATAGAAGTTATTAACTTTTGAGAAACACCCGGTTGATCTTGGACCTGAATAGGTGCAATGATTGGAGATGGTACAAATGTGGTGGCTAGAACTGAAACTGATGGTAGCACTGCCGATTGTTGTTTCACTTGACCGGTAGTATTAGAACTAAGTGGGGGTACTGGTAGAGGATGATATTTGTGATCCATCTTAGTAGTCGCAACAAATTCTCTTGGTTGACTAACTCCAGCACGCTTAGGAGGAAGACTACCTTGAAGTAGTTCTACGTTCAACCTCCTCAATTACTTCATTTCTTCCTCTTGTTGTGAAAATATTTTCTCTAGTGAGAGATATTGGCCTTCTCTATAGGAAGGGTATGTAACCTGATTCTTTCTTTTCCCCTTATTGGACACCTTTCAGAGATGGGGAAGGGGGATACTTGAAGGATTAGCTAGGTTCTGAGTAATCCTTTTATTTCATGTACGCACACCTTCTCCATTTGTGTCTGTGTGTACAAGTTCTTGAGCATGAACCTATTCATCTAATCCCTCCGAGTGAGCCTCATCTGGTGGATCATCAACTATGTCATTGATGACATTGATTGATGCATAACACATTGTATCCCTTCTATCGGCATTTCTGTGATATTTTCTTCTTCTATGTCCTTGATGAGACATTGCCTTTTGTTGATTCGATCCCTCAGTAACTTCTTGAAGAACCGTAAATTGGAGGGAATATCCTGATAATTTGGTTCTTCATTCCTCTTGAGGCTTCTTCCCCAATCGACAGAAGACTCAATTTCATTGAGGGAGGGATTGAGGATATGAAAAAGTCCCCAGTCCGGTGGACTGGGGTTGTTACTCCTCAACTCATCGAATCCTATTTGTTGATTCTGAGGGATGGGTTAAAATAGTCCCCAGTATAAAAAGATGGGGTGGTTCTTGACATTCTATATCTGAGACATTCATGAAATATCTCCTAATCGTGTGGACTTTAGTCCGAAAATTAGCTGGATGCATCAACCTGCATCCACTTTTATCACCCCGATCAAAAGACCATTGGATTATTTATGACACTTCTGTCACTTGATGATGTGTTTGCTCCAAACGAGAGGCATGTTCGATATTCTAATTTTATTTATGTAGGAGTAATTCAACAACTTGTTCTCTGTATGCTTTATTTTGAGAGGAACTAGTTGAGGCATGTTCTTTGGAAAGCTTTTGATTACAAACAAAACCCATTGACTGTGGCCATCCATGGGAAATAAAATTGAATGAGACCATTTTCAGTGGGATTTTCTGACTAGAGAGTACAGTGAAATGTAGTGCTCCATGAATACCACATACCCTGATATTAATACAAGATGGGGCATTGGAAATTAACTGGCGCAATCTTCTTAGTGCGCGAAGGCATGAACGCTGAAGGGATCTCTACTTTTTTTTCAGCCTTCGGATATCGAGAAACTAAGAGAGATGCCAAATAAATTTGGCATTGTAACCCTTCTATTATCATGAATTTTTTTTCATATTCATCAGAAGATAATATTTTCTTTTTCAACTGACAAAGAGTTTTCCATATGTTGAGACAAATATCATGAATTCCATATTCCGTCAGCATTTCTGGAATGTCATACTAAGAATCAGCCAAAATCCAAAACATAACTAGCACCTCACCTTTCTCCAGTTGATTTCTCATATTCAGTACTTCCTATTAATCATTAAATGAATATTATTCTACCTGATTAGACCAGAGGTGGTGCTTCCATGCTTCTTCATCATATTCAACAAGATTTGTAGAGAACTCACTGATTAAACTAGAAGATGAATGACCCAAGGGTGGTTCGAAGAATGACCTACACCCCAGACTATCTTCTGATTGAGAAAGTGTTTCACCTAATAGTGTTAAAGCATCAAACATGACTGGCCTCACATTTGCAAGTGCCTCAAGATAAGAGGGCTTTCTCATCACTACATTGATTGTTGGAGAATTTTCCAAGAAATGTGAATCACTACTGCGTAGAAGACTTTCTCTGCTAAATTCATCATCACGGGGAGGACCACTATGGTGGGTTACCACAAATGATGAAACAGTTTTCTCCTTGGTCGTTGGGACACACAGAGGGTTCCTGTGGCTCTCATCTGAAGATGAAACATTGAGATCTACCGAATCTGCATGAAGTAAGACTTCATGAGGAAGTATCTGATGCAGACCTTTGGAATTAACGTTCCCACTATTGGGAACTGAAAGAGTATAATTTTGAGTTGCAACAAATTATTGTCTGAGTGCATCCAGAACTCCAGCATCGAGTAAGGCCTTATAACAGATTGGCCCTTGATTTCTTGACTGTACGGGGCAGGTCTTCTTCTTAGATGCCTTATTACTCACTTTGGGAACCACTTTTTGACGAATTTGATCATTATGGGCAGGTGTATGAGCCTGCTCAAGATAAATGATATGGTTAGGCTGATTATCTCCACTCAAATCAGGTGTATGTGCCAGACTAGGCTGTCCGTATGATATGGGGGAGTACGCCCCACAACCCTCTTGGACTGGAACAGATGTGTGTGTCTGTTCCGAAGTGAACTGTTGATGTGTCACTCCACTGTCAGGGATAGATTTATGTGTCTTTCCCTGAGATGCTGCTGAAGCTGTTATAATATCCTGGCAGGAATCCAGAATATGAGCATGGATTTGCTTCTGCTCTTTCATCATTGACAGAATGTTCTTGGTGACTTCAGTGGCCGAAACGGGGATATACGTCCATTCCATGCTTGGAGTATGTGTATGTGCATGCTCATGTCCTCCTTTTCTTATCAGTGAATTCTAACTGTACTCATGTGTGGGGGAAGAGAGTTGAGTTTGCCTCCAATTTGTCACTGGAGCTTTCCGACTGACTTTTCCAATTGCTACCAAACAAGACTATTGGTAGGCTTGATCAATACTAACAAGTGTATGTGCCTGCTGATTGAACTCCACCGAACATGGTTGACGAGCTTCCTTCAATACTAACAGACGAGGCTGCTGGCAGGATTGATGAGTGTAAGCAAGTGTATGTACCTGTTTACTAGTTGTCAACACATTGGGTTGGTGGGCTCCATCACATGCAGTCAGATGAGCCTTCTTACTAGCTGATGATTTATAAATAGGTGTATGTTCATGTCTATAGTACTGTACCGGAATTTCATGGCGGGATTGGTGTGCTGCTGCCGGACGAGTCTGCTAGAAAATGGGATTAAAATGGATGGGTGTGTGTGCCCACACTTTTCTTTCCACCAAGTTATGTTGGTGGAGTTCTCCGGAAACAGAAGATATAAGAACCTCCTCACTGTTAACCGGTTTTTTCCTCTGGTGGTTCGTCTTGCATACTCGCGTTCGAGGAACCTGAGCCGAATGCCTGGAGACGACACCCTCATCATGTTGAGGGCACACTGTCGCATGAGTCTGGCAGAATATTGTTGGTGGGAGCCCTTGGGAAGGACTCCTGTTTCCTTGAATTAAGTCCCTGAGCGGACTTTTAATTCACCTCCTCAGAATATGGGAGGGAATGTTTGTTGTGTTCCGAGGATAAAGACCCGAAATGGTAGGAGATGGTGGTTACCACTTCCTGCTTCTTGATCACTGGTCTTCGCTGTCTAGATGACTAGGGTGAGTTGTTCACTTGGAGGGATTGCCGAGTAGCCTCCAGAGTTGGAATGGTACTGCGTTGATGGTACTCCTTAACCAGCTCATTCGATACCCAACATTGAAGATGCTGAGTAGGTGATGTATCCCTCAGAGCTGACGATGATCCAGCAGGAGTAGCAGCAGAGGAATTCACAGCAGAGGTATTCACAAGTGTGAATTTAAGAGAATACATTATTGTAATATAGAAGATCTTGGAAAAGAGTGCCTATTTGATATAATGAACACAATCAAGATCAGTTCATCTGCTACATCTTTTGGATGAGCACATATGTTATTGATTTCTTTATTGGCACTCTCATTGAATTTAAATAGGGGCCTAAAAAATAAGTAAAACATCATTTTAACTTGGTTAAGGATTCACGTTGGGTTAACCATTTTTTTCCTCTGGAATTGGGAATGACCTCACTGATTTAAGGTTCAAACATTCCAAGCAGTTTCTAATAGGGTTGTTCATAGAACTAGAAACATCCAACGATTCCATATCCATCTGGACCTACTTTCCAAAGGTTGGTGATCATTAGTTATGAACCAAAAAGGATTAATAATTTTCATTGGTCGAGAGGATCGAATGTTGGACTCATCAATCCTTTTTAGGGGAATTATTGTCTACTCTGGGACTCTCTTTATAGATTTAAGTTATGTTGGTGAATCCTTATTACAATACGAAGTATGAAAAATGAGCTTTACTTTAGATCTGACAATCAATGATTAATATGTATGAGATTTAGAAAATCTTTTATATGTATTCAAGGTTATTCATCAATAGAGAATCATTTGTATTTGTTAGAGATTATTAGTCAATGGTATCCTTTGACCCATTATATAGAATTATCTTGGTCATTATGATAACCATACTGGTTTTAAGTCCACTAAGTGGGGAACTTGATGTTTATTGTCATTCAAAAGGATATATAATATTTTAGAGTTGGGATCGTACCTGCAGATGGGCTACATACGTATCCTTTGTAAAAGGTATCAGAACCCACGTAGTTTGAGTAAGGGAGTATGATGTTTATGCATGATTGATGGCTCAAAGAAAGATGTCATATTTACTTTTACACTCTAATCTCACACGAGTCATGCTCGGTGTGAGAAAAAAGAGGTATTGGTAAAACTAGACAATTGTGCCATCAAAGATACAATTATAAGAAATGATGTGGGGATTATGTATATATGACTACCCAGAATAGATGAAGATTAAGATTTACTTCAGGGAGGAAACCTGGGAACAAGGTCCATAAAGGTATATGTACATTATGGAGATTTGGATACTCTAACTTGGGGCTTATTCCTGAGGAAGATTCCCATATAAGGAGGGGAGTAATGATTGGGTTTTACTCCTTATCAGGAATCCCAAATCAAAAGTAAATTAAGATTGTTTAACAGAATTATTACTGGGACTTACTCCTAAGGAGGATGCCCAGGTTAAAGGATTTGAGAACTGGGGCTTAGTCATAAAGAGGAGGATCAGGTTAAAGGAAATTATGGCTGGGGATTAATCTTGAAAAGGAATCAGAGGTTAAAGAAATTTGGATTTTGGGAACTTGGGGCTTACTCCTAAGGAGGATGCCCATTTTAAAAGAATTAAGGTTGGGGCTTACTCCTAAGTAGGATGCCCAAAATTAAGGGAACATAAAGACTGGGGCTTACTCTTGAAATGGAGGCCCAGATTTAGGGGACTTGGGGCTTACGCCTAAGGAGGTTTCCCAAATTAAGAGAACATGGAATGGGGATTACTCCTGAAAACGGGGCCCAAGTTAAGGATTCTCTCATCTTAAAGGATGAGTTTCAATGAATGAATTATATGACCTTAGTAACATGAGGATATGTAAATCACTAGGTTTTAAGGGATGCCCAAATAATTTCTCTCCGATAAGGATGCCAACAAAGAAATCATGTCATTAATGACTTTGGAGAGAGCTCTGAAGGCTTAATATTGAAGAGGATGAGTGGAAAGGCATAAGAGAGGTGAAATAGGCAGGAAGGGAACCCAAAAATAAGGTGGTGTGCAAGTCCTGCGTGGGCGCGCAAATCCTGGCCGCGCAAGTATACTTTCACAACATAGGGGTACTTGAGCGACAGTCAACCCTTAGAGTAATACATGGGTGAGTCTTTGCTCATCCCCTTAGTATTAACCATAGAGGCTTCAAGAAGGGTGGCGTGCAAGTTATATTGAAGGAGAAAGGCGGCGCGTAAGTGTGTCCATTTCACTTAAGGGATGGCCACTTATGCGTGCAAGTATTGATGAGTTTCAACACTTAGTCCTTACTCTCCCTCTTTAGATCTTCCGTTCTAGGTAAGAAATTTCCTTAGAAGTGTTTGTAATCTTTGATAAGAGACTAGGTCCTCGGGAGTTCAAATATTAGTTTCTGGAAAATTTCGTCCTTGAAATGGGGGGCCCACAGGGGGTATTTATAGGCTGGATAAGACCCTGGGTGTAATTCAAAGAGGGTGCTCAAGTCACATGTGCGACCATTGGGCAGCATGCAAGTATACTTGAGTGACCTTGGTGGAACTTGCACGACCCAAGTGCATTTGAATCTTTGTTCATGCCTTTGTCAATTTTTGATGTTTCTTCAAAAGATGAATCACTTTGGGTTCAAGGTATTTTCTCTTTTCAGTGGTTAGACCCTGTGACGAAAAGGAGTGTCAACAATGTCGTATATTTAAATTGAGTTATTTAGAAATCCTAAATCATAAAGAACATGATCCTTAAATATTTTATGTGGTTGTGTATTCTATGATTTTATATTGTTATCTTTCCTATTTAGTTTAAATAATAAAATATCAAGGAGGGTGGTGTTATTTCCAAACCTATTCGTTTTACATGTGTTGAAACATTTAATATATTGGAATTATTTTATTCTTTATCTTCTTCTTGACTTAATGTTTTTGTTTTACATTTGAATAATATTATCAAACTCAACCCTAGTCGCCTCTATTTAGAGATTACACTTTCATTGACGGTCAGCCACCCCAACATAACTGATACATTAATTAATTGATATATATAACAAATGAATTAATATATTTAATTGATACATTGAATGTTAATTTTTTTAGACAAAGAATTATTCAATATAAATTCTTTAATTTCAAAAAAGATGAATTTAACATTCTATTATTGGAATTCATTAATTAATAGAAACATAATGAGAATAAATTTATCAATTAAAATAAAACAAATTATATTCCAAATTATGACATGTCAATATAATAGATATAATATCTAATAGGGATATTTCTCTTACAATTATAAATTATCATATGAATAATAATGGATAAAGAATTAATTTTTTTAAACAAATTAATAATTTTAAAAATGATCCAAGCATCGCTAAAAAATGAATTTGGAGAGTTTAAAACTCACAGTAACCTAATAAATAAAAATACTTAACAAACCCCTATGAATAACATTATTATGAAAAATGAAATAGTTATGACTTTGGCTAGTGACATTTTCTAAAATATTCTATGTAAAAAGATTACCAATTTGAGTTAGAGAATTTATATCCTTCTACAAAAATATTTATTTTTAATAAAAATGGTTTGAATAATAATATTTCTTAGTTTCTGAGAGAGATGAATAAAATTATTATAATTTCAATATACCACAAGTTTTTGTGATACGAATTAAATAGCATGAAAACATTAATCAACTTTGATGCCATGTAGTATGCCAAATGGTTTTATTACATGAAAAATAATTTTTTTGTGTTAGTAATATTTATATGTTTTTGTTTAACACTCTTACAAGATATATCCCATCCCTCCATCAGAAAAGAAATCCATATTTAGGTTTTTGGTTGTCAGGGATCCCCACAAAATAAGAGTAAAAAAAAAACAAATACTTAATGTTTATTAGAATTATTATAGGTTAACATGTTATTATTAGTGTCCAATTGATATATAAAAAAATTCTTAATAATTTTTCAACGACATAATTGTTGTTTACTCAAGTATATCTTAAAAACAATATCAATAAAAGAATTATTAAGATAAATAAAAACATGAATTACTTTAAAATTTCTATAGTGGAAGCATACGAGACATGTTTTTCATCTCATTTCTATCAATAAAATATTAGTGTTGCATAAGCAGAGAAATAAATAATGATAAAATAGTTGATAATACTTTAAATATATCAAATTCATGACCACACAATAATACCACATGACCCGTCCCATATAATTTTAATGCCCAAGAAAACAAAAAACATCCCTGAGGTCTTTTATATCTATGTTGTATTTATTTTTATTGCAAAAAAAATTTCACATTATTATTTTGTATAAGTTTTCTATAAACATAACAAACATAAAATTAATTCCACCAGTTTTGAAACAAATACACTTTAATAAAGAATTATCTTTAAATAAAAATAAATATCACATGATTATTTCCAGTCATTAAAATTTGTTCTATTTTATATTTTTAATGAGTTAAACAACGACATTGTAATATTTAATAAAAAAGAGTCATTTATTATACATAAAAATTAATGAATTCAATATAAATTATTCTAAATTCACATGTTATATATCATTTAAAAAAATTGTTTATTATAATCCTTCACAAGGGGTGTAGATCATAAAATTATAATTTAATGGTGTATGAATTTTATGTCACCCAAAACATAATACTGATAAAGTATTTAATATCAACAAAAATTAAAAATCACATATATATAATCACCATAATAATAAGGTCCCCAGTTCATTAAAAATAAATTGAAATATTTTGGTGTATTATTTTTATGTCATATAAAATCTTATATAGATGGGTATTTGATATTGACATAAATTATAAATCATATAATAATAATAATAATAATAATAATAATATCCCCAATTCTAAATAAAAGCATACTATTATGATGTATTAATCATATATTAGGAAAAATCTAATAACAATATGATATTTTTATATTTAAATAAAATATATAATGTATAAAAACATAAAAATAATATTAATAGACCCTTTTTAAAATAAAATTAAAATATTATAACGTATGAATTTTATAAAAAAAATCTAATACCGATGGGGTATTAGATTATTATCATAAAACATAAAACATAAAACATAAAACATAAAACATAAAATATAAAAAATAAAACATAAAACATAAAACATAAAACATAAAACATAAAACATAAAACATAAAACATAAAACATAAAACATAAAACATAAATCATAAAACATAAAACATAAATCATAAAACATAAAACATAAAACATAAATACATAATAATAATACTTATGATCCCATAAATAAGAAATGAAATATCAATATTATGATGTATAAATTATATTTAAAAAAATTCTAATACCAATGAGTTTTTTATATTGACATAAAACATGAAACATAAAACATAAATGCACAATGATAACAATAATGATCGTAATTAATAATAACTGGAATTCAAATATTGTGATGTATGAATTTTATGTTAGATAAAATTTAATATTTGAAAGGTATTTTAAAACTGACCTAAAATACAAAAAATAAATATATAATAAAAATAATGATGATCCTAATTCATAATTAATGAAATTAGAGTTTTATGATGTTTGAATATTATATTAGAAAAAAATATAAAACTAATAGGGAATTTTGATATTAGGATAAAATTATTAAAAATAAAAAACATATTAATTATAATAACGATCATTATAAATAGACCTATTGAATGAATCACAATGGTATGTGTCCATTATTGGTGAGGGGGGGGGGTTAAATCAATGTTGTATACTTTTAATCGAATTTATACTTTTATCCCTTATCACCTCTTCACTTATTCAATGAATGAATCTCTCTCTTTTCTTTATCTCACGTCCGGTTGGTATATATGGATATATAGATAGGAAATCAACACGAAAACAACACCATGGTTTGTTAATGAGGTTCAACTTAGTTAGTATTTATATGATCCTACTGTATGTTGGATATTATCCCACACACAAAAACATTATTCTTATTATCAAAAGAATCACATGCAAGGGTATGGGATTGGAATTTCTATCCTTACACCGACTGGGTAAAAGTAAGAAAAAAATACAAATTCTATTCATAGTGATACATGATTCTATCTACACGTTATGAATAGGGATTAATAAATCATCCTCTATATTCTATTGACACAAATGATATTATCTCCATAATCTGTGTGCAAAAATCTGCTACACTACCTCAAACTTATTCAGACTACAACATTATATGAATCTTGTAGGGTGGATATCTCAAACTCTTCATCCTAAATATTATAGGTAGTATGAAATTAAAATAAATCCCTTCTATTATTCCTCTTCTTCATCACCCAAATTTTTTTTTGCATACATTTATAGATCATTAAATACTCTATACTAAAATCTAGAACAAGACGTACTATTAGATGATCATCCTACCCCTTCTTATTTTTCCCTTAACTTATATCTTCCACAAAAAAATAAAATTCAGATCTATCTATTTCTTTTAATTATCATTTTATTTATATATTTATTACATCACGTGAATATTCCAATTTGAATATACATAGTTTTTGGACTAAAATATTTCACCTTTAAAACTAAAAAATATCTAGTTCTTTTATTTTCTTGTAGTTTAACTTTTTTTACGAAATGTCGGATGACCTGGAATCTATATTACATGTAATATTTGAAAATATAATTCTAATTTACTTTATAAAATCCAAAAAATTTAATCATTTTAAATGCCTCCATATATATATGAATTGATGTAGTACAACGTGGCAGCATGGTGTTGTGATGTGAAACTCATCTCATACTCTAGAGTCCTCCTCAACATTTCTTTCTTGTGTCATGATTTGAATCATAATAATTTTGATGTGATTGTGATATTTCAAATAATCACACAACAAAAAATTTACATATTATATATTCTTTTCTTCATAATTCAATCATTTGATAATTTCTATTTTTCATTCTAATAATCTATTGTTCTTCTAAAAGGAATCTTGTGTAGTTACATCTTGATTTCATAATATTTTATATATCCTATGAAATTCATAAAGTTAATTAAACCATATAAAGTACATCTAATGAAATTCCTCATCTTATAAAAAACCATCAAACGTATTAGTTTTACCTTAAAATTAATGATTGAACCATACATATAGGTGTCTCAAACTTATGAGGTCCTATATAAAGCTTACATGATCACCAAATACTTGTCTCAACCTTATGATGATGGGTGTATTTACCATATGAGGACTTGTTGGTACCTTACATCAGTGGTTTCATCAAACTTATGGGATATAATCTTTACTCAAATATATTTACAACCACTTTACCTTTATTTAACAACGACTTAACCAATAATGTCATCCAATACCAACTGATCATAAAATGTTTCATGGATATATTATTGAAACCATGTAACTTATTTTTATGCCTTTTATCCTTATTGAAAAAAAATATAACATAATCAGAAAGTGGGATAAAAAATATCTTCCTTTGTATTTTTTTTTTCAATTCCACCTAAAAAATGATATGTCAATATGTTTTCCCTTTTTTTCTATTTTTTATTTATTCATTATATTTTATTCTCTCATACATTATGATTTTTTCATTTTATTCTCTCACCCTTATTGAAAATAAATAAAAATATTATAAATGATGATTGTATCACTTCATTCATAGAAAATTTCCATCAATAGTTCCCCTAAAAGACTATGTGATTCATGAAACGTATCTAAAACATGAAGTTTTTGATTTAAAAAATAGAGATATCCATTATAAAATTGAACATGATACTAATGGATAGTAATTATTATCAACCATTCATATTATATTAATATTTACCTAGAAAAAAACCAAATGATTCCAATTGATATCTTTATTGATTTTGGAATAACATAATAATATCTTACACTCATATCAATATACATGTTTATAACTTTTAAGTACATGTATTAGGTTTTATAAATTGCTTATTCTCTTACCATTGATTAAAATAAATCCCCCCCTTAATATCAGTATTTTATTCTTCCAGAAAAATTATGAGATCTTAGACATGCATGCCTGTTAAATAAAAACTATTCAAGAACCTTCCATAATAGGGATTTATATGAATTATAAACACTTGTAAACTTCTCAAATATTCACCATTTATCTCACTTTAAGGATACATTGCATCAACTTCTTCTAAAATGTTGACATTTTCACTAGATGCACTTTATGATTCTAATTAATAAACATACTAAGAGGGAGGCTTATTCAGATCTATAATAGTTATTTCAACAAAATTACATTCATTATTTATTCACTCGAAAATATGAATCATATTTAATTCTTCTCAACAAATGAAAAAAATACAATAAAAATATTTGGGAATAAGTTTTATTTCATTTAGCGCCTTAGAGAAAAAAAGTATGAGAGTATTTTCTAAACCATGACAATATTTTATTTTCTAATCATAACTTAAAAGTATTTTTCATGAATGATGTTTTTTCAATTCAAAATTCAATTTAGGCTACTTGGGGTTTTTTGGTTATCTCTATGCATAGGATATTCATTTTAACAAGATCTATTACGGTAAATGAATCACTTGGAACAACCATCATATTTTTCATGATTTCTTATTAGGATAGTATAATTGTGAGATATTATTTTTAATTATGTCCAACCTACTTATGCCTCCCACACAACACTCCATGAGAACATAGGATTTTATCCCTTAACAAACTATCGTGATACTTAGGTTCTTTATCATTATGTGGAATCTTCTCTTTTCCTTTGGTACATGTCTTCTATTTTGATTTTTCTATTTTCTTTACTTTTTCCAGTTGGGATAGATGTATTATTAAATATTCTTTTTAAACATACTCACCATACTTAGACATACCACCAATATTTTATAGATATTTTTTCAATAGGTCAGTTATTTTATTTTTCCCTTGGATATTTTTTTAATTTTTCTTCATCTTTCCTCCTTAGTTTCATTCTTCCATGTCCATATTTAATGTATCCCTGCTATGTCTTCTTTTCCCACTATAGAAGAAACTAATTATCATTATTGGAGCAGTCTTATTTGGATTCTTGGATTTCTTTTGAATTATGTTTTCCATTTGTTTACATTCCAATGATTTTTTATCTTTTTTATCCATATTACTATTGATAGTATTCTAGTGTACAAATTACATCATCTTCCTTCCCAAGGATGTATGATATTTCCTCAATAGTTTATATGTTTTTTGTTTTCCATTTTATTTTGACACAAGATTTATTTAACTGGGAAAGCATGCTATACTTTTAAGAATACATTGATTGAAAACATTATAGATGTAAAGTTCCATGTTTTCTAACCGAGTTAAAATACAAAGGTTTTCTAATTTTTTTATTTTATCAGTGGGTTGGTTTTAAACAGAGCATCATAACTTTATTCTGAGTGTTGAAACACCTAAAGGTGTAATTTTTTGACTTGCATAACTAGCCAATAATATTAGCAGGTGTCGCAATGAGTCTCAAGAGAACCGAATTCAGAAAAGTTTACTTTAATGGATCTACACAGGCTACGCACGGTTGTGGTCCAACCCATGCAGTTTAGCCAATTTAATATTTTTTTTATTTAATTAAATAATATAAAATGGGTTTTTTCTTCTTTAAAAAGTGGACTGTTCTAATAATAATAACATTATTATTATTATTATTATAGTGTCATAAATTAATTTGATGCTTTGAGATTTTAATTTCATGTTAATGGAGTGTAACATTTATGAGAATTTAATGTGGATTTTGAGCTTCTTAAAGAAGAATTTAATTATTTGAGGGGTTTCAGACTTAATTATACATTGTTAATAAATATAGGTGTTGTTTTTATGAATGTTTTGAAATATAGTAATAATGAGATTATTATTATTTTAGTTTTATGAAGGTAATAATAATAATTATTATTGTAATTAAATTAAGGGTTATGGGTTGGAGTTTTTATGATATTAATGACATTATAATAAATTTGGGTTTTGAGTTTTAAATAAATGAAAGTTGGAATAATAATAAAGTTGATGTTATTATTATTATTGTGGTTATTTATAAAAATCAATATTAGAAGAATTTAATTAAATGATCAATAAATAGTTTCATAATTAATAATGAAATGTTTTTTTAAGAGAATAGTAAATTAAGAATCCTTTTTTAATTAAATGGGGACTTTTTCACTTATTAGATAAGTGATTAGTGTTTATAATAATAATAAAATAATTATTATATTTTAATTATTACATCTAATTAATTAGATTAATTTTAGGGGAAAAAGAAAAAAAGGGGAGGCATGACCTGCATGTGAGGCGCACGACCCCCCATGTTTTCTTCATCCTTAGGCGACACACCAAGTGTGTAGTGCCCTTGTGCTCCAGCTACATCAACTCCTTCCATGTGGAACAACCTCTATCATTGTATGGACCCTTATCGATAGTGTTCATCCCTCAGTTGCACCCCCATACCGGAGCACACGACACTCCCGTGCAGAACCTGTTACACGCCACCCCCTCTCCCAGACTCCATTGTGTGCGTGGAAACTCCTCTTAGACTCTTCACGAATCATTTCTGCCTTGTCTAGATGAGTCTGTCTGCAAATAACTTACGATTCACATCATCCATTTGACTCATATCTCTCACCTAGATTTCTCAGCCGAACCCCTAAGGTTTGGGTTTAATCTGATTGTTATGTACCTCTATTTTTTGGATATTTGAATGTTGACTCGGGACCCATTGGTCCAAAATCCAGCATCTACCACCAAGGGTGAGGTGGATAGACACGTTTTACCTTTTCATCATTACTTTGATTTAGGATAAGCATTTCCGCTATTTTTTTCACCATATAATTTAGAGTCTGACAAATTATACTAGTCCCTGGAACTTTATTTGAGGTGTATTGTGTCTTTTCATTGCATTATTGTGATTATAAGTTACGTTACAGTGGGTTTTGATCAATGTAGAGGGAGTGCACATGTATATATATATATATAAATATATATTTATATACATAATGTTGTGTGTGTGTGGTTGTAGACTAGCTACATATTGGTTATCGTCTTATATCAAGCCGTTGGATATTTTTTTGGTTCCACCCTGAGGTAGGGTCCCAAATCCATATCACTTTATTTAATAATTATTTTTACCGTAAAATAATTTCAGTTTATGAGTTTTATTTGATATTGGAACTACTAAATATTCTATAAATGATGATTAAAGATAAACTATTGGTTGGTGGTATTGACATTTCTTGGTTGTTTAAGGTTGGGTGTGTTGGATTCCGGATATTGATAATCTTTTGAGGTTTTTCTCTGAATATTAAATGGTTAAACAGGAAGCCCACATGTGTTTTCCTTTTAAATGAGACTTAAGTGGTGATGGTCTTCGACACTCTTAGGTGTGCCTTTTAACCCATGTCACAGAATGTTAATAATTCAAACAATGATATATCAGTTCGTGAATTAAATGATTGAATAGGGCTAGGTGGGTAATAAGGTAATTAATTAAAAAATTAATTATGAATTCTTGAGTTGAAAAAATTGTGGCATCTAGAAAATATTTACAATATTGTATATTTTGACATGTTCATAATATAAATTGTAAATTGGTAATAATTAATGGATGAATTAATTATTACATGAAAATTGGTGAATGGTTAATTAATTGAAGAATTGGTTTAAGATATATAATTTAATTAATTAATTGTTGAATTCATTAATTTTCATGCATTATGTTAAAATTGTGAAGTGATTTATTGTTATGACTATTGGGCAATAATATTTTTGGATGGGTGATTATTTTCCATGCCTTATGTTGTCTTGGATGGAGTTGTTTAAAAATATGATATACTGTGTGAGATGGTTGCTAAATATCTCATCCATTTTCAGCATGTTTTGAGATGATTATGACAAGCATGAAAATTTTTAACATCTTGGACGAATCACTATTTGAGTGTATGGGTTAATACATGTTAAATTATTTGGATAATTAAATTTTGAGCTAATTATTTAGTTGGATTTTTATGAAAATTTAATTGTTAATTAATTATTAACATTTCACATGTTGAATGGTTAATTAATTGTTGACTTATTTGACGGGAAAATCATGTTGTTAATTAGTTGTTGAATTAAATAAAAATATTTATGAATTAACTAATGAGTGGTTTGGGGGTCTCTGACATTGCATTCTAAACCAATGATTAATATGTATGTATGATTGATAAACAGTTTGTGATATAGGAACCAATGCCTCAAATACTCAGGGGGTGCTGGACATGGTGTTCTACACCTAGCTTGCATGAAAATATTCTTTTATAGGATAGAGATTGATGCTCAAAATACCCATGGGGTGTGAGGCAGGTACTGACGCTCCAAATACTCACAAGGGTGCTATACATGATGATCTAGACCCATCAATTGACATTCAAATGTGGGTCGAATTGGTCATACATGAAATGAAATAATGGTTCATGAAAAGTGTTTTGACATAATGATTTGTGAACTGAATATGAGGAAGGGTTCAAGCTTATTAATGATTTGGTTGAATTACTATTAATGTATGAACCTATGATCGAATAAATATTTTAATGGATGGGCTTAGGCGTAGTATATGAAAGATAAATTGAATATCATATGACCTATTATCAAGGACAAAGCACAATATTGGATTCAGACTTTAAATTAATTACTTAAATGGTCTTTAGATACATCTGTGGTGATTGACTTATACAGGGAAGTCAGACATAGACTGAATCTTGAGACTTTTAGAATTTAATGAGGTTTTAATAATTTATAAATGAAAATTATGGTGTAATGATTTTTTATTATGCATGAAAAACATATAATACAGGTTGAGACACCAACTGAGGGCTGAAGTAGGTATTTGGATATATAGCTACATTGTGCTGCTTAATTTATTTATGCATATTTTCACATTTTTTAAATTATTTATTAAATTTATGAATTTATGGTAGTCACTGGTGGTCCCAGCCAACTGATATTTATATCTCACACCCTTCTTGGGCCTCCATTTCACTGGTTACCCGAGTAGATTCTATTGGGTTATAGGATTGTGATGTTTTCATATACTTGGGATATAGAAGCATAAGACCAAATGGATGACCAGGATGCTTGGGGAGACCACCCTCAGTTATTTGAGTTGTTGTTTATTTATCTCAGTATTGGAATAAAAATCATTTTGTTTTGTTCACTACATTCCATATTTGTATCATTAGCATGTCATGCATGCATCTTCTATATAATTGGTGTTGTACACTTATAAAATGAGTATTATTTTTCTTCCACTACTTTATAATTTATTAGACTGCTTCCGCTATTTATTTTCATTGTCTATTATTGAACTCTAATATGAGGGTATAGTATCCCCACAGACTATCCGTAGGCCATTTCTACTAGTTGGCAGCCTTTGGCATACATAGAGACACTCTTGCGACCTTTTGGAGACCGTTCCAGCCACCTGTTTAGTGGTGAGCTAGGTCTTTAAGATACAAAGTGGTATCATAGGATTTTTTTCTCTTCCTTTGTCTTTGTATTTTGGATTTGGTATATAAGAGACTTGGAATGTGTATGTGCTTGGGTTAATAGCCGTTCTTGGGACTGATCACCCCATGTATGGGAAATAACGAAGTGTCCAGGTATGGGAATTGATGTTTGTAGTATATGGAGTTATAGTTGATATGATTTCACCTTGAGTGACTGGTGTGTTTTTTGTTACATATTGATTTTGAGATTTTTGAAAAAACAATTCTTGACATGATAGGTAAATGAATTTTTATATATACATCATCCTAGTAATATAGAGATTCACATTACATGCATGTAACATTCCATGTAGTTGCATTAGTTGGATGCCTTCTCATTTGGGTTATTTTCCTTGGGTGCAATGCGATGTTTTGATCTACTTTAACATTCTTATGTAAATTGAATGTTTCGGTGATAGATTTACCATGCTTGAGTGATTATATAATATACTGTCCTAGTTTTTGGAATGTTTTTTTGTTTTTCCATGCTTCTATGTAATAACATGTTTTTGTGTTACTCTTTATGATAACATGCTAGAGCTGCTTTTATGTGTGAAAGGGATGCTAAAGTTAAAATGTTAAATTAATGTTGATTATGATAAATGGTTTCCAAATTCCAGTGATATGGTGTATGTATGCCTTATCTATTAGTAGATTCCACCCAAGTGACAAAACCATATAATCATAGTATGTTTGAAAATGTTTATGAATGTAAATCTATTGAGTTTTGATTATATTGAACAGTTGTGGGGTTGAATTTTGATGAACTCAGACTGAATAAGTGGGACCCTTGGAGGTCTCCTTTTTGGTAAAATTAATTTAGATGCTACATTTCTAGTTTATTTTTGGACAACACTAAATTTGAAATGATTAAAAAGGTTGTATGTTATAGCTTGCATGTTTGTCGCATAGAGATTTGTTTTGAAAACTACATGTCTTGTTGTGAAAAATTACTTGTGTATTTTTTAAAATTTATTCAAGTACTCAATGGTTGAAATGAATTAATTAAAATGGCTAAAATGAAAATGGGGATTTTGAATCTTGGGATTTCGGTTTTGTGTTACCAGGAAAGATGGTTGATGTTTATGTTTTGTAGGGGGAAAAACCATGGTAGGTTGTACCTATAGAATGTTCTAGTCCGTTAAATTATGTTCGTCCCACTACTCAGGAGGACTTCTTGGGACTCAACTATTATGGAACACTGATAAGATTATGTTACATCTTTTGTGATCAAAGTTTGACATGGTGATCATGGTTCACGGAACATCACATGAATGCATTAATGTGTTCTAAAATGCCACACCGCTGAGTGGATGATCTTTTCTTGCGACGTCATGAGCAATCCTTAGGTGGTTAGTGTGGCATCATTTTTGATTAAGGTGTTTGCATGAGATACCAATATTTTATAATAGAGTTCTCTGGTAGTAGTTCGACTGATATTCATAATGACCTCAGTTTTTTCTATTAGTGCACTCTTCTAAATATGAAGAGCATGTCCCCTATCTTGACCTCATCATAGAGAAACTAAGATAGAATTCTTCTTACACCACACTATAGTTTAAATGTTGTTTGTATTGATGAGTAGTTTTTATTTTGGTAGTATGTAGGATGCATGTTTTCTTTTGGCTACCCCATTATTCATGTTGGGGCACAATTATTTTTAAAATAGCCTTGTGTTGGATTTACTTGTAAATTTCACCAGAGGTCGTGTAGAGACCCTAAGCTTAATGTACATGGACATTACATTACTTTTGCGGAATACTTAGTACATAACAAAAACAGACACACAAGGACTGTAATAATTTAGTGTCTTTGGAAACATGGAACGTAATCTTCTAATCGTGGTGAAAGATCTTCAAAATATCCCATAAAGATCTTCCCATTTTTGTTTCCTTACCTAAAAGCCTTTTAATCCTGGGGTAAAAAACATAAAAAGGGTGAGCTCAAATGCTCAGTAAGGGTAAGCATGGAGAAAATAAATCATACCATATACATTTAAAATTAAAAAAATGAACATTAAAAATCTTGAGCAACGACATAAAACATTGAAGTACATAAGGCATAGATCATAATTGAACATAAATCATGATAAAATAGAATGGGAATAAAACATGTAATTGTGGCAACCATTAAGAACATGATATGATTTCCATATTAGCCATGTCATTGCTGCCAAGACCATCTTAGTGGACAAAGTCCCTTTCTGAATCGATTTCACTCCTCATTCTAGTCCTATAATACTGAACCGGTTTAACTTTCCATTCTAGACATGTATATCTCATGAGATATAAATCTTTACCCATTGCATTGGAGGGAGATATAGGTCTCACCCATCTCATAATTATACCATTCTTATGTTTGCCACAAAATCATAAATCATAGCATAACCCATGTAATAAAAATGGGCATCATAAAACAATTCATATAAGATAATGGAATTCATAAAAATAAATCCATCACAACATAATCAAATAAATGTAATAATAGGGATAAAAACAGAACCCTTTATTATCTTTGGTGGAAAATAATTTTGATAAAACACTTGAACTCCATTCTTGAGGAAAATATCCTTTCTACTTCAAAATACACTTTTCCTTTCTTAATATGTCATACAATTATAAACTAAAAGAAGTTGATTAAAAATAAACATGAAAACTTTTAAAGGAAGATTCTTGGAAATTTTGTTTTAAAAATCCATTCATGCCGTATATGTTAAAAAACATTCTTCTCGTACTTTTTTCGGAAAAGTAAAAAAAGCAACTCGTACGAAAAATGACAAAAGATTCCTTTCATATCTTTTACTAAAAACATGCTGAAGGGTAAAATTGGATTTAAACAATTATAGGTGTATGGGAATAATATTACATATTGAGGAAACATGGATGTGGATGATAAAATACACCCCAGTAAATACCAAAGTATAAACAATCTCGGATAAAAATTAGATTGTGATATTTTCCCTTACCTTAGGTCCGATTTTATTCGTAATGATTTAAATAATGTCATTGAATTATTCCAGAATCATACTCCTTGTTATGATATCATATATGGTTCACTTATGACTTTATATTACCCATTCTTTTGTAAATTCCATGTTAAAGAGCGTTTTGGGTAAAATCGTTTCATTTGTCATCCGTGTTTTGACTTGTAATTATTCATATGATTACTTAGATCATGACTAATTAATTCTAGAATATAAAACATTATTAATATATAATATATATTCAGAATATACATATATATAATATATCAGTAAATGGAAAGAAATACACTGTTCATGGAGACGGTAGGCCGTACGTACGCATGAACGCTGTTTTTGTTTCCTTATTGAGTTGAATGGAATTAAGTAGATGACATACATACATATACACATAAATCCAGTATCATTATTATGTCTTATATTTCATGATTGATTATTATATATACTTTATAATCATTCATGAATGGTTAGCGTGGAGAATGAATCTCATCGCATCGTGGAGACGGTAGTTCGTACGTACGCACGAGCGATGATATCATTCTCACGATCATGGAATTGTATTGGAGTGTATGTATACTATTTTGGAATCAATATCACATTAAAATAGTCATATATAGTCATTATTTACACCATTATACCCATCCATGTACGGTGGTGGTGGAAAATAGTTTACACCACGGCGTAGAGATGGTATTCCATACGTACGCACGCGCGGTGATTTCATTTTCCGTAGGGTGGATAGGTGGTGAAATAGGGTTATTTAATACATATAATAACATATCAGTATATGAGTGATACTTATGTTATTACTTCATAATGAAAAAACTAAATAAGAAGAAGTGTAAGAAGAAATAAAGTTGAAAGAATTGGTAACGGTCATTTCCTCTTCTTTGAAGCGTCTCTTTCAGATCTCCTTTTAGGGTACTAAAATTGGCTTTTGAAGAAGATCAGGACCTCTAGGATGTTTCTAGGGAAGTGGAGAAGATAATTTTTCAGGGGTTTCCCGAGCATGAAGGCTCAATGTGGTGTGAGGAAGAGAGGGAGGAGGTGCCCTTTTATAAGGGAGAAGATGGGCTCCTTTGGAAAAACTAAAAATATTAGTTTATTATAAAGCCAAATTCGGTTTCAAATAGCTCCAAATTGATTTATTTCAAATCTAAGGTGGGGATGGGTCGATATAATCTCATCCAATAGAATTTGGACATGTTTAGTTTACTATTTCAACCTTATCATTTAGTTTTAACTTTAAGTTAGATAATTTTACTTTTACCGTGTCTTTTTGTGTTCTTAAACAATAAGGTTAATAAACTTACTATAACAAGCCAAAAGAACCCCAAGTTGTTTATTATTAATATATATAACCTTATATAAGTCATTTGGACGAAACATTCATTTTTAGGAATAAAAAAACAATTAATAATATAATATTTGTTTTAAAAACTATTTTATGTCAATTTTGACACTATTTATTCATTGATTTTTGTAAAAAACATAATAGAATTATTAGTACGAAAAAATTTAATTAAAGTAATACTAACATGTCATATTAACCGAGAAAATAAGTGGAATTCATAAAAAGTCTCAAATTACATTTATTTGGGTATTTATAACATCAATTATGTCAATATTTCATTAATAAGATAATTATTGGATCATCATTGTGTCATAAATAAATTTAATTTTTTAAAGTATAAAAATTACAAATAAAATTTCATTATGTAGGAAATAGTTTTAGCTTTCTAATCAAAATTTATAGTCGAATTTATCTTATGTATAACCCTATATTAAAAATGCTATACTTATTAAACTTTGATTTTAACTATTTTAACCATTCTTTAAATAAATTAATAATAAATGTCCTAATCTAATCCAAGTGGGCCTAAATGGTTATATTTTATTCCTAAGGTTGTTTTTGGTCGAATTAAACTTATCCAATAGAATTAGTACATGTGTTAGGGTAATAATAATATCATTTTTACCCTTAATATCCCTATTTACTTTTAACCGTGGTAAAAAAAAGTAAAAAGTTACTATTCACCAAAAATTATTTTCATCTCATTGAACCACATTATACTTACTGACATCGACCATGTCTCTCGGATTTTTTAAATTCCACTCACAGAAGTGGTAAAATTATGTTTTATTCAAAATTCATTTTTTTAACTACAACTTAGTGGTTTCACTATTCATCAAAAAATGAAAGTTTCCAGAAAAATACCAAAAATTAGGCCTAAGCTATATTTGATATTATGAACTCAAAAATGATGTCTATTTTACCAAATTCAAAACATATCAGTTGAATTAATTAATTTAAAAATTATTTCCCGTCGTCAAAAGAAATAGCGTGTTCTTAAGAGATAATAACTATCAAAAGATTGACACTTGTTTATCTCTGGTTTAAATGTGAAATTACATCCAATGACCAACATTGTGTTAAATTGTAAAAATATATTCTAAATATACTTTAAAACCACTCAAATTAATAATTTATCACTATAAATTATTTCTATTAAAAAGGTTGTTTTTAATTAAAATTTAGTAGTTTTTACTATTCATCAGAAAATGAAAGTTATCCGAAAAGTACCAAAATTTCACCCTAAGCTAATTTTGATATTCCGAATCCAAAAATAAATTCCATTTTGAAAAATAAAATTTACAAAATTTCAAAAAGTGGTTATTACTATTCATAACGGCTAGTTTTAATAATATTTCAATAGCGTATCGTTGTTTAGTGAAACTCGGTATTGCATACTACACACACTATCAAGGAAGGTCGTGATTGCTTGTAATGCAAGGCAAGTCAATGATGCGTGTTGTGCAAGATCCTTTTGGTGTAGTGTACAAAACAAGACATTAATGAAATTAAAAAGAATATTTTTCATAAAATCTCGGGGTGTTACATTCTACCCCCTTAAAAATCATTTCGCCCTCGAAATTCGTCGGGGTTATAAATGGTTTACTACTCGAAAGTTTCTTTAATAGTAACCCACATCGTAAAAAGAAATACCAAAACCAATATTTAAAAACAAAACTATGAAATGTAACGGTTACCCAAATAAACTAATCACTAGGTTTCCACATAGGTGAAAATATGGATATGGAAGAGAAATCTAACTATCATGTTCTGATAGAGAGTGGTAGAGAACATGGCTATGAAAAATCCAACAATCACAAAGCCATAGATTTGTGATGATCTACGGGACCATCTAATTCATCGGATATAAGGTCACTAAGACAACATTTTTGGTTTTCAAGATCATTTCCCTAAAGTTGATGATATTGTAATTTGAAGAAATACTTTCGTGATTTTGGTATAGTCTCACCATTGGTCGTTCTCTGGAAAATTTATACATCATCTCTTAAAGAAATGATGTTGAATTTTTCATTCGTGATGTGTTAGAAGATCATGTGATAGAATGATGGGTCATTCCATCTATCTCAAACAAAAGGTTAGAAGAGTTATCAAAACTTACATAAGTCCATCTATAGTGAGATTAAACATATATGGTTCCTAAAATGGACTTATACATCTTATATTATACTGATTAATATAATAAAACTAGTTTCTGCTTAATAGGGACTTCCTGTAGGCCAGTGGTAGGCGATAAAGGCCAGTCGCACTTTGAATGTGGGTTCGATTCCCACAGCCTTGTACGACGCGATGGGATGTCGCTCGTCCTGCAGGTTGTCCTTTTTCTAAATCTATATTACTATAACATCCCATCAATAATATTGAAAAAAAGTTCTATACTAAAACAATACTAACATATGTCCAACATAATCCATTCCAATCATTAGGCTTATCTAAAATACTTCGTTCCAAGCTCATAGTATAAAGAAAATGATTACTTGGAATGTCACATAACAATCACGTTAATGCCATCATTTATCCCCCATATATCATAAGATATATCTTGTTGGTCAAATTACAAACATCTGAATACCTTAATCATGTATTCTCTTGAAGAATGAATACCCGTTCAACCTTATTGAAAACATGAATGCTGTTAAAAGCTAAATCTTTCCACATACCAAAATCCTCAAAATTCTATATAATCAAACCATGATATCGCTTAGTCCTTATATCAATCATGAGCTCATGAATACAATAAAACATCTCATTATCTTCTTATCCCTTCATTATGTGTATATCATCTGCTTACCAAAAATATCTAAGTCACTTTCCATAGTTACCGATACCATAAAATTATTGAAAACCACAATAGACCAATACATAAATATTCCAATATTCCACGATACTATATACAACATTATTTTGGAATCCCATTACATAAAAACTTAATCATTCCACCACATCGTTGTCATATTCAACATCGCTAATAGTGATCTCATGTGACTTTCCTTTGTCCTTTGCCTTAAGTGGTTGCCCATGTCGATCATTATTAACCCTTGGATTAGGGCATTGATTAGCATAATGCCCCATTTTATTGCACTTGAAGCATTGAAGTGTTATTGGTGCGTTCTCTACAGTATTTTCTTTATTCATATCATTAGAAACCCTTTTCCCATTACTTCGACACTCAGCTGCTCGATGACCTTCTTTTCCACACTTAAAACATTTTCTATTCCCTTTAAGACAATCTCCACCATGCTTCTTTCCACACTTTGAGCATAAGGAAACATTCATCTTCTTTTCCCCATTATTCTGAGATTTCTCCTTGAACTCCATCTTTCATTTCTTGTCATAACTACGAGATGGATAAGTAACACCAACTTCCATTTCTACCTTGATAGCACAACGTAGAATTTCTTCATAGATACTGAAGTCTCTTATAGCTAATGCCCTTCGAAGATTTGGTTTTAAGCCACTGAAGAATCGATCAACTTTACTTTCAGGTTGGATGATAAATCCAGATGCATACCTTGCAAACCTTGTAAAATTCACTTCGTATATACCAATAGATTCATCATCCTTTTTCTTTAGTTCGAGAAACTCTTTCTCCATATTTTTTGGAAGAATACGAGGGAAGTACTTATTGAAAAATAAGTTCTTAAACTCATCCCATCCCATGGACTCAATTTCATCTCTTGGCCTCTTATTCTTTATAGGATTCCACCATTGATCTGCATCACCTTCCAAATGATACACTGCTAAGATGACTTTATCATGTTTAGAACAATGAAGAACTGAAAATGTCTTTTCAGTAGTACTGATCCATTGTTCAGCAACAAGTGGATCAGAAGACCCACTAAAAGAAGGTGGATGTTTCCTCATGAAGGACTCAATAGAATATTGTTCCCTTCTCTGCTCATTTGGATGTCTAGAATGATTCATAGATTGTGTAACTATAGTTATAAGATTTTTCACTCCATCTCCCATTACATTTGTTTGTTCAGGAGGACAATCATTGCATTGTCCATTACATTGATCAACATGGGTCCTTCGGGTTCCAACCATCGTCTAAAACCCAAAAACAATAGTCTGAGAGGAAAAAATAACGCTAGGGAAAAAAATATAATAAAGGGGGAGTAACTTCAATATCTAACATCCTGGGTTACCATAATTCTAGTACTATAACATATACTTATACTTAACCTTAGGGACATCCCTATACATACATTAGAAATATCTCTAGGGATCTTACTAAAGTTCTCACATCCTAGTTTCCAAAGGTTGACTAAACCTTTCCTATGATACCAACTGTAGAGACCCTATGCTTAACGTACATGGACATTACATAACTTTTTCAAAATACATATTACATAACAAAAACAGAAACACAAGGATCGTAATAGTTTAGTGTCTTTGGAAACATGGAACGTAATCTTCTAATCGTGGTGAAATATCTATAACATCTCCGATAAAGATCTTTCCATTTTTGTTTCCTTACCTAAAATCTTTCTTTTAATCCTGGGGGAAAAAACATAAAAAGGGTGAGCTCAAATTCTCAGTAAGGTTAAACATGGATAAAATAAAACATACCATATACATTTGATCTTAAAAAAATGAACATTAAAAATCTTGAGCAACGACATAAAACATGGAAGTACAATAGGAATAGATCATAATTGAACATAAATCATGATAAAATAGAATGGGAATAAAACATGTAATTGTGGAAACCATTAAGCACATGATATGATTTCCATATTAGCCAAGGCATTGCTTCCAAGACCATATTAGTGGACAAAGTCCCTTTCTGAATCGAGTTCACTCCTCGTTTCAGTCCTGTATTACTGAACCAGTTTAACTTGCCGTTCCAGACATGTCTATCTCATGAGATATAAATCTTTACCCAATGCATTGGACGGAGATATAGGTCCCACCCATCTCATAATGATACAATTCTTATTTGGGCCACAAAATCATAAATCATAGCATAACCCATGTAATAAAAATGGGCATCATAAAACAATTCATATAAGATAAAGGAATTCATAAAAATAATTCCATCACAACATAATCAAATAAATGTAATAATAGGGATAAAAACAGAACCATTTATTATCTTAGATGGAAAATAATTTTGATAAAACACTTGAACTCTATTTTTGAGGAAAATATCCTTTCTACTTCAAAAAACACTTTTCCTTTATTAATATGTCATACAATTCTAAACTAAAAGAAGTTTATTAAAAATAAACTTGAAAACTATTAAAGGATTGTTCTTGGGAATTTTTTTTTAAAAATACATTCATCCCGTATATGTTAAAAAAACATTCTTCTCGTACTTTTGTCGAAAAAGTCAAAAAAGTACCTCATACGAAAAACGACAAAATATTCCTTTTATATATTTTACTAAAAACTAACCTAAGGGTAAAATTGGATTCAAACAATTTTAGGTGGATGGGAATAATATTACATATTGAGGAAACATGGATGTGGATGACAAAATACACCCCAGTAATTACCAAAGTATAAACAATCTCGGATAAAAATGAGATTGTGATATTTTTCCTTACCATAGGTCCGATTTGCTTCGCAAGTGTCTGAACCTCCTGTATAATGATTTAAATAATGTCATTGACTTATTCAAGAATCATAATCATTGTTATAATATCATATATGGTTCACTTATGACTTTATATTACCCGTTCTTTTGTAAATTCCATGTTAAAGAGCGTTTTGGGTAAAATCGTTTCATTTGTCCTCCGTGTTTTGACTTGTAATTATTCATATGATTACTTAGATCATAATTACTTAATTCTAGAATATAAAAAATGATTTATATATAACATATATTCAGAATATACATATATATAATAGATCAGTAAATGGAAAGAAATACACCGTTCATGGAGATGGTAGGCCGTACGTACGCATGAACGCTGTTTTCGTTTCCTTATTGAGTTGAATGGAAATAAGTAGATGACATACATATATATAAAAATAAATCTAGTATCATTATTATGTCATATATTTCATGATTACTTATTATATATACTTTATATTCATTCATGAATGGTTAACGTGGAGAATGAATCTCATCGCGTCGTGGAGACGGTAGTCCATACATACGCACGAGCGATGATATCGTTCTCATGATCGTGGAATTGTATTGGAGTGTATGTATACTATTTCAGAATCAATATCACTTTACAATAGTCATATATAGTCATTATTTACACCATTATACCCATCCATGTAAGGTGGTGGTGGAAAATAGATTACACCACGTCGTGGAGACGGTATTCCGTACGTACGCACGCGCGGTGATTTCGTTTTCCGTAGGAAGTATAGGTGGTGAAATAGGGTTGTTTCATACTTATAATAACATATCAGTATATGAGTGATACTTAGGTTATTACTTCATAATTATACAACTAAAGAAGAAGAAGTGGAAGAAGAAATAATGTTGAAAGAATTGGTAACATACATTACCTCTTCTTTAAAGCGCCTCTTTGAGATATCCTTTTAGGGTACTAAAATTGGCATTTTAAGAAGAAAATGACCTCTAGTATGTTTCTAGGGAAGTGTAGAAGAGAATTTAGTAGGGGTTTTCCAAGCATGAAGGCTCAATGTGGTGTGTGGAAGAGAGGGAGGAGGCGCCCTTTTATAAGGGAGGAGAGGGGTTCCTTTGGAAAAACAAAAAATATTATTTTATTATAAAGCCAAATTCGGTTTTAAATAGCTCCAAATTGATTTATTTCGAATATAAGGTGGGGATGGGTCTATATAATATGATTAAATAGAATTTGGACAGGTTTAGTTTACCATTTCAACTTTATCATTTAGTTTTAACTTTAAGTTAGATAATTTTACTTTTACCGTGTCTTTTTGTGTTCTGACACTATAAGGTTAATAAACTTATTATAACAAGCCAAACTAACCCCAAGTTGTTTATTATTAATATATATAACCGTATCTAGGTCATCTTTCCGAACCTTAGATTTTTAGGAATAAAAATACAATTAATAATAAAATGTTTGTTTTAAAAACTATTTTATGTTGATTTTGACACTATTTAGTAATTGATTTTTGTGAAAATCATATCCGAATGATTAGTTCTAAAAGAGTTTATTATATTAATACTAACATGTCATATTAACCTATAAAATTATTGGAATTCATAAAAAGTCTCAAATTACATTTATTTTGGTATTTATAACATCAATTATGTCAATATTTCATTAATAAGATAATTATTGCATCATCATTGTGTTATAAATAAATTAACATATATAAAGTCTAAAAATTACAAATAAAATTTAATTATGTAGGAAATTATTTTATCTTTCTAATTAATATTTATAGTCGAATTTCTCTTATGTATAACCCTATATTAAAAATGATATACTTATTAAACATTGATTTTAACTATTTTAACCCTTCTTTAAATAAATTAATAATAAATGTCCTAATCTAATCCAAGTGGGCCTAAACGGTCATATTTTATTCTTAAGGTTGTTTTTGGTCGAATTACACTTATCCAATAGAATTATGACATGTGTTAGGGTAATAATAATATCATTTTTACCCTTAATTACCCTATTTACTTTTAACCATGGTAAAAAAAGTAAAAAGTTACTATTCACCAAAAATTATTTTAATCTCATTGAACCACATTTTACTTACTCACATCAACCGTGTATCTCAGATTTTTGAATTTCCACTCACAAAAGCGGTAAAATTAAGTTTTATGCAAAATTAATTTTTTTTAACTAACACTTAGTGGTTTCACTATTCAGCAAAAATGAAAGTTTCTAGAAAAATACCAAAAATTATGCCTAAGCTATATTTGATATTATGAACTCAAAAATGATGTCTAATTTACCAAATTTAAAATATATCAGTTTCATTAATTAATTTCAAAATTAATTTCCGTCGTCAAAACAAATAGCGTGTTCTTAAGAGATAATAACTATCAAAAGATTGACACTTGTTTATGTCTGGTTTAAATGTGAAATTACATCCAATGACCAACATTGTATTAAATTGTAAAAATATATTCTAAATATACTTTAAAACCACTCAAATTAATAATTTCTCACTATTAATTATTTCTATTAAGAAGGTTGTTTTTAATTAAAATTTAGTAATTTTTACTATTAATCAGAAAATGAAAGTTATCCGAAAAGTACCAAAATTTCACCCTAAGCTAATTTCGATATTTCGAATCAAATAATGAAGTCCATTTTGAAAACAAAAATTTAAAAAATTTCAAAAAGTGGTTATTACTATTCATAACGGCTAGTTTTAATAATATTTTAATAGCATATCGTTGTTTAGTGAAACTCGGTATTGGGTACTACACACACTATCGAGGAAGGTCGCGATTGCGTGTAATGCAAGGAAATTCAATGATGCGTGTTGTGCAAGCTCCTTTTGGTGTAGAGTACAACACAATACATTAATAAAATTAAAAGGAATATTTTTCATAAAATCATGGGGTGTTACAGGTCGGTTAAGGAATTCATTATACAAGATGATGGTTTTGGAATAGTTTTAAAGGCATGTAATCATATAATAGAAAAATGTGGGTTTTGGGTCTGCGACGTCTTTACAGAGAAGTATGCAGAACCTATTCTATTGTTTGACCGAGATTCAATCATTTTTGTTGATGAGGTCTTTGTAATGTCCATAGTTATAAGCATTGTATATATGTTTAATCTATAAAGTGAGCTTTGGATATGGTTTTAAAGGCTTAGCCGTTAGGCATGGGAATGGTTAAAGGTGTATTTGGAGTTTGGAACGCAAAACGATAGTTTTAACAAGATTAAATGACATTTTTGGGTTTTTATAGTAGATTTTGATGGCTTCCAGAGGGAGAAAATTTTTAATATGGGAATATTGTAAAGTCCCATGATTTCCAACCGGGTTAAAATATGTAGGTTTTCGAAAGAAATAATTTTATCGATGGGTCAGTTTTTATACTGATCTTTAGAACATTATTATTAGTTTTGGAACACCTAAAGGTATCATTTTTGGAATTTCTTAATTAAAAGATAATTTTATCACGTGTCCCAATGAGTTTCAAGACCACCAAATTCAGAAAAATTCACTTTAATGAATCTGCATGGGCTACGCCCGGTTGCGAGCCAACCAGTGAGGATTACCTAGTTAAATATTTTATTTATTTAATTAAATAATATAAAATGAGTTTTATCATGTTTAAATAGAATAATTTTCTAATAATAATATTGTTATTATTATTATTATGGTGTCATAAATTATTTTGATTCTTTGATATTTCAATTTCATTTTAAAGCAGTATAACAATTATGAGAATTTAATGCTCCTCAGAGAAACGTATAATTAAATGAGGGGTTTTAGATTTAATGAAGCATTGTTATAAAATATATGTGTTGGTTTTATCAATTGATTAAAAAAATATTAATAATGATATTATTATTAGTTTAGTTTTATGAATGTAATTATTATTATTATTATTAGGGCCATTAAATTAGGGGTTATGGGTTGGAGTTTTTATCCTATTAATGATATTGTAATAAATTGGGGGTTTGAGTTTTAAATAAATGAACTTTTGTATAATAATAATAAAAATGTTATTATTATAATCGTCTTTATATAGTTAATAACTATTAATAGAATATAATTAAATGATCAATAGGGTGTTTCATAATTAATTGTGAATCATTTAATAAGTGAATAGTAAATGAAGAAGCATTTTTAATTAAACATGGTGTTTTTTACTTACTATATATGTGTTTAATGTGTATAATAATAATAAAATGAGTATTATTATTTTAATTTTTACTTCTAATTAATTAGATTAATTTTAGGGGGAAAAGAAAAAAATAAAATAAAAAGGGGAGGTGCGACCTGTAGGTGAGGTGCACGACCCCCTTGTATTCTTCCTCCTTATGCGACACACAAGGTGTGCAGCGCCCTCACATTGAAACTACTTCAGATCCATCTCCATCACGCAAGATCCATCAATGCATGTCCTCTCCTCCCTAGTATGCATCTCTTGGATGAACCCACTCGTAGTAGTGCATGATACTCCCAGGCAGAACTTGTAGTGCGCTACCCCCTCCCTTGGACTCAAATTTTCTCACAATAGTTCATATCAGACTTTTCATGACTCATGTTCACCTCTTCATATTGATTCCTTTAATTAATAACTACTGATTCCCAAAATCCATTTGACTCCTCTCACTCAACATTTTTTCCCAGCCGAAACCCAAAGGTTCAGGTTTAATCCTATCGTTATGTTCCTCTATTTTTAGGATATGTGAATGTAGACTTTGGAACCATTCTTCCATAATCCAACATCTTCCTCCAAGGGTGAGATGGATGGAATCTTTTTTCCTTGTCTCCATTGCTTCAGGTGAGGATATACATTTCCATTGTTTGTTTTTTACTATCCAATTTAGAGTCTTACAAATTATAAGACTTCCTAGTACTTCATTTGAGCTGTGTTGAGTCTTGTCGTTTCAGTTTTGTAATTATTAGTAATGTTGCATTGGGTTTTGATCAATATAGAGGGCACACACATGTATATATATATATATATATATTTATATACATAAATGTGCGTGTGTGCTATTACAGACTAGCCGAGGATTGGTTGTCATTGTATGTTAAGATATTGAATATTGTTTTGGTTTCACCCCGATGTAGGGTTCAAAATCTCTATCACTTTATTTAAGAATTATTTTCTTCTTAAAATAATTTGAGAGTAGGAGTTTCCTTGACATTTGTAACTACAAAATATTCATTAAATTATGATTAATGATAAACTGTTCATTGGTGGTAATGTCATATCATGCTTGATTAAGGTTGGGGGTGTTGAACGTTGGCTATTGAAAATTTATTGAGGCTATTTTATAAATATTAAATGGTTAAATAAGAATCCCCAATGGGTTTTCCTTGTAAATGAGACTTAATGTTGATGAACTTGGACACCCTTAGGTGTGACTTTTAACACATATCACAGAATGTTAATAAAGAAAACTATGATATATCAGTTGGAAAATTAAATGATTGAATTGTGAAGGATGGGTAATAGGGAAATTAATTGAAGAATTAATTATCAAGTCATAAGTTAGAAAAAATGTGCCATCTACAGAATATTGAGAATATTAAATATTTTGACATGTTTGGAATATAAATTGGAAATTGATAATAAATAATGGATGGATTAATTATTATATGATAATTGGTGAATAGTTAAATAATTGATGAAGTGGTTAAAGATATATGATTTAATTAATCGATTGTTGAATTAATTAATTTTCATAAAATACGTTATGATTGTGAATTGATTGATTGTTATGACAGATGGACAATAATATTTTTAGATGTGTGATTATTTCCCATGAATTATGTTTTCCTGGATGGAGTTCTTTAAAAGTATGATATGTTGTGTGCGATGGTTGCTAAATATCTGGGCCTTGTTCAACATGTTATAAAATGATTATTACATGCATGTAAAATGTTAAAATCCTGGATGAATCACTATTTGAGTGGATGGGTTTAGGCTTGTTATTGAATTTGGATAATTAAATGTTGAGTTAATTATTGAGTTGGCTTGTTAAGAATAATTAATTATTAATTAATTATTCACTTTTTAGATGTTGAATGGTTAATTAATTAAGACTTATTTGATGGGGAAATTATGTTGTTAATTAGTTTTTTAATTAATTAATGGATTTTGGAATAAATTAATGAATATTTTTTCGTAGTTAGACATTGTGTTCAAAACCAATGATTAATATGTATGTATGATCGATAAACAGGTTGTGAGATAGGGACTGATGATCCAAATACTCACAAGGTGCTAGACATGGCCTTCGACACACAACTGGAATGCAAATATTATTTTATGGGATAGGGAATCATTCTCTAAATAACAATGGGTTGTGAGACATGGACTGACACTCCAAATACTCATGAGGGTGATAGACATAATAATCTACACCCATTAACTTACATTTGATTGCAGGTCCAATTGGTCGCTTATAAAATGAATTATTGGTTAATGAAAAATGTTGTTACATAATGATTTGTGAACTGAATATGAGGAAGGGTTCATAATTAATTAGGATCTGGGTGAATCACTGAAAGTGGACATACCCAGGATCAAATCACTATTTTAGTTGACGAGCTCAGATATAACATATGAAAGATTAAATTTAATATCTTATGACACGTTATCTGATGGGCATTTAGAAAGGACAATCCAAGACTTCGAGTACATGTTGAGATCATGTTCAATTGACTTCCTAGGTGTGTGGAATTAGTATTTATCCTTGGTAGTGTTTTCCTACAATAATATTTTCTATTCTAGTATTAAAATAGAACCATATAAATAATTTTATAGAAAGAGTTTTCATTCACAAACATGGTGGGATGATGTTGGTGAATGAAAGCTAATGGTCCCATAGCTTGTGAAAGAAACAACAATGAAGGTAAATAATATTCTAGGTCATATCAAAGCATCTGAAAGCTGTCAAAAAAGCTATGCAGATAATCAAAGATATGATTTGGAGTTTCATGTGGGAGATCATGTTTCCTTAAATGTTTCTCCATGGAAGGGTGTTATATGATTGGGGGAGAAATGGAAACTGAGCCCAAGGTATATAGGACCTTTTAAAATTCTAATGATAATTGGAGCTGTTGCATATCCTTTGGATATTTCACATATCCAGTCTAATGTAAAATTGTTTTTCGATGTATCATTGCAGAGAAAGTGCATGCTAGACCCAATGCATGTCCTCACTTCTAAAAGTATAGAATTGGAACCTGACCTATCTTACTATCAAGAGCCTATATGGATTCTGGACACTAAAGAACAAGTGTTGAGGAACCAAAAAACTCAAATAGTAAATATACTTTGGAAGAATCATAAAATTGCAGAGGAAAAATGGGAGCCTGAGGAGCTTATGATGAAGAACTACCCAAATCTTCTTGTGAGGTAACATTCTGTTAATTTCGAGGAAAAGGTTTTTGTAAGGAGGGGATAATGTAATTCCCGAAAATTTATCAAATAAATTTATTATTGAATTCATTAAACACTGAGACTCTACAAAACATCAACTTGTTATAACCTATCCAGAAAAAATAATTTTTCCACCTCTATAATTTGAAATTTTAAAAACTGACATAAATAGTTGCATTCAGTAATATATTTAGAGTCTGATAAGACAGGATTGATTTTTGGTGAACAGTAACACAACATTATGAATAGTAATATGAACAATATTAATAGTAAATAACTTATTATTTTATTTTCTTAAGGCTATAAAATAATGTGATATCGGCGATTTTTTAAAGGTGATATAAATTGAATTATTGTTTGAAAATTGTTATTTTTTGAATAAATTATGATTTTATTTAAAAATTTATTTAGTAATATTTATAAAATTATTTTTAAAAATTGATGTTCAATTTTTTAAATCTACATGTTAAAAAATGGATGTGGTGAATTTTTTCTATCATTCTAAAATACTCAATTTTTTGATGAATACTAAAATACGGCAATCCACCGTATATATACATAATAAGTTAAATTCACTATTCAAAGCATCATGGCTGATGTAAGCAATTTTTTTTTGAAAACACATGCACATATTACTATTATTGGTGACAAGAATAAGTACTATTGGTTTTCTTTGACAAAATTATAAAATAATGAGTAAAATAACTGGAAAACCCTCATCTCTTCCACTATAACCCCCCCACTCCCTCTTATATTCACTCCTATAAGCCTTTAAGATCCTCAATGTTACACCCAAATACCCTTCTCTAGTCAATCCCTACATATAGGAGCTCTTGGTTTTTCCAAAAGACGAAAAACCATTCCCTTTAATAGATTCTCTAGGAAGTGGATTCAAGAGGTAAATTCACATTTTATTTCTTTCAATTTCATTTCATGTTCCGTTATTTTATTTTTCTTTCCTCACATAATTTCATCCAAATGTTGTGATTACTCCATTAACAGAAATGAACTATAATTATACTATAATAAAGTAATAATTCATCATCATCTCATTTTTCCCTTTATTTTAGATTAGAAATGAAAACACAATCTGAGATGTGTTAATTTATCACATTGAAGGGCGACAGGTTTTCAATTTCTTTTAGCATCTTCAATTCCGGATATGAAACCATTTTTATGGTTCAAAAATACTCTAATATATTTATTATAATTTATTTTATGTTTTGGAATCATTTTATACACATGATATTAATTTATAAATGAAAATAAGATTGTTGTGATCATGAACTGCCAATTAACACAAACAATTGTCATTAATGTTCTATATAATTATTCATCTTCACATTAAATAACCAATCAATTTTTATAACCATGTAATATTATGTTTGTTCACTAATAACATAAAACTTATATATTGGGAAACAATTCTCATTCTACATGTTTATCCATACATGAATATAAGTAAGTCGATCATGAAAACCAAGGAATAAAACACTCCCAAACAATGAAATTAATTATCTTAACCCATAAAAAGGCCAATAATGAACCTAATACGGTTAAAATATATAAATTAAAAGTATATGAGGTCTTAGAATCATTAATTTATTAACCGAAATTTTATTATTTAAGTCTTTAAGATCATGTACGGAACACCTTCGGACTTAAGGTAAGGCGTTTCCACCTGAACCTCTATTTTCATCCATGTTACTTTTATTTTCTACTTACATTAATTAAATTATTATTCATTAATATTTAATCATCATTATTTATCTGTTAATTTTCTAGATATATATTCCAACCAGAATCATACCTTAATTTATGGGTAGTAATATTTTTTAAAAGGATATTTCAAAAAACCTTCCTCATAAACAATCCATTTTCTAAGGAATTTCTCAAAATCATACCTATTTTCAAGGGCACTATATTATAATTTTTTTTGAAACCATTATCTTTATAAAATCACTAAATTTATTATTAATATATTATCTTACTTTTCTATTGGTTTTATAAATTTTTTTTTCAAAAATAACTCTTTTTTAAAGTAAAAGAGTATTTATCTCAAGAATTACCCAAAGATTTTATAAGTGTATATTCATCTATTTCAACACTCCAGTTGATTCTAATGTTTTTTTGGGATTAATATTTTATGATATCATATTCCTTATTTAATTTAATGGTTTATTATTATTTTGGTTGTGGGTGTGATGTCTTAAAACCATGCACCAAATTACCCTGAATGGTTAGTGTTTATGATTATTGTTTAGGGAATGTTATTTAAATTTTCTATGTTAGTTTCAATATGAATGTATTTATTTTTTATGTTGATACCTGTTAATATGTGGAATTAATTTTCCATATTAAGTGTCGGGTGGGGCCCCTATAGTCCCTCGGTGCATCGGTAGGTCTCACGAGACAAACTATTGTCTTGACACAAGGCCTTGACCAAATGAATATTTATGGTTCATGCACAATACCTTGACTGTATGGTTATGATGTCCTGCATTATTAATTCCCTCATTATGTATATTTTATTGATAGTTCATGTGGTTATTTTACTAGTATATTACGCATTATTATGTAACTCTTTGTTTTCCTTTTTGTTGTTTCCTTCCTACTTGAATATGTTTGACGTTGTATATAGTGCATCGGGCACCCTTAAACTAGCTTTATAAAATGGAAAAAAGGATTTGCAGCAGTTATTCCTGCCATAATGAATTCAAGTTTATTATTTTTAAATGCATGGGTTTTTCATTATTCACCATGCCTAATGTTTATGTTTATGAAATATTCCATTTTATTTCTTACCCTTACAGGTCATTTGATCTCAAAAATTTATTATTTATCATTTTCTCAGGACAAGAAGATTTTTATTATGAATGACATGCAGAAATAACCTAGGAGTTATGGATGTTGTCAAAGTAATTTCTATGTTGTTTTTCATTTCAAGTTGTAATGATGAAATAATGTTTGTATCTTCTTTACAATGATACTAAAATAATCAGTACATTGGGATTCATATTCTATGATTATATTCCAATGTAAAAAAATTAGGCACCAGCTCTGGGCAACTGCGGTCACGCCCTTACAAGTTAGACTCAAGCTAAGGGATTTTCACCATAGTTTATAAATTTATGAGATAAATGTCATGTTAACCACTTATTTTGTGTGGTGCATCTACTCCCCATTTTAATATTATATACCACTAATTAATTTATTGTCATGATTTTTTTGAGAGTCTATTTTATTTATTTATTCTAAGGTTATTGAATTAAATGTTACCAATTGCAAAATAACTTCATAACCCAATTTCTTTTCAGTGGGTTATTTTACTTCCTCGTTGTCATTATTATTACATGATTATGTATATATTAACCTTTTTACTATATATTGTGGTATTTATTTTTGTTTTATGTTTATTTTCAATGTACACACACAATATATTCATTGATTTATTTTACAATCAATATTAGGTATTTTCGAGTGTTTAAATCACAATCTAATTTTGTTCGGGATTATTTACACTTCAATTTATAATATAGAAAATTATTTTATCATTGTATAAAAAACAATTTCATTTTATTATCCTATGGTTATTCATGACCATTTTCCTGTATTAATACCATTTTTCCATTCTATGGTACTAAAGATGTTTTAGAAAATGTTCTTTTAAGAAAAAATGAATTTATTTCTCTCATTAGTCAAAGAACCTATTTTCTTCTGAAAACCATGGTTTGTTTAAAAAAGTGCAAATATATATTTTTCCTTTTGAAAATTATTTAGTAAAAAAAATTACCCTTTATTTTTACCAATGTTTTCAAAGGAATCTTCTTTTCTCTTTCCAAACGAGGCATTTTTTAACATTTTTACTATACAAAAAAAAAATTTATTTTTACCTCATCATACATATATGGATTTAACCATATTCATTTATTAGAAGTTTCATTTTTATATTTAAATATCTAAATTTGATTTTTTTTCATTTTATGATTATTATTTTTGGGTCTTTCGATTCATATGTAAGGGATTTCCTCTCAATTTAAATTCCATTAAGATTTATTTGTTATTATGTACCAATTAACTAATCTCCATAATATCAAGATATTATAAGTTTTAGTTGATGGTATTCCTTTATATTAAATGAATATGAAAATTTTTCTGACTTATAGGGTTTCTTAAGAATGTTTCATGATTATTTTCCTTTATAATGTTTTAATGATCTTTAAGTGGTGTTTCTATTCATCAACATCAAGAACCGTTGTTGTTAGTTATCCTCCACTAAGAAATTATTAATAAGTATGTATTCTTTATTCAATATGTATATTTGATAACTTATTTTAATTATTCAATATGAGGAATGATTTAAATGGGAAATGAAGGGTGGGGCCTAGAATTTATATAGAACCTTGATTCATTCACATGATCTCATGAGACAAACTAGTTTCAAAAATTAAAAGAGTTTCAATCGGGGGTTTTAAACCACCTTGTGAATGGACTTGATGGTATAGGTTTTCAAGTTCCTTAGACATGGTTTCCAATATTTAATCATATATTTTGTTTAGTTTTAGTTATTATTCATCCATGAGATTTTTTGTCGACATATATATGAATACATTTCATTTTAGTTCACTGATTAAATGTCACATATTCTATTTTCTTACCTTGATATATTGATTTTTTTTCTTATCTAGTTATTTTAATTGCATGTGTTTCTAGTTATTACTATTCAATATTTTTAGGCACTTTATCATTAGGTTTTTGATTACATGGTATATGTGTTCCAGTATTTACCATGCCATAATTACTACTCTCATTGATTCATTATTTCTTCAACTATATTTTTACTTCACTGAGCATTTGAGCTCACCCTTATTATTTTTCGTTCCCCATGAGTCCAAGAAGTGTACTATAATAGATATGAAAGGATTTACTAGATGGATTAGAGTTATACTTAAAGTAATTTATTTAAGGAGAAAACATTATGTTGTAATTAGGGTATTCATTTATTACACAAGAATCATTTATGTATCTATATTACCAAGACTACTAAACTATTTGGTCCATCATGATTTGATTCCTTGTAATAATGCTAATATAATAGTAGCAGACACCAGCTCTAGGATTTATGGAGGTAGGCCACTACATTAAATAAAATCATGTTGAAAATAAAACATAATTATAAATAACGTATATTCAATTATAAAATTTTACTAAGAACAAATCATCAAATAAAATATAATTACAATCAATTGATATTGTGATTTTATGTTTTATAATATAAGTATGTCATATTAAATATATAAAAATAAATTTGAAATTGTAAAAAAATGATTATTTTACAACGTATTAACAAATTAACTTCGAAAAAGAAAAAGAATAAATAATTCATGAAACCACAAAAAAAACCTTAGCTAAAAATTATACCCTAATAATAAACTAAAAATTAATTACAAAATTTATAATTGATAAAATTCACAATAAATATAAAACATAGATATATGGAAACAAAACAAATCCATAAATCTCTATTTTGTGATAAAACCCTTTTTTTACATTCTAGTAAAAAAAATCCTTTGTTCCCCAATTTGAAATACCCTTGAAAATCTTATGGATGTCATTAAAATTAATGAAAAATAATAAAGACAATATAAGAGAATAATTTATATGAAATTACCTTATACTCTAATGTAATTGATAAAGATGGTGAAGAGGTTCACATGACATGTGATGTGAAAGGAGAACCTAATATGAAGAAATAAAAGGACAGATAAAGAAAGAGAATGGGAGTATTAAAGGAAAAATGAAAATGGGAGGTGAAGTTTGTAGTGGGAGTAAAGTGATTAGATGACACGGTGGGAGGTCTACATGATAGATGGAGGGCCAAAGTCCTTTATTTCATAGAGGAAAGAGGATTAGATTTGGTGTAGTTTGATAATAATGTTTAAATAGATGCAGTTTCTAAATAAGAAATGTTATTTTTAGCAGTGATTATTTAAATCACCCATGTTAACATTTCATTACATGATGACTGTAGTTAACATACATTAATAAATGATATTAAACCAGTAAGAACCTTGTTTTTTTAATTAATGGTGGTTTTTTGAAACCACTAGTAATAAAACACCATTAAACATTAATATTTCATATAGTGATGAATTAAAAGAATGAGTGATATCGTGCCTATAAAAAAGAAACTCCATTGGACAGAAATATAAATTCTCCCACATCCAAACATTATAAAAATCCCTCTCAAATTTAGAATTATTTCAAGAATTTCTATGAATCGAAATAATTTTGTGGTTGTGAAACAAAAAATTCACTTCATTACTTTATTGATTCCAAATCATCTTCCTAGGGTTAATATACACTACGTAAAAGGGTAGAGTAATGAGATACATTTGTATCCTATAAATTATTCACTTGAAACCCATTGTACATCTATCTTGGTGGTGGAAAATCTACTCTAGAAAAGTGAAACATCGTAAGGTGTCTTGGAAGGCCATATCTTCAACCATTCGAGAAAAGTACATACCATTAACCACCTATATACACAATAATATTAATTTTATAATAATCACAACATGGATATGGTGGCACACAACAACATGATTAAGGTGAAGCAATTTGATGGAAATTATTTCAAGTGGTGAAAGAAGAGGATGTAATTTTATCTCGAAAGACTCAAGTTGGCTTAAATGCTCTCAAATATAAATCCCATATATCCAAATAGAAGACACTCCATGTTTCTTACATAATGAAAAAATTTATAGAATTATGATATCATGTGTTTAGGACAGAAATTATATTCATTGGATGATGGCCTCTTCTAGAAAAATCAACATCTTCCAAACAAATAGGATATAAAGAATGATTTAGAGAAAAAATACATTGCTGATTAAAATTTATGTACTAAATTTATAGAAAAACGTTTAATTTCATATGAAATGGTAGATAATAGATCTATCATAGAGAAACATTTTGTGATCAATTGGTCTTACAACAAGTAAAGAAAAACAATACGAACATTGATGATGCCATCATTATTACATCTATCTTTGATGGACTCACTACAATCTTGGAAGAATGTTAAAATGTCTCTAAAACACAATAAGGAACATATTTCCCTTAATGATTTAATCCACTAACTATATGATGAGTTGGAATATAAAAGAAAAAAGTAGGTAAATGAACATAAGGATAATATATACAAGGTCCTTGTCATATAGGGAGTTGGTCCATTTAGATCCTAAAAGAGAAAACAATTCCAAATAATTATTCAAACGGAATGGAACTATTCATGAAAAAGATATGGGAATGTTATTTATATAAAAACATGGGAAATTTTAAACATGAATATTATCTACATAAAATGAAATTTGAAAACAACAATAGTTCGAAAGAAACCATTATGACCATGATATTTGAATCTCATTTACTTGAGGATAACTCTACTTTATAGATTGATTCAATTGAAACATGGATTGCATACAAAAAAAATTAGTATTCACAAAGAATCAATCAAATATAAATGGAATTTCACTAAACATGGGGATCTCTGTAAGCATAAACATACAATGGAAGGGTGTAGTTTATCTTGATTTTAACTCAGTAAAAATCCTCAATATAAAATACATATTATAAATGACTATAGTTTATAAGAACACAGTTTTAGAAAGATTATTATATAAATCATGTGTTTAATCTTCTGTTTGAGGAAGGTATATTTTTTTAAAGGGTGGTATATTTGTGGAAAAAAGTCATTTTTTTGATAGATTATTAAAATTATATATAAATATTGTTTCTATTTACTTTATAGAGTATTTTGATTAGTGGAATAATATTTTAGATCACATAAATTGTAAGAAAATACATGACACTTCAAAAATTGAATTACTAACTAGCATGGATAAAAAATATCGTAAATTTGTGACTGTCATGAAAACTAAAATAGTTAGGAAACCATTTCTATCTATATAAAGGAAAATTATTTTTTTAGAATTAATATATAGCGATATATAAGAATTTCATGCTACAACCCCCATAGGTAATAAAAAATCATCGTGACTTTAATTTGTGATTGATCTATATTTTTATTGGTCTATATTTTACAAGAGAATGACATAGCTATAAATAAAATTATTATTTTTAAAAATGTTATTGAAAAACAATGTGGTCTTATAATTAAATGGGTTAGATCTGATCGGGGAGAAGAATATTATATTCATTCATTTTTGAATTCCATGATATCATATGTGAAGTGATGAGTCCCTATACACCTCAATGGAATGTTGTAGATGAGAGAAAAAATAAAACATTAATGGAAATGGTTAATTCCATAGAATCTATCTCCGGATAATTAAGAGTATTGGGGAGGGGGGAGGTGACAAAATTATCCATGTGTCACATCGTAAACCAGTTTCTCATAGAATGCAAGACTATGATTCTATTTGAATTATGGAATCATAAGAATCCAAAACTCAATTATTTAATGGTTTGGTGTTTTAACATAATTATAGGAGTACTTATAAATAAAAATTAAAATTTGGGTGGAAGACGAATTGTAATGTCTTAGCTCAGCTCACCCTATGAACAATAAATAGACTGGTTCTCCACATAATCTCAGGCATGCCTCCTCATATTCCAGAGGCTACAGACTAGTAATAGATTTTGAAGGAGTTACATTGGGAGACTATACTCCCTCTATTAGAGTGCACAACAATAGTAAAATATCCAAACATAAATCTTCAAAAATATAAATTTAAAATTAATGTAGATAAATATATCAAGACCAAAATAAATAAAAAATTTGTGTTAAAGACACAAAAAAACCATGCCATACATACAATGATTTCCCTCTAGGATAGTAACCTATACATAAAAAATTAAATAAAATATGCTTGCTCTATTATATCCCTAAGACAAACTCATCCTAGTATCTTAGTTCATATCTAATCCATACCGCTCAATTAACTTAGGGAATCAATCCATATCTATTCCTGAAACTAATAGGGTGTGTTCTTGGGTACCTATGTGTATTGGTGGTTTGATAAGGGCATGAGTACAAAATTTAGTAGGGTTCCAGTAACATAGTACCACACAATATCAACAATTTTGTGATATGTTCATGTGAAATTCTCAAAATAAAAAATAACTGATGAAAAAATAAATAAAAATTACCATGATACCAGCATTAGCCTTATACCGGAATGTCTCTGAGAAAATTGTATAATAATTAAAACCACAATATCACTGACCACCCCTTGTGTGTATACTACATAACGTACCACAAACCACCCCAAGGGAGTTTTTTAGAGTATTAGGAAGATCCACTATAAGAGTTTTATTTATAAGTTATCACATACCTACCTGTATGGGAGTTTTATTATCCATCTCATACATTCATGTATCACACCCCCATGAAATTTTTCTAATCAAAGAAGAATCCCATGTATCAAAAAAATCTCCCATGGGAGTTTTATCTTTTGTTCATTAGCCCATAAGTATCATTATCCTAGAGCTATTCTCACCTTAGTATACCAGACTAGCCATGACTTACAGAAAGTAGTCCATCAACAAATCATAGTCCATGGGACCCCACTAAAAAGCCCCTGTGGGGATATCATGTGATGAACCATTTTAAAAAAACACCCCTTTTTGTGGTTTTCTCTTATTACACATCACACCCTCTACATGAGTGTAAACAATTAGTTCATCAAAACTCCCCAAGGAATATACCATGAACCACATCAATAAATATATCATAACTATGGGTGGATATGCTTCTAATATATCATACAAACCATGGTTGGAATCTTATAGTGTGACATATCTCATAATAAACTAAAAAGATAAAATTCATTTATTATAGTTTAATGGTGACACCCTCAATCATCTCTAACTATACCCGTGTATAGCCACTTAGGGACATCTCTCAAAGGGGCACCCGTAGGGAACCCCTAGTCCATCGTACAATGTAGGCATCCCACATGGGATCCTAGATCACAATTGGTTTCTTGGGGATATTCTTGACGCTCAAAGAACACCCCATCCTTTGGTTTTATTAGGTAATGTCACAGCCTCGTAAGACTTAAGGGTATTCCATTTTAGTGAATATCTTGAGAGATATCTTAAGGCCCATATCTATGTCTTGAGTCACTCTAGACATGTAATCTAACCTCTCCCTTATCTATTATACATATGATCAATATACCTAACCCAAATATATCAAGGGTCTATACAAGGTTTTTAAGGATTTACACCTTAAGTCTCATCACACCACCTCTTAGAGTTTTCATGGTGTCTAGGAATCCTCTATGTCTAGCCTAGACCATCGAGGGTTAAGGTGTCAGCTAGTTTTTAAATACCTCAGTTTGATTGTAAATTTTTCTCTTTAATTTAGGGTTCTCATACTATATAACAATTTATTTTAATTTAAACCATTTAAATTAAATTAATTAATTTAATAATAATAAAGTACATCACTTCAATTGAGAGGCTAAGTAACCACATGAATATAAAGAACAAGCATAAATCCATAGGGAATGTATCGAGGACTACCTACCTCAATTAAAGTTTTTAACATTTATTTTCTAAAAGCTCGAAGCCATTTCCCAGGACCATAAAGTCTTTCCCAAGATCCTCTACCCATCCTGAGCCTCTATGTCATTCCACAGTGTATTAATTAATTAATTATAATCAAATTAAAATCAATTCAATCCATATAAAATTAAATTCTAAATTAATTCTATTTAACATAAACACCATAAACATAATGGAAGGCCACTTCAGGTCAGAAACACATCCAAAAACACTTCAAGAGCCCATATCAAATCCTTGTCCCTATTTTAATGGAATCCCAAACGAAAAACACCAAAACATAATTTAATTCAATTTAATTTTAGTGAAAAAATTAATAAAATTTTAGGTGTGACATAACTTTTCAGAAATGATGAACGATGATACTCGGATGGCCTACAAGGATATCCCCTAAGTAGGGAGAACCAAATCCACAATAAAATCAACCAATTATACCATTTATTAGTAGAAGTTATGTCAAATACCTAAAAAGGAATCCAAAATTAACAATTTGAGAAGGATAGGGGATATAGTGAAAAAATGAGGTGGTGACATAACATAAATGTCTAGGAAAATATGTCATGCATGCTATAAAAATTATGTGGAAGAGAGGATGGATAAAAGGGTTCAACCCCTCTTGTTGTATGCACCAACAAGGGAGAGGAGGGGTGATACCCCCATAAATTTGTGGTGTTGTGGGAATGAGTAATCCCCCCATTTAAACCCACTGACTAGCCAGTATAAGACCACTTGAGAGCCCGTGTTGAGCACAGTTGGGTGGATTTCTATTTGATTCCACTGGCTCACCGGTGGTTGCCACTAGCTGGCTAATGTCCTGATTCATACCAATATCCCCTAGACACCCCATCCCCTCCTTGGGCCCTCTCGACCCCCTGGCATAACTCAAAATCACTATTATTTGTTTGAAAACACCATCTTTAAATGTTCCAATAGTCATATATTTGATTGGAATCTCATTCGAAAATACATTCCATCCGCTAAATTGAAATGCCCAAAATTATAATGTAATTTTATTCCCATTCAAAAGTGGGGTCTTATAATATCTCTGACATAGAACCCATCATCCTTGATAAGTCTCACTAAGCTTTCATCTGGTATCCCCAACCCACTTGGGTTACCAGTTCACACTCATAAGGCAACATTCCATCCTTGAACACTCATTATCCCTCTAATGTGAAACTCCATCACATGGTGCTTGACCCATAGAACAATGCGAAAATTCTTGTATTCATTTTGGAAACAAAATGATTCCTAACTACAACACCCATTTAACCCATGATACACACTTTTCATTAGCTGTTTGATCATACAACCATTGGTGATTTCCACTATAGAATTTAGCTCGAGCGGTCAATTTTGAACCGTGATGTCAAAAACCAATAGAATAACCTATTAATGAATGTTCTGAACATGATACTAACTTGTTTGGTATGGCTCCCCACTCACCACACCAACCACACCTGATAATATCACTCAATATCAGTTCTTGTTATTGTTCTTGAATTATAGGCCTAATATACATGTACCCACCATCCATTCACATCATGAGAACATCAAATTCTATCTCAAAATCCTGACCAATATACGAAACATACCCATCATATCTAAAAATATATATATGATGTAGTCTCTACACTTCCACTTATTTCTACATGAAAACAACCAGTCATACCTCCACTGTAAGACTTCTCCTACAAATGCTTGATTTCAACCACCAATACATCAATAATTTACCCAATAATGATTCATTTAATCTTAGAGTAACCTTAATATAATACCATATCTCCCACCAAAGTATCATCCCAAATTTCATTTTGATTATATTGTTAAGGTTTTATTTGGCAAAACCGACCATCATGCTTCAAATGGGTCATTCATGCATACCAAAACTGATCCTATTCATCCCTTTCAAAACTTAACCCAATCCTGAAGACAATAATTAGGCTCAATTAATTATATCATCTTATTCCATGCTTGATATTCCCCAAATAATATAGTTATATTCATATTTATTTCTCCATCGAAATAGAAGTGCCCCAATTATCATCCCATGACCAGTCCCAACACTCCAAAGACCCCTACCACATAAGGATCATACTACATGCGACTAACATCATGATCCCCACTATAAGAGTGCCATTTTCATTGTTCCTATAGTAAAAAACCCAATAAACATGACCCATACCCAACCATCACTAAATAGAACTACTGCTGTGGAAAAAAGATACTCATACTGGAGTGAAAGTTCAGAACAGAAATTTTTGTGTGTCCTGACTCATGAAAATTCTATCCATGAAATCTATATAGATTCACCTGAACATGGTTCACCACCCCAAATTGTATATTGGTTCACTATCTACCACATATACTTACACATTATTTTCATTGATCATAAAACTACATCTAGTTCCATGGATATAAGAATTTCATAATAACTCATCGATCTTCAACCCACTCATGATTGTCACATATTCAATGTTGAAAACTTTCCTCGAATGAATGGTGTATGTCACATTGATTCATTTTAAAAAATAAAGAAAATATTCTCCCATACCCCCATACATATAAAATGGACTCACAATCCCTAAATTTTCACATCACTAAACTAGGTTGAACATTCTCCAAGGTATGTTGGTTCATCATGCCAACCAGACACATAGCTTCCATCTAGAGTCATAGTTAAACCAAATAATCTACCCATTCTTACACTATCTATTAAGGAATATCTCAAAATAATAAAGCCATGAATCCCCTCATTAACCCCCTTTAAGACATGATTTGATACCAAAATCACTCTAAGGTTTTATGTCATTAGGAAAACCTATGCCTCATCAAAATAATATCTCTCGAGCCTACCCCACCAATATTATCATTCTCAAGTCATCTCCATGAATGCATCTTAATCATGGTATCACCTCATGTGCACTAATATCAACCCAAATAACCTACCCTTTCATTCCATATTTATGAAAACCAAGATCTTGGGATAACCTATCTGATGGGTTTCCCTCTAGATTCACTAAACTCTGACTCTCCTAAATGATGAGTTGTGTCTCAAGGTATCTAGGTCTCTATCCTAGCCCAAAATTTATGTATCACATAGGTAAAAACCATCATTATAACACATATAATGGACTGAATGATTCTAAAAAACCCATCCATAGGGATTCATATCCATCAAAATACTCATCCCAAGAGGCATTGATTATCAAAGAAAATTCCCATATGTGATTTCTACCTAGAGAATCAGGATCTCAATGATCAGCTTCACAAAAAAAGAATCAAATTGGATTATTCATATCCAGGAAAACATTGTCTCTATATAAATTAAGTAGAATTCAATTATAATATATATGACAAAATATAATGTAGGTTATTACTATCACTTTAAATAATCATCCTACTTAGTACATTCAACCAAAATATCTCTATGATGATTTATATCTAGGGAACCACTATCAAAAAGTTTAGTTATGTATTTTTTCATTCTAATATATATAGAAAAATTACATATGGCTCATTACTATAATATTAGTTAATTAAATTGAATAACTAAATACCCATAAGGGGTCTCCCACTAAGGCACTATATGCCTCATTGACGTCCTTGGGTCACCTTAAGTCCCATTTTTTGAGGGATCATGTCTTCATTGTCAAAAAGAATCTCACCGTTGATCCATATGATATTACATAAAAAATATTTAAATATTTTATCCTAACTTAGTAGAATTTCATCAATTACATATATAGGAAAATGACGCATGAGTAATTTCTAAAACATTAAATAAATGATCCTCTTGTCAGTAATAATAATCACACTAGGAGGACCATAAATTTTATGCAAATCCTATTTTCCAACTCATGATGCATGAGATAACTCTTTCTTATATAATATAAAAAGAAAATCCAAAATAAAAAGCTTTTTTACAATGAGATAAGATCCATAAATGAAGTACAAATCATAATACCCAAACCATATGTGCATCAAAATAGGTGAAAATCATATCAACCATAATATCACAATTATAGAACATCATTCCCATCCCTGAAAACCTATTATTTCTATAGATAAAGGTGTTCATGATGCATCCACTTGATATCCATCAAAGGATCCAACACATTCATATATATCTTGGCTACCACTTCTGAAATAAGAAGACAAGAGAAAAGTGACTCTAATATCAGTTTTTAACATCCTGACCTAACTCACCCTATGAACAATTGTAAAAACTATTCACCGCATAACATAAGCTGCACAAAACTGCTTTCTAGAGGCTATTAACTAATAGATAAGGTCATATATGCTTTTATGGGAAGACTATACCCCCAATATTAGAGAATATAATAATAGTAAAATTTCCAAACATCATAAATCAACAATAAAAACTGAAAATTGAAATAGATAAATATTGAAAGTCCAAAAAAATAATTAAATGCAATAAAGGACTGAAAACCATGCCATACATACATTGACCACCCACTAGGATGGTTACATTATATACCAAAAGAAAACAAGAGATGCCGAATCAATAATAACCCATAGACAAAATCATCCCCAGCTCCTGGTAGCCATCTTATCTATCATGCTTAATCAAACCTGGCCCCTTTATAAACCTATGCCTATAACCAAGTGAATTCCTTCATGGGTACCCATGTGTAGTGGTGATCCAAGCAGGGTTTGACTACAAAACATAGATGTAAAACACTAACAAAGTCCCTCACTATACTGAAAATGACGTGAAATGTGTGCGTGACATGCTCATAATATAAAAATAAAATAAAAAAATTGAGTAAAACTGACTATGATACCTACTTTGGTCTATTTATAGAATGTATCTGAGTACATCATGAAATCCTTCCAACCACAATATCATAGATGGTTCCTTGGGCATATTCTATATTTGATATCACATACCACCCCAAAGAGAGTTTTCTAAGGTATCATGGAGCTATAATATGTGAGTTTTATTTATAAGTCATCTTGAACCTCCCCTTATGATAGTTTTATCTACCATGGTATATGATCGAGTCTCAAAAATCTCACCTATGGAAGATTTATCATCATGGAAGAAGACCAAGTATCATACTACCAACCATATTGGAGTTTTCTCAATTGGGAATCATCCCAAAAGTATCACAATCCTATATCCAATAAAAATTCAATATAAAATACCAGGCATTACTCAAAAAATAAGAGCCCCTTGGAAGATCGTAGTCCATGATCCCCTGCCAAAAGTCCCCCTTCGGGATAAAAAATGACAACCCACTCTGAAAAAAACTCTTATATGGTATTTTACTCTTATAACAAATTATGACCCCAAAGGCATATACCATTTATTTATGAAAACCCCAAGGTGTAACTATGAAACACGTCAAGAAATAAATCATAGTCATGGGTGTCCATGTGAATATCTTAACATGCAAACCATGTTTGGACCGATAAAGTGTGACATAGATCATCCCAGGATAAACATGATGAAATCATCGATCCCAGTTCTAGGGTGCACCTAAGATTATCTATATCCATTCCCATACATAACCAATCAGGGAAACCTCTCAAAGGGGTACCCATAGGGGAACTCTAGGTTACCATAAAATGGATGCATCCTACTTGGGATCCTAACTCAAAATTAGTTTCTTGGGGCTATGCCTCACGATCGAAGGTCACCCCATACTTTGGTGTTACCAGGTCATCTCATGGCCTTACAAGTGTCAGGGGTATTCCATGGTTGATAATATCTGAGGAGATGGATAAAGGAATGTTTCTATGTCTTGATTCACTCCAAAATAGTCAGATTGACCCTACCATGTCTATTCTACCTACAATCAATCTACCAGACCCAAACATCACAAGGGTACACATGGGCCTACAAAGTTCTTTCACCTCAAGTCTCATTACACCTTTATTTGTAGTGTATAGGTGTTTGGGTATCCTCTTAGTCCAAAAATTGACCATATATAGTTGACATGTGAATCCATTTCCCAAAGAACATAGTAGCCTTGTCACTCTATCTCATTAATTTAGAACGCTAATACAATTTAACAATTTGATTTAAATTAAATTATAAATTTTTTAAAAATAAGGTCCATCACCATACTAGAGAGGGAACACAATCACTTGAATAAAAAACATGCATAAATATATAGGGAACGTATCAAGTATCACTTACCTCATTTTGAGTATTCATCATTTATTTTCCAAAGTTCGACAACCAATGGAATGGACCGTCTAGTCTCTTCCAAGATCATCCAGTCATCCTGAGCCTCTAAATATTACAGAAAATTATTAATTAATTAATTATAATCATCTTAAAATTATTTTAATTAAAATTTAATTGATTTGAAAATTAATTTAAATTTTCATAAACACTGAAAACTTATTGGAAGCCCTTATCATGCTGGAACCACATCTAATAGTACCTCAAGGGACAATCTCACATACCTGACCCTAAATAGAGAAAAAAACCAATGAAATCCTAAATAACAACTAAATTTAATTTATTTTTTGGGGAAAACCTTAATAAGTAATGTGGGGTGATATACCTTTTCTGAAATAATGAATGACGGTACTCGGACAAACTCATAGGACGTTCCCTCACTATGAATAATCAAATATTGAGGATAGTCGACCAATTTAACCATTATCTGAGGTAATTGGGGTCAAATCTCAAATTATATGAACCACAATAATATGTGGAAGAATTATATGGGATAAAAATACAAATATCGGTGAGGAATTGCATAAATTTTCTAGAAAAATACCTTAAGGAAGCCCAAAAAATCATGGGGAAGTGAGTGTGGAGAAGGGAGTTTAAACCCCCTTGTTGTGTGCCCCACCAAGGGAGAGGATGGTGGATTCCCCCTTAAATTTTTGGAGGGGGGGAGAGTAACCCCCATTTATCGACACAAGCTTGCCAATGGTGACAAATGCCGGGTGTCTTGATGTTTGTAGTCACCATCATGCTGGTGGGTTCCATCTACTGGTCAGTAGATTCCTGCATCCCAAGACACACCAGCCAACCCAACCCCTTCCATGGCACTCCCAATCCCCCAAGATAACTCCCAACCACCATTTCTTTTCTAAAAACACCCCATTGATGTGTTTTGACCATTATAACTATAATTCTAAACTCAATTCAAAATATGAAAAGTCTACTAATTTGAAAAGTCTAAATTCATATTGGAATTTTCAACCCATTTAGACATAGGGTCTTATAGGTATTGATCGAATATTTACTGAATTTGTATAGAATTCAAAATATTATATATTCATTGTCATAGAATCTAATTATTTAGTAACTAATAATATATTTTTTGAATCATGAGCGGCAATCTTTGATAAATCAATGTTTATATCATTACCAAAACAATTTCAAATTAATAAATCTGTCTCAAATAAAATAGTATCTCAATAAGATATAATCAAGGTGGTTCGTAAAATTAAACGGTCTAGGATATTTTAATCATATGGATCTGATTTGTATATGTAATTTTTGGAAGGAACTAATGATAGTATTGTTACAAAAATTAGGGGTTTTCTTAATATAGAGTCCAATCCAAAAACATTCAAAAAATCCATGACATATTATAATTTGTATCTTTATAAGGAAGTTATAAATGGTGAAATGGTATCTATAATCAAGAATCATAGTTTGATATTAGTGTATATTTCTAAATATTTACTATTGATTGTTTGAAAGTGGGTATTTATAAGGAAAATAAAATTCATTGATACTATTGAAAAATATAAATCTAGATTGATACCCAAGGGTTTTACTCAAAAGGATTGTATTGATTATTTCAATACATATTCTCCCATGGATAGGAATACTCAACTAGACTTAGTCTTGCCTTATCTTCGATATATATTTTTAAAATTCACTAAATGGAGTTTTAAATTAGAAATATAGAATTTTAAATTAATTTAAGATATATATATGAAAAAAATAAAAAATATTTATTGTATTTGGAAAATAAAATAAGGTTTTAAAATTGGTACAATTTCTATATGATTTAAAAGAATATCCAAAACTATGGAATATAAAATTTAATCTAGTAATTTTTTCAAATATTTTTTTAGTTGTCAAAGATGATAAATATATTTTTCAGACATTACATCCTAATAATGGTGTTGTTATTTTTTTTCTATTCATGACATGTTAATATTTAGAACGAATACAAATCATGTAAATGTGGCTAATCATATTTTATTAAGAAATTTTAATATTAAAGACTTGGGTAAATAAGATATTATAATGGGAAATAAAATTATTATGAGTAAGAATTATATTATTACTTCTTTATATCATTATATATAAAAGATCATAAAGAGGTTTAGATAATTTAATTAATTACCAGTTTTTAACCAATTTTTTTATGGGAGTAGAATGCTACCAAATCATGGTTGGTTAGTTTCTCTACTATAATTTAGAAAGGTTATTAGGTGTGTCATGTATGATATAAATAGAATAGGGATTAATATGGAATATTTTTTTGGAATTTATATAAACGTTTAATCCAAGTTATACACAATTGGATGCAGTTGAAAGAGTGCTCAAATATCTGAATGAAATTAAGGATTACTATATATATTATCGTGGAAACCAAATGGTTTTGGAATGATTTTATAATGAATGACGGATAACCAATATGGAAAATTAATCTTCTATGAGTGGATGGGTTTTTATACTTGGAGGTGGAGAAATCTCATCGGGATCGATGAAATAGACCTAAAAAAAGTATCTATAATGGATTCTATGTTTTTTATATTAGTAGCTACTAAAAAAGTAGTTGAATGGATTAGATATTTCTCATTAGATCAATCATTATTGTATATTTTAATTTCATATGACTCTTAAATTGTTATAATCTAGTAATATTTTTAGGGAATATTTTATTATTATAATGTAAACTCAATACACATTTTTCTCAAACACAATGATGTTATACATTTGATACAGTAAGGTATCATAACTATATATTTTGTTCGATCAAACAAAAAAATGTCTGATCCATTAATAGTAAGACTTTATGAATGATTTTTGTACACAATTCCTTAGGGATGGGTTTAAATTCATTTTATAAAATTTACCAATGATTGGACCTCAACATTACATGTGACAACATCACATGTTTAAGTTTAATGTTGAAAATTCCATTATATGAGTGGAGGAAGAAACTAGAAGAATATTATATCCCAGAATTATAGTGTTTGGTTCCCAAAAGAAAAAGAGGATAACTTTGTAAATCTTAATAAATAATGGATATCAAATATGTATTGAAATGTGAGATTTTTTTTGGTTCACAAATATAAATGTAATATTGGGGCCACTCAAATTGAGATTATGACTATTCATCTCAAACATTCATGAAAGGATAATAGACACAATACCATAATGATATCTAGAATAATATGAGTAATTAAGGAACATGAATGGGCTTGTATTGAATGAAACTAGTTGATAATAAGAGTTATATGCCTAGTGCACTAAGTACATGTTTCTTTATTAATAATTGAATTGTATCTACTATATGAAGGTTCAAATCAATAGATATATTTATCTATGAAATTTCATTCTAAAAAAGATGGTGCTTTATTTTCAAGAGGTTATTGAAATATTTTAAAAATACGGGGGATTGATGGATTTTAAAAAAATTTTAATATATTTTTAATATATTTTATTTTTTGGTATTTAAAAAGGAATGATTTATTGGAATCCCATAATAGAAAGCAGGTTTTAGATTTTCAAATAGTGGACCCAATATATAGGATGAATTTTGAGGTACCTCAGTAGAGTTAACCAACTATAGGAGAGATGACTGAATAGAAAAACATGTGGTATTTCATTAGTGTTTACCTTATCGATATGGTACTGTAGTGGCATTGAATTTACGGATAGTGTTACTATAGCTCTACAGAATTTATTATCATGGGAATTTTTTCATAGTAATCCATTTGTGTAGATATGGGTAATATAGAAACGTGGTTTACTATAATACTACTTGTTTTATGAGATTTTTTAGGGTTTCATCATGTGTACTATGTAATTTTATCCTAGTTTTAATCAATTTTGTGCTTACTATTCATAGATATAGGGATTATTCTAGAACCATGAATATCCATATATTCATGTTTACTCCTATTTCTAGAATCATATTTAATTGGAGATCTTAGTGTTTCTATAATAATATTGGGACCCCATTTATTAGGGGAAATAATTTTCACTATTTAAAATAAATAAAGAAATAGGGAATAATTCTATATGGGATAGTGCATTTTTCATGTTAGTGTACGGTTCTTCGAGGATCTTTTATTTATCTAGTGGAATGGTTGGTCATTTTGGTTTGGGCCAATGACCAAATGTGTATGTCAAGTAGGTTGGCCCAGTTCACATAGTGGGTATTATTCTGACATTAAATCTAGTCATTTTTTATGTAATGGAAACATTCATCCAATGTCCATGTGTGATTTGAGCCATATAATTGATTAGATATGTATCGATGAATGGGATTAAATTTGGATTTTTTTCCTTTCAAGATTAGTTTTCACCCAATTATAGGGGTAATATTAATTATCTAAATGGATTATTCCAAGAATATAAATTAGAGTCTCTATCGAATAAAAATATAACTTTTATCACATATTAAAATTCTAAAAGCCCCTCTCAAATTGAGATTCATTTCAATTGTCTCACAAAAATCAAAAGAACTATATTGTTGAGAAATGAAAAAGTTATTTCACTAATTATTTTATTCTAAATCTCCTCTAAAGGGATAACCCCCACTAAGTTCATGTTTCAATAATAATATAATGATGTATCCTAATAAAGATTCACTTAAAACCAATTGTGGTACTAGTTTTGTTAGAGTGAATATGCTCTTACAGAGAGTGAAATAATAATGTGAATTAATGGGATCTATCTATTAATATCAAAGAAAATTGCATACCATTATCCACCTATATTTTCGATAGTGTCCAAAAGAGAGAATACAACCTATGAAATAATTATTATTATTTAATTATAAAACAATGAAGTAGTGATCAATATTAAATTCCCCCAACCTATATAGTTAATCATGATTTACTAAAGAATTCAATGCATCACCAATAAATTATTTTGATTAAAATACCATCCATATAAACATTTAAAGTGTATAGAATGACATGTTTATAGTTTTCATGTTGTTTCATAGGTGAACATTAGTTTTAAAGGTCAAATACATTAAAATGATAGATATTTCTCTTAAAATAAACCTTGTTATATATTACCTTGTATAGAAAACAAACATACTTAGAAGTAGTAATTAATCTTTTTTGGGACTTAAAATGATAATCCCACCAATGCGGTGACAATATAGAGATAAAAAAATGTGAAGAAATATTAAAAACTAACACTAAATATAACATGAAAAACCCCATGTTGGTGATCCCTTTGGAAAAATGAAAAATAGATTAAAAGGATGAAGTAAAATCCCCCTAAAAGGAACCATTATTTTTCCTAGTACCACATAAGTTCACCCAGAATTCTTTTCCTAGGCCCCAAGATGTTCACCCAGGGTTTTTCACTAAATTATCCTAGTTAATAGCCTATCATAATTGAGAGCCCAACCTACCACACCCAAATCAACTTGCACATGAGTATGCTAGACTCAACCCGACTTATACCAGGTCCACATACATTTCTATAAATATAACCCTTAGGCTCCTAAATTACACCTATTTTAGAATATGGAGATATTACTCAGATCTCTATTCACCCCAGTCCTAATCCATAATCTCCAAATACTTCAATGTAGCTTAATTAAGTTTAAAACCAAGGTAAATTAACCAAAATGTGGGTAATTATGTTGTTTGATGGTTTGAAAATGATAGAACATTATATAAAACAACTTCCACCTAGTTCATTAACAATAGAGTGAAATATCTATGCTATGAGACACACTAGAGTGACATTTTATTAAAAAAATCCATGAAAAACTCTGATCACTAAGGAGAAGCCTCACCCATGTTTTTTTCATTAAGGAAACTAATTTTCCCTAGTACCATTAGGGATAACACTTATACCTAGTAACATTACGACATCCACATAAACATAATACCATTAAAGAGACCACTTCACCCTAGTACCATCAGGGTGACCACTTTTCCCTAATACCATTAGTGTGGCCACTTCACCCTCATACCACTAGGGAAACCACTTTCCCCTAGTAACATTAGAATGAATAGTTTTCCCTAGTACAATTAAGGTGAAAAATTCATCCTAGTACCACTAGGGAAATCTTCCTCACCCCGTAAATTTCTAGGGAGACGCACCCTCTAGAACCCCACTAGGGTGAAGCCTCCACTCATCCCTCCACTAGATAACTGATCCTCGCCTGACTCCCATATTAAGGAATCATGTAAAAAATAATTTAAATGGGAGATAATATATTCATTCAGATATCCTAATTAAAAATACAATAATCAAGGCATACTTCAAATCTACTATAAATATATGATCAGAAAATTGAGAACAACAACATACACCTCTTCGGTCATGAGTTACCTTGAAAAAGGAATGCTATGAGATTATATTACTAGATAGGTAGAACGCTTAGGAGATCACAATAATGTATTACATTAATAATGGTGGTCTCTATCATAAGGAAACTATGAATGTATCTACATGCTCATTTAGCCCAATTTTTCTGACCCTGTTCTAAGCCTGATCGACCTAGACACTTAATAAACATCCTGGTCCATGAAATGGGCCATTAGATAATGGTACTCATTTCCAGGTGTATTACTGGCCATATTACCATTAATTATTTCATCACTATGAAGTACCAATGAGATAGGGACACCAATGGTAGGAAAGCACATATTCATGTGTAATTCGTACTCATGATCTCTTAGTTTTTTAGTTGCATAACATGCTTACTACTAGGTTTAATCCCCAATATCATCCTCATAGGTCAATATCCCCTAGGGGTTTATATTTACTTCAATATCTAAACCTAAATGTATGGAAATAAACACCCATTATGGCCTCATCCCTAATTGTAAGTACCAATCAACTATTACCTCATTAATGATCTAATACCGATAATTCATTAGTGAGACATATCAAGGAATCCCATAAATAAACCCCACTCAATACTCTATTATCGCCCCTTTCATGACATAAAATTATTCATCAGATGAAGTAAAACTACATGACAACATTCTTGTTGATTAAAATTAAAATTCATGGTATATTCCTATAACACAACCTTAAAATTTATGACATGAACTATGTGTGATTTTATCATTATACCAATAAGATAATTTAGGATTCCATGTTGAGGTTAATACCCTATATAATGACCATCTACATAATTAATTATTAGGAAATGTTCCCTTTGATCTTCAAAATCTCTTCCCATTGGGTCGTATTTCCACTCAGATCCCAAATATGAATCATTAGGTACATATCCCCTATGAACCAACCATCATGGGACTATATTCCTCATGAAATCACTTATGTATTTCCTAATTAAGACATATTTCACTTGAACTCATACATACTATCACTAGGACTATACTCCCATATAAAGTTTTGCTTTATACAATATTATTGATGAAGACATATCCTATTTAGTAGGCCATCTACACAATAGCTAAACCAACCACATATCTCAAGATTCCATAGTAATTAACAAAAACATCCTCAATGGGTGATATTTCTTTATAGGTCATCCAAAGAAGGATTATCATGTGTAATTCTCACAATATCTATTTCTAGGCATCCATCCCTTAAATGTATATCCTGTAAGACTTTAATGTTTTTGGAAGCAGTCATGGCTGAATGAATTTAAAATAAATCACATGATTCTTGATACAAAAACTTAAAAGGTACAAAATGTTTTATTAAGTGCCACCGAACTATGTGGGGATACATAAGAATACCCTATTATTGGAACAATACCAACAAAATAAACACCCACCACCTCTCAGGATGGTCATAAACTTAATGGAGGACCATGAAACACCTTGATAGGGGAGGGGTGAATCTGAGTGCAAACTTTTTCTTTTAAACTAATAGATCTTTTTTCCATGTTAGTAGGGTCCTGTTAAACCTATATGAAGAGGATGTTCAGAAAACCAACAATCACATTAAAATAAAGGACACATAAAGTTTACTTGGTTCACCACTAAGGGCTATGTCTAAGAAGCATATGTCAAATGTGTGTCAGTCATAAAAAACAACTAATCTTCACATATTTTGGATTTAAAGAGTTTAGCATAGTCACTCTGTGTCATGTTCACTACCTTTACAAGGTTTTAGTGATAACACAATGCGTCCCTCAGATCCCTTCTGCCGACTCACCATTACTTACTGCATTCAAAGAATAATCACTCAATTTATTAACTGGAATGTCAATTCAATGGTTTAGCATTAAATTATTCATCCCCAAATGTAAATGGTCGCTCTGTTGATGTCCTTTTATCACCCAAAATTGTAATTTAATTTCCTACACACTAATAAGTTATTATAATTATATTCTCAAACTGATTTGGTCACTTTTCAAGATTCCATGGTTATTCTGCATACCACATCACCTCCTCCACGTTCATCTACTATTTTCATGTACCGTCTGCCTCCTCCGCGAACTGCACTGCTCTAAGTACTGCCATACTCCACATACTGCTCCACTCCTCCACATACCGTCTTGTTCTATATAATGCTTTTCTCTACCACGTACTACAAGAGCTTCCTCCACAAACCAGACTCTCTTTTGAAGACTGCTTTTTCAAGATGAAAATGGTTCTCTCCACATACCATCTTCTCTACCATGAACCACTTTGGACTTCACCAGATTTCTTCCTGAAATTTTAATCTCCAATCTAGTTCATTGACGAAGGGGATTACTGATCCTTAAATATGAACATAACTCTGAAAAATTTTGCTAATCCAATTTACCCAAATTTTAAATGCGGGAAAATATTCATTGTATACTGAACTTCATCCATGTACTATTAGCCTCCACTGCATACCGCTCCCATTTCGCTAACTAAAACAACTCGCGTACCACACTCCTTCACCGTGAACTGTCGTTGCAAACCATTTTCTATTCTGCACACCACTCCGTGTACTGTTCCCACTGCTATGTATGCGGGCATGAACCATTCCCAGAATATGGTACATAGTCCAAGTTCCAAGGTATGTAAGTCCCATATTTTTTTAATTTTCTTTTTCATTTCTCATACGATTCAGTACTATGTAAAAACATTTCTTTGCCAACACCAAACTCCCGATTTTGAGTCCCATGAAGTTAGAAAACACTTGGGAACTACACCACCATTAATAATACTTACGACCTCAAACGTATGACCACATTCCTTGAAAACTCCCTAGTTATACATGCTTAGATTAAAAACAAACAAAAAAACCCCATTATTATCAATGAAAAACCTTGGTTCCAATAGTTTCCCCGTTTGGGTTTGTTGGAAATCTCTAGATTAATTCACTAAATCACCATCCATGAAAAAAACCCGACCCTTTAAGAAACAACTCAGCCATCACTCTAAGTCTACGTGAGGAGTGATCAGTGTAAAAAAACAAGAGATATGACATGAATTGAGAACTCATTATTTTCTTTTCTACCCCATAGTTTCATTTATGTATTTTTATATTCCTTATCTCCACTTTATCTAGAATGAAACATATCAATCTATATTAAATATATCCATTATACCCCATTGAAAATAAACCCATTGACCTGACTCTTCACTTGTAAAGTTCAATAAAATTCTCCCCCGGGATTGTACCTCCCCCATAAACCTGCATCATCTCCATAATGAAATTATAACCAGTTAAAACAAGAAGGGAGAGGGGAATCTCATAACCTCATTATGCACTGGGAGGTGGCTAAACACTGAGGTTCAACCAATGTTTCTCAAATATAGCCACTAATTGTGTCTTGGTCATAATGTCTGCCACTTTCTCATTTGTTTTCACATGGACCATTTTGATCACGCCTTGTTCAACATTATCCTAGATGAAGTGATATACGATCTCAATATGTTTCATATGAGAATGATGAACATGATTATTCACAAGATCAATTGCTCTCTCTTTATCATAGTAAACTATAACTGGTTTTCTCACATTGTAACACCCCAATAATTTATAAATATATTTAACATAGAATGCATGAAATAATGAGACTCAAAAAACACATCTTTTTCATAACCTAGCCATGTAAACATAAATTTTCCACCTCTATGATTTGAATTTTGAAAAAACTGATATACACAGTTGCATTCAGAACGTTATTTAGAGTCTGATAAGACAAACTTAATTTTTTGTGAAGAGTAACATACCCTTATAAAAAGTAACGTACTCGTATAAATAGTAATGAATATTAATGAATATTTAATTGGCCATGAAAATAGAAACATCACCCATGAATGTATAAATAAAATCTGGACATCCTAAAAGTCAAAAAATTATCATAGTATAAGTATTTGTATTTTTGTATCTTATAAATATTTTAATTACAATTTTATATTTAATTTAATAATTTTAAATGAAAATTTAATTTCATAAAATTTAATCATAATTTTTTAATTTAATGTATTATGGTTTTATGGTAATTTTATGGGACCTGGATGAATTTATCAATGTGTTATAACATGAGTTATAGTTTCAAAGTCATTTTTTCAGAATAAAGTATGATTTTATTTAAAAATTAAATTAAAAATATTAAAAATATTCTTTTCAAAATATGGATTTAATTTTTGAATTCCACACGTCAAAAATTGGTTAGGGTAATGTTTTGGGATTTTTCTAAAAAACTTATAATTATCATGAATAGTAAAAATATAGTTTTGAGTTTTCGGTATGTTTAACTACATCATAATGATTTAATTATTTATATAAAATTATGGTCAACTTATATATAGTATATTTGATTTTTGGTGTCCTATTTGGCTAATACTATAGATAAATACATTGGGAAGGCTCATGGTTTTGCAAAAACCACTAATGAGGTGTCCCTTTAAATTAATAAAAAACTCCATCTCATTTACTATAAATACCAACTCATTACATAATTTTATTTCATTAAAAACACATAATACTATAATATCCGGTATTATTACCTCCTATTATCCATCCAATGGTGTCTTAGAGACCCCAATTTCCCAAACATCAAGTCTTAGGAGTTACTCTGCAAGGTAAGATAATTCTCAACTTCTCTTTTTCAAGAATTTTTTCTTTTATGTGGTATGTAATTCATGTTTTTATACCATGTTATTATTTACATATTATTATGTACTTATATTATTTTATGAGTCTTTTATTAATGGGTTACCTCTATCCCCAATCTTTATAATGTTTTCTAAAACCATGTTGCATAGCCGTTATGCTGCTGAATTTTAATATCAAAATATCTCTCTTTCTCAAGCTCTCATATTATGTTATAGTTTTTTAATTTAAATTGTCTTATTATAGAATATGTAATTACATATTCAATTTAGTTTATATATTATTTAATATTGATGTGATTACATTTTTATATAATCAATATATTTTATGAATTTTTAAGTGATTCCTTTTGGGTGCTGAATTTTCATAAGGTATTTCTCAACTTTTATTTTATTTTGAGTTATTTTGTTTTTCCTTCCTCGCCAACTTTCATCCCAATTTTTTGATGACTAAAATATCATACATGTACTAGAATATTTTCAGGATAAATTAATAGTTCTTCATCATATCTGCTTTCCCATTCCTCTATAGTAAAAATAAAAACACCATCTGAGATGTGTTAATTTACCACATTCAAGGATGATAGGTTTTCAATTTCTATTACCATATTCAATTATGGCCATGAAACCATTATTACTGTTTAAAGAGACTATAATATATGTATTATGTCTCAAATATGGTTCTGTAGTGTTTTTTTACACATTGTATTGATTTATAAATCAAAATGACTTCGTTGTGTTCAAAAACAGCCAATTAACCCAAACAGTTTCAATAAATAATTTATATAATGATTCATCTTCACTCAAAGTAAACAAATTAAATTTACAACCATGTAACCTTATATATATTCACTAATAACATATATCCTCAATTATTTATAACCATCCTCATTTTACTTGATTATATATTCATGTATGTAAGTATACCGATCATGAAGAAAACACTCCCAAACAATAAAATTGATCCCCTTAAACCCATCAATAAGGACATTAATGTACATAATAAGCCTACAATTAACCAAATAAATAATGAAGAGGTCCAGGAAATATTAATTAATTAATTTAATTTGGTTTTAAGGACACTAAGATCATGTGAAAAAAAACCATCATACTTAAGGTAAGGGGTTTCTTCATCTCACATCCATTTTTCTGAGATATTCTATATTCACTACTATTTCTTGTGTATGGGTTATGAAAACTAAACATTGATGTTTCATATCATAAATCAAATTATTTTAATGATATTAAATTCATCATTTTATTATTATTAATTTGGGGACATACAATTCAATATATTACAATGTTGTAATTATTTTCTACCCCAACCTCCATTTTTATTTGGGTTGCTCTTATTCTCTACTCACCTCAATGAAATTTTTATTTTTTCTTATGTAGTCATAATAAATTATGTGGTACTGTTATATATATATTTACCCAATAGAGTAATTATTTAATAAATTGATAGTTAAATGTTTTAAAAGAATCTTTAAAAAATTCTTCAGGAATGAAAGTGTGATTCCAGAAAACTTCTCAAATTCTTACCCATTTTCTAGTGCACGACAAAATATGTTTTCAGATACCATTATTTATATAAAATAACTCATTTTATCTTCAAATATTTTCTTGTTTCATTACATATATTATTAAATCATACATACATTTCCACTTTAAAATTCACTTTAATATTGTCCTTAAAATTCTCTAAAATGTTTTATTTCTAAATATTCTTAATAACTATTTTTACATGAATTCATTAAAGAATAACATCATTTATGCCTAAAATATAACTTCAATTTCATTAAATTTTAATTTTTGGGATATACAAGTTTACAATATTTTTTCTTGGAAAATACAAATGATTTTACAAAAGAGATATTCTTTCAAAATTAAAAGGATTTTTCTCGTCTCACATTTACTTTTATGAAGTATATACCATGTTAAACACTAATTACATGCACATGGTGTATGTAATTACATTTGGTATATCATTTCAAGAGTATCCTTAATCTCATGATATTATAAGTAATTATGATTTGAATGGTTGAAGGTGGTATGTGACACTTTGGAATGTTTAATAATTATTTCCTCAAGAATTTCTCGATGTTCTCATTTAAAATAATCCTTATTTATATCAACATCCTCTAGTGAATCTAGTATTTCATAAAGGATTATAAATTATTATATCTTCTACAATATATTTTTTGATGGGTTTCTGTTTAGTTTGACTTTGGAAGGTCTATCTTGATACCATTCACCATATTATTCCGAATGGTTAGTGTTTATGTTCAATGATTGTGGAATGTTATTTACATGTCATATATTAGTTTGAATATGAATGTATATGTTAATTATGTTCACCCCATTCAAATTAATAATTAATTGGACTTAGTATGTGATGGTTTGGGTCTTCTATAGCCTCTCGATGCATCGATAGGTCTTATTAAATAGATAGGATAGATTTTGGATGAGGAATTTCCCATTTTGATATATGGTTTTGGTTAAGGGATTAATAATTTTTAGATGTCTTGGACGAGGCCTTGACAGTAGGTTTCAAAATATCCAACATACGAATTTCCCTCATTATGAAGTTTTAAATTCATATTTCATGGGTAATTCTACTAGTATAATAACCATGATTAGGTTTTATTTTGGAAATATTTACTCAGATCGTATTCCCACCAAATTATGTACACATTTTTCTTTTAAAAGGTATGTGTTTTTAGTTATTCACCGTGCCAAATGTTCTGGTTTAAGATATCTTCTGCTGTATTTCATACCCATACTGAGCATCTAAGATAACCAATTAATTATGTTTCATTTCTTCAAGACATGAATAAGTTTATTATGACTGACTTGCAGGGATAATATTATAGTGGTGGTTTTTTCCAATAAAACATATGTGTTGTATTTCTTTTGAAGTTGTAATATTGAACCTATATACGTATATGGTTTTCCAAAACTACTAAAATACTCTTTCCTTTGGGATTTTATTCTTTGAAATCATTCAAATGTATTATAATAATGTACCGGCTCAGGGAAACTAGGGTCGGGGTGTTATAGCTGGTATCTGAGGAAGATTAGTAGAAAACATGGGAACTAGATATAGAAAAAGTTGATTATTGAAAAAAACAATAAGATAGTCTTTAGGGACAAGAATACAAGGAAGTCCTAGAATTTTGTCAAGGAATAGATTATGTGGTTTATCATAAAAATACATCCCTATCAGGATATTAACAAGTAGACGTGGCTCTTATACATATGTATCTAGGTGTAAAACTAGAAAACACCACATTGAGCTAGAATCGAATGGTAAATGGTGAAAGACAATGGGACTTGTTACAATCATGTTTCGACACTCCCAGGACATATGTTTTGGTATAGTCATTATCTTATTGCAATCAATTATGAACCATTTTTCCCCCCAATGTAACCAAAGTATATGGTTTTTGGATTTATGATGCATAAATTTATGTTATGTGTAATACCATGTTTAAAGATATAGAGAGTTCATAGTTTTGTGAGATAATATATTATATGGAATTGATTTGAAATGGAGACTAGCAGAAGGAATGATAAATTCACCATTGCACATGATGCGAAGAGTAGAGTGATCATATCTCGAATGGTCATAAGAAATCATTTGAAAGGAATATTGTCTCCCATGTATCAGCATCATATGAGAAAATAATATCATGTGTTGAAAAGGTATGTAAATACTTTTCTGAGTCCTATAAATTTAATTGGAAGTAAAAGAATAAAAGGATGGAAGGAAAAAACATGGATAAATGGCAGAAAGGAATGATTTATTTTCCCACATATGATAATTGTATAAGGAAACACCTTGGTATATTCTTGGGAGGAAAGGGATTTTTCTTAAAGTGTGTAAAAAAGGACACCATGCTCATAATTTCAAGACAAGGAAATAATTTTCCTATATTTAATGCTTCAACTGTAGGGAGATGAAACACTATGAGAATCAATGTCTCATGAATAAAAGGAATATAGACCAAATGATGATTTTGGATAATTATCAAGTTATGATGATACCACAGATAAAGTAGAAATAATAATATTCATATTCAATATTCATGTCATTTGAATATTTTGTCAGTAATGTACTAGTTTTATGAATGATGAAATATATAATGATTGTGTTGTAGTACTATTTCATTATGGATTTGAGGTTGTATGATGAATGGTACAAAGGAAAAGTGATTTAGTATAAAGTTAAAAATTTTATGAAAAAAACATGATTTCGGGAAAGACAACCTTTAATATATATATAATATATATCTAATATTTAGATAATGATGAAGAAATGATTGATTCAGATAAGTACTAACTACCTTGGAACATATTATTGACTTTTCGATAAGTGGTCTATGCTATCATTGATGGAGTTTACAAAAAATTTGGATTTAAAGAATATATCCAATAACACGTATCTTACATAATGATTACAGAAGAATGCGTGTTTCCAATATGGTTTTTTTGGTAATTCATGTAATTATTATATTTCAATATGATACATGATGATGTTATTCACATGTTTGGATTGTGAATTTTAGGGTTGATTCTGGTTAAATATGGGTTAATGATATGTTCAACATGGAAATTTAGAGACCTTAATTATAATGTGTTGAATCATTATATTTTAGAATTTGAAATAATGTACAAAATGGTTTATGTTGATCATAGTTTGGGGTTTTAGAGTTTAATGTCACTATATGATGGTTTTATTATTCTTCAATGACCATGTTGTCCAATTAGAATGTGTCTTTTTAGTAACTGAAGCATTTTCCTTTTACATTATTAATAGAATATTTTAATAATTTTGTTTTTTTGGGTTTCACACAAGGTAATTTTCAAGTATCAACCATTAAATTTCAAGGTTCAATTTCAAATTTTGAGGAAATTTTTTTGTAAAGAGGGATAATGTAATACCCTAGGAATTTATAAATAGATTTAATATAGAATGAATAAAATAATTATTATTAAAAAAAGCCACTTTGATACAACCTATCCAAGTAAACATAATTTTTCCACCTTTGTGATTTGAATTTCAAAAAACTGACACACACGATTGCATTTAGTAAGATATTTAGAGACTGATAAGACAAACATAATTTTTGGTGAATTGTAACATACCCTTTTGAATAGTAATGAATTGTAAATAATTTTAAATCTGGCATGAAAATAAAAACACTACCCATGAATTTATAAATAAAATATTGGCATATTAAAAGTGAAAAAATGAGCATAGTATAAGTGTTGGTATTTATGTATGTCATAAATATTTTAATTACAATTTTCTACTTAATTTAATAAATTAGAATGGAAATATATGTTCATAAAATTTAATCATATATATAATTTTTTTGTCATATGGTTATAAGATAATCTTATGGGACCGTCATTAATTTCTCAAGGTGTTGTAAAAGAATTATAGTTTTATAGTTGTTTTTTGGAATAAAATAGGATTTTATTTAAAAATTAAATTAAAAATATTTAGTAAATTATTTACAAAAAATGGAGTTCATTTTTTAATATACGGGTCGAAAAATGGTTAGGGTGAATTTTTGGGATTTCTCTAAAATACTTGATTTTTTCACGAATAGTAAAAATACAGTTTTGTGTTTTCGGTATGTTTAATGAAATAATAATTATGTAATAATTAATATAAAATTATGGTTGTCTTGTTTACAATAAAATATGATGTGATGTATCCCATGTGGATAATAACATGAGAATAGTCCATGGCCAAGCTCACGGTTTTACAAAAAACACTAATGAGGCGTCCCATTAAATTAATAAAAACACCCTCTCATTTACTATAAATACACACTCATTACATCGTTTTATTTAATTAAAAACTCATAATCCTATAATATCTAGTATTTTTACCTCCATAGTATACCTCCCAAGGTTTATTCGAGCTTCTAAGTTCCAAACATCAAGTCTTAGGAGTTACTTTGTAAGGTAATAGAATTCTCAACGTCTCTTTTTCATCCAAGTTCTCTTTTATGAGGTATGAATTTCATGTTTTCATTACATGTTATTATTTCCATATTATAATTTCTTTACAATTTTTTATAATTATTTTATTAATGTGTTACCCTTAAAACCTATATTTTTAATGTTTCCTACAACCATGTTTCATAGCCATTATGTTGTAGAATGTTTGTCTCAAATTTTCTCTCTTTCTCAAGCACTCTTATTATGTTATTATATTTTAATTTAAATTGTATTATAATGGGATATGAAGTTACATATTATACAGAATTTCTATATTATGTAATAATTATGAAATAACCTTTTCACTCATCAATATATTTTATGAATTTTTATGTGACGCCTTTAGGCTGCTAGATTTTCTTAGGGAATTTCTCAACTTTTCTTTTATTTTAAGTTCCTTTATGTTTGATTCCTATCATAATTTATTAAAAAATTTATTATCAATATAGTATATTACATTTAATTTAATATTTTCATGATAAGGTAATAAATATTCATCATTTATCCTTTCTCATTATTTTATAATAAAAATTAAAACACCATCTAAGATGTGCTAATTTACTGCATTCAAAAACGATGAGTTTTCAATTTATATTACCATCTTCAATTATGATCCTGAAACCATTAAATTAGTTGAACCAGAATATAATATATTTATTATGCCTCATCTATGTTTCTGGAATCTTTTTTACACATTGTTTTTATTTATAAATCATAATGAGTTCATTGTGTTAAAAAAACTGCTAATTAACCCAAACAGTTTTCATTAAATAATTTACATTAAGATTAATCTTAACTACAAGTAAAAAAATGAAATTTATAAACATATAACCTTTTTTATGTTCCGTAATAAAAAATTTCTTCAATTATGTATAACCAACTTCATTTTACATGATTCTCCATTCATATATATATGTATACTGATCATGAAAAAACGCTCCCAAACAATAAAATTGAAAGTCTTAAACCCATCAAGAAGGACGTGAGTTAACATTATAATTCTATAATAAATCAAGTAAATAGTTAATAGGTTCTAGAAATATTAATTAATTTATTGATTTGGTTTTCTAGGACACTATTTTCAAATAAACAACACCACCAGACTTGAGGTAAGGGGTTTCTTCATCTCACTACCATTTTTGTGAGATATTCGGTATTGAATAATATTACATGTGTATGGTGTATTGATACTTCTATTTTATTTTTCATATCATAAATATCGTTATTTGCATGATATTTAATTTTTAATTTTATGATTATTAATTTTGGGGCATAAAATTCAATTAATTACAAAGTTGTAAGTGTTTTCTACCTGAATCTCTATTTTCATTTGGGTTGCTCTTATTCTCTACTCACCTCAATGAAATTATTATTTATTCTCAATTACTGCTTATAAATTATGTTGTAATGTAATATATATTTTTACCCATCAGAATTATTCTTTATATAATTAGTAACTAAATGTTTTATATGAATCTTTTAAAAATTATTCAGAAATGAAAGCCTGATTCAAGGGAACATCTCTGATTCTTACACATTTTCAAGTTCAGTACAAAATATGTTTTAAGACACCATTATTTTCATTAAAATAACTCATTTTATCCAGAAAAATTATCTTATTTGATTTATGATTTCAATAAATCATACATTCTTTTCCACTTTAAAATTCTCTTTAATATTTTCCTTGAAATGCATTAAATTGTTTTATTTCTAATGATTCTTAAGAACATTTTTACATGATTTCTCTACCGCATGAAATAATTTATGGCTCAAATGTAATTTCATTGTCATTAACTTCTATTTTTTTGGATATAAATTTATACAATCTTATTTCATTACAAATAAAATTGATTTTAAAAAAGATCTATTCCTTCAAAAGTAAAAATGATTTTTCCCATCTCACATTATCTTTTCTGAAGTATATTCCATGTTAACCACTTCTTAGATGCATGTGGTATATGTACTTCCTTTTGGTATATCATATAAATAATCTCCTTATTCCCATGATATTCTAAGGAATAATGATTTGAAATTTTCATGGTGGTATGGGACACTTTGGAATGTTTATGGATTATTTATTCAAGAATTTCTCAATGGTCTCATTTAAAAGCATCCTAATTTATTTCAACATATTTTAGTGAATCTTTTTTTTTCATAGAGGATTACTTATTATGATATCATCTACAACATTTTGCTGAAGTTTTTATAATTATTTTAACTATGAATGTTATATCTTTCTACCATTCACCATATTATTTTGAATGATTGGTGTTTATATTAAAGGATTGGGGATAGTTATTTTCATTTCATATATTTGTTTCAATATGAATATATATGTTTATTATGTTCACCCCATTCATATGAGGAATGTATTAGAATTAATATGCGATAGTTGGGCCCCATTATAGCCTTTCGATGCATCGGTAGGTCTAATGGTACAAATATACATGGACTTGGACGAGGCATTTCCCATTTTTATATATAGTTTTGGCTGAGGCATTAATAATTTTTAGACGCCTCGGCTAAGGCCCTGACGATATGCTTTAGAGTGTCTGGATTATAAATTTCTCTCATTATGAATCTAGAAATTTTTATTTCATTAGTTTATTCCACATGTAGAATACCCAAGACTATGTTTTATTATGGAAATATTTACGTAGCTCATATTCCTACCATATTATGTTCAAATTTTTCATTTAAAAGGAATGTGTTTTTAGTTATTCACCACGCCTTATGTTTTTTTTGATGATATCTTCCACTGTATTTCTGAACCTTACTAAGCATCTGAGCTCACCACTTTTTTATGTTTAATTTTCAAAGGACATGAAGATGTTTATTATGACTAAATTGTAGGGATAATCTTGGAGTGGTGGATGCTCCCAATAACAAATATGTGTTGTATCTATTTTAAAGTTGTAATATTGAACTTATGTATTTATATGGTTCTCAAAAACAACTAAACTACTCTGTACATTAGGATTTTATTCCCTATAATCATGAAAATGTAATAAATTATGCACAAGATTTGGGAAACTGGGGTCGTGGTGTTACACACTTCATTACCTAAGTCATTTTGTTGCTTCTTCATCCAATGTAACTGAGTGCACACCTTGGTATAAGATATATATTAAGATTTTTAAGTACTAAGAGAAGTAACTTCTTTTTTATTTCTTACCTACTCTACACATTTATTCCCAATGTAGAATTATACACCACTGGTAAACTTTCTCTCCACAACATCTCCATCCCAGTCTGCATCAGAAAATCCAGATAGTTCACTATATCTTCTTGAAAAAACTATAGACCATAATTATGTGAACCTTGAATGTATCTCATGATTCATTTCACTTCCACCATATGTTCTTCCTTCAAATTATTCGGAAGGAGGGCCACAAGATAAGTTACAAATATAATATCTGGCCATGTCTCTGTCAGGTACAATAGGCTTCCAATGATTCTTCTATACATGGTGGGATCCATAGAGTATAAGGACCCATCCTTAAGACGTTTTCTAATTTGAATTTTACACAAGAGAATACAATCACACTCATTGAGGATCTTTTTAGGTTTAGAGTTTTAATGAATTAAGATAACTTACATACATAACATACCACATTCACACAAACAAGTTACTATAAAAAACTAGTATTCACTTTATTCAAAATACAAAACATTTAAACATAAATCATGATTTCTTTGACAATATATTTTATATCAAACATCATGAATCCATTAATTCTCTTAAAAATCCTTATATCATGTGAAAAACATTTTAAAAACATGGGATGAGTATAAAACATAGTAAGGGATATAATAAAGAAAGTGTTAGTCAAGTGACAATATAAAAACCATGAAAACCCATACTCATAAAAACTCATATGGATAAAAAAAATCATGTTGTTTCCATGGAAAATAATTACCATATCACTATAACATTCACCCTTACACATGGAATAACATTTTAGTCAGCTTCCATATCCGAAGTACCCAATGCATTGGAGAGCTATAATGGGGATCACCCATCATACCTTGAGCTATAATGGGCTAAACCCAACATATATTGATCTATAATGGGCTCCATCAAACGTAAATAATTTCCATGGAACATATCATGAATATAAATTATCAAGAATTGATGAAATAATACTCCTTACATACACATAAAAAAACAATCCTTTTGAAATTTTTTAAAAATAATTTCAAAGGATTTTAAAAGAAAAGTCCTTTAAAATATAATTAGAGTGAGAATTAATATAATTTAAAGGGAATATGTATCCACAGTAAATAAAGATAATAAAAAATCATAAAAATAGAAAATAATCACACCAACAATCTTAATACCATGCAATGAATAAAAATGAAGGTTAACCCAATGAATGGAAATCAGGTTAAGAATTCCCTCACCTCAGGTTATTCATACTTAAAATGTTTTTAAAATTATGGTATAATAGTTAAAATAGAGTTATTAATATCTTAAATAAAAATATACATCTTTATAATATTCTAAATTATCATTTAATTACATCATTTCACCCTTTATTTCTTATTATTTTGTTTCTTGCATTGTTTTGGGTGTTTTCTTTACATGTTTTCCATGATTGGTTCATGAGGGATATTCGTGTCGATAAGAAGTGATACTCTAGAATTGTAATGGATATGTATTTACATATTTTATACAACACAAATTATACCATTTATCGTTTTGATGATTTATATTAGGATGATTCATAAGTTATAACATTAATGATATTCGTTTAGATCATTTTAAAGGTTCTTTGATAACAATGACCTCATTTTGTCTTATAAATTAATACCATGAGTACAATAGAATTCTCAAACCATGGATGATACATAATAAATATAATATAGCATGTTTCAACCCTAAAAATGGTGTGATGACCAGACTTGAAATAATTAATGCAAACTGAAAACACACAGTTCAAGATGTCGGTAATTGGACACATCACAGACAATGTTTTTATTCCTTGAATATGTGGGATAAGAGAAAAAGAATGATGATGAATTTTACATGAAAATGATGAAATCCAAATTATGCAAGATTTCTAGATCTTTGATGCCTCTTGGGTATGAGTATCTGAATAATGAATAAAACAAGAAATGAACACAAAATAAAAGAATAATTAAGAAATCCCTCAGAAAAATTTGGCATCCTACTGTTTATGAAACATGGTTTTAGAAAACATTAAAAAGAGAGGGGACAAGGGTCACCAATCCAAAAATAAATCATAAAAAATAATAGAGAAATAATATTATGAAAATAATGACATTGTATTTATTTTGGAATTCTATACTATATAAAAGAGAACATGAATGGAAAAAGATGTTGATAAATTTATTACCTTGTAGAGTAACTCCTAGAACCTAAATATTGGGACCATGGGGTCTTGAGGAAACCATGGGAGGACTAATAGGGAGGTACGGTTGGATGAGATTTGTTTATGAATGTTTCAGAATGAATTTAATGAAGTAATGGGTTGGTATTTATAGAAAAGTTGAGGGAATATTTTAATAATTTCCAAGGGACACCTCATTAGTGTTATTTACAGAACCATTGGATTACCCATGGTATTTTCCCAAGGTATTATCAACTAGGGAGACATCACATCATAGTTTAATGCCTAAAAGTCTACCAGATTTATTACATCATTATTACATCATTAATGATTTCATTAACACACCGAAACTGAAAACTGTATTTTTACTATTAACTGAAAAATCATCTGTTTTAGAAAAATCACAAAAAATAACCCTAACCATTTTATGACGTGTAGAATTCAAAAATGAAGTCTATTTTAATGAAAATAGTTGTTTAAATATCAATAATATAATTTTTAAATAAAATCATACTTAATTAAAAAATAAACAATTTTAAAACTATAACTACTTTTATATCACCTTTAAAAATAAACCAAGATGTTAATTTCTTAAAGCCTTATAAAAATAAAATAAAAATAAAAATTACTTTTCATTAGGGTCTTATTACAATTCATAAGGGTATGTTACTATTCACCAAAAAACCCATTTGGTTCCGTCAAACATCAAATAACTTATTGAACACAATTGTAGATGACTATTTTTTGAAATTCAAAACATAGAAGATGAAAAATTATGTTAAAAGTATAGTTATAAATATCTACTTAATAAAATTTGCATTCCTTCCATTAATTTTTTTAGAAACCATGGGTTGTTAAATAAAGGTCCCTTCCTTATAGTTCTCGAGATTTATTCCAACTATAATTACTGTCAACATTTGTTTGGAATCATGAATTCTGAATTTCTTCAGAAGATCTCTTGCATACCTTTCCTGAGAGATGAAATTGCAATCCTTCTTCTAAATCATCTAAAACCCTAAAAAGTATGTGATTTCACCAATCATGAACATTTCAAATTCTTATTTCATGTTATAGTAAAATTCATCCACTGATCCCTGCCTTCTTCAACCAAAAATAATATCATCCACATATACCAATACTATAAACTGATCCTTTTGATAATTCTTAATAAATATTTTGTGATATACTACTCATCTTTTAAACTCATGCTTTCTTAGATAAGAGTCCATCCAAGAGTACGACATTCGTGGTTCCTGTTTCATTCCATACAGATATTTATTTTATTTTTAAACCTTCGGTTCACCATTTCCAAGAAATAACCCCATAGGTTTTTCAATGTAGACTTATTCTTCCAAGACTCCATTTAAGAAAGATGTCTTGACATCCATTTGATAAACTATATAACCTATTTTTATTTCCATGGAAAGAAATAGTTTTATTGACTCTATTCTCACTACTGGAGAAAATGTATCCTCAATATCAAAACCTTATAATTCTGAATATCATTTACAAAACAAGCATACCTTATTTATGATCACATTTTTATGCTCATAAAATTTGTTCTAGAAAATTCACTTTGTACTAATCACATTGTGTACATCAGGTATTTGGATAGGTTCCCAACACTAATTTTTATTCAATATGATATAACTGTTCATTCATTACGTTCACCCATGACTCATCCGTTGAAAAATATTCAAATGTGGATGGGTCCACAATTGATAAAAATGCCGATTTTTCATTATTCCTCATTCTTCTTGTCTATGTAGAATCATTTTGACCCCTGATAATGTTAGAGTGATCAATCTCTACCCTTTGATTTCTCCATTGGGATTCGACCTAATTCTCTCCATCTATGGATTCCTCTTCTGATTCTTCTTCTAATTCAATATCATGATGCAACTTCGGAGTGTTTAGTACACATTACTCTAACTCTATATTAGAATTTGTTCCACATTCACATTCTTCCTCATATTCTACCACATTAGCATAAGAATTCCACGAAGAATTTGTGGTTTTATCTTCAATGATCTTAACATCACTACTTACAAAAACTATTTCCATGTTCTTATTGAAAGACTTGTAGGATTTTGTATTCATTGAGTATCCTAGAAATATTTCTTCATCTGCATTATCTCCATACTTTCCCTGATTTCAATCTTTTTTTTTCACATGATAGATTTTCTTCTGAAGACACAAAAAAAATTCAAATAGGGATTCCTACCAAGCCCAATACATATGGTGACTTTGTATCACCCATATATAGCCATGTTTTATTTTGAATATACAATATATCTTGTATTTCCTCTTTCCAGAAATGTAGAAGAATATAACTCTCAGTTAGTATAGTTCGGGCCAGGTGGTTTACATGTCGATTCCTGCACTCAACAAATCTTTTTCGTTGTGGAGTTCTCACAGCATCCACCTCATGTTATATCCCATTATTCTCTCGGTAATTTTAAAATTTAATGGATATGTATTCTCATCCATTGTCGTACCACTGGACTTTGATCTTATATCCAATATCATTATCAATGATTCGTCGATATGATTTAATTCAATGAAGCCTTTATCACTTCCTATTTTTAATGATCACACAAGACATTCTACTGTAATCATATATGAAAAGAACAGTGTACCTTTATCCTTGTGGTAAAAAAAAATTATAGGGCCACAAATGTCTGTATGGATGAGGTCAAAGAGATTATATACACTTTTTTTCTTTGGCTAGTAGTAACTGCACACCAGTTTCCCTCGCATGAAAGCATCACAGTTGGTTTCGCATTGATGCTTCAGATTAGGGATATACATGAATATCTTCAGTTTAGATATATTTTACATGTCTTTCATATTGATTTTCCCAAATATCTGATTCCACAAGTTGTTTTCCTCTTCAACGATAATGTAGAAAATGCTTTCTTTACTGTCAACCTGATACAAGTTTCCCAATATTCTTCATCTTTCATAAGAGAATTCCATTTTCTTCTAAATTGTAAAAACTATCTGATTAAATGTAACAACATGACCCGAGTCACAAATTTGGCTCACACTAAAAATATTTTGGCACATTCTATCCATATAATGAACTTTAGTCTTCTTCATCTCACCATTATCCAATTTAGTATTTCCACTTCCTTTGATGATCAGAGCACCATAATTACCAATCTTCACCATTCCATCAACATTTTTCTAGACATTCATTAATAGTTTTGTTTTTCCCATCATATTGGACAACAATAAAGTATAAATAATCCAGGTGTTATTGTTCTTGGTAGCTTTGAGAGCTACTTCTAAAAACTTATATTTCTCAATTTTTTTCTTTTCCTTCCATGAGATATTGGATTTAGTTTTGGACAATGATGGGATTTTAATTTTCTATACCATGTACCCAGGTTCTTCTTATTTATAATATTCTTATAATGGAGAAAACATATATTAAATAACAACCCTATCTAGTTAACGAGAATTGACCTGTCTCTGAGCATTGTAGGAATTTCCCCTATCATACCTCTTCCTGCAATACATAGATTTATGACCAAAGTTAGAATAATGAAAACAATACCCATATTAAATATTTCTTCTATAATATGTAAGATATGGATATGTTATCATTTTTTGAACTCTTATCTATTCACCATTCATATATCTCTTTTCCTATTTGAAATATGACATGGTGTGGCCCAAATAACCACAAAATTGAAATTTTATAATTGGAAATGTCTTCTCATAATGATTCATTCTCATGTCTCCTTCTATGGGAACAATGATTGGCTACCTATCATTTCTTGATACCCAAGGATAATCATAATTTATTCTTTCATGTTGAATTGTGGATTTATTTTTCAGCACTTCCAGTGACTTTACAATATGTCCCACTTTCAAATTTCCATTATTCTATCCACCTTTTTTACATCATTGGATGTTTTGGAATCACAATTGATTCCACTATTTCTTATGAATGCAGGTATTTGTTCATTAATTTTTTTTTTCAACTCCATTAGAACCACACTTATCTCATAGAAGCAAAGAATCATTGAAATTGTATTTTCTTAATTTCTTCTTTTGAAATTGATTTAATTTCAAGTTTAATTCTCGGTGTTATAAATTATTCTCTTATACCATGAACATTTTTAGATTTATATTCTAGTCTGGAGGTAAGGTCATTGATGACCTTTCCCTGTCCTTTATTTCTGAGTTTTAGTTCCACAATATCTTCTATGACTTCAAGGATTGATGACTGAAATTTCCCAAATTCCTCCAATCATTCAATTTCTGCTTCTAACTGATCAAAAAATTATGACGACTCTTCCAAAATTAATTACCACTCATTGCATCTCTTTAATTGATTCATAAGCTTACTAAAACAATCCTTAAGATGTAACATGGGAAAGGAATCTATGGTCAATTAATTAACCACAGCCTTATCTTTTGATGGTTTTGATTTTTCAATTATATCCATCATGTAAGCATAGTTCCCCGAATTTGAATAATTATTCCTCTTCCTCAAAGAGTTCATTGTCATCATCTTATTCTTCATAGATAGAACCATTTATTTTAAATTTCATTCAATATTTGATGCCTTTATTTTTGAAAATAAATTTATGAGGATTTGTAATGACTCCATCTTCACTTTCTTCATCATTGATCTTTTTTGGTAAATGACAGGCAATGTGCCCAACTATTCCATAATGAAAAAAGCTAGATGTAGTTTGACTTCAAATTTCCCTATTCCCTTGTTTAGTTTCTTTAAAATGAGAGAAATAATTTTTTTCCTCATCGTCTTCATCAACACTATCTTCTCAAATTTTCAGTTTTTCTGTGGCTTTTAATTCTATTATCTTTCTTACACGAGTCGTGGAATCTTCTGGTTTGACTCTCATCTCATATACCACTAGTCTACTCAGTAGATCATCCAGAGAATGTTTGTAAAGATCATTTTCATCAAGAGACGAATCATCTGAATTATAAAGTGTAAGAAGTATTTATAAGAGTTGGTGTCCTAGAACCAAATGGTATTACATTGATTATATGGATATTTAATGTATTGTAACATATTTCTCATTCTTCTACATGACTACGACGTAATAATGTCTTAGAGTATTTGTTGCATTGATAAAGTCATGGCATTTGTCCTCTATGATGAGAACCTTGAAATAATATAACAATATTTTTAAATATAGTTTGGCAGTTTGAGGACATACGATGATGGGACACATAGCATTTTGACCGTTAGGTGTGAGTACTCATTACTAGATGAGAAATCCTCTCATGAAGTTCGCACTTGGTAATCTCCATGATAATAGATTATGAGAACAGACCCGCTATTATTTATTCTATATGTTTTAGTGTCTACAGATATTTTTATCTGCAAGCATGTGTAATGATCCTTATACCATGATATATTTATTAATATGTTTCATGACTTGTGCACTTTGATTTACTGACAAAACCCGTCATGCAGACAGTTGGTGGAAATTTGGGTACATTGGGTGCATCATGAGTGGCATGTTATTGATGAATAAATCGAGGAAGGATTTGACCCTTCCATTTATGTAAGTTGATATCTCAACCCTTTGATTGAAATAGAACCATCATGTAAAATTCCATTGACATGGTGTAATGATGATTTTATTTCAGGTAGTCGAAGAATGATGTATCAAGCATGAAAGTTGATGACACTATCATGAAACCTTCTTGATGCGATATTGTGAAAAAGGGATAATATTACATAGTGAGTGTTCATATTTGGAAGTTGTCTTTGGGACTTTATGTTCATTCACTTGGGTGCCTTGACCTGTTGATAGACATTACTCTTGGAATTTAAGAAAGCCTTCCTAATTCCAATGAGAAAGAATCATAGAAGGTCACACAATAAGTGTTTTTTGTGGTCTTAGTCAAATTCAATTTGATTTTAATTAATGAAATAAAAATTATTCTCAAGACCATGGAATAATTTCATTCATGTTTAAATGATCACATAAATTAAATAAAATTTATTTATTTATTTTATAGAGAATTTAATAAATATTTATATACAAATTTTAAATAAAATATTTATTTAAGAGAATAATTTATTTATTTATTTATTCGGATGTTCAATAAATGGAAGTTGATTTTGAGTGGATTAAGGCTGGTCTGGTTGAAAAATAATTATTTTCAAGAAGTTCAATAATTATTTAACTAGTTGGCAGAAGTTAAAGTAATAATAACACTGCAATTATTTTATGATGTGAAATTTTATTTATAATTTAATTATTGCGCAAGTTGGAGCACCATAAATAATTATGTGGTATTATTATTATGAGCATGGGTTTTCCTTATGTTCATGAATGTATTTAATTTCTGTTATGCAATTAAATATTGTAACTTATGTTCTATGCATATAAAAAGACAAGTATGCCTATTGTGTCGTACACGACATGACACCATACGCCTAGTGAATTAATAATTGTTCATCCAAACAATTTCTCTCTCAAATCCTCCTCTATCCTCTCTCAAGAATGAGAGATGTTCTTCAAAACTGAAGAACAAGCAATCAATAACGACAGACAAAAGGAACTCACATTGCCGTGATAGCACCTGGAGAACGAGCGGTGTCGATCAGAGTCCATCAGAGCATGTTTGGATCACTGCTAGAGGGATTCCAGTTTGGATCCCCAGAAGATAATCTAGAAGGGTAATTCCGAGCTATCAACATCATCAATGAAAAAAATTCCGAAGATCCATGTATTATTTTCTTTATGAAATCAATTAAATTAATAATAAACGTAATGTGAAAGATCCTATTTAAAGGTTTCTGTCCATTTCCTTCTTTATCTAAATCATTGATTATATTTTGTGGAGACTGGCATTCATCATCTTATTGATCCCATAATAATTATTGATCATGGTAAAAATCAATGTTCGGTGTCGTCCCAACCACACATCTACTGCCCCTAGAACCTACAAGTTGTATCAGAGAAATTACATCATAGTTTATAATTATTTAAATATTTAGTTTATTATTTAAGAATTTAAGAATTTAGTTTTTTCAATTCAAGTTAATCGTTCTGAGAATTTGAATCTTGAGATATGTTCCTTCTCTGTCATTTCTTGTTCACCTTACAGATATAATATTTTCATTGAATTTTGAATAAAATAAAATAGAGGATCTCATATAGAAGTACCAAAGGTTCCTGGATATACAAAAAAAAAGAACACACGATTTGTATTTGGCAGTACACACCATGTAGCCAATGATCAATGCAATAGGTCTGGTATGCCAAACCATGTTGTGTCATTTGAGTTGGACTAAGTATTAATAATTCCATTTTTTGACAAAGAACATGTGGCACGTAGTTTCTATATTACACGTCATGTGGCCTGTTGGACACGACATGTAGTCCTTTCGGGTTAGGGTTGGACTATGTACCCATACAGAACATTCTTGACTAGAGACTATGTAACAAGGAACTACACGGTGTGTGGCTTACTAGACACACCGTGTACTCCAAAGATTTCTGAAGTACACTCACACGATGTTCCCCCATGCGTGTACATCAGATGGATGGTGAAAAATGGAATATGCCATGTAGTTGGAACTACATGCCGTGTAAACATCCAAATTACACATATTTATTAAAATTTATTATTATATTATTCAAATCCTTGAGACAAGTACCATCATGCAGGCGTAAAGCTGAGACACAAAACGTCATAGGTGTTTTATATATATATGTGTTTAATTTAACATCTGTGTAATGTTCATTTCCACTCATTAGGTAGGAATGAATAGGAATTTGACCAAGTTTCCTCTATGTACAAGTTACGTACAGAGATAATTTTAAATGAATTTATTTGTTTAAAATTATAATGGATGAGAATCTCTTGGAAATTCTGAAAAGGGTTTAAGATAAAAGGATTGATTAATTAAAGATGATAATTAATTTTTTCTAGTGTGATTTATCTTAAAAAAGAACAAATAAAGAATTTAATGCTTGTTTTATTAATGCATAAATATCATTTCATGCATGGATGATCATCATCTAGAACAAGACCTTTGTATATGGAAGGTTTCTTTTAATTTATTTATTTAAATTATTTTTTTTGGCCTATGATCCTTCTCATCATTAATATATAGGGCCTATGTGCCCACCGATTATTTTATGTAAAACCCATTTTTACCCCTCACCAGCATGTGAGTTTAAAAAAATTTAATATATAATGGACGGAACTCTCAAACTAGTATAGTATATTCAAACTGGAGTCGAGACGAAAACAATCCCAAGAGATATATAGGTGGACATGTGGAAATCTATAAACACGAACCCAAAAGATTCAAATTGTTTCTCAAATAGGTTAGGGTTAGTTTATCAACTTCTAGATAAAATAACCATTATAAATTCACATGATAATTATCTCTATTATATTTATATCAGTTGCATGGTTTATCATTATTAATGTGTTGTCATGATAACATAATTAATGAATTAAACAACCATGCAAGGCAGAACTAAAATAATCCAAACTTATGCATAAATATCATCAAGGCATGGTTCATCACATAAGTAAATTCCACTTAATACTAACAATCATGTGATAATGATAATAATAAATTCACAAATAAGAGCTAAAAATCCCTCAAATAAAATATTAAGTTAGACGAAGCCTTTCATTACTTGATCAAGGGAAAATCTAAATAAAACTATGTGTTTGACCAACCCTTGTTGGGACACATTGTTTTACACAGGATGCCTTTATAAAAGGTTTTGTGTTGACTTAACAATATTAAATCAAGAGGAGTATCCCTTTCTAGACATGGTGTAATATTGGAGGCAAGGGTTGAGGAAATCCAAAAGTCAGGATTTCAGGATTGGGGTGTCCACTCAACAAATCAAGGAGTTGTAATCCCACAGTTGGAAATGACCTGCCAACCTAAATACATTATAATATCTTGACCAACCCTTTTGGGGTTATGTGAAGGGGAATATGTATCATTTCCACTAGAATGTCATGGAAACTGGACATTCTGATTTCAATGGTAAGGGCCATTGGGACTAGATAAAATAGTGGGATACTTAATAATGTTTTTTATTTCTCATAAAATGTAATTAAGAAAGTAATAATGATCAACTCTTTTAAATTATAGAACAAAAATGAAAATCTATTGAACCATACTACCCTTGCGATCAATTTTGGATAAATACAACAACCTCACCAACAATAACTTATTAGAATGGTTTAGACTCATTAGGGTTATCCTACACCATGAACGGAAGTCTTATATGCTGGAGTCATCATTATCTGATTCGCCTTCAAATGCGGCGAGTGATGAGGATTTCCTTGTCTATGAGAAACATAAGAACAACGCAGTCGACGTTCATTGTGTGATGTTATCATTAATGTCCAGTGAGCTCATGAAGTCTCATGAAAACATGGATGCTTATAGCGTGCTCGAGCACCTCCGCAATTATTACCAGGAGAGAGTAAGATAGGAATGTTTTTAGATCTCTAAGGCACTCTTTCAAAGTAAGGTTGGAGAAGGTTCCCCAGATGGGTCTCATGTAGTCAATATCATTGGCTATATTGAGCACCTGGAGGTTCTACAGTTTAAAATCCCCAAATAACTAGGCACTAATATAATTCTCACATCACTCCCTCATAGATTCTCTACAATTGTTGTCAATTTCAATATGAACAACATTTAGAAGTCCTTATATGATCTTATTATCCTCATTCTCCATGTGGACAATGATATGAAGTGTGAAAAGACTTATGTATTTATGGTGAATAAGAGGAAAGGGAAGTTTAAGATCTTTAATCCCAAAGCTTCTTCATGACCTTCTAAGAAATGAAAGATTAAAGTAGAGGCATGGGAACTTGAGGATGATTGTTTCGCATGTGATAATAAGGGCCACTGGAAGAAGAACTGCACCCATCCTAATAAGTGAGGGTAAGGTTCAAGTGAATTTTTTTATCGAATTAAATCTATCCGTTTCTAAAAATTGGGTATAAGATACAACTTTTAGTGCTCACAAATGTATCCATATACAGAAACCATGTAGATTTAGGAAGATTGATTGAGGTGAGGTAGATCTTAGAGTAGCAAACGGATCCAGACTTGTTGTTGTAGCTGTCGGGGACTACCACCTCAAATTGCCAATTGGGATAATCTTGGTGTTAAATGGTTGTTTTTATGTTCCTTATATAACTAAAAGCATAATTTCTGTATCTAGACTTGATATGGACTGTTATGTTTTAATGATTGGAACTGAATGTTTCTTCTTTTATACCGATAACATTTTTTTTGGTAGGAAACATTTACACTATGGTCTTTATGTGTTGGATTAGACAAACTGAGTAATGGAAATCAATGATAAAGATAATTCACATAACTCGTACCACACATGAATTTGGAATCACCTGCTAGGTCATGTAAATGACAAACCCATGCCAAAGTTACATCAAGATGGATATTAAAATTATTTTGAACTAAAACAACGTGGCATATGTCATGCATGTTTACAAGGAAATTTGACCAAATCCCCCTTCGGTGGGAATGGTGAAAGGGATAAAGTGATACTTTAATTGGTTCATATTGATGTGTGTGGACCATTTCCAATTTATTTAAGATGTGGGTATTCATACTTCATAACTATTACTGATAAATTTAGTATATATCGATATATATTCTTAATGAGGTATATGTCATATTCCTTTGATAATTTCAAGGAATTCAAGAATGAAGTTGAGAACCAACTTGGTAAGAATATTAAGAATCTCCACTCAGACCGGGGTGAGGAATATCTTAATCATGACTTCATTGATTACTTATGGGAGTTTAGGATCTTATCCCAACTCAATCCTCCTCGCACACCTCAATGGAATGGTGTAAGCGAAAGGAGGAACTACACCTTGTTAGACATGATGATATCCTTGATGAGTCATGCTGGTCTTCCATTATCCTTTTGGGGGTATGCATTACAAACAGCGGCACACATACTAAACCAAGTACCAAATAAATCGATAAATTGTATTCCATACAATTTTTACAGTGAATGAAAAGCCATGTTATCAAATTTACATGTATGGGTAAGCGAATCGTTTGATAAGGCCTCTTCAGGATACGAACTCGCACCCCGAGGCACAAAGTGTACCATATTAGGATACCCTATGGAAACAAGGGGATATGAACAATACAACCCCATAGAAAAATATTTTAGAGTGGCAAGACATGACATATTCCGTGAGATGTAGAATGTCTCCAAAAGAGATAGTGGGAGAGAGATAGACTTCGATGATGTTGAGGCTCAAGGTACACATGAGTTGGTACAAGAACAGATTCCACAAAGCCTCTTGGAAGAAGAATATGTTCGATAGACACATGTACTGTGTATAAGTAAAAGAGAGGTTATAGAATAGGAATAATTTGTTATTCTAGTTACCGTGGATGATGACTCATTATTAGTTGATAATAATGATCCTATAACCTACAAGGATGAAATATGTGGCACAAATAATTCAATGTTGAATGAAGCCATGAATTCTGAAATGGATTCCATGTACCAAAACCAAGTTTGGATTTTGGTAGATCCTCCAGTTCATGTAAATCTTGTTGGTTTTAAATGGGTATTAAAGAAGAAACTAGACATGGAAGGACAAGATAGTACCTATAAGGCATGACTGGTTTAAAAAGGGTTTAAAAAGTGTTAAGGAATTGGCTATTATAAAACCTTTTCAACAGTTGCAATGCTGAAATCCATTAGAATTATACTTTCCATTGCAGCTTTCCATGATTTTGAGATTTGGAAAATGTATGTGAAAAAACATTCTTTATTGAGAACCTTTAAGAAGATGTCAACACGACACAACCTAAAGGGTTTGTGACTCCAAAGGATGTCAAAAAGGTATAAAAGTTACAGAAATCCATTTATAGATTAAAGAAATCAACCAGGTCATAGATCATTAATTTTGATGAAGCTATAATATAATTAGGTTTTATCAAGAACGAAGGATAGACTTGTGTCTACAAATGGTCTAATGGGAGTGTAGTCATTTTACTAATAGTATATGTTTATGACATATTACTTATAGGAAACGAGATACCAGTCTTACAGTTTGTTAAGGCATGGTTGAATCAATTCGCCTCCGTGAAGGACTTGGGTGAGGAAACATATATTCTTGGGATAAAGATCCCTCGTGATAGATACAAGAGATTTCTGGGACTATGTCAAAGTACATACATTGATATGTTACTGAAGATATTCAGTATGGAACAATCCAAGAGGGTATTATTTCCAGCATCACATGGCATTCATCTTTCTAAGAAAATGTGTCCTTAGACACATGAGGAAATAAATTTAATGGAAAGGACTCCATACACATCAGATATTGGGTTAGTCATGTCTGCAATGCTATGTATTAGGGTGAATGTCACCTACACATTGATTGTGGTGGGCAGATATCAAGTTAACTCATGTGACTGCCATTGGATTGCAGTTAAGAATATCCTAATGTATCCGAGCCATACAAAGGATATGTTCCTGGTTTACGGAGGAGATGAGGAACTATTCATCATAGGATATGAAGATGCTAGTTTCCAGACTGATCTAGATGACATGAAGTAGCAAATGAGATATATCGTTGCTTTGAACGGAGGTGTAGGGAGTGGGAAGATCTCAAAGAAGATTGTGGTCATAGATTCTACAGCCGAGGCCGAGTATATCGTAGCTTCTATGGTAGCTAAAGAAGTATTTTGGATGCAGAGATTCATCCACGAGATAGATGTGATACCTAGAAGTAAAGATCCCATCACACTATACTATGATAATACTACACTGGTGGATCTCCCAAAAGATCCAAGGTCACATTAGTGGATGAAGCACATACTTCAAAAGTATCATCTCTTGATAGATTTTTCTCAGAGAGTTGAAGTTGTAGTGATTAGTATTTCCACGGAAGGCAATGTGGCAGACCACTTGACCAATGCCTTGACTCAGCAGAAACATGACCACCATGTGAGGTCTAGTAGAATGAAAGTAAAAAGCAGTTTTCTCTAGTCCAAGTGGGAGTTTTTAAGAGTTGGGGTCCTAGAACCAACTGGTTTTACTTTTATTACATGGATATTTATTGTATTATTACATATAGTTAATTTTTTTTCATAACTATGATGTAATTATGTCTTATAGTATTTATTGCACTGATAAGGTCATGGAAGTTCCCTGCTATGATGAGAACCTTGAAATGCTATAAAAATATTCTTAAATATAGTTCTGTGGTTGAATGACATTCTATGATGGGACACATAGCATGAAGACCATTAGGTGCGAGTACTCATTAGCAGACGATTATTTCTCTCATGAAGTTTTCACTTGGTAATATCCAAGATATGAGATTATGAGAACAGATATGCAATTAGGAACTCTGCGTGTTTTGGTGTCCTTAGATATTTAAATCTGCGAGTGTGTGTCATTATCCTTAGACTTTAGGATTATCACTAATTTTTTTCCCGACTCGCACACATTAGTTTATTGACGAAAAATGTCACACATAAATTTGGTGGGAAGTATGGTACATTGGGTGAATCATGAGTGAAATGTTTATAATGGATAAGTTGAGGATGTATTTGTCCCATCCATTTATTATAGTTGATATCTTGTCCCATTAATTGAAATAGAACCGTTGTGTGAAATTCCATGTCCATGGTGTAATGATGAGTTTATTTCAGGTATTCAAAGAATGACGTATCAAGCATAAATGTTGATAAGACTATCACGAAACCTTCTTGATGAGATATTACAACAAAGGGACTATATTACACATCAAGCATTCGTATGTGGATGTCGTTGTTCTGACTTTATGCTCTTTCTCTTGGGTGACATGACCCATTACTAGACAGTACTCTTGGACTTTAGGCAAGCCCTCCTAATGCCAATGATAAAATCCTAGAGGTTCACTAACTAAGTATGTTTGGTGGTCTCAGTTAAAATCTATTTGAATCTAATTAATGAAATAATTATTATTCTCAAGACTGTGAAATAATTTTTATCATTTTAAAATAATCGCATAAATTAAACATAATTTATTTATTTATTTTATTAAACATTTAATAATTATTTATTTACTAGTTTCTAAATAATATATTTATTTAAGATAATAATTTATTTATTAATTTATTCGGGTGTTCAATAAATGGAAGTGGATTTTTAGTGGACCAAGGTTGGTCCGACAGTAAAATAAATATTTGCAAGAAGGTAAATAATTATTTAACTAGATGGCACAAGTAAAAATAATAATGATGCTATTATTATTTTATAATGCGGAAGTTTATTTATAATTCCATTTTGTGCAAGTTGGCCCACCATAAATAATGACATAGTGTTATTATTACGATCATGGGTTTTCTCTAAGTTCATGAATTTATTTAATTGTTGTTATGCAGTTAAATTTTATAACTAAAGTTCCATGCATATAAATATACAAGTATGACTATTGTGCTAGACACCACACAACACCAAACGCCTGATGAATTCAGAATTGTTGGGCCAAAAAATTAATCTCTAAAATACTATCCTCTCTCCCTTTTAAGAACGAGAGATGTTCTTCAAGAACGAAGAACAAGATATCAAGAACGACCGACACAGGACACTCACTTCTCAACTTTAGCACCCGGAGAACGAGAAGTGTTCATCAGAGGCTATCAGAGTAGGTTTGGATCACCGATAAAGGGATTCTAGTTTGGATCCTTGCAAGTGAAACAAGGTAATCTAGAAGGGTAATTCAGAATGATCAACATCATTAACGAAGAAAATAAAAAAGATGCAGGTATTAATTTTTTATGAAATTAATTAAAATAATTATAAACATAATGTGAAAGATCCTCTTTAAAGGTCTCATGACTTTTACTTATTTATCTAAATCATTGATTATATTCCATGGATACTAGATTTTATATTCGTATTGATCTCATAGTAATCATCGATAATGGTAAAAATCAAATATGGGTGACATCCCAACCATGCTTTTGCTGCGCTTGGAACCTATAGTATTCTCAGTATTTTCTTTACAATATCAATGTATTTGATATCTTTTCCAATCCTTAAAATTTCTCATATAATATTAGTAATTTTATTAAAGAATGAATATGAATTTTTATTAGGGTGCATCTTCAGATCATCAATCCTGTTGTGTAAAAATTGGTGTTTAACATCCTTCACTTTGCTATCACTTTCATAAATATTCTACGGTTCCTCAATCATAGACATTTCTGATTTATAGTTCATCACCATTAGATATATTTGATCGAAAGTTTATGAAATTATGGTATTATATTATTTAGCATTATTATCCAACATTTTATTGTCTGTATCAGTCATATATAGAATGTATGGATCAATGAATTCTATTCCTTGTGCAATGAAAAAATGTACTTCCATTAAAAGAGATCTTAGATGAGATCTCATCTTGTTATTCCATATCTAAAAGTTATTTCCATAAAAAATGGAACTCCCCAGACATTATTTGTTTTCCCCATATCAGAAAAATAGGAGAAATTTAACACCAACATCTTTTACCCTCTGATACTAATTGAAGGACCCTGGAACACCCTGAGAGAGGAGGGGTTAATCAGGGTGTCAAATTTTTCTTTTAAAATGACGTTTATTTTTCCAATGTTGGTAGGAACTTGTTAAACATATCTAAAGAAGAAGTGGAGAATGAAATTCACATGAAAAGAAATGAAACATCAATTTTACTTGGTTCACAACTAAGGGTCATGTTCAAGGAGCATACGTAGACAATGTGTTGGTCCTACTGAAAACCACTAATCTTTATAAGTTGTGGATTAAAAAAGTTTATCAGAGTCACTCTATGCTAGTAGAACTGTATTTATAAGGTTTTAGGGATAACACACCATGTCCCTCCAATCACTTCTGAAAACTCCCCCTTGCTCACTGCGTTGGGCGAATCTTCAATCAGTTTATGAACATAAAGTTCACTTTAATGGATTAACATTAAATCATGCATCCCCAAATGTAACTGGATACTCTATTTAAGTATTTGTATCACCGATAGATGTAAATTACTTTATATTATAGTAATAGGTTATGGTAATTAAATTCCCAACTTATTTGGTCACTTTTTAGGCTTCCATGAGTGTTCTATATACAACATCACCTTCTCCGAATTCTACTGAAATTTGCATGTACCATCCAACTCCTCAACAAACTACCTTGATCTGCACACTCCCTTTTTCCATGTACTTCTCCACTCCTCCGCATATCATCCTACTCTGTGTATTACTTTTCTCTACCACATACTACGATAGCTTCCTCTGTAAACCACTGTCTCTTCCATGAACAGTTTTTACATATGCTGATAGTTCTCTCTACGTACCATCTTCTGCACTGCGAACCACTTTGAACATCACCATATTTATTTTCGAAATTTTATTCCCCAACCTCATTGTTTAATGAAGGGGATTACTGCTCCTTAAGTAGATACATAACTATGCAAATTTTTCTAATCCGATTTACCGAAATTTTCAATGTGGGACATTCTTAACTGTATACTGAACTCCATCTGTGTATAGTTAGCCTCCACCATGTAGTTTTCCAGTTTCACTAACAGAATCAATCCACGTACCGTACATGTTCATCGTGAACCACTATTGCAGACCATTTTCGGTTATGTGGAATGCTCCATGTACCGTTCTTGCTGCCAAGTATGTGGCCAGAAACCATTCCTAGAAAATGGTACATGGTCCATATTACAAGGTATGTGGTTCCCTTATATTTCATAGTTTCTTTTTTGTTTCTCATACCATTCAATCCTACATGATAAACTTTTTTTCCCACCCCAAACTCTCGATTTTGAGGCTAATTCTTTTTTCAAACACTAGGGAAATGTGTTGCCTTCAATTCTTCCAAAGACTACAAATGTTTGACCACATTCTTTGATAACTCCTTAGTCATCCATGTGGTGATTGAAACTAAACACAAACCAAACTCCATTATTATCAATTAAAAACCTCGGTTCCAACAATTAAGAGTGCCCAAATACATGTCTTTAAAAACCAAAAAAAAAATAAAACTAAATAAAATAAATATGAAAAATATATATACAAATTGATGATAAAATTAACGGAGATCCTATGATACATACAAATATTTACATTGATAGAGAACCAAAGAGAGAGAGAGAGATATATATATATATATATATTCACATTGACATTGATAAAATTCCTTTATGATCACTGAGAGATCATTGAGATGGGAGGGATTAATCAATGATCTTACTTATATTATATTTATTTGAAATAAACCTTTTCCACCTATTAAGATGAGTTATGTTTAATGTTCTACCACTTCTGAAATCACACCAACAAAAAAGAGGGAGCATATCAGTTTATGAGGATTATATTTTAATGTGAGAAGGCTTGTCCTCGATGTGATTTTGATTTCTCTGAGACCACAGCACCTGGTAGTATCAACCTACATTTACAAATGGACATGGTTTAACCTAAAAATGACATTACACATATTTTGATAGTGTTTTGGTATAACCCACAATTTATAATAATATTAATAAAAAACAACTGAATATTCTTCCACCCAATATACCTCTTTAAAATGGTTGTGTGTGTTATGTTCTTATTCTTCTTCTCTTGATTTTACAACATAGAGAAATAAAATCATCTAATTATTATATCAACTTCACAAGATCAAGTCACTTGTTAACTTTTTATGCATCATAAATGCACACAACCACTTTACTTTTTAATATTCTCTTTCATCGTTCTCTTTTTAGGATAATCACAATGTCTACTTTTTTTGTACATATCCATATACCCATATTCTATATACTAATTCGTTACTCTATATCATCGTAATCTTCTACATGAAATAATTGACTTATTATATTTCAATTTTAAAATAGATTCTTCAAATTCATTCAATTTTAATTTAACTAATACTACATCTTTTTTAGCCATTGGATCACTTTGAATATCTAATTAACAATTGAGGAAATCAAACATTTTATATTCTGAGTTTTAGAGACTCATGAGTTATACAAGGAATCACACCATCAAATGCACTTAAAATAGGATTAATATTCTAACCAAGACTAGAACCATGACATCTTGAACACCATTTTGGTCAAAATGCACTCAAATACTTAAAAACAAATCTAAAAACATATGAAATGTTCACCTCAATTCATTTATGATAGGTAAATTTTCTTCACCCCATAGGATGGACTACTACATGTATATCCCAATTCACATCTTTCAAATCAATTTCTTCTTCCATCGATAAATGCCTCAAATTTTTGATATTCTCCCAAATAGACACCAACGATAGAACACATCGTAGTCTCTACCATTTTAGCTTCATAGGTAGTCCCCTTTATCATCTCTATAAAAAAACCAAGCTATTAATTTCACACAGATAAATATTTTTGTGGAAAAGCCAAGGAAATGTTCACTATGGTGTGTTAGCCCACCTTTTTAATTTTTAGAGGATAACAATTATAGAAGAGACTAAAACAACCTCCAATATACAACTTAGATAAAAACATCACACAAGGGAATCATCCTACAAAAAATGCCTTATAAATAAAAAGTTTCTAGAGAAAGTCACTATTTTTAACGTCCTATATGATTTTCATGAGTATTTTCACATACCACCATAGTTTGGTGATGCCTCCAATATCTTCCAGCTTCTCTCTTAAATCTCTAAAATTTTTCCATGATCCTTTAATCACTCCAAAATATCATAATGAAAATCATCTCATGTGAATCATTATGATACAATTGAGTCTGAATATTATCTATGTATTGATAATAAAAGATACACACCAATCAACTCCACAAAAATACAACATCATAATCTCAAAAATCCCCCTGAAATATAAATTAAACACATATTAGTATCAATATTATACCCTTTTGTATTATTTTAACACAAGGATCATAAATCACTATTAAACTCTAAATACTTAACAAAGGATTAACTTTTAATAATTCAATTCCAACTTGAGTGAACTCAGTGTTGGGAACAAGAACAATGAATAAATAATACCATGTTATCCATAAAAGAATGATATATATTCAAACTCTTAAAACTTATAATTCACAATTATTCTTGATGAAATGATTCCACTTGAGAATAAATATGATAATTAAGACTTATTCATCACCATATTTATCATTTAAAATCAACTCTTTCCTACATGAAATTCAATGAAACTATTATAACAGTTTAAAAATGAAACATGGTAAAATCAAAAATTATCCCATTTAAAAAATATCTCTATGTACTTGATCCTTTTAATATATTACTCCCTTAAAGGATACACGTATAAATTGATGCTACCCTTATATTATATTTACCCACTTTTATACAACTTAGAAATATAAACATAAAGTAAGATTTATTTTTCCAAAAAAATATCCCATTTTAATATAATATCTAAAGATGAAATGAGAGAGGGGACTAATCAACCATACCTCATCCTTGTATTATATGTGGTTGAAATTACAATGTAAACCTAATATTATTAATTGTTTCCTTTTGAAATGGTTTGTTGAAATCATAGTCTATTTTTTACTTTTTAGAAACGAACTCTATCTTCAGTTTATTTCACTCAAAAAACACCTTGATGAAGATATACATTATATCAATGTGATTAAATCTTGAATTTTGAACCAAATTCTTTGAAAAATTGATAAAAATTTTATTATCATAACCCAAGAAAAGTGGTAACATTATTTATAGTTTAGGATATTCCAAATGAGTTATCATTCACTTTAATTGTGTTGTAGCCTGAATGGAATCGACATAATCAACATTAAAAGTAATTAGAGTCACAAAAAACTCATTAATTATGTTCCAATACACACACTATTCTCTTAGGAAGAAAAATACTCCTGATTTTGATCTCTATTCATAAACACAACCTACCCAATCTATATCCACATATCCAAATATATCTAACTTTCCCATGATATCATATTTACAAAAAAAATATATCATGTGTATAAAATATAGAATAATACCATTTACATACACAGAATGAGACTATTTTGTTGAAATTTGATATATTAAACAAACAATAACAATATACACTAAATCTTTCATTGAATCTGCGAGATGTAATAGAATTTTGATAAACATTCTATACTCTTTGGGATCAATATAATTACTTTTTTCATCTTTGGAAATAACATTTCCCGCCAGAATGATATTGGAAATTGGATTTAATTCCTTGTAAAATATTTTCATAATTTTTGTAGTACACTTCTATTGAGAAATGAAAATGTGAATCTTTCTTGAGAAATTTGTAATGCAGTAAACTACATTATATTTCAAAGAATTGGAATTTCAAAAAAATTATTTATATCTTTAAAAAAATGCAAAATCATCATAATTATTTAAATAAAAAATAATATCATATACATAAATAACAATAATAATAATATATTACTCCTTTTCATATTTAATGTATAGATTACTATCCAAATTCCCTTTTCTGAAATGTAAACTCTTCAACAAGGAATCAATCAAAGAAGATGAATATATTGAGGCTTGTTTTATCCCATATATATAACTTTAACCCACATACAAAATTATCATATTCAATAAGTTATAATCGAAATGTTTTATCAATATATACAAATTCTTCTAACTCCCATTGAGGAAGGATGACATTTAATCCATTTGAAAAATCTTGTAATTCCTTTTTTGTGGTAAAATAAAGGAATATTATAATTATTTAAAGCCTTGAAACTGGTGTAATTGTTTCAAAAAAATACAAACCTACTACCAGGGAATAATATTTATAAATTAATCTTGATTTTTTCTCACATTTTTTTTAATTTAACTTGTTTTTGAACACCCACATTGTACCAATAAAAAATTTTTCTTTGGGATTTGGTACCAATTCCCAAGTCTCATTATTCTTAATATGGTATAACTATTAAATAATAGAATCAATATACTCATAAATCTTCATAGATTCCTAAATATTTTTAGATTAATCTTGAGAAAATAATGATGTTTTAGTTGTTATCCTTAAAGTTATTCAAGATTATACATTCTTTCTCTGATCTATAGTGATATTTTAGACCTGAAATGGAATTTTCAACCATGGATTAGATGAATAGGATTCATCATCATCATTATAAATTGATAAATCTACATCTCCAAACAGTATATCTTTAGAAATTATATTTTTTCTAAAATTTAGTCAAGATTTATAACAAAAACAATATCATAATTATTTATAAAACTCTTCTCTTTATATATAATATGTTGTTCTAAAATGGAATGAAGACCACTAAGAGGGGGGGGGGGGTTGAATCAATGGTTAATTTTTATTTTATAAATAAGTTTCTCAACTTCTTTAGTAAACATTCTTAACTAATTAAACTTGTAAAAGTAATGATACCATGAAAACTAACTTCTCAGTCTTAAATTTCATATGCAAAAAATATGAATAGAAGGAAGAAAAAAATATTTAAAATGTTTGGTAAAAAGATCCACTCTTTTTTATATTGGATAGTCATACCAATCGGGATACTTTCACTATGGAATAAAAAGGCACAAGAAGTGAACAATTCTATAATCCTAGTAGAATATTTCCAACTATATTTGGTTTTACCCTCCATCTATATTTTTTATATCAACTTCTTATATATGGTTATACACCCCAAAGAACACACAAAATTTTTTAGGGATTGGTATGTATTTAATGTTACAACCTTTACATTCCTTCTTTTCTGATCCACTTTATATAGTACTTTAATTACTCTACAAGTAAGACGAATCAAACATTACTCTTGTACAATATTTATGGAATTCAACAATTCATTGAAGAACTTTTTGGTCTTGAATGTTTCCACAGAAACTCTATCTAGAAAACTTCATCAATAAAAGGATGTCTGATCAGCCTTCATTTGGCAATCTCTATTCGATTGACTCTATCTGATTGGCCTCTATCTGATTACACATCTTCCCTTCATTCTCTAATTGAGTAGATACTCAATCATAAACTCAGAAATTCTTCATTAGATGGATCTTTGTCTAATGGAACTCACTCTACTAGAACTAGCTCCGATGGAATTTATTCTATCAGTGTGGATATGATGGATTCGCTCTGATGGAACTTTGTTAAAATCAATCTGTAAACAAAATTATGGTTGTAAAATAAATACCTATCATAGCAGTGTCAGAGTGTCAACTCTCATTACATGTGAAAAATTAAAAAGTATGAGTGTAATGTCCACATCCTTTTATAGGTACACAATAACATAAAAGGAAGAAAAACTAATTCCTCTTCATAATCAAAAAAATTATAATTATTATATTTGATGTTCAATTAAGTCTTAATCTTTGAATTCTTAAACCATTATTAATAATATTGGGAGATTATATAATTTTCACGAATCTTCTCATGAATTCAGAATTCTACAAGTTTAAAAACATTTATTTAGTCTGCAATCTGGAGTATAGTAATCCTTTTTTTGTGAATGTAATTGATGTATCTTCATCAGTCTCAGTTTGATAGAATTATTTAAAAAAACTACATCTTATGTAATTTATTATGAAATTATAATCTGATGTTGTGTTCTATATCTTCCAATTATATATAATTTTATATTTACCCAATTGGAATACAATATCAACCCAAATTTCTCACTCTAATGATTTGGGTCTGATGAAAATTATTGACTAATGTGTTGAATAACATTATTTCAAATTATAATGCTTAATAATGTTTCCAACCACTTTATTATTCACCCAAAAATTCTCTTATTTTCATTTTTTTGTTCATTATGAAAAAATAATTCATATATTTGATCAGACTAATTGTTTAATATCGATAACCATCATGAAATCCCATATTTTCTATACTTGGGTAAATGTATCATTGTCATATTCTTATCTGATATGTTGGTATCTATTTCATACTAATATATTGATGACATACTATGTCTGATGGAACAATTTTAGTTCTTGTATGATGATTCTCACATACATTTTCCTGAGATCATATATGCATTTCTAATATAGACCAAATACATTATATCGGTATCTGAATCCTTCCAATGTACCAGTTTCCATAGATCCTTCCAAAAAACATTTCTCCCCATTCCCTTAATAAGTCTTGCATCACAAGTTTGTCAGGAAACTTAATAAATTTGAGAACTAATCGAATAACAAATAATCGTTAGATTTATCATTGAATAAATACTCTGATACAACTTCTCAATATGATAAAAAAATTCATTCTAGACTCAATAGGATTTCAAAGAACTTCTTAATTTCGATCAAAATCCCAATCTAATAAATCATATCCAATGAATCATGTCAATGTATTGAGTCTAATGGTCTGATTCTGATGGTGCGTCTGAATAGAAAACATTTTTAGAAATAAATGTTTCATCCAACATACTATAATGCTCTAAAAACAACTTTTGTCTTTGAACATTCATTTTTTGTTCATTCGGATCTATTGACAAAAAATATATCCAAAATAAATCTTGGTTCTACAAATATACCCCATTGTATTTGTTGGTAATACCATCTTCAATGTTCAAAACTATACTCACTTAAAACAACTTCCCCATGATATTCACCACATATCTTCTCCCCTTAAACTCTTGTTCCCCTATCATGTTTTCCCCCATCAACATAACTTCTCCACTTATTAACAATAAAATTGAAAGAGGAAATCATGACTTGTTTCATTATTTGCTGAAAAATTGTGTCATTTCAAAATATTGGAACTCTCCATCTCAAAATCCTCATAATTGTCATTAGGATAATACAATTATCACATGAGTTTATAAATAAAGATCCTTTAATAAACAACTCTGAGTATGTGTAGGAGAACCCAATGTAGAAATCAAGAGTGTATAATCATGTTTAATAAACATTGTATATAACACAAATTTCATGTATTACATTTTAATGGATCTTTTAGCAATATCATATCTAGGGAAGTATGAGAAAATTTTCTTAAAAATTAACAAGAACCCATCTCCCCAAATAATGTATAAAATATCATGGGTAAAGCCACAACATTCCAAAAAATTCAATTCTCATAACCTCTTAAATTTATTATTCCATTAAATTAAGTGACTCGTGTATCATATTTCTTATTTTAACTCCTTCAATTCCCTACAAGTCAGTAAAAATATAAAAATGTTTTGAGAATAAAGAGGAACCTTATAGTTTATTAGAATAAATGATCTAAATGAGAGTCGCCTCTTAGTCTTGAATATTTATTATTCTTCTTGGAATTTTCTTTAGACATGTTTTCTTCAGTATGTTCATCCTTCTCATATTTTTTACCATTTTTATTTTCACCTGTAAAATATTCTGATGAGTATTTCACCTTATTTTCAACTTTAGTTACATTTTTATTATTCTGAATTTGTAACACCTTTTCACTTTTTCCTCTTGGGCTGATAATATAGTCATAAAACTTTTAGTAACATTCCCTTATCACTCGCATCTTTTACACCTATTCATAATTTTCAAATTCAAAATCTACTAAAAAAATTTATGATATTTTATATCAACTTCAGAAACATTTTCTTCCCAATTTTCTTCACATAATATTTGTTCCTTTTCCAACATTATCACCATAGAAAATTGTTCTGGACAAATAACTAAGTATTTTTTAAGGTCTTTGTAAGTTTGTTTTTATAAAAATTATTAACATAATAATCTTTACTCATCTTCTCATACTTATTTACATACTCATCTATCTTAATTATATGAGTTTCTTTTTTCAGTTTCACATAATTTTTTAGGGATATTTTATCTTTTTTACTCCCTTTATTTATACCTATTTTTTGGTAAAGACATATTATACCATCATGAATATGATCTATTTCTAAAAAAATTACCACACTAATAGTGAGCTCTGATTATTTATTTTTTTCATTGATAGTGAACTTGTTCAAAACATTGTTTTTGTTGTTTCTTTACAAGTTGTGGACCAATTTTCTCAAGAGGATACTTTCTTGAATAAATCATATCTTTCAGGGTGAAATATTTTTACTCAAAGACCTACATTATAAACCATTATTTTCACCTTCTTTAGATGTTTTACCTTTATCATCAATATTCTTGGTTAATTTTTCTCTCATATTTATTATTTCACATTCTTCTGTAAGAATAATTTACTATGTTTAAAAAAATCCCCTTTTTTATTAGTCAAAATAAATTCTAGAAAATCTACAATCTTTTTGAATTCATCTATATTTTATTTTTTCATGACATTCTTTAATAATTTTAGATTATTTTATATTGAGCTTATCATTCATAGATACTTATCTTCAAAAAAATTAGTTTTCCTTCAATATAACCAATATTAATTTTGTGAAATCTAATAAAATTATGATTTTCCTCCTCTTTCTTCATTCGACCACAAATCTCAAAAGTTATAATTTTGAAATATTTAGTCATCTTTGTTATAACTTTCATGATTAGATTATTATGTTCAATTTTTTTCCAAATTTTTTTTATGAATCCCCTATATTTATAAATTCTCTTCACCATATATAGTTTTTGAAGAATTACTTCTATTTCTAACTTGAGCCATAAAGTTGAGTTAATGATCATATTGGCCATTGGATGAGAAATAATCATACTTTATTATACTCAGATAGATTTTTTTTCTTCTTCTCATAAAGAGATATTCCCTTATGTGTTTTAAATTTTTTTCAAGAATTAATATCATATTCTTTAAACTCCTACTATTTAAATTTCTTCCATGGAAAATTTGGTGAAAAATATCCTTTCTATTAACAATTCCAACAATTAAGAGTTTTGATTTTCTATTTTCTATTATTTTTTTTCATGGAAAGGAGGGAAAATTATATTTAAATGTTCAACTTATTTCTATGCCTCCAAATCAGTTCATTCTTATTCAACTTCTCTGTTTTTGTTTTTCCATTTTAACAATGATTTGAAAGCCATTTCCCTCTTTACCTTTTTATTGAAGGTAGGGTATTTTATTATTTTATATTCCAAAAAAAATTCTGATGTTCATCCAAAGATAAACCTTCAGGATCTTATAAAGCTGAAACATTGGTATTAAATCAGTTTGGAAATTTTCCCTTAAGTTTCTTGAGAATTTTAAAATATTATGGCATATGAAAAAACCTATTGATGTTACTCTAAATATATTTTAACCCATTAATGTAACGATCAATACTTTCATCATCATCCATTCAATATCCTCAAATCTACTTATCTAAATTTTTTACTTGGATTCATTAACATTATCATTTCCCTTATAACTACTTATCATATTTTCCCACATTTTTTAGCTATTGAAAACCATGTAATCATTATATAAAAAATATCAGTAATAGACATCAACATATCATTCCAATCTTTTCCATCAGATACTACACTTCTCTTATTAGTAGCTTTCGTAGAAGTTTCATTTATGGGAGAAATCCAACTTTTTTTATATCTTTAACATCAAGGAAAAATGTAGGAAGATATGGTAACATCATATTTATACAACCATTAATTTTACTTTTATAAAAAATAAGAACACCCCTATTATTAACTAAATTGAAATTATATATTTTCAATGATTGATATTTTATAGGGAACATTCCTCTAATACCAATTATTGTTCCCAAATATGATAGAGACCACTAGGTGTGAATTATTGGTTAACTTTTTTTTTATAAGAATGTTTCTTAACTTATTTAGTAAAGATTAGTTACCTCTAAATATTTTTACAGTTACAATACAATAAAAAAAAATTCTTAAACATACATTTCGTATGAAAAAAAATGTGAATGATGCAAACTATATTTAAAAGGTTAGGTACAAAGATCTACTCATTTCCCTATTAGATAGTCCCACCAATATAGATTCTTCACTATATTATTTCTAGAAGACAAAGCCACAACCAGGGAAAAATTATAAAAATATATGTATAAAATTTGATAATATAGTTGGTTATACACCCCAACTATCTTTTTTTGTCCACTTCCCATAGCTAGTTATGCATCCTAGAAAACACACAACCCTTTTCAGCAACTGGTATGTATCCAAAGTTATAATCTTCACTTTATTTCTTATTTTATGATATAATTTAGAGATTTATTCACTTCATCCACTAGTAGAAAAAAATGTAATTGTGTAAAATATTCAAACACTCTAACAATTATCTAAATAACATTTTGTTCTTGAATTTTCTCCCAAAAATTCTGTCTGAAAAACTTCCCCATCAAAAGTCAGCCCGACCAGCCTTTGTCTAGAAATCTATGTATGGTCTCCTCCATCTAATTATCCTCTATCTGATTCTTCATTTTCAATTACTTCTCTAATTGAGTAGATACTCAATCAAAAACTTCCCAATAATTTATATGGTGGATCTTTGTTTGATGGAACTCACTCAAATAGAACTGAATTCAATGGACATACACTGATAAATGTGGATATGATGGATTTTCTCTGATGAAAATTCCTCAGCCTCAACTTGAAAACAAAAGTCATTTTTGAATCTCAATACCTATCACAATAGTGTTATAGTTTTCTCTCTCAGCACACGTGAATAGTTACAGTGTATGAGTTTACCATGTAGTTCCTTTAATAGGTATCCTAGAACAGTAAAGCCTAGATAACTAATTCCTCTTCCCGTTCAATGAAATTCATAATTAAGAAATTTCACATTCGTTTAATTCTTCAAATTTTATTTCTAAAACTCTTCTCAATAGTTGTCGGTAGTTCTTGAACCTTGTCGAATCTTCTCAAGAATTCAATATTCTTGTTATTTATAAACACCTCTTCTATATGATTACCTATGTTCGATCATCCTTTATTTTGGGACTCAGATTTATTTTTCTTACTCAATATTATCCCAATGGACTTCCTTATAGAAACTACATTCGATTGAATTTATTATGAAGACATCCTATTATGGATTATTATTTCACAACTTCCAATTCGCTATTTTTTTCTCTTGATCCAACAGGGAAAAAATATCAAAAAATAATTTCTCACTCTAATGAGCTGGGTCTAATGAAAATGGTTAACTGCATTATTGAATAACATCATTTTTACTTTAAAAGATTCCATATTTTTCCAACCACTTTAGTAGTCACCATAAACTACTCACATTTTCAGATGTTTCTTCATTATGAAAGAATGATTCATACATTTCCTCAGACCAATTTTATGAAACAAATTACTAGCATGAACCCCCCTATGTATTTTATTGGGTAAATGTATCAATATCAACATCTCATCTGATGGATCAATATCTATGAAATATTAATAGATCAGTGGAATACCATGTCTGATGGACATGTGACAGTGCATGTCTGATGATTCTAATATTCTTCTTTCTGAAAGAATATATTTCTTTCTAAAAGAAGCCTAATACTATGTATCAGTATGAGAATCTGTATGGTGTACCGGTTTCCTTAGATCCTTCCAAACAAAATTTCTCCCCATTTATTTTATAACTATCACATAATAAGTTTCTCAGAAAACATATGATAATTGATAATTAATTAAATAGTAAAGCATCATCAAATTTAGTATTGAATTCAAACTCTGATACAACTTCTCATTATAACCAATATATTTATTCTAGACTCAATATTATTTACATCATCTTATGAATTTCTATCAAAATCCAAATCTGGTGGATTGTATCCAATGAATCATAACGATCGATTGAGTCTAATGGTTTGAGTCTGACGATGCGTCTATTTGGAAAACAAGGACATAAATAATTTCAACATCCAAATTTCCAAAAAATATCTGAATAATAAATTTTGTATTCAAAATTTCATCTTTTATTTATTTGGATATATTGACAACAATTTCAACCAAAACACAACTTATTCCTAATATAATCTCATTATTTGAATTTTACATGACATGTACATCAATAGTAGCAAATATATTTTGATATTATTTGTTATAGAAGTGGTATTCGATTTAATTTGAAGGATATCCCCTAAATATTCCTTCAAATCATCCTTTCCCAAAAATCCCATCACTTTCACCTTATATGTTGATAAAACAAGGGCATAAAAAAATATAAAGATTCTTTAAACATAGAGTTATATTATAATATATCTCATATGGTGATATATCTAAGTTAGGTATGTTTAAAAAAGGTTTTAAATATAAATATATGCAGCAATGTCCTGCATATTAAAGTATTGAGAGGTATTATATTTGATCAACATAGATAAAGCCATCTCCACTAAACACATGTTCTTCTGTTCATCTATACCATTTTTTTGAGGTTTGTATGGTGTACTGGGTTCATGTTGGATTACAAACTTCTCTAGATAATAATAAAATACTCTTTTAGTGAACATAACTCCATTATCTATCCTGATATTCTTGAGAGAAAACAACTCTATTTTTATACACTTCTTTAAAATTATATAAACATTATTATGTCATCAGAATTGTGTTTAATAAACATGAAACAAGTAATACGAGTGAAGTAATCAATTAAAGTAATAAGGTACTTTTTCCTATTAGTTTACTACTTTTTCATGGTACCACACACATATTAATAAATGAGCTATAATGGTTCAATAGATTGAATCTATACATTCTTGTGTGAAGAATTGACAATTTTACCATTTTGGAATAATGAGAATGTCTAAAATATATATATTTTTATAAAGTTGACATCATGAAATTTGTTTTATTAAGTGATCTTGTTTACATTCTCTTGGAAACTATGTAAATGTATTTTTTGACGCAAATAGTTATCTTTATTCATGTTTAAATAACCTGTTTTTTCTTCACCACCAACATGAAATAGATTTCCTCTAGTATGTTTTACTCTTGGTAAAACTCTTCCATATTCAATATTATTGATCAAGAACCCATCCTTCGAAAACACCACTTCATTTACTTCATCCCTAGTCCATGGAACACTTAATAGATTCTATTTTAATATATCAACATACATATCATTTTTTATATTTTATCCTTTCTTTATCAATCCTTATGGAACCATCTCCTTTAATATTTAGTAACCCATTATTTAGAATGTTTAATAAGAATTATTTTAACTTTTTGGTACCTTTAAAGTGTTTTAAATCTTATATATTGTTGGATGAGTATCCGATATCCATGATCCATAGAATTTATCTATTAGATGCATTAAGTTCTACTTTTACATCCAAATATTTCTTCTCCCCATTTCTCTTCTTTATATGAGGATATTGAGTATTAATATTCATATAATTTTGGTCTTATAGAATTAAAATTAAATAATTTACATAGTCGATAAGATGGTCACACATTCTACAATATTCTTCAAAAATTTCAATCCTATTATGTGATTTATATCTAGAATACGTAACCTATTTATGAAATCCGTTATTTTGAGTTGTTTGAATCCCCCTTAAACATAACTTCCGAATAGTTATAGGGATGTTGTGAAATTTCTAATTAAACTAATATATCTCTTACCTATTACAAAATCCTATAATGTACCAACTAAATCCATATAAATAATATTTAACATTATAAGAATCATGCTATCTAGAATTTGTTTCTTGTATTCCTTCAATTTTTGAGTCATTAATCTTGGATCCTTTTTTCATGAATGGCTCGAATGCCTATTTTTATTGATTTTTGATAACCCCCATTTTAAGGGATGTGGAGGAACCCTTACAATGCCCATAGGCTTAGGTGATTACATTTGACATAGGCTTTAGAGACATTACATGACACAATGGTCTTAGGTAATTCAACCAGACAATAACTACAAGGAACAACCCCTTCCCATTATCTGCATCACGTTGGTAGCTCTCAACCTTCGCATGGTCATCTGGCTAGGCATCCCATATAATCACATGCTGGTCCTGATGGTGTAGCCATACCCTCTCATTCTTCCCCAATCCAATTGGTTCTTCTCTGGTGAGTGTGCCTAGTCTGAATCCCCCTCTCATGATGTTCCTTTTTTGTAGAGTCAGTCTAGGGTAACTGCATGTGGCCCGAAGGCCTTGAGGTGGACCGAAAGTCATAAAGGTGGCCAGAAATCCCTAATGACTCGAAGGTCTCGGTGGCTCGAAGGCCTTAAGGACTACAAGCTCAAACATGTGGCCCAAGGTGAATAGTTTCTGTCTAATACAGTACTGAATAGTACCTGCTACATTAAATGTCATAATAACTGCTACAGTACCCCCGAAACTATTCCTCCGCCTGGTTTCTACATACATAGTGTTTTCGACGTGAGCCTTATTTTTTAAATTTTTTTATAATATTTATAATTTTTTATTATTTTGAGGATATTTTTTTATGCTTTTCATGATTATCATTATTCTTTGAACTTTCTCTTTCATTTGAAATATAATTCTGAAAGTTATATCTACACTTTTTCAAGTCTTCTTCATCTTTGACATGTTTTAATTGAACATGGTCAAAACCCTTTTTCTTTATTCTTCACTCTTTCTTCCATATTTATATTAATAGTCATATAATAATAAATAATATTATTTAAACCTTCAATCTCTTCCAACAACGTTGTGTTTTATTTATTAGATCTCAATTTATTTCTATAGGATGGTTGTCCATAATTTTTTATCTTTAGGATTTCTTTATTTAAATTAGATATGTATTATATAACTATTTTAAATAATTCTTCAACATTAAATCCTTCTTATTCTATAATTCTTAACCTAAAAAACATGATTCTTTATTTTCTCAGGGTTTTTACTGTAAAGACAATCTAATTTTCATCCATTCCCTTCTTCATGACAACATTATAATTTTAATGTCATAATTTCTAAAAATAATATATAATTCATCAAGAGGGATGTAACGCCCTGACCCTAGTTTCCCAGAGTCTATGAATTATTACATAAAATTGGCATGATCACAAGAATGATCATGTCTCGAAAGACCGATTAGTTTAGTAGCCTTGGAATAACTAGATGCATTCATAAAGTTTACATTACATCATAAAGTGAAAACTACTACAACAAAATATTCTCTTCATGTCCCATCATATTATCCCTACAGGTCATTCATAAATTACTTCTTCACATCTTAAGAAATATAAAACATTAAATGTGGTGAGCTCAGATGCTCAGTACGGAAACAAATATAGAGGAAACATTCATAAATAAGCATAAACATTTAACTTGATGTATAGCTAAAACAACAGCCTTTTAAACATTAACTTCAGCATAATACAGCAAAGATAAAATGAAATACTATCATTTAATTATTCACATGGATATTCTTCTAGTTGAATAATCAATGAAATATCAATAACCTCTTTCATAATGATGGAATGCATAATTCCAGACTGTCATAACAACGTAGCCAAGGCCCCATGCCAAGACTAGAAATAATATTTTTTCATGGCCTCATGCCAAGACACTAGTTTGTCTCATGAGACATACCAATGCATCGAGGAGCTATAGCGGGCTCCACCCGTCAGTTATTATGTCTAATGAATTCCTCATATGAACAGGTTTAAACATAACATAAACATTTTTATTAAAACTAGCATATGAAATGTCAATACTTTCTCCATAAACCATGAATGTTATAAAAATAACACATCCACAGTCAAAAATATCACAAAACCTTCAATAAAATATGTATGATTTGTATCATAATAAATTAACTTCAAATAATCTTAAAACCCATCAAAGGATGTTGACATAGATGAAATTAAAACTATTTGAGTGAAATATCTATTTTTTTTAAATCATTTAAAAGTCACATAATTATTAAATTAAAAAATTATTGTGAAAATATCCTTATAAGATTGTATGGGAAGCTTCTAAGATTTTATAATGGCAGAAAATAGCCGCACCACCATATAAGTTAAAAAAAGACATTCTTACCTTAATTTTGTTGAAAAGGTAAAAAAGTATCTTGTTTGGAAAACGACAGAAAGATTCCATTATAAAAATATTATAAAAATTCAAAAAGAGTATAAATTAATTTAACCCATAGTCTATAAAATATTAAGAATGATTTGAAATACATTTTTAAGGAACATTGATGTGGATGATAAAGAGGTCCCGGTAGATAATTATGTATAAACAACCTCGGCTAATGAAAAGATTGTGAAATAAAACCATACCAATTTGGTAACTTACGAAACATACACCCCATGAAAAAGAAATCGTACAATGAATATGTAAATACACATAAATTAAAGTTTATTACATATATAATACAATTATGGGCAGTAGATACACCACACAAAAGGTAAAAGTGGCAATATGGCATGAATCTCATGGGAATAAGGAGTGAGATGAAAACCCCTTACCTTGTACTTGTTCTTGGTTAAGGGTAGGTTAACCTAATTTATAATGGTGAAATGATTTTTATTAAATTATAAAAAAATAATATACACTAATATGATATAATATTTGATCTTTTAACATTGATTTGTTGATAATAACTTAGTATTATCATCTTTTCGGATGTTAACTTACTCATTTTCTTTGATATGTTTTGTTACATAAGCCATGTTTGTTATGGTTAGGTTGTATATTATTCATATCCAGAATGATATAAAGTTATTATGCATTAATTTTAATCATCAAACGAGAATTAGTCTCTAATGGATACGATGGGGAATGAATCTCACCGCGTTCGTGGAGACGGTAGTCCGTACGTACGCACGAGCGACAATATCAATCTTTTGATATTGAAATAATATATAATTGGATGGTATATCATATATTAAGAATCATTATCATGTTATATTTATTATTTACATTAATTGCACATAATTATTATACCCATCCAAATGACAATATATTGAATAACAGTTACACCACGACGTGGAGAGGGTAAGCCATACGTACGCACGTATGGTGACATTTTATTCAAAGGATGGATAGAAAACTGAATATTGTTGTACCATATATATAATAATATTATAGTATATAGTATATACCAGATTTATTATTTTATAATGAGAATAACAAAGAATAAAGAAGTTGAATAAGAAATGAACTTGAAAAAGGGTGCTAAAAACATTGCCTCTTCTTCGGGTTCTTCCTTTTGATTTGACCAAAATGGCTTCTTAGGTTGGCTTTATGATCAAAATAAGGCTTCTAAGATGAATTTAGGGATGTTTAGAGCGTATTTGGGTAGGTTTTGGATGAACTATAAGGCTTTTAAATTTTGAATAATTGGTTAGAAGTGGTGTCCTTTTATAAGGGGGAGGAGGTGTACCTTAGGAAAATACAGAAATATTATTTTATAATAAATTCATATTCGGGTTTTAATGGCAAAAAAGTAGATTTTTAAAATGTTAAGTTGTGGATGGGTAGAAAAACACTCAACGAATAGAATTTAGACAGGTTTGGGTGATTATATTAAGCTTATCTTTTGGTTTTAACTCCTAGTTAATTAGTTTGACACTTACCATGTCACTTTGTATTTTTATATTATATAGCTAATAAAATTACTTTGTACCTCCAAGACACCCCCAAGTGGTACATTAATGATTCCCCTATCATGATATAAGTCTCTTGTACTATCCTTAGATTTATAGTAATTGAAAATAAATTAATAATATAATATTTGTTTTAAAAACTCTTTAATGTAAAATTTGACACTATTGGGTATTTTGTTGTTGATAAATTCATAACAGCGTTATTACTTCGAAAAAAATTTATATAAACAATCATAATAAGTCATAGTAACCTATAATATTATTTTAATTTATAAAAAGTCTCAAATTACATTTATTTGGGTATTTATAATATCAATTATCTTATTCTTTCATTAATACCGTAATTACTGCATCATCATTGTGTGATAAATAAATTAACTTATTTAATGTCTAAAAATTATAAAAAAATACCCTTATGTAGGAAATCTTTTTATATTTATAATTAATATTTATTTTCTAAAATATAACATATATAACCTAATGTAAAATTTTCTTTTCTAAAATATATAGGCTTATGTCATTTTTGTATTTACTTTAACTTAATTAATATAAAGTGTCCCTATCACCTACAAGTGGCTCCAGGGGGTCCCAAAATCAACCCAACAATGTCCATGGTCGGACATATATCCACCAATAAGGTTAGGACACATTTTATGGCAATTTATTTTTATTATAAAATTTTTTACACTTATTTACCAGATTTACACTTTAACCATGGTAAATAAAATATTTACCAAAGTAATTATTCAAAATGTCTAAAAATGAAAGTTACCTAATTACACAATATGGAAATCCAGATACCAAATATGGAGTCTATTTTCCCAAATTCAAAACACGGAAGTGGGAAAAATTAATTTAAAATTAATTCCCGCTGTAAAAAAAAGCGTGTTTTTATGAAATAATAACTATCAAAATATTGATACTTGTTTATGTCCGGTTTAATTGTGAAATTATGTCCAATGACCAAAATTGTATTAAATGGAAAAAATATATTCTAAATATATTTTAAAACCACTATAATTCATAATTTATCACTATTACTTATTTCGATTAAAAATGTTTTTTTTAATAAAACTTTCTTAATTTTCACTATTCATCAATATATAAAATTTATCCGAAAAGTACCAAAATTTTATGCTAGGATAATTTCGATATTATGAATCCAAAAATGAAATCCATTTTTAAAGATAAAATGTATAAAATTTTAAAAAGTGGTTATTACTATTCATATCCTCTACTTTGATTGGTCACAGTGTGTTAGAATCTCGAAGTTGCGTACAACACACGCTACTTTATTATTTAAAGGGAAGCATACCGTGGAAGCTTGGGGTGTCACATTCTCCCCACCTTCAAATAATTTCATTCTCAAAAATTCCAAAATATTACTGCATAAAAAGACTTGGGTGGTTCTTCTTCATAAGTTCCTCGGGTTCCAACGTTACCTCATCCATTTTATGGTTTCTCTATAGAACGTTTACCAGACGAGTCATCCAGTTTCTCAGCACTTGTTATCTCATATCAAGAATCCTGACGAGATCTTCACAATAAGAGAGATTGGGTTCAAATTCTAATTCCTCATAGGTGAGTACATGCGTTTGGTTAGGAATGTATTTTCTCAACAGTGATACATGGAACACATCGTGAACATTGGAGAGATTTGGCAGCATTTCCAAACGGTAAGATACAACCCCAATTCGTTCTAGATTTTTGAAAGGTCTGATGTACTTGGGACTCAATTTATCCATCTTACCGAAACGTATAACTCATTTCCACGAAGATAGTTTCAAGAAAACATGATCGCCAACCTGAAATTCTAGATCCTTCCTTCAGTTATCGACATAGCTATTCTCCATACTTTAAGCTGCTTTGATGTGGTTTTGGATTACCTTCGACTTCTCCATCGTTTCTTCCACCAGTTCTGGGCCTACAAGTTTTCTTTAACCAACGTCACCCCAACGGGTTGGGGTGCGACATCTATTTCAATATAACGCTTCATATGGTGCCATTCAAATACTTGAATGGAAGTAATTGTTATAGGAAAATTATACCAGAGGTAAATATTGATCCCGCATACCCTGAAAGTCATGTGAGAAAGACCCCAACATGTCTTCTATGGTTTGAATAGTCTGTTCCGTCTATCCACCTTTTTTAGGGAGGTAAGTAGTGCTCAAATGAAGTTCAGTATCCAAGTTCTTCTAAAGACTCATCCATAATCTTGAAGTAAAACAAGGATCTTGATGCGAACCAATCAATAGGGGTACTCCATGAAGTCTCACAACTTCTTTAATATATAGTCTTTCTAGACGTTCAAGTGGTATATCATCCCTTATAGAAAAATATATGCTTACTTGGTAAGACGATCAACAATGACCCATATTGCATCATTCCTTCTAGGAGACTTTGGTAGTCTCATGACAAAGTCCATAGCGATATTATCCCATTTCCACATAGGTATGGGAAGAGGATGCATGACTCCTCCATGCTATTGTCTTCCAGCTTTAACTTGTTGACAAACCATTCATCTTGAAAAAAAATCAGCAATCTCCCTCTTCATGTTGTCCCACAAAAAATGTTCCTTTAAATCTCTATACATTTTCTTGCTCCCATGGTGTATATAGAAATTGGAACTATGAGCATCGTCTGAATATTCCCTTTTTAAATCAGGTATACTGGGAACACAAATTCTCTTCCCAAATTTCAAAATTCCTTCTTCATACACAATTTCTCTCAATCTCCCATCATTCAAAGCATTAATCTTCTTTGGAAATTCTTCATCATTGGTCTGATAACTCTTAATCCTTTCTAGTAAAGATGGTTTGGAAACCATTTCAAAAAGAACTGATGCTTCACCTTCTGTGGTTATTCCCATGTCCATCTTCACTAGATCCATGAAAATTGGATCCCTTTCAAATCTCATAATGTTCAAAACTCAATGATCTTTTCTGCTCAAAGCATCTGCCACCTTATTTGCCTTCCCCAGGTGGTAGTGTATCATACAGTCATAATCCTTGAGTAATTCAAGCCATCTCCTTTTCCTCATGTTGTGTTCTTTTTGTGAGAAAATATACTTCAAACTCTTGCGATTATTATAAATATCACAATTTTCACCATAGAGGTAGTGTCTCCATATATTCAAATCAAAGATCATAGATGAAAACTCGAGATCATGATTTGGAATGTTTTCTTCATGAATTTTCAACTATCGTGATGCATAGGAAATAACCCTATCATTCTGCATAAGGACACAACCAAGTCCTTTATTCGATGCATCACTATAAATAATGAACCCATCATTCCTAGTTGGTAGATTTAATATAAGAGCATTGACTATTATTCTCTTCATTTCTTCAAAACATTCTTCACACTCTTTTTTACAAACAAATTTAACCCATTTAGGTGTGAGTTTTTTAAATGGGTCAGCCAATCAGGAAATATTCTGGACGAAACGTCGATAATAACCTGCTAAACCAATAAAAATGCATACCTCAGTTATAATCATAGGTGCTGGCCATTCTTGGATTTCCTTGGTCTTAGAAAGTTCAATAGAGATTCCATATTTAGAAACAATATGGCCAAGAAAAGAAATCTCCTGAAGCCAGAATTCACACTTGCTAAACTTCCCATATAATTCATGTCTTCTCAGAGTCTTCAAGATAATGCACATGTGATTTTCATGATCTTTGTAGATTTTGGAGTATACCAAGATATAATCAATAAATAACACCACATAATCATCGAGATATTCCTTGAAAACTCTGTTCATTAGATCCATAAATACAGAGGGTGCATTAGTCAGCCCAAAAGGCATTACTATAAACTTGTAATGCCCGTACCTAATTTGAAATGTTGTCTTCGGAATGTCTTTCTTCTTCACACACAACTGATGGTATCCAGATCGAAGGTCAATCTTCAAAAATTATTGAGCTCCATGCAATTGGTCAAAGAAATCATAAATGCGAGGTAGGGGATACTTGTTCTTTATTGTTATAGCATTGATCTCACTGTAGTCAATACATAACCTCATAGAACCATCTTTCTCTTTTACAAAAACAACAGGGGATCCCCATATAGAAACATTAGGGCGAATAAATCCCTTATTTCTCAATTCCTTTAGTTGTATTTTTAGTTCCACTAATTCTACAGTGTCCATTCTATAAGGGGTCTTCGATATTGTCCTTGACCCTGAAATTAAATCAATGGAAAACTCAAATTATCGTTCTGGAGGATGTCCATTTAAATCTTCTGAAAACACATCTATATATTGTCACAAAATAGGTACATTCTCTTTTTTGAACATTCCTTTCCTCTCCCATAATTATTTCATTCTCTTCCTCCCTAATAATTGAAGTTATTTGAGCTATAGGGGGTGGATCTAGATAAGAATTAGGTGGTGATGATTCTGCTCTAAAGATAAGGTGTTCCTTATGATCATCATCAAAAATTGTAACCTCCTTCTTCTTACAATAAATCTTTGCATCATGGTCCGAAATCAAATCCATACCGTGGATTATATCAAACTCAATCATAGGTATGACAATGAGATCAGCGGATAAAGAACATTTATGTTCTCTAATCGGGACTAATTCACAAAACATTGTTGCAATGATACTTTCCTTTGGAGTTATAACTAACAAATCATTTGTTAAATAAAATTGGAAACATCTAATTTTTTTAGCAAACTAGGAAGATATGAAACAATGCGATGATCCAGAATAAAATAAAGAATTTTCTAAACTGGAGGAAACCATTAAATTACCCGCCACCACATCTTTCCAAGCTTCTACCTCAGCAGTAGTGATAGTATAACTTGGCCTTGATCCCTTGTCCTTTTCTGAGGTAAGTTCCCATGACGCTTAGGACATTCATTTTCATAATGTCCCATCTCTCTATAATTATAGCATTCCATGTTTACAGCAACTCTGTTTCCCATGCAATAATGAGCTTTGTGGCCCTTTTCACCACACTTGTAACAGACTCCCATTCCTTTTAAGCAAGTACCAGGGTGTTTCTTCCCACATTTACTACAGGATGGATTTTAAACATTTCCCTTCTTCCCCTTATTTCAATTTCAATATTGATCAGCAGATCTCTTCTTCTCTTGATTTTCTATATAGTCATATGATATAGAGAATTCCTTTCTTGTTTTGATAGCACATGAGACAATGTCTTCGTATGATGAGAAGGATTGTGAGAATAATTCTTGATGAAAAAATGGTTTTAACCCATCAAAGGAACGATCAATCTTACTTCATGGGATATGTTTATAATCTCCAACAAACCTTTATAACCTTGTAAAGTTAGCCTCATACTTCACGACATTCTCATCCTCCTTTTTCCTAAGAGTCAAAAATTGCCTTTCCATATCTGCTTGATGGTCACGAGGAAAGTATTTTTCAAAAAAAAATATCGTTGAACTCACTCCATTCCATATTTGTTACTTCATCATATTCCTTTATGTTTTTAATTAATGACCACCATTGATCTGCATCTCCAGTGAGGTGGTAAACTTCCATGATAACTTTTTCCCTTTCACTACTCCCCAATGCCTGAAATATTTTCTCTAGGGAACTTATCCACTGCTCAGCTACCAATGGATTTGTAATCCCACTGAATGTTGGTGGTTGTTTCCTCATGAATCGATCTATCATTGATCCTCCACACTATGGATCAGGGTTCTCTATACGGGTAAGGTTATTATTCATAACCTGAGTGAGGTGTCCCAGTATGGTGATAAGTTGATCAGCACCAGATACATCACCAGCTCCACTATAATTATCTTGAGCTGGAGGGAAATCCCTACATGGAGTGTGTGCATTGATACAGTTTTCATTTCTTCCACTAGGTGCCATTTATAAACAATGTCATATACTAGATCAGTTTATGAATCAAAATACTTAATTCCATACTTCTAAAACAATTAACATAAATTGAACAGTTTATGGATATAATCCATAATCATAAAAATGTTTTCTTTAAGGAATAATATACTCATAAACCTTTCATAATGGTTCATAATGAAAATGACAATTATCCTAAGCATATCCCCTGATAGTGTCGTAACCAAGACTGTAGAAAGTCCCGTTGTCATGCACCAGTTCCCGTTCGAGTCTAGCTCAAAGCAGTGTTTTTGGGTTTTACCCCTAGGTACTTCAGTTCCAGATCCGCCTCTACCTGATCGTATCCAGGCTTGGATGTATTGCTCATAAATCTCAAAAAAACCCTACAATACCAAAATTCTAGGATGTTATTCTATACTAATCCTCAAATTACATCTTAGGTCTATGTGCTCTAATCATAGTTTATCTAAATCTAGCTTCGAAGGTTTATACTAAAATTCATGTGATACCAACTGTAATGCCCCGACCCCAGTTGCCCAGAGTCGGTGAATTATTACAAAACATTGGCATGATAACAAGAAAGATCAAGTCTCAAAAGACTGATTAGTTTAGTATCCTTGGAATAACTATATATATTAATAAAGTTAGCATTACATCATAAAATGAAAACTACTAAAACAAAATCTTGTATTCATATCGCCACATATTATCCCTTCAGGTCATTCATAAATTACTTCTTCACATCCTCAAAAAAATAAAACATTGAAAGGGGTGAGCTCGGATGCTCAGTAAGGATAATAATATAGCGAAAACATTCATAAATAAGAAAAAAAATTTAAGGCAATGTATAGCTAAAACAAAAGCCTTTTAAACATGAACATCAGAATAATATGGAAAAGATAAAATGAGATAATCTCATTTACTTATCCACATGGATATTCTACTAGTCAAATAATCACATACAATATCAATAACCACTTTCATAATGATAGAATTCATAATGACAGACTATCATAACCACGTAGCCAAGGACTCATGCCAAGAATACAAATAAGAATTTTTCAAGGCCTCGTGCCAAGACACTAGTTCTTCTAATGAGAAATCTGATTCATCGAGGAGATATAGCGGGCTCCACCCTTAACTTATTAAGTCAAATACATTCCTCCTATGAACATGTTTAAACATAACATAAACATTCGTATTAAAACTAACATACAAAATGTCAATAATTTCTCCATAAACCATGAATGGTATAAAAATAATACATCCATAGTCAAACATATCACAAAACCTTCTATACAATATGGATGTTTTTTTTCATAATAAATCAACTTCAAATAATCTTAAAATCCATCAAAGGATGTTGACATACATGAAATCAAAACTATTTGAGAGAAATATCTATTTTTTTGAAATCATTTAAAAGTCACATAATTATAAAATAAAACATTTAAATTGAATATATCCTTATAATATTGTAAGGGAAGCTTCTAAGATTTTATAATGGTGGAAAATAGCCACACCGCCGTATAAGTTAAAAAAAGACATTCTTACCTTAATTTTGTTGAAAAGGTTAAAAAGTACCTTGTTTGGAAAATGACAGAAAGATTCCTTTATAAACATCTTATAAAAAGTCAACAAGGGTATAAATGAATTTAACCCATAGTCTATAAAATAGTAAGAAATATTTGAAATACATTTTTAAGGAACACGGATGTGGATGATAAAGAGTTCCCAATAGATAATTACATGTAAACAACCTCGGGTAATGAAGAGATTGTGAAATAATCCCATACCAATTTGATAACTTACAAAACATAAACCCCATGAAAAAGTTATCATACAATTAATATGTAAATACACATAGATTAAAGTGTATTACATAATGAATACAATTATGGGAAGTACATACACCACACAAAAGGTAATAGTGGCAATCTGGCATGAATATCACGAGAATAAAGAGTGAGATGAAAATCCATTACCTTGTACTTGTCCTTGGATGAGGGTGGTTTAACCTCCTGTATAATGGTTAAATGATTGTTATTAAATTATAAAAGAATAATTTACATTAATATGATATCATATATGATCTTTTAACATTGATTTGTTAATAATATCTTAGTATTATCATCATTTCGGGTGTTAACTTACTCGTTTTCTTTTATATGTTTTGTTACATAATCCGTGTTTTTTATATATAGGTTGTATATTATTCATATACATAATTATATAAAGTTCATAGAAATTAATTTTAATCATCAAATGAGAATTAGTCTCGAATGGATACGATGGAGAATGAATCTCATCATGTTCATGGAGATTGTAGTCCGTACGTACGCACGAGCGACAATATCATTATTTCGATATTAAAAATATATATAACTGGATGTTATATCACATATAAATAATAATTATCATGTTATATTTATTATTTACATGAATTACACATCATTATTATACCCATCAAAATGATAATATATTGAAGAACAATTACACCACGACGTGGAGATGGTAAGTCGTACGTACGCATGTATGGTGACATGTCATTAAAAGGATGGATTGAATACTGATTATGGTTGTAATATATTTATAATAATATAAAATTATATAGGATATACTTGAGTTATTATTTCAGAATGGGAATAACAAAGAATGAAGAAGATGAAGAAGAAATGAACTTGAAAAAGGGTGGTGAAAACTTTACCTCTTCTTTGGGTTCTTCATTTTGATTTGATCAAAATGGCTCCTTAGGTTGGCATTCTGATAAAACTAATCCATCTAGGATGAAGTGAGGGAAGTTGCGAGAGTATTTGGGCATGGTTTCGCCGAACAAAAAGGCTTTGAAAGTGTGAATAATTGGTTAGATGTGGTGTTCTTTTATAAGGGGGAGGAGGGGCACCTTAAGAAAATCTAGAAATATTATTTTATAATAAATTCATATTATTTTTTTAATGTCTCCAAAGTGGATTATTTAAATTTTAAGGCGGGGATGGGTTCAAAACCACTCAAAAAATAGAATTTAGACAGGTTTGGGTAATTATATTAACCTTATATTTTATTTTTAACTCTTAGTTATTTAGTTTGACACTTACCATGTCACTTTGTATTTTTATATTATATAGTTAATAAAATTATTATATACCTCCAAGAGACCCCTAAGTGGTCCATTAATGATAAACCTATCATTATATATGTCTCTTGGCTGATCCTTATATTTTTAGGAATTTAATATAAATTAATAATATAATATTTGTTTTAAAAACATTTTTATGTCAATTTTGACACTATTGTTTATTTTGTTCTTGATAAATTCATAACGGAATTATTACTTCGAAAAAAATTTATAAAAACAATAAAAATATGTCATAGTAACCTATAAAATTATTTGAATTTATAAAAAGTCTCAAATTATATTTATTTTGGTATTTATAATATCATTTATCATAATCTTCCATTAATACGGTAATTACTGTAACATCATTGTGTCATAAATAAATTAAATTATTTACTGTACAAAAATTATAAATAAAATTCTATTATGTAGGAAATATTTTTATATTTCTAATTAATATTTATAGTCGAAACTATAACATATATCACCTTATGTAAAAATTGTTTTTCTAAAAGATATATTCTTATGTCATTTTTGTATTTACTTTAACTTAATTAATATAAAGTGTCCCTATCACCTACAAGTGGCTCCATGGGTTCCCAAAATCAACTAAAAGATGCCCATGGTCGGACATGTATCCACTAGTATGTTTTGGACACGTTTTAGTGTAATTTATTATTATTATAATATTATTTTTTACCCTTATTTACCTGATTTACCCTTTAACCATGGTAAATAAAATATTTACTGAAGTAATTATTCAAAATGTCTAAAAATGAATGATAACTATTTACACAATTTGGAAATCCTAATTCCAAATATGTAATCCATTTTTCCAAATTCAAAACACAGAAGTGGCAGAAATTAATTTAAAATTAATTCCCGATGTCAAAACAAAAAGCATGTTTTTAAGAAATAATAACTATCAATGGATTGATACTTGTTTATGTCTAGTTTAGTTGTGAAATTATGTATAATTACCAACATTTTATTAAAAGGTAAAAATATATTATAAATATACTTTAAAACCACTCAAATTCATAATTTATCACAATTAATTATTTCTATTAAAATTGTTATTTTTAATAAAAACTTAGTAATTTTCACTATTTATCAAAATATAAATTAATCCAAAAAGTACCAAAATTTCATCATAGGATAATATCGATATTCAAAATCCAAAAATGATGTCCATTTTGAAAGGTAAAATGTATAAAATTTAAAAAAGTGGGAATTACTATTCATAACGGCTACTTTGATTGGTCGTAGTGTGTTAGAATCTCGAAGTTGCGTACAACACCCAGTACTGTATTATTCAAAGGGAATCATACTGTTGAAGCTTGGGGTGTTAAAAAGGATGTCACATAGGTATGTTTTTTGATAATTTGATAATTTTTCATAATTTTTTTTCGTAATATACAAATGTTCTTATCAAAAATAGAAGAGTATCCAAACTTATCACCACAACATTGGATCATGTAAACAACATCATTTATCCTTGTTAATATATATTAAATAGTCTCATGATCATTCATTTGGAGATATTTATATTTCAATATCCAAAATTTAATCATTTCATACATCACTTGATTTTTTCCCAACTATATATATTCATCAGTATTTCAAAATACATTTATATCATTTTATTAATTTTACTTTTAGATACTCACTCTATTAAAGAAATAAAAAAATAATTTTTTAAATGAACATCAATCTACATATTACCACTTTCTACCACTGTTATGGACGCACCTTCATCATGTGGGGGAAATACATAAGTTTCATCTTCCATTACATCATAACTAATTAATAAAATGTATGAATTTTATTTTTATTCCATATATGACAACCTGTCTCATCATATGTGGGAATCCCCTCATAATTCATATAGTATAAATTATCCACTATAGATAATAGAAATCATTAACTACTTATTCTCCATTATAAAAACAAAAAACCCTATACATAAAATTTTCAATCACAATTAAAAGGAAGATGGATTTGATACCAATTGATATAACATCTACTGGATCACTAATATATCCCTGGGAGGGTAAGGGTGAATCCACGATCTTACCTATGTTATATTTCTTTTAAAATAACCATATTCACTATTTATGACGAGTGATGTTTAATGCCTTACCAATTTCAAACTCACAGAAAATAGAAAATTGTGAATTTTTTTCAAGGTTCACCTATGAATAGGAGAAGGATAGTATTTGGTGTGATATAGATTCTTCCAAGACCACACTACCCACTAGTATTAACCTATAGGTAAAAATGAGAATGGTTTATCCTTGAACCGACATTACACATATCTCAATAGTGTTTTGGTACACCCCACACACTTGTACATCCCACAATTTATAATGACATGAATAAAATAAAAAAACTAAGTAGATTTAAACAAAAAATCACTCAATAAAATTGTTTAGATTGATAATTTCTTCTTATTATTCTCTTTATTTCACAATAATGAGCAAGGAAATATTCTTATTATTTTATCACTTAAACAATACTAAGTTACTTCTTCACATTATATACACAAATAAAAGTACACAACAACATCTATTCTTCTTCTTCTTCCATCTCATTATTTTTGGATAATTACAATATATCCAATATTCATCACATATCCATATATCCACATTATTTGTACTCTTTGTTTCCTTTATATAATCACACTTCTCTACATAATTGTTGTTAATTATTTAATTTCAAATTTTTATTTGAATCTTTAACATCCCTTAAATAAATTTTATCTAAAACAACTTTTTTTAAATACATTGGATCATAATGAATCTATTATAAACCATTCATTCAATCAGAAAACATCAGATATCTTTTTTGAGAGAATCCATATTCATCCAAGGAGCTACTGCATTATATCAACTTGAAATAGGAACAATATTCTGACCATCGCTAGAACCACAATGTGTTGATCAATGTTTTGGTCAAATTACATTGAAGTTATTATAAATAACTTAAAAAAATTCCAATAACTACAACCTGTTCCCCTCAATCTATTTTATTCTAGTGAATTATCTTAACACCATGGGATAGTCTACAATGTTTATATCCTCATTTCAGACATCCCAGTCGATTTATTGTTTCATCAATAAAATTATTGAAATGTTAACATTATATAAAATGGAGACTGAAGATAGAACACAATATGGTCCCAACCATTTTCACTTCCTCGGTGGTCCCCATAAAAAATAGATTACATAGATAAGCTTTTAATTTCACATAGATAAACATTTCTTTTGAAACACCCACTGAATGTTCCTCATACTGTCACCATTTTTCATTTTTAGAGTACAAAACCTCCACATGTGATGATAAAAACCTCTATGTAATAACCTATATCAACATTTTCTATAGAAAACCAAAATACATATATCCTGATAATCTCACCATTTTTTACTTCTTAGATGACTTCCACAACTTTTTTCACATACTACCACTACATTGTGCTGTTGTCTATAACTTCAAGTTTCTATATTATATCTCTAAAGATCATAAATGATCCTTCAATCAATCCAAATAATCATAATCAACATAAAATAAAGTTAATAATTCATAGACACATTGGTTTGAATATGATTTATGTATTGACATAAAATAAAACATGAAAATTACACCCACTTAAACACATCATCATAATCATAAATATCTCCCCCAAATAGAAATTCAACACATCTTGGTCTAAATAGATGCATGCTGATGAAAACCATTCCACACATGGGTAAGTATGACTATAATACGATTTTTAAGGATTCACGAATATATCATAAATATATAAAATAGTTCATGTGAGAAATAATTTACTTTTAAAATATCCATACGAACTCAACCTTCTAATCTCTAAACCAATGCGCATTTCAATGTATCGGTGATAAAGTCCCAGTGGTTGAATAACTTTTTAAAATAGGTTTGTATTAACTAAAAATAAAATATAGGTTCATTTTTTTGTTCTAAAAAAATTTTAAATTAGGCATGAATCAATTAAATTTAAAAGAAGCTGATCATGCATGCTCGTACATGTGATTATACATTGATGGATTTCTTTTTTTGTTAATCCTATAAATACATTCAGAGATACTTGTAAGAGACCACTTTAATTAAAATAGATGTAACTATATTAACATCATATGTATACCTTGGTCATTAAAAAGCTAATTATCCATTATAGAAGAGGGGACTATCATAAAAAAAAACATATCCCAGAACAGGTCACTAATAAATTAGTGAGTGAGTACCACCTCAATAGTACCATAGACAGTCTGGCAATGACATGTGAAATAATTTATACCACCAATACCCATGGATTAACTCACTAGTATAATAATAATATGGTGATTTTTATGGAAGAAATTTATATCTTCAATTACTCTGGGTGTCTCTCCTTGGAGAACAACAACAAGTACCTCCCTTATATTTGGAAGATGGAAGAGGACGAGGATCACAACCTCACCATATCTTAAAACTCACATGGGATGGATCCAACTTAACACCATAACAATAAACATCATTCGATCTATATCCCATAGTAGTCTACTGAGGTATCTACATAAAAGATTAAAGCCCCAACCATTTAGATATGGGATCTCAAAAGAAGGTCTCCCAATCGGTGTCATGCCACAAATATCCGAAAAAAATCCCATATTCAAATCCTTATTTATAAATCTTATCATGAAACATTTATTCTAGTCAAGGAGAATACGTATATCTATTCTCCCACTCATCAACCGTACTGGTACACTCTGTAGGCATTAGGAGAAGCATGATGGTATATTATGGCAGCGACAAGAGGGAAATCTATAATTTTTTCCCATGTACATAAATTTTATTGAAATATTCTGAAAATAAATCTTGGACTAGAGTGGGATAATATCATAAGTACCACGAAAAATAAGTCCCATATTCCCATCCCAAAAGAATAATCCTACTGTCATATTCTTGGGGAGAGCAAAGGGATGACTTATAACCCTTGCAACAACCAAATATTTCACTGTGTATTTTCTATAAGTGAATATTATTTTTATATAATGTTTCATAGTAAAACCCAAACCGTAATAGAACATAACTATTTTAAATAATATATATATTCACTAATGTAAGGCATTTATTGAATAAGACGATGAAAATACTTATAACCAACTAATGTAATAAAGGTCCCTTTTAATAATGTGTCAACATTTGTGACTAAATAACTAATAAAATATATTTTTATGCTTAAAATTTATTCAATACAATTAATATTTTCAAATATTGATATTTTAATGATTATCACTAATTTTAGAAAAAATGGTTAATATTCCAAAAAAATGATTTCCTATAAAAATTTTTAAAATATTTTATGATTTTATTTTAAAGTTAAAATTTTAAATGTTAGGATATAAATTTAGAAAAATTAAATCATTTTTTTGAACTTATCATAATGATATTATCTTAAGAATATTTTTTTATATTTTTCGAAAAATATTATTTTTTGGTGAATAGTGCATAAATACCTTCTTTTCAAATAACATGAATTTTATGAAATTATGTTTATAAGTATGGATTTTAAATTAAAGAAACCTTCTTAGAAGACCAAATATCTATTTACAAATGAAATTTTAATTTTAAATATTTTTAGTTCACAAACTCATATTTGACATTTTAAAACTTAAGTTATATTTTTCAAAAAAAAAATTAATACAATATAAATTCAGTGTTTTAAAATAAATTTGTATCACTTTTATAAATCAAATAAAAGAAATTGTGTTTAAAATATTTAATTAATAAGTCTATATTATTTAATAAGGGACATTTTTTGTGCCTAAAGTATAAGTTACCTTAAGTAAAAACTAGTTAGCAAAGTAAAATAAAAAATGTTAAAAGTTTACTAATACAATGGTAATGAGTTGAAAACATGTTCAAAACATGAATGAGAATGGTTTTTTAGGCCTATATAAACCTTTTCTCTCTCCATTCTCAATAGTTTTTAATTTTAGAGACACATTAATTTAGATTGACTTCCCATTAATAATTAGTTTTACATATTTACAAAAATTACATCCCTTTTTACTTATAAAAGAGACACTCCTCTCCTCACATCCACACAACCCAAAACCCACTCTCTTGAGAAGAAATTATTCCAAAACCTCTCATAAAAATTCATATACACCATAATTAGGTTATTTTACTCTCAAAATACCATCCCTCAAAGGTTTAAACCCCTTTGTAAAAGAGATAATCCATGATAGAGGGTATAAATTTCAAACCACAACTTTATCATTTATTTTTTTATGTTCCCTAATTATTACTGAAATTACATTAAACAATATTAAAATGATAAAATATCAAAATTATTATACTTTTATGTTATTAAAATTATGGTATAATCCTTAAACACATTTCCATTTTTTAAAAAAATGAACCATTATTTTTGCACTGTGGAGACTACCGCCTCCATATCACGACACATTTAGTTTTACGTCACCAACATAAAAAACCAAACCTAATGGAAAATTTAATATATAAGTATAATATTTATGAAATATATTTTATATATAAATGATTAATCATATTACTCATTTACCCTATTCCATGGAAACTGAAATAAATATCCTTGCATACATGTTGACTACGCCACCATGGAATGATTGATTTTTTATTTACATAACCACCTTATATGGATTATAATGAGAATGGTTTTAATAGATAAATATAATTTTTATGAAATTATTTATGTTCTATAAATAATAATTGGACTTCCTATTAACAATATGAGCAATAAACAACTGTGGTAAATCAACCATCTAAAATACAATTATAAGTAAAAGAAAATCATTTCTTGATAATATAAAATTACATCATATTGGTTATTTTATTTTTATAACCCTTTCCATTTATGAAATATAAATATCATAAAAACTAGACAGGTTAATTATAATTATGTTATAATTATATTATAAAAAAGTACTTCATAATGATCCATTAATTATAGCATATTCTTGTTTTAGTTGGTTTGACCACCTACTTGAATAGTGCCATAAATATATATCATAAATGAGTATGAGAATATAATTTCTAGTTATATATGAAAAAATTAATGAAATAGTTTTTCTTGAAATGGTAATAAAAAAACTAACTCATAATTTAAGAAAACTCCCTTCATTTGTTAAGAATCCTTGAAACATTATCATCACCAAATTCATCTTTAAATATATTAAAAAAAATAACATATAATGAATTTTTAAAATTATAAATAAATATAAATGACCATTTATAGTACCTTTTATGATATTGGAATAGTGAACTTTATAATAAGAATGAAGAAAACACTACTATTGTGAAACTAGTTCAAAACGATCAAGATTACTCACACCTGATATCGAACATATATATTTAATAACTAATATAAATATATAGAATAATTATAAATCATGATTATAAAAAGTTATATATAATAAATATGTTTTTAAATGGGTTATTTATATATTTAATTTTTTTATATAGGAGGATAGAACACATTTTGAGCAAACATGAATTGTGGTAAGGGTTTCTTGTCTCATTTTTTCACTTTCTAAGCCATTCATCTTATTAGGCAACATATTTTATTTGAAATGATTCATACAAAATCCATTTAATATTTTATATCATGAACATATCATTATCCATGATATTTCATATTTTATATTAAATCAAATCCTTTCATTTCAAAATTTTTAATGTGATACGGTTATCATCTATTGAATTTTCAATACATTGGGTTATAGTATACCTTACCCAAGTATACATTGAAAGATTTATTTCAAGAATTTTCACTATATATTATTTTTTATTCCCTTTTTTGTGAAGTTAAATTATTTATCATAATAAATAACCACATTTTAATAATTTTTTTCCTGAAATAAAAGTATAACATTAGTAAGAATAACCCCCATTCTTACTAGTGAATATTTTCTTTCATGTCCATATTATCATTCCTGTCAATGTTATCATATCTTTATAGGGATTTTAATATAGATTTTTTTCTATTATTCAAATAATAATATTTATCTCTTTTAAAAATTAATATTTAATACTCTGTATGTGATGTTAGTTATCATGAAAACGGTTTTTAAAAAAGAAAAAAAAGATTAAAACTATTTAAAATCAAATGTTTTATCTTCCTCTCGACATTTTTTATTATATTTATATATTTTCAAGGATTTATTATTATATTTTATTTTTAAATGGTATAACATTTCAATGTTTTCACTTAAATTTTTATAAAATAACTTTTGGATGTGATCCACAACATCTTCTTCTTATGATAATATTAAAAATGCTTTCTAAATACAATTTTTATGCTTTAATTCCATGTAAACACATATTTTCACCATTTTGTTTTGATTTCAATAAAAACATTAATCTCAATTTTCATGGTTTATAAAAAAATTTATTTTTATAACAGTTTTTAAAAATATTTATTTTAAAATTATTTCGAACAATTAAGGAAATTTCTTATTTACATAGTGGTTTTTCCAAAATTCCAAAAAAGTGTTTTCCATATAATTAATTGTTTATTGATAAAATGATGATTGAATTAAGGATATTATTCAAATATTAAAATCCAAATTATTTCTCTTTATAGATTATTTAATGTTATTTTTTATTGAAATATGATCTATTATTGTATCTTTATTTCTTAACAATCCACTATGAATAGGTTTAACCTTTATTATAATGAATTTCCAATAACACCCTACGATTTTGAGAGAGTAAAATAATGCACAATAGATTTTATGGAAAAAATACAAAGTTTAAAATATAATATTATAACCTCATAATTTATAAAATATTTATTTAAATTCAATATCTTCGATAGTTATAGATGCATGAAACATTGGGTTTAAAAAAAATACTCTATTAAAATATTCTTATTTAAACATGACCATTATAACATTGACATTATGTTATATGTTATGAATAATACTAAATAAATAATGATAATTATATGGTAAAAACAAAAATAAATTAAATTCCATGGTTATATATTTATTAGGAAAAAAATAATAATCATTTGAATGAAAAATAAATATTTTCTAAAATACTATATTTTGTTAAAAGGTAGTTTATTATCCCACTATACAGATAATTTTAAAATAATTCTTACAACTTTTAGAAAATTTATTTGGAAAAATATAATTAATTTTTTAAATCTAAATTTAAAAATTATCTTTAGATGAAATTTTTGTATTTTTTTGGATAATATTATTTGTTATGGATAGTGAAAAATACTGATTTTTAATGTAAACTAACTTTTATTTTAAATTATTAAAAAAGTGGATTTATATTATAAATTGGTTTTAAAGTAACATTAGTTTTATTATATTCAAATTTCACTAATTTAGTTCATTTTAATCAATTTTTAATTGAATTTGAATATTAAAACATTATATACTTATTAGAATTTTCTCATTGAAGAAAAGCTCTTTTATCTCATCTATAGTTTAATTATAAATTTAATTCTGACACTTTTGTGAATTAAATTTTATAAAAATTGTTTCCATAATTAGAATCAGAATAATTTATATTATCTAATATGTTAAAATTAATTTTTTACTATAATGAATAGTGAAAACAATGAAAATTAATTTCCAGAATTCAGGTAAATATGGTTTTACTAGGGGGGGTGGTTAAAATAAGAAATTAAGGGTTAAAATGACCAACCTACTTGTAAAAAACTCATTGGATCGAAATATTTAGAAAATATATTCACTAATATTAGATAATGACCCATTTTGTATATAAGACACTGAAAATCTATTGTAGGAACATTTTTTTCGATAGCATGCATGACACACAAAACCAACCGCCTAAGGGAATATAATATCCAAAGAATTTATAATATATTAAATATTTTAAATAAATTAAATTTTTTTTATATCTTTAAATTCATCTGAAACTCAGTTAGCATACATCACAGACAACAATGAGTTTCTTCAACGACTTGCATGGCACATAATATCCAGTTTTACCAAACAATAATATATTATTAAGATGTTATTATTTAATATAATAATACTTAAACAAGCTGTATAATTAACAGTTATGAATATTATTCAATAATTTATGAAAATATATGATTTATATATAAATTATATGAATTTATAGGTTATCAATTAATTAAATATTAAAATATAAACTAATTTAATATAAAAAAATATTATTATTTTTATCCTCACAAAGTAATTTTTTCTTAATAAATTAAATTAATATTTAGTGAATTATATTAATGAAATATATATGTTATATATTCAAAAAAATATTTTTGATATTTATCCAATATATTTGATAATAATAAGATAATACCAAACCCAATATTACACATAAAAACATATATTTTTATTAAGGCACTTTCGCTCCCTTTTAATGGAGAACCTATTTGTTTAAAAAATTGGAACATTATTAATATTATATTTAAAAATAAACTTAATATTTGAAATCATAACATTGAAATCATGTTAGGGTTAATTTTATTCTATTTTTTTCTGGGATGTTTCATTTTTCGATGAAAAATGAAAAATACTGAATTTTAACTGAAAACATAATCTTCGTCTAATTTATTTATAAGAATAAAGTATTATTTTGATTTATTTTAAATTTTAGTAAGATAATTGTTTTTTCAATTATTCCTATTCAGGTCATTGGAATCAATTTTACTCTGAAATTTAATATAAAAACATAGTAATCCTTTGAATGTTTTTACTTTAAAAACCCGCATCATCGTCCCATCAGTGGGATTAAATTTAAATTAATTTTTTCCACTTATATGATTTTAATTTAGAAAAATTGATTCCTTATTTTTAGTGAACATCATTTATAATTTCTTATAATTTGAGTTTAGTTTTTTACTAAAAATACTAGTGAATGTAATTAAAATAAATTGAAATAATTAAGGTGAAATTAAGATTAACATGGGACTAAACCTTAAGCGTAAGGCCTAATACGACCTAAACATTTTACAAAATCCATTTTATAGAAATATTCAGAAAATATAATACATTTTATCTATTATTTATCCACATTAAAATAAATTTGGATGTGTTTCCTTTATTCAAAAATATTACAATAGTGTCACTCCTTCTCTACTAGAAAAGGACTCCTTTCCTCCCACTTTATCACACCTATAACGCCATTTATATTCATAAAATATCTACATATTTACCTCACAAACATCTATAATTTCCTCCTTGAAGCCTCATTTTTTTTTCAGAAATCCATCCAAGGAATCCCTTTGGTGATAACCAAAAAGAATTACATGATTAAGAGGTAACATCTTTCCTTAAGCTCTCATGTTTATTTCCATTATCCACTCTATAAAATCTCATTATTTCGTGATTACATAACATCAAAAATATACAAAATTTACTAGGATTTTGTTATTTTAATGATTTTACCATCACTTACACACACACACCCATCTAATTGGTAATGAACCTACTGTTTAAGAGTACGGAAAATTACAGCATCATGAAACGATGTTTGTTTATTTTTCCTTTAATGCATCACATGATGATCATTATGATAGAAAATATATTTATATATGATATATATGTTATTTATTATGTATTAGTGCTTTTTTAATTATTTTACAGCACATATATTTATAATTTACATTTTGTGTAAAAATAATAACATTATTTGTGGAAGTGTGGACTACAGCCCCTCAAAGCAATGTGATTTGTTCACACTATACAAATAATGTATACAAATAGTTTTAATTAAACATATATTCAATATATATATATATATATATTATTTCTATAAAATAATTAAATTTATATAAATAATATATATATATATCGTTTTCTTTATTACCCTTTCACACACATAAAAAATGATAATGTCATTCATGGACGTGTGGACTACTGCCTCCTCGACATGATGTGATTCATTTTGCATCACAATTATTCTCTATATAACTATATATGATTAAATAAAATACTTTTTTATGATATAATGATCATTACTTATGGATATAATTTTACATACCTTTTTTCCTTAACGATCATTTAAAAATTAGAATGTTACTCAAGTGTATATATTACCTACTGTCTCCATAATTGTAACATTGGTTCATTTTCATCAGCTGAATTAATTATTAGTTTTAAAAGTATTATTTATCTATAAATATGATAAGTATTTCATTATTATTCTTCTGGATATGTTAAATAATGACCCTTTTTACCATAGTTTATCTGCCAATGTTTTTTTTGAAACATAAATCAGATTTGGTCAAAACACTGGATGTAATATTAATTTTTAAGTAGTTTTATAGAACATAGTAATAAGTAAAATAAGAGTTATTATAATCACTAAAAAGTTTATCAATAATGTAAATAATCAGCATATGATTTATTCAGGAATATAAAGAGACACAGGACAAGTCAGGCTCCAGGTATGATATTTTCACCACACTTTTTACATATGTGTGATAAATGTCATGTTCACCACAGAATTATTTCCTACGGTGTGTATACTACAAATATTACTATATCATAAAATTAATATATTTATCATAATGTAATTTTTAGTTTCAATTTTAATTATTTATTCTAAAGGGATTTGAATTAAAATTTACCAAGTGAAAAATAACTTCATAACCCAATTTATTTTCATTAGGTTATATTACTTCCTCATTGTCATTAATACTATATGATTATGTGTATAATAAAAATTATAATATGTATTTTTTTATTTAAACTTGGTTATGATGATTTTAATTTTACACACATAATATATTCATTGATTTATTTTCACATAAATGTTTTGTTCTTTTCAAGGGTTTACATCACAATCTCATTCGTTTTGTGGTTATTTAAACTTGAATTTCCATTAGAGAAAATTAATTGATAATTTTATTTTAAACGAATTAATTTTATTCTCCTATATTTAATCATGAAAATTTTCAATTAATAGTAAAATTTTCCAATTATTTGGTACAAAAATTTATATATATTTTTTTAAGAAAACCTGACTTCATTTCTCTCTTTAGTCAGATAACCTGTTTTCATCTAAAAACCATGTTTTATTAATTTTAAAAAAAATATATTTGACCTTTTCAAAATGATGTTTTAAATATATTTTTACCCTTTTTTTATTTTACCAATATTTCTAAAGGAATATTGTGTTCTTCTCTTGAATGATTCATATTTTAACCATTTTACCGTACAAAAATGGATATTCTTTTTTACCTCGTATGATATATACGGATCTACCAAACATAATTTCTTAAAATCTTCCCTTTAATGTTTAAAATGTTTATTTTTAAATGTTTTATTTGATGATGATTATTTTTGGTTCTTTTGATTCATATGAAATGGATTTCATCTCAATTTACATTCCATTGATACTTATTTGTTGTTATGAACCAATTCACTTTTATTTGGTTTGTATTCCACACTTTAACATGTTATATCATGAATATATTTACTCTCCTAATATTATAAGTTTCATTGTTTTTTATTTACTCACAAAAAATTAAGATTCAAATGTTTTAGACTGGTATGGGATTATTTGTAATGTTTAATGATTTTTTACCTCAAGAATTTTTTAATGATCTTTATGTGGTATTTTCCATTCATCAAAATCAATAACACTTGTTGTTAATTATACTCAAAAAAGGAATTATTGACAAGGTTATATTACTTATAAAATATTATAAGGACCCAACATTAAAACATTACATAATCTCTAATTAAATGAATAATTAACGTTGATGATATTTTTAGGTTTAGAGTTTTAGAGAATTAGGTCATAATTATTACATCTCAAAAGATTAAAAAGTAAGCACTTCTAATTAGTTCCCAATTTTTTTAGAAAATAAAAACTCTTCAAAAGAATCATGTCTCGTTCTATGTTTTAGATAGAATGTATTTCCTTGATCCCATATTTGACCCTATTCATCTTTATATCCTGTGGAAATCATTTCAAAAACTTGGGATGAGCATAAAAATCTCTGTATGGGATACACAATGAAGGAAACAGTTAGTTTTTCAAAACAAAAAGTAAAACATGAATACATAACCATAAGTTATAATTTTCACCTTTATGAAGTAGTCAATACTCTTCATTGAATAAAATATCCATTTCATACCTTTTATAACTAAAAGATCACCATAAAACCCATATAAAGAGTAGGTAACTTATAAAGGTAACTTGGGTCATAAACATACTTAAATGGAATAACCACATGGTTGACTTCCACACATGTCATTAAATGGAATATCCATACCGCCGAATTCAATACCCAATGCATTGGAGGTTATAATGTAACCACCCATCCTAGTTTTCACGGCACCACCCGTCATTTGGTTTATCATGTAACCACCCGTCAAATGTCCAAGTACGATTATAAAATCATAACACATAAAACCAATTTAAAGGAATGATAAAATTTCAACATTTCAATAAAAATATATCATTTAAATATATTTAAATCAAACAATCCTTTATAAAAAAAAATTTAATACCTAAATACGAAAAGTTTATATGGTATTTATTTTCATTTAAAACATTTTAGCTGGTTGAGGAATCCAAAGATCAAATAATACCCGCGGTGGCGGAAAGTCGTTGTCACTGCGTATGTTAAAAAAACATACTTTTTGTTGTTTAGAAAAACACTTCGTAGAGAAAAGATTCCTTTTGAATAAAAGAGAAAGTCAATGGGGTTTATAAACCGTATAAAATAAAGTTTTGTATAAATGAAAATTTGTCTCAACGAAAAGATATTGAGATGAAATCCCTTACAAAGATGGTATCCTTAAATTAAGCATAAATCAATTACGTAATTATGTGTGAAAAATATAAATACACCCAATATAAGTGGATATTATGTGTAAAAGAATCAGAGGACATCCAAACATATTCATAGAATTACGTAGTCACGAAGTAGAGGTTTAACCCAAAGAATTGGAATTAGGTTAAGAAGTATCCTTAAAAAAATTCGATAAACTAACAGTGTCACATTAAAATTCAGAAAAAAGATTTGATCAGAGAAAAAACATAAACTCATAAATTGGTTATAAAATTTAAAGTAATAAGGACATATAAGAACATATCCCAACATAAGAAGTTTTGAATTAAAAGACATAACAAAAAGAATCGTTTTAAAAAGGGGAGGGTGAAAGGTTCCCTTACCAATTTGGTAACTTACAAAACATACACCAAGTGAAAGAGGGACCATAAAATGTTGATGTAAGTAACCATACATGAAAGTATATTACACAAAGAGTATAATAATGGGAAGTACATACATAACTCAATGGATATACTGCCCAATATATCATGAATCTCACGGGAATAAAAAGTGAGATAAAAACCCCTTACCACATTGTAATAAATCGAGTCGTATGACCAAAAGAAAATATGCACCAAATGAATCACAAAATTCCATTAATATAAATCAAATCATGATAATATATATCAAATGGAAGCATGCAATAGACCACATGCGATAAATAAGTGGTGAACAATGGAAATCTCACAGAATTAAAAGCGAGATAATAAATCCCCTTACCTCGTGTCCAACTTGACTTGATCGTTCATTAATCTCTTGAATAATAAACTAAAGCTAATTTATAATTTCTTAAGAACCTATTTCAAGTTAATAACCCCTTTTATATCACTTATTACCGAGTAATGAACATTATGTAATCATTTAAGTTAATAACACCCATTTGGTCGATATTTGGTACTTGAGTCAAAAATAAACTTCTTATAATTACAAGTTGTTCATGTGGTAAAATATAAGTTATCTAGATAATTTTATTCATGATTTAGAGATAATATATATCATATATATCCATTAAAATATGTATTTATAACAGAACATAACATTTGAAGGTAAGAAATGAAATGCACCGTTCATGGAGACGGTAAAACGTATGTACGCATGAACGCTACTTTCATTTCTTTTTTGCATTTAAGGGAATGAAAAAATTTTGATATAGAATTATTATTCCATTATAATATCATATATAATATTAATAACTTTATCCTTAATACATCCCACTTATTGCATTAACGATTCAAATCACTTAGAGGGGGCGTTATTTCGCACATCCTAAAATGAAATTATCTTATTTACCCATTATAAAAACTAAAAAGGTATGAAATAAATGAGAAATACAGAAGAATGAAGAAAAAATAAACATAATATATATCATGTATAAATACAGTGACATCTTAATGTCCACCATGAGAGGCGGTAGGAGATAATTGAACAATCATCATTTCGTGAGATAGTAGTTCACCGTCCACAGAAACAGTATGTTCTTCACCCATTAGATGGAGGTGTGTGTATGTGTAGCTCTAATACTTCACATTTAAACATACTAGTATATTTAAGATACTTTTTTTGTTACCAAATAAAGTAATAAAAAGAGTTTAGGTGGTTGGAGAATAAAATTAAAACAAAAGAACATAAGAGGAGACATTACCTTTAAATCGGGTAACTCCCCTTGGTTTGAACCAAAAGGGTTTCATGAGGTGATTTATTCCTAAGGTATGGATTCTATGATGAATAGGGGGATATTGGGAGCTTATTTTAGTAGAGGTTTTATGAGGAAAAGGGCATGAGAAGTGTGTGAAATTGGTAGGAATTTGGGTCTTTTTATAAGGGAGAGGAGAGGCTCTTTTGAAAAGCTTGAAAATATTATATTATTATATAATTGTTTTAGGTTTATAAAGGTCCAAAAATTATTAAATTAGAATATAAGGTGGGACATTCTGGAAATAAAATAATCCAATAAGAATTGGTCATGTGTTGTATATTGTTATAATCTTTATCTTCTTATTTATATAAATTATTCAATAATGATGTAAACACTGCATCATCATTTTCTCATAAATAATTTTGATTATTTGATCTCTAAAAATTATTAAAAAATTACTATGATGTATTAAATAGTTTTAGATTTATAATTAATATTTATATTAAAAAATATAACTTATATAACCCCATGTAAATTTTTTTTTAGTAAAACAATACATGTTTGTGACATTTTTATTTTTACTTTAAATAAAAAGTTATTAATGTCATTATCATACCCATGTGGCTCCATGGGGTCCCCAAATTGACACATGGATTGTTTGGGTCGGCGATGACTTATCCAATAATGTTAGGACAAGTGTAAAGGTAATTTCATATTATTATAATATTATTTTTACCTTAAATTACACTAATTACCTTTAATCACAGTTAAAAAAAGTGAAAAGTTACTATTCACCAAGAATTATTTTCATCCCATTGAACAAAATTTTACTTAATAACGAAAACCATGTATGTCAGATTTTTGAAATCCAATTCACAGAAGTGGTAAAATTTCATTTAAATGAAAAAACTTGTTTTTTATCTACCACTTAGTGGTTTCACTATTCATTAAAAATTGAAGTTTATCAGAAAAATACCAAACATTCACCGTAAGAAATAATTGATATTCCGAATTCAAAAATTATTTTTATTTTAGAAAATTAAAAACATATAAGTTGAATTAATGAATTTTATAATTAATTCCCATTGTCAATACAAATAGCGTGTTTTTAAGAAAGAATATCTATCAAAAGATTGACACTTGTTTATGTCAAATTTCAAAGTGAAATTAATTCTAGTGGCCAATATTGGATTAAATGGTTAAAACATGTTCTAATTAGATTTTAAAATCTATTAAAAATAAAATCTAATCGTATGAATAAATTATATTAAAAGGCATTTTTGTATTAAAATACAACATTTTTCACTATTCACTAAAAAATGAACTATATCGGAAAAATACCAAAAATTTACAGAAAGTAAATTTTGATGTCTTAATTATAAAAAAGGATTTTATTATGTAAAATATAACATATAAATGAGAAAAAAATTAGATTTAAAAAGGGTTCTCCATCTAGAGGCGGTTAATCTACCTTTTAAATAATATTAGAATATTTATCCGTAAAATTGGATTCATTCGCATTTTAAGCCTCTATAATTTATTGGATAAATGTTAAAATATTTAACACACATATATAATAATTTTGTAGTTGGTTTTTTTTATTCTCGCCATTACAACGACTAGGAGTTAACTGAAATTTAAAATAATAATATTATATTCTTAGTGTGCAACGTATGATTTCAATGAAACTCGTTGATGCATATTAGTTATGCTATCGAACATAGCCTCCCCTTTAAAGTAAAATTAATATTTAATTTTTAGATATTATTAAATATGAAAATGTAATATGCTTGATTTACCCAGGATGTTACATCCTTCCCCCCCTTTTGGAAATTGCATCCTTGCAATTTTAAAATTGGGCTCAGAAAGTTTTACCCATCACATGGATATGGAGGATAACGAAAACGATCAAGTTATAATGGAGAGTTATAGAAAACATGTTTAGGAGAATGGTAATCACTAGAAAATCACAAACTTGTGATGGGTAAAACTTCATTTGATTCCCCGGTATGAAAATTTAACAAACTATGTTTTTGTTTTAAGTTACATTTCATTGAGAAATTTATTTATGGGATTAACTAAAACTTAAGGAAACATACTTACTTGTCATGTATAATTTCATCTTTTACTAGATTTCTAACAAAAACTCATAATTTCTCCAAAATATGAGTGTTTAGGATGACTTATTAGCATTAAGAGCGTTAAAATCAACATTTAGAGAATCACATAATATACAAAAGGTTAACTATATATTTTCCATGTCTTTAGACCTTAACCAAAACCAAAATGGTTAGTACAAGATTAGATAATCACCAAAAAGTATAATCATTTACAAAAAGAAAAACTACTCTTAATCTCCAAAATTTGTCCAATAACACCCAAATTTCTTCAAAGGCCATTTAATACATAACAATCCATAAAATTCTTCAAAGTAATAAAAACTAATATTGCATCCTAAATCTATGAAGGATTTAATCACATAGTCTTCCATGATAAATCTTAAAAATTATCTTCAAATAACATCAGTTTCTCTTAATGTATCATGTTGAAATGTAATTAACCTAATCACATATCCTCTCTGATAGGTTAATCATGTCCCTAGATAACCCAAAAATCAACTTATTCTCGATTTATAAAATCATCTAACTAAAAATAAATATTCAAACATACCAGGGACTTCACATATTACAGTGGTAGGCGATAAATACCAGTCACACTTTGGTTGTGGGTTCAATTCCCGTAGCTTCGTCTGACGCAACAGGTTGTCACATGATCTGCTTGTTGTCCCTTTACGAAAAACAATATAATTTTATAAATTTCCTAAAAATAGATAAATTAATCAAAAATAACCATAAAAAATTTTAACAACGAAGGTTACCTAATAACTTTCATTTTGCATCCCAAAATATATTTACCTGTAATTGCCTCAAATTCAAGGATCATATAAACCCAAATGGTTCTTTATAACTATATCCAGAAAAGAAAAGATAATTATTCATTGAATAAAATTTTCATATATCAAACTTCAGGGTTACACATACTATAAAATGTCTTCTAATGGAATACCATCATCAAAAGAGCCTTAATCCTTTTAAGCATTTCACCATCCTAAAAACTACCATATATATTGAATCCTTTATATGTTGACTTCTTAATCATTCAACATTCTTCATGGTCCATTAGCCATTATTTTAAAACATATTCTAAAATAATTCTTTCCTACAAACAAAATCTTGAATATATCATAAGATTTCTATAATAGGAAAACATATGTTAAGAAATAATCCATTCCTTTCATTGTTCGTTGTCAGTATCTTCATCCTTAATCAGAATGGCATTAGGTATTGGTAAACTAATATTTGTACAATACTGGTGATTTCATTCCCAATAATTATTCGTAGGACATGTGTTTTCATAATGACCATGCACACCACATTTTAAACATTCAATAGATCCCTCACAAAAAACTTCTTTCCATTTTATAGAGTCAACTGGATGCTTGCTTTTTCCATGGCAGGTTCTTGCTTCATGACCTTCATTTCCACATCTATAGCATATTTCTATCCCTTTGAAACATTTTCCTAGGTGTTTCTTTCATCATCATTGACACATAGGTTTGTAAACATACTTACCTTTATGATTATTACCTAAACGTCTGTAGGGGTTTGTTTCATGCATATATGATTCCTTATAAAAATCACTAAGGTCTAGGTGGTCAATCACGACTCTATATTGTTGGTTGAGAATAACGACAAGATTTATCAATGCATCTCCTATATCATTCAGTTTCTCGTTTTGAAAACCGTCACAGTTTTCTTCACATCCACTGTTACATTGGTGGCAGCTAGATCCATCCATTTAATAAAAAAAAGGTCATTATGCATATATCAGTAAAATCATCATATAATATATTATGAGGACAGTAAATACTATGATATAATTTTTCATATTATCTTAAACTCATTTACATTATCTATATAAAAAACTGTGACTCTTTTTGAAATCGTAACCATTATGGTGATGACACTTTTGCTTAAAGAACACCCTAACCACTAAAGTTAACTAAACTGACCTATGATACCGACTATAATGTCTGGACCTCAAAACATTACATAATCTTGAATTAAATGAATAATTCACATTGGGGATCTTTTTAGGTTTAGTGTTTTAGATAATTATCACATAATTATTACATCTCAGAAGATTAAAAAGTAGAAACTTCTACTCAGTTTCCATTTTTTTCATAAAATAAAATCTCTTAAAAAGAAACATGACTAGTTCGATTTTTTAGATAGCATGCCTTTCCATGATCCCATCCTTGACGCTATTCATAATTATGTACTGTGGAAAACATTTCAAAAACATGGGATGAGCATAAAAAGCTCGGTAAGGGATAGACTAAGAAGGAAACTGTTAGTTTTTCGAAACAACAAGTAAACCTTGAATACTTAATCATAAGTAATAATTTTCACCTTTATGAAGTAGTAAATACTCTCTACTGAAAAAAAGATCCATTCCGTACCCTTTTTAACCAAAAGATCACCATAAAACCCATATAAAGAACACATTACATATAAAGGTAACTTTGGACATAAACATACTTAAATGGAATAACCATACGGTTGACTTCTACACATATCACTAAATGGAATAGCCATACGGACAACTTCCATACCCAATCCATTTGAGGTTATAACATAAAAAATCGTCCTGGTTTTCATGGCACCACCAATCATTTGGTTTACCAGGTAACCACCTGTTAAATGTCTAGGTACGATTATAAAATCATAACACATAAAACCAATATAAAGGAATGATAAAATTTCAACATTTCAATAACAATATATCATTTAAATAAGCTGATATAAAGTAATCCTTTATCAAAACCATTTTCAATACCAAAATACGTAAAAGAGTATATGGTATTTATTTTATTTTAAAAAATTACTGCTTGTTGAGGAAGCCAATGATCAAATAATACTCACGGCGGTGGAAAGTCATTGACACCACATACGTTAACAACATGATTTTTTTCGTTTAGTAAAACGGTTCATAGAGACAAGATTTCTTTCAAATAAAATTAAAAGTAAAAGGGGCTTATACACCGTATAAAAGGAAGTTGGTTATAAATGAAAATATGCCTCAACGAAAAGAGATTGAGATAAAGTCCCTTACAAAGATGCTATCCTTAGATTAAGGATAAATAAATTACATAATTATGTGTGACAAGTATAAATTCATCCAATATATATGGGTACTAAGTGTAAAAAAATCATAGTTCATCCACACATAATCATAGCATGACATAATCAAGAAGTAGATGTTTAACTCATAGAATGGAAATTGGGTTAAGAAGTTCCCTTGCAAAAATTCGATAACCTAACAGAGTCACTTTAAATTTCAGAAAAAATAGTTGATGATAGAAAAACGTGTATCTCATCAGTTGGAAATAAAATTTATTGCAATAACGATATAGAAGAACATATCCCAACATAAGAATATGTAAATTAAAAGACATAACAAAGAAAGCCTTTTAAAAAGAGGAGGGTGATAGTATCCCTTACCGATTTGGTAACTTACAAAACATACACCCGATGAAAGAGGGACCATAAAATGTTGATGTAAATACCCATGCATGAATGTATATTACACACAGAGTAGAATAATGGGAAGTATATACACCACTCAAAGAAGATAGTGACCAATATGTCCTGAATCTCACGGGAATAAAAAGTGAGATAAAAACCCTTACCTCGTTGTAATAAATCGAGTCATATGACCAAAAGATAATAAGAACCAAATGAATCACAAAATACCATGAATATAAATAGAATCATGATAATATATATCAAATGGCTGTACAAGATACACCACAAGCAATAAATAAGTGGCCAACAATAGAAATCACACAGAATTAAAAGCGAGATAAGAAATCTCTTTACCTAGTGTCTGACTTGACTCGATCCTTATTTAATCTACTGAATAATAAACTAATGTTAATTTATACTTTTTTTAGAACCTTTTTCAACTTCATTACCCCTTTTATATCACTTATTACCATGTTTTGAACATTATGTAATCATTTAAGTTAATAACGGTCATTTTGTCAATATTTGGTAATTGATTCAAAAATTAACTTCTTATAATTACAAGTTGTTCATGTGGTAAAATATCCATTTTCTCTAGAATGATATTCATGATGTATGTAAAGTCCCAGATCTGGGTACCACTCCATAGGTGCCATGAATCGAGTTGGTCACATGACCTCGAGTGCATTTCACCAAATGCCAGAGGCTGTCGACTAACAGTGAGGGCCAATATCTGATAGTGGGGAAACTATGCCCTCATTTGTCAAAGTATAGAACAACAGAATTTAGATATGAAACACAAATCAACAGAAGAAGTAGTAAGCCAAACAAATTTCAAATAAACAACAGCAGTAAAAGATAACCAACGGTTATATAGATAATTATGCAACAGGTCTCAAGTTCTATGAAAACAACCAGTACATGTTACACAGCAATATAGTACAATACAATACGAGTACAGAGTACAAAAAATCAAAACAAAACAAAACAGCTGGCAGCATCGCGAGCCTAAGCTCGGTCCCATGTTCCCCTACTCCTCAGCATCAATCAAGTGCCTGTTTAGGGACCCATTACCATATCCACACCTGCAGAAATGTAATCTGTTTGGGTTGAAGACATGAAGCAAATAGGGTGTGAGAAATAAATCCCAGTAGGTACCCACCAAAGGCTCGTGCCAAACTATGTGAAAATATGCAACAATAGTGTGCAGTAATAAAATGAAATAAATTAAGAAGTACTCAAAAGTAACTAACATTACCAGTTATATTTCCATATCATTATTCATTTAATCATTCAATATAAGGAAACCACCACAGTTAATTTCCCTATAAACGGTCAGTGTCCTCAGAGAGGAAATCCCTTACCCTCAGGTAATTAGAATCTTTCTGTCAGGCATTTCCCTCATGCATAACAGATATTTCCCTTAGGCATACAAAGTGTCTCCCTCAGGCACAGAGTATCTACCCTCAGGCATAGGAAAAGTTTCCATAAGGCGAAATAGAACGTTTCCCTCAGGCTAAGCAATACCATGCCCTCAGGCTAAACAAACAAAGCCCTCAGGATGAAAGAACACTACCCTCAAGTGCAAGTAATTGGGCAATTCCCAACATGTAAATAAAAAATTCAAATTCAATTCCTCTCAAGGAAATATAATAATCATTATCATAATGGCATACCCTTGGGTATCCTGGACAAATGGATAAACAGAGGAACACACCCCGGGGGTGGTCCTGGATCCAAGCAGCGTTCCCAAACAGCAGTTTATTATCACATTTAATTACCTATACAATTCAGGTATTTAAACAACCATGGCCTCAGCCACACAACACCCCCAATATGGGTTCGTAGCTCACTGATACACAAAAACACACAGCATTTAGACATACGCACTAAGCCAACTACCTTTATAGCCCTAGAATGGTATATGCGAACAATGATCATTGAATCGTCCCAGAATGATGTAGATCTGAGGTGAAATAAATCTCTGTTCAAACTCAAATAACTTCCCATAGAGGATGAATTGTAAAGAACGGCTTAAAGAGAGTGGAGGGCTTACCCGTGCGGTTCCAACAAGATCGTCAGAGGGAAAAACAGATTCCCAACACTCGATCTAGAGATCCTAGAAGGTCCAGCCTCCTATCCCGACCCCTTCCTCCGATTCTAAGATAATATTGTGAAAAGGGTTGGCTATTACCCATTTTAATAGAAAAAACAAACTACACAGCATGTAATATTGACTACACGGCGTGTACGTTTCTCATTTAACTGTTCCTCTAGCGGCACCGCCTCACTGTTCATCCGTCGACATGAGTACATGGCGTGTATTTCTGATTAGACAGCGTGTACTGCCGCTCCACAGGTGGCTGCTTCCACCTCCTTACTCTTTTTCTGTCGACTGACTACACGACGTTTAAATATCCCATACACGGCGTGTAGATGGATTTTACACCCTTCGTCGCCAACATGGCTATAAATACTGTGTACTCATCCCACACGGCCAAAGTACACGACGTGTGGAAAAGTACTCGGCGTGTAGTCCCAAAATTTAGGAATTTACCCGATTTTTCTTATTTTCACAAAAACACTTAAGGAAAAGAGAAGAGAAGAAACTTTTACATCAAAACTAAAAACCGGGTTCTTACAAACATCCCACCATAAAGGAATTTGTCCCGGAGATTCCCTTCCATGGGTGTCGAAGATAAAGCTCAGAACAACTCTGGCCTCTGAGCATGTACGTCAGTCTCCCGCTCCCAAGTTTCATCCTGCACTCGGCCATGCTACCATAGAACCCGTATGAGAGGAACTGACTGGCCTAGGAGAACCTTCGTGCCCCTACCAATGATATAAATCAGATGCTCCTCAAAGGACACATCTACCTCAAACTCATCCTCCTTGGGCTGAAAGATGTGGTACGAGTTTGAATGATAGCGACACAACTGAGATACATGGAAGACGTCATGCATGGATCGATACCTCTGTGGTAACTGCAACCAATAGTCAACCATCCCGGCTCTCTCCAGAATCTCAGATGGACCCACATACCTCAGTGGAAGTTTACCCTGTCTCCTGATCTTCCTGTGACCCAACCTTAGTGAAACACGGAAGAAAACCCGATCCCCAAACACGAACTCTATGGGTCGTCTTCGACGATCAACATAAGATTTATGAAAATACTGCATGGTAGCCATCTTCTTCTGAATCAACTGGACCTGCTCAGAAGTCTCCTGCATGATTTGTGGTCCCTGTAAAGCGGCCTCACCTGCCTCTAACCAGCACAACGATGATCAGCGAGACATGCCATAAAAATCCTAATATGGTGTCATCTCAATAGTTTCCTGAAAATTGTTATTGTAGGCAAACTCGAATAGGGGTATATGATTCTACAAGGAGCCCCAAAAGTATTGGATTCATGCAATTATCCTTCCTCAAGTACCTATATCATACGCTCTAACTGGACAACAGTCTGAGGGTGGTAAGATGTGCTAAAGAGCACCTGTGTACCCAGTGCCCTCTGAAAACTATGCCATAAATGAGACGTAAAACGGGAATACCTATCTGAAACAACAGAACGAGGAACCCCATGAATATGTACAACCTCTCAGATATACAACATTCCATGCTCTTCCACACAGAAGGACTCCTCGAAAACCCCGTCACGAAGTCCATCGTGACATCATCCCATTTCTACTCTGGGATGGGTAACTACTGTAATATTCATGCTGGCCTCCGATGCTCTTCCATCAATTGTTGATAGGTGGAATATATAGTAACAAAAAAATCTACTTCCCTTTTCATACCCGGCCACCAGTACTGATGTCTCAGGTTACGGTACATCTTGGTAACTCTGGGATGAACTTCCAATGCTGAAGCATGAAACTCCTGCATCAGCTCCTCGCTTAGATCCCATATAACCCATACTCGTCCATGGAAACATAGAATTTCATCATCGACTATCGTCCAAAAAGGAGGAGGGTCCTCACTTGCCACCGACCCCAGTAGAACATGGCCTTTCGAATCAGACAGCTGTCTCATCCTCACTCTATCCAGGAGGGTAGGAGTCACAGGTAAAGATGAAAGATAGGTCTTCCCCTGACTATCGTGCACCTCCAAATGCATATTAGGGAACAAATCCATAAGCATCCACTCACCACTAGCCTCTTTCACCACTTGTACCTGAGTCTTCCCTCTCAGTGCATCAGCTAATGCATTACCTTTACCAGGTGTATAGGTAAGATCAAAATTGAAGGACTGAAGGTTTTCGACGCACCTTCGCTGCCTCTAATTGAAGCATGATGAGTAATGATATACATGAGACATTTGTGGCTGGTGAAAACCACAAAATTCTCTCCCAAGAGATAATGTCTCCAACAGTGCAACACATGAACAACTACAACCAACTCGAGGTCATGTGTCAGGTAATTCTACTCATGTGGCCTCAACTGCCGATACCCGTAAGAAACAACTCGATCGCCCTGCATCAACACAGCTCCTATCCCAATACCTGATGCATCACAGTATACTGTATATCTCTTTCCGTGATATGAAATTATCAAGACCGGTGCTGATGTCAACCTTTTTTTCAGGTCATGGAAGGCTATCTCACAAGCTTCCGACCAAATTAACTTTACACCATTCTTAGTCAAACCTTTCAATGGCACTGCTAAGTGGGAGAAGTCATTGTTGAAGCATTTGTAGTAACTACCCAACCCTAAGAAACTTTGTATTTGAAACACGTTCTTAGGCTACTCCCAGGAAATGACTACTCTCACCTTCTCTAGGTCCACGATAACTCCAGCCTCTGAAATGACATGACCCAGAAAGTGAATCTTGTCCATCCAAAAGTGGCACTTAGAGAGATTAGCATATAAATTATGATCTCTCACTGTACTCGATATGATCTCAAGATGGGTTGCATGGTCGTGTCGAGTGTGAGAGTACACTATGATATCATCCATGAGTACAATCACAAAATAATCTAGGTAATGATGGGACACACGATTTATCAGAACCATGAAAAATGATGGTGCATTCTTGAGCCCGAATGACATAACCAAGTACTTGTACAGACCATATCTGCTCCGAAAAGATGTAAGTGGGATATCAGATGGTCTCATTCGTAGCTGATGATATCCTGATTTCAAGTCAATCTTCGAGTACACTCGTGCACCTCAAAATTGATAAAAGAGATCATCAATCTTCAGTAGGTGATATCGGTTTTTAACCATTAACTAGTTTAGCTTCTAATAATCCACACAGAGTCTGAGGGTACTGTCAACCTTTTTCATAAAAAAGACGGACGAACCCCAAGGAGAAGTACTGGGTCTAATGAAACCCTTTGACTGAAACTCCTCTAATTGCCTTTTGAGCTCTAGCAACTCTGATGTATCCATCCTATAAAGAGGAATGGACACAGATACTGCAACTGTCAAAAGATCAATAGAGGAATCCACCTCATGCTCTGGAGGTAGACCTGAAAAGTCGTCAGGGAAGACATCCCTGAAACGATCAATGCCTGGAGGGAAATATTACTGACTAGTACCCTGATCATCTAGATATAAACCCACAATATGGTCTGTGACTCCACCTCACCCATGATGCTCTGGTCCAACTCGACTTTCCTAAACATCCCATTCTCCCTTGTATAGAAACTCTCCACCCTCTGGTGACATGAAACTCACCCTGCGACGATAGAAATCCACAACGGCTTAAAAGGGAACCAACCAGTCTATTCCAAGAATGACATCATAGCTCGTCATCTCTAAGACATAGAGGTCCTAGAGAAAGTGACACCCTCCAACCTGAAGGGGGAACTCCTTGCACTGACGCAGACATGTCGTTCTAGTTCCCAACAGATTGTCTAGCGTCATAACAATAGAAGAAGATGATGATGAAACACATAGACAAGGCTCTCCACAACAAGAAAAAATATGAATTTATGTGTAGCACCAGTATCGAAAAGTACTGAATATTAGATAGAAGCGACTAGAATAGTACCTCGGATATTATAAGGTCCAAGATACTGCTCCTCTTGGGTCTGTTGCACTACATATGCCTGCCCAGTGTCGCGGCCTTGCAACACAGCCTGTATACCCTGAGTTGTCTCGTCCTGCTACCTCAGAGATCCTGGTGTCTGGCTACCACGGGCATGACCACCATCTATGCCTACACGCCCTGACATATTCTAGTTTCTCGACTATTAAGAAGCAGTTGGTCCTGCTCCCATATTCGGAGTCTGTACAGAACCCGTCTCACTAGCCACAGGTGGAAACGCCCTGAAAAAGCGTTGCAGATGACCCATCTTGCTAAAAGATCAGAATTGCACTAGGTCACGTGGACACTACAGTATCTTGTGCCCCACTTTACCACACTGGTAGCACAAGCCTGGGCCACCTGAAGAAACTTCCTGGCTGGTACTGCTACTCTGAGAGAAATCTATCCGTTGCTTCCTCTTACTGGCAGAAATAGTACCAGAAACAAGTGCCAAACCTCCCGGGGCAGCACCACTAGCTTCACGTAAGTTCCTCTCTATAATCAGTGCCTGTTTCACAATAGCATGTACTGAAGGAAACCTAAAAACATTCACTGGTGCATGGATGTCATATCGAAGAACAACCTCAAAGCATCTGGCTATCAACGTCTCATCACCCACAAGAACGGGTGAAAAATTATGATGATCAGTGAAATGAGCAGAATAATCCATCACCAACATAGAGCCCTTCTGCAGATTCATGAACTCTCGAGCTCTATCTTCCCTTAGCATCTCTGGGAAGAAGAAGTAATATAAGGATGTCTGAAAATCTTCCCATGCCATGTCTCTGTGATTCTTTGACTGAGTGATAAAATCCCACCACTTCTTGGCCGAATCATGCAACATATACGTCGTGAGCTTGACCCTCCACCTTGTAGGCGTCTCAAGATGCTCGAATATAGTCTGTATCAACCCCGACCATGAATTTGCAACCTGTGGTCTGCCATCACTTGAAAACGTAGGTGGATGCTGCTGCTGGAAGATATGTGTCAGCTCTTCCATAGATGTGGTAGCCGGCGGTGCTCTCTGAAAGGTCTGAATGAACCATATAAAGCCTTCACAGAACTACACCTCTGCACCTGTGTCTGGTATAACGGCTGGTGCCGCACCTGGCTCTGCTGGAGGATCCACTGGTAGCCCAGGGACCACCATCTCTGGAGTTTAATCATTGACGCTCTCCTGGAGAACAACGTGTGGTCATCTCGGTGGCATGACTCTACAAGGTCCAGCACACACCTTAGATCACGATTATCAATGTCTAAAATGAAGGGACCAAAAATGGAACAGGGGGAAGAAGGCATTCTAGATTGTGCAACAAGACTACATGAAATGTATACTGACTACATGGTGTGTATGTGACTTATCTTCCCTTGTCAGGGTCCTTCCACACGGCGAATCCACACGGATCCCGTAAAAAATCTTCATGGCATATATACTGACTACACAGCGTGTATGGTGTAATTTTTCAACTACCTGTGTCGTTTGTGACATGGAAGACAACTTAGATTGATACTACATGATGTGTTACACCCGCACATGGAGTGTAAACAACCCCGTTTCCCCAGCCACACGGCTAAATCCACATGGTCTCTCACCGGTCAAGACTACACGGTGTGTATCTCAGGTACATAGCCTGTTCAAGAAGAGGTAACATCAACTCGTGTTTGTTCGTTACACGGCCGGGTTCCCAGGTCAGAATACATGGAATGTTCCATAGTGCACACGGCGTGTATTTTCTTAAGGTCTCCTTCGTCCGTGTTTGTTAGTTACACGGGCGGACTCTGGGTCAACACTACATGGCGTGTACATTAGGTACACGACATGTTCTCCCTAAGATTTTTCTTTCCCTATGTCCCTGACCACATGGTCTCTGACATAGGAAGAGACTACACGACGTATACTTAGGTTACACGGCGTGTACTTAAAAAGTTTTCTTTTCATCCCAAACAGATGATCACACAGCATGTGTCTGAGGAACTACACGGCGCGTATCCTGGGTTTTCCATACAGTAAGGCTTAGATACTACTCTAGAACCCATAAAAACTACTGAAACAACTCTTAAGTGCCAAATTCCGACCCGTTAGGGACCAAACTCCCCACGAATCAATGTTTGTAATCTTATCTGAGTTATAAATTTGGTAAACAACCAATGATCCACCAAATTCTCATCAATGAGGTCCCATAATCAACAAAAACCAAAGTTTGGTGTCCATTCTATCATCAAGCTTATATAAAATTACCCTATCACATAGTAGGGATTTATCAAAGTAGATATCATGAGAGCATGATTTTTCTTGCACCATAACTATCACAACAACAAGCAATTTCTAATGCACCTACATGACATGGAAACTATGCATGACATTTGATTCCTCGCATGTGCATAAATGATTCATGAGATGTCATACACTCATATCATCAGGTTGCAACTATATAGAACCCCTGGATAAAATATAAACAACACAATCACAAGTGTTTCACCCAACGGTGAAATCAAATCAACAATAAAATTTTAAAAATCAGAAGAATAGGAAAAATACGAGGTAGATAGGCTTTTTCATGTACACGGGTTAGCTACTCCCGGGCACAACTTATTACCAGATACCGTTTCCGTCCTATCCATGACTGAGGTTCCTAATATTAATTCAAAGATAAGAAACCCTCTGATACCACTTTGTAACGTCCCGGATCCATGTAGCACTCCACGGGTGCCCTAAACCCGATTGGTCACATGACCTCTAGCGCATTTCCCAAAATGCCAGAGGCTGTCGACTAGCAGCGAGGGCCCATGTATGATAGTGGGGAAAATATGCCCTCATTTGTCAAAGTGTAGCACAGCGGAATCTATATATAGAACATACATCAACAACGGAGGCAATAAACCAAACACATTTAAAATAAACAACAACAGTAAAAGATAAACAATAATTATATAGATAATGATGAAACATGTCTCAAGTTCTAAGAAAACAGCCAGGACATGTTACACTACAATATAGTACAATACAATACATAGTACAGAGTATAGAAAATCAAAAAAAAATAGCCAGTAGCATCACGAGCCTAAGCTCGGTGCCATGCTCTCCTAATCCTCAATAACAATCAAGTGCCTGTATAGGGACCCTTTCCCTTATCCACACCTGCATAAATTTAATCTGTTTGGGCCGTTGACATGACCCAAATAGGGTGTGAGAAATAAATACCAGCAGGAACCCACCAAAGGCTCGTGCCCAACTATGTGAAAATATGCAACAACAGTGTGTAGTAGTAAAATGAAATAAACTAAGAAGTACTCAAAAGTAACTAACTTTACCAGTTATATTGCCATTTTATTATTCATTAAATCATTCAGTATATGGAAACCACAACAGTGAATTTCCATGTAAATAGTCAGTGTCCTCAGACATGAAATCCCATACACTTAGGTAATAGGAATCGTGCCCTATAGCGTTGCCCTCAGGCATACCGGATATTTCCCTCAAGCATATGAAGTGTCTCACTCAGGCACAGAGTCTCTACCCTCAGGAATACGAAAAATTTTCCATTAGGAAAAATAGAACGTTTCTCTCAGGTAAGAAGTACCATGCCCTCCGGATAACCAAACAATGCCCTCAGACAGAATGAACACTACCCTCAGGCGCAAGTAATCGGGCCATGCCCAACAAGTAAATAAAGAATTCACATTCAATTCATCTCAAGGAAATTTATTAATCATTATCACAATGGCATACCCTCGGGTATCCTGGCCAAACGACTAAACAGTGGAATGCACCCCCGGGGTGGTCTTAGATCCAAGAAGCAATCCCAAACAGCTGTTTATTATCACATTAAATTACCTATATAATTCTAGGTATTTAAACATCCAAGGCCTGAGCCACAAGACACCCCCACATGGGTTAGTAGCTCAACGGTGCAATAAAAACACAGAGAAGTTGGAAATAAACACTAAGCCACCTACCTATAACACCCCTGAATGGTATACGTGAACAACAATCCTTGAATTTTCCAAGAACGATGTAGATCTAAGGAGAAATAAATCTCTGTTCAAACTCAAATAACATCCCTTAGAATAAGAATTGGAAAGAACGTATTTAGGAGAGTGAATGGCATACCCGTGCGGTTCCAACGAGATCATCAGAGGCGAAAACAGATTCCCGATGCTTGATCTGGAGTTCCTCAATGGTCCAGCCTTCTCTCCCGACTCCTTCCTCTACTTCTAAGACAATCCTGTAAATAGGGTTGGCTACTGCCCATTTTAAGTGAAAAAAACAAACTACACGGTGTCTAATATTGACTACACGGTGTGTACGTTTCTCATTTAACTGTTATTCTTATGGCACCGCCGCACTATTTATCCGCCAACATGAGTACACGACTTGTATTTCTGATTACACGGCATGTACTTCCGCTCTACCGGCGGTTGTTTCCACTTCCTTAATATTTTCCTGCCGACTGACTACACGGCGTGTAAATATCCCTTACATGTTGTGTAGATGTTTTTTACACCCTTAGTCGCCAACATTGCTACACACCCTATGTACTCATCCCACACAACCAAAGTTCACGGCGTGTGAAAAAGTACATGGAGTGTAGTCCAAAAATTTAGGATTTTCCCCATTTTCCTTATTTTCTCAAAAACACTTACAGAAAAGAGAAAAGAAGAAACCCATACCTCAAAACAATGAACCGGGTTCTTAAAATGTAGATATCATATATATGTAATATAATATGTATTTATAATAGTACATAACATTTGAAGGTAAGAAATCAAATGCACCATTCATGGAGACAGTAAATCGTACGTACGCATGAACGCTAGTTTCATTTATATTTTTCATTTAATTGTAGGAAAAAATTATGATATAGAATTATAATTCCCTTATATTTTCATATATAATATTATTAACTCCATCCTTTATAGGTACCACATATGGAATTAAGAGTTCAAATCACTTTGAGGGGGTGGAAGTACGCACATCCTAAAATGAAATTATCGCCTTTACCCATTATGGAAAACATAAATGTATGCCATAAATGAGAAATACAGAAGCATAAAGAAAAATTAAAAATAATATATATCATGTATAAATATAGTGACATATTAATGGCCATCATGATAGGCGGTAGGAGATAATTGAACAATCATCGTTTCGTGAGGCAGTAGTTCACCGTCCATAGAAACAGTGTGTTTTGTGACATTTTTATTTTTACTTTAAATAAAAAGTCATTAATGTCATTATCATACCCAAGTGGCTCTCTGGGGTCCCCAAATTGACCCATGGATTATTTTGGTCGGCCTTGACTTATCCAATAAGGGTATGAAAAGTGTAAATGTAATTATATTTTATTATAACATTATTTTTACCTTAAATTACACTAATTACCTTTAATGGCGGTTAATAAAGGTCAAACGTTACTATTCACCAAATTTTATTTTTATCCAATTGAACCAAATTTTACATATTAATGGAAACCATGAATGTCGAATTTTTGAAATACAATTCATAGAAGCAGTAAAATTTCATTTAAATGAAAAATCAATTTTTTAACTACCACATAGTGGTTTCTCTATTCATCAAAAATTGATGTTTTTCAGAAACATAACAAAAATTCACCCAAAGCTATATTTTATATTCAGAATTCTAAACTTATGTATATTTTAAAAAATTCAAAACATATAAGTTTCACTAATTATTTTTATAATTAATTCCCATTCTCAAAACAAATAGCGTGTTTTTAAGAAACAATATCTATCAAAAGATTGACACATGTTTATGTCAAATTTCAACGTGAAATTAATTCCAATGACCAATATTGGACTAAATGGTAAAAACATATTCTATTTAAAATTAAAAATCAATTAAAAATTTAATCTAATCATATGAATAAATCAGATTAAAAGGAATTTGTGAATTAAAATACAGCATTATTCAATATTCACTAAAAAATGAACTTTATCGTAAAAATAAAAAATTTTACACAATGTAAAATTTGATGTCTTGATTATATAGAACGATTTTATTTTGTCAAATATAACATATAAAATTGACAAAATGTAGATTTAAAAAGGGTTCAACTTCAAATGCCGGTTAATTGACCTTTTAATGAATATTTGAATATTTATCCTTAAAATTGGATTCATTCATATTTTAAGCCTCTATCATGTACTGGATAAATGTAAAAATATTTAACACACATATATAATCATTGTGTAGTTTTTTGGTTCATTCCCGCCATTACATCGACTAGGTGTTAACTACTGTTTAAAATAATAATATTATATTGTTAGTGTGCAACATAAGATTTCAATGAAACTCATTGCTATGTATCAAGTACATTATCAAACAAAGCATCCCCTTTAAAGTAAAATAAATATTTAATTTGGAAATATTATTAAATTTGAAAATTTCAGATTCTTTATTTACCTAGGATTTTACAAATACAGATATTTTATCAGGCATATTATTTATTTTTATTATTTGGTATGAGGAATTCATTAGACATGTAATGACCAGTGGGACCCAATGTTTATATATCCACACAATGCATTGACAGGTTATAATGAGAAAAACTAGTCATGAAAATTAAATGGGTTTCTAATCGTGGTTTTAAACCATTTTATAAAAGGTCTTGAAAGTGTAGGTTTTCATGTGCCTTATACATGACGTCCAATAATTAAGAATTTCCATTATTTACATACAGTTATTAATCATCCATGAGATTTTTGATCGACATATCCGTGGATACATTTTATTTTAGTTCATTGATTAAATGACGGGTGTTTCAGTTTCTTACCATTCCATATTGATTTTTTCTTATCTATTTATTTCAACGGAATTTGTTTCTAGTTATTACATTTATATATTTTTTATTCACTTCCATGTTAGTTTGTTAATTACATGATATGTGTGTTCAGTTATTTAAAATTCCCTAATTATTACTATCATGGATTCATTATTAATTCCACTATATTTTTCCCTTTCAAGCTATTTGATCTCTCCCTTATTAGGTTCTGTTAAATAAGAATCCAAGAAGTGTACATGGAAATATTTTTATGTATTTAATAAATGGATTAGATTTATCCTTGTTTTTATTTATTAAAAGTGTAACATTATGATGTAATTAGTGTATTTATTTATAATAAAAGACTCATTTATGTATTTGTTTTAAAAAGAATACTAAAATATTTGATCCTTTGGGATTTTATTCCTTGTAATCATGCCGATATAATAGTAGTAGACACTGTCTCTGGGCTATCTAGGATCTGGTTTCTATAGTTTGTATTAAAGGAGTTATAGTGGAAACCATGGGTAATATATTTATAAAAACATAGATTAGAGATTGTAACCCTAAGGAATGAATTTGAGGATTAGTTCATAAGAAACCCTCAAATTTTGGTAATGTAGAGATTATGATGGGTTTTATAGTAATATATCCCTTTTTGGATACTATAAGTGGATGTGGTTGTTGGATTTGTATACCTAGAGGTAACAACTCTGACAAGGTGTTTCAGGCCTGACTTGGGGTAACCGGGTATATGACATTGAACCTTACTATGCACCTAGTTTGACAGTCATGGGGGATATTCCTAGGATAATTCACATTTTCATTACAAACCATTATAAAGGGTTTAAAAAATGAATAACATAGGTTTAAACTAAATCATTTTAGATTAAAGATAAGATTTCTTGATTTAGATATGCTATAAACCATTATTCATTTTTCAATAAATGTCATTACTTGCACTATGATTTCTTGTTTTAGTCAATGGATGGTACCTAAAAGAGTTATGTTAACATAGAACATGAAGGAAAAGGTTGTGACAATGAGAAAAAAATGAGTAGTTTATTGGATTGAAATAAATTATTCTTAATCCAAATCAGGTTTCCAAAATTTTATTAACAACATATAACTGAACCAACTCCCAAACTCAGCAAATAAGAGAAGGATGGAGGTTTCTAAGAGAACGAGTGGTGGGGACCATAGATAAAAAATGATCAATTTCAATCATAAAATAAATATGGATGGATACACCTAGGAAAGTGTCTCTAGGGAATGGGGAAATGGTTTATGTGTGAGAAAGGACATAATGAAAAGAATTACTTAGAAAAAATTAAGGGTGAAATGGAAGGAAATGAAACTAAAACTAAATAATCTTTTATTGTTTGTTGCTGTAAATGTGGGTAACCTGTACATTACCTAAGTAAATTACCAATTCTAAAGGATAAAATATTGAACATGGAAGGTTCTATGTTGAAATAACTAGATGATGTATTAATTCATTGAGGTTGTATTGAAAACAATAGTTAAAAGGATACTTATTGATTTACCTTATTTCATGTATGTTCGTCATATTTATTTTGAAATTATATTAAGATGATTTTTGAAAAGGATAACCTATAAGATGGGTGACAACCAATCAAATATATAAAGGCTACGAGTCTTGAACATATGAGCAAAGGACGATAAGGTTTTCACGCCAACCACTGAACTACACAATATCCTTGTTTATATGTCATTTTTTTTAGAAAAAAAAATAATGAATAAATAGTAATGATGAGCCAATAGTGTTAATTTTTAGGTTAAGAGAATAATTTATTGAACATATTGATTATGGATAATAGTTAGAGACAAATGGATACACTTATCACCCTTTTATGGGCCTTATGATTCTTTAAAAATGTTTTTTAGTGCTTAAATATTAATTTTTGGTAGAATAATAATTTGATCAAAGAACAAATAAAAGATGAAGATGTTCCAACGAAATTTAAATTTATTAGGAATTTATATTTACTTGTATTTTTATCCATTAAAATAATTACTCAATATTATGAAAATGATCAAAAATTGGTTTTTCATAATATATTCATTTTTGATGAACTGATGGTCTATTAAATCATCACCGATTTATGGCATTGAGGACCTAAAATTTTCATTTATCACCCACTTGTTTTTCATTAATGACCTCAATCACTCCCTGTAAATATTTTTTCTTATCATCTATGTATATATATATACTTTCCACTAATGTTATCATATGTAGAGACCAATTCATATTTTAGTCTACATGACCTTTGTACTTCCCATGAACTCATTTATAGAGGATTTATTATGAACCCTTCTCATGATGCGTGATTTAATTATAGGAAAAATAAAACAACATATTATAAATATTGAGTTTAAATTGCGAGGACAAAATTTAATTAACGTGGAGAGAATGTTATTCCCCAAAAATCTAGCGTAGGAGTATTGGATAACGTGTATGACATTCAACACCGATCAAGTAAGGGAATAAAATAATATATTATTAACATGTTATTATTTAATATAATAATACTTGTCACAAAAATTTATTGTGCGCCACACACAATAATCATTTCCTTCAATGGCAGGTGTTACACCCAAGATCAAGTTTTACCAAACAATAATATATTCTTAAAATATTATTATTTAATATAATAATATGTATCCCAATAAGTAAATTATATTTTATGAATATTATTAATTAAATTAAGAAAATATATGATTTTTAAAAATAAAATATAATGAATGAATATGTTTCCAAAAAATTATAAATTAAAATTTAACCCAACTGAATTTAAAGGAAATATTATTATTATTAAGCTCACAATGGTATTTTGCCTTAACAAATAAAATTAATTATAATTAGTGAATTATATTAGTGAAATATATATGTTATATATTCAATCAAATATTTTTGATATTCATCCAATGGACTTGATAAGTAAAAGATAATAACAAACTCAATATTACACATAAAGATATATATTTTTATTAAGGTTGTTTACTACCTTTTAATAGAACAACTATTTTAAATAAATATTTTCAAAATTTATAAATATTATATGTAAAAATAAACTTAATACTTTAAATTATAACATAAAATTATGTTAGGGTTATTTTTTGTATTTTTCTGTGAAGTTTCATTTTTTGATAAAAAATGAAAAACACTGAATTTGAACTCAAAAATAAATTTTCATATAATTAATTTGTGAGGATAAATTATATTTATGATTTATTTTAATGTTTAGTTAGATCATATTTTAAACATTAATCCAACTTAGGGTGTCAAAAAAAAATTCAATTTTAAATTGAATATAGAAACATTAGTGATCTTTTGAACGTTTTGATATTAAAATCCAAATATTGTCTTCCCACCTGGGTGATTAAATTTAAATTAATTTTTTCACATTCTATTATTAGAATTTGAAAAAATGGATTGAATATTTTTAATTATAACAATTTATATTGTATAATATGTTCAGATGAGTTTTTTACCAAAAATATTAGTGAAATTAACTAAAATTAATGACAACGATTAAGGTTAAATTAAGCTTAACAGGGTAATAAACGCTAAACATAAGGCCTAATAAGGCCTAGATATTTGTCTAAAATCCATTTTATGTACATATATTGGTCATAGCCTCTCTTGGATAGACTTTGGATTATTATTAATCAAATTTAAATAAAATAATTTGGGTGGGGTTTCTTTTTTAAAAAAAATATTACAGGAGTTCCACTCCTCCCCTACAATAAAGGCCTCCTTTCCTCCCACTTTCTCACACCACTCAAGCCACATAGGTTTGGATAATATCTAACCAATTAACTCCCCAAAAATCCCTGACCTAATCTTTGGTGCCTACCTTTTTTCTTAAATCAATCCATGTAATCCCTTTGGTGCAAAACAAAATGAGTTTCCCAATTAATAGGTAACATATTTCCTTAAGCTATATATTTTTATTTTCTTTCTCTAATCCTTCAATTATAATCATTCCATGATTATATAAAAAAATAATCCTCTATATAATACTACTTTATTTATTTTAATGGTTCTACCTGAAATGACACAAATTTCCATCTAATGGGTAACATACATTTTGATTATGTGTACAACGAACTAATAACTCACAAAATAATTATTGTTCATTTTTTTCTTTTACTACCTCTCATGGTTGAAACTATGATATATGTTATTTTTATTTATTAAATATATTATATATTTAATCTTATATATTATTTTAGAACTTATATCTTTATACTTTCCATTTTGTTTAAAAACAATAACATCGTTTGTGGAAGTGTGGACTATCACCCCCTCAAAGTAATGTGATTCGTTCACACTATACATAAAATGTATAAAAGATGGTTTTAATTAAAAAAATTAAAATAAAGAACATATATATTATACTGATTAAATAAATTAAATACTATAAATAAATAATATATATATATATATAATTTTCTTTATTACCCTTTCACACACTTAAAAAGTTATAACGTAGTTCGTGGACGTGTAGACTACCACCTCCTCAATAAGATGCGATTCATTTTAAATTATAAGAATTATACATATAACTATTATTTATTAAATAAAATATTATTTATGATATAATTATAATTTTTTAAACATATAATGTTTCTTACCTTCTTTCTGTAACGATCATTGAGAAATTGGGACGTCACTCATGCGTACGTATGACATACAGTCTCCATGATTGTAACATTTGTTCATTTTCATAAAACTATTTAATTATGTTTTTTAAAATTATAGTTGATTTATAATTATGATAATTATATCATAATTATTTTTATGAATATTCTATATAATGTCCCCTTTGACCATAGTTATCATACCAAAGTTGTTTTTGACACATTAATCAAATTTGGTCAAAACACTCAACATAAACATAATTGTTTAGGTAGTTGTATATGAAATAGTAATATGTAAAATAAGAGTTATTATAAACATGATATTTTTTAAAAAACATGTTAATAATTAACATATGTTTTTTATTCATGAATATAAAGACACACGAGACAAGTCAAACTCCAGGTAAGGGATTTTCACCTCACTTTTTTACATCTGTGAGATAAATGTCAAGTTCAAGACTTGATTCTTTTGTGTGGTGTATCTAATAACAATTATAATAAATAATACAATGAATTAATTTATTATCATGGTATTTTGAGTGATTTTTTTTATTTCTTCTAATTGTATTTGTATTAAAATTTACCATGTGGAAAAGAAAGTCATAACCCATTTTCTTTTCATTGGATTATATTACTTCCTCCCTATAATTAATATTATAGGATTATGTGTATAATAACCATTTTATTATCTATTTATAAATATAATCATTTTTATATGGATTTTAATTTGGCATACATAATCTATTAATTGATTGATTTTCATAGAAATTTTATGGTTTCTTCAGGGCTTTACATCACAATTTCATTCTGTCGGGATAGTTTACACTTGACTGTCCATTAGATGAAATTATTTGATCGCTGTATAATTAACCCATTAATTTTATTCTCAACTTGGTTATTAATTAAACATTTCAATTTATATTATCATTTTACCACTCATTTTTACTCAAAATGTTTTAGAAAACGTTTTTAAGAAAACTTGACTTAATGTCTCTATTTAGTTTGAGAACATATTTTCTTCAAAAAATCATGTTTTATTAGTTTTTAAAAAAAATGATTTTATCCTTTAAAAAATGATGCAGTAAATACATTTTTAACATTTTCTGTATTTTACCATTATTTTAAAAGGAATATTTTTGTCACTTTTTGAATGAGGCATTTTATAAACTTTTAACCCTTCATGAATGAAATATAATTTTTACCTCATACGACATGTATTGATTTACCCACCATAATTTCTTAAAAGCTTCCTTTTAATGTTTAAAAATTCAATTTTCAAATATTTCATTTGATTATTATTATTTTTGGGTCTTTTGTTTCACATTTAAGGGATTTTGTCTCAATTTATATTCCATTGAGACTTATTTATTATTATGAACCAATTTTCTTTTATTTGGTGAATATACCACCCTTTAATATGTTATATCATGAATCTCCTTACTCTATTGAAATTAATTTTTTTATTTTTTTTAATCCTTAAGAAGAAATTAAAATTAAAACGTTTTGGAGTGGTATGGGATGATTTGCAATGTATAATGGCTATTTTCCCCAAGAATATTTAAATGATCATTATGTAGTATTTTCATTCATCAACATTAACAACCCATGTTTTTAGTTATCCTATACTGAGAAATAATTTATAAGACTATATTATTTATTCGATAAATATATTTTATAAGACATATTGTTTTTATTCGATATGAAGAATGCTTCAGATATGTAATGATGGGTGGGACCCAGAGTTTATATAGATCCTTGAAGAATCAATAGGTTCTCCTAAGACAAAAGATTTGTGAAAATTAAATAGGTTTATATCCATGGTTTAAACCATCTTATGAAAGTTATTGATAATATAGTATTTTAGGTGCCTTAAACCTGAAGTCCAATAATTAGGAATATTCCTTATTCAATTTTAGTTATTATTCATCCATGAGATTTTTCATCAACATATATGTGGATACATTTCATTTAATTTAATTTATTAAATAGAAGGTGTTTGATCTTCTTATGTTTACATTTTGATTTTGAATTATCCACTTATTTGAATGGAATGTGTTTCTAGTTATTACCTTACCATATTGTTTACACACATACTTCTTAGTTTGTTTATTACATGGTCGTTGTGTTGAGTTATTTACCATTCCATAATTATCACTCCCATTTATTCATTATTGCTTCCACTATATTTTTCCAATAACGAACATTTGAGCTCAGCCTTATTATGTTTATTTTCATATGAATATAAGAAGTGTAATATGAATGATATTAAGTTATTTACTATATATATTAGATTTATCCTTGATGTTATTTATTTAAATAGAAAAACATTATTTTTTAATTAGTGTATTCATTTGCAATACAAGACTCATTTATGTATACGGTTTACCCAGATTACTAAAATATTCAGCCCTTTTATATTTGATTCCATGTAATCAGGAAAATTTAATATTTAAAGACACTATATCTAGGAGATCTGGGGCCAGGTCGCTATATTGGAGGCTTTTGACATGATAAAAACATGGGTATAAATTATTGTTTTTAAAAAGTATCGTGTGTGTCCTCTCCCCCACTTATAAAAGGCCACCCCTATCACTCCTCTCCACGCATAAAAAAAAATTGATTCATAAAATACATAGCTAAATACATTAATTAAATTCATAAACAAATCACAAAGACCTTTTTTAGATCATAAATTATATCAAGAAAGGCTTTTGGTTCAACATAAATAGGTTTATCGAAGAAGACGTCAAATTTTTAACTGTCTATTTTCATTTTAAATCTTATTATAACTCATTTAAGCCTTATTAAACAATAATAATATAATAAAACTAATATATCATATATAATTAGATGTTATTATGTTAACTTGACCATCTATATCCATATCCACTTCCATGAAATGCGAAATGAACCTATTGATAATGTGTACGATGGACTACCGCCTCCCAAACCGATGTAATTCGTTTTCAATCACCCCTATTAAAGGATTGATATATTGATGAGTTTAAAAAATTTATATTATATTTAATATATTATTATACTTCTGGATTTATCAACTCACACTTACATTCATACTTTCTATTCCTTGGGGGATATAGTAACGTCGCTCGTGTGTACGGAAGACTATCACCTCATGAAGTGATGTGATTCAATTTTTTGATTTTTCTTTACATGAAAGGTATTAAGGTTAATTTTATTGAATATATGTTATATTAATTATCTAAACATATTAATTAAATTAATATATCACTTCTAACCTTTTAACATTCAATCCTTTGAAAAATAATAATGTCGCTCGTGCGCACGTGTGGACTATGACCTCCACACAATAATGGGAAATATTTTTCTTGTATTGTTTTACATGAATGGTAATAAGGATGGATTATATTAATATAAATATTATATATAACATAATAATGATTATATGAAATTGAATTAATATTTATTTGCATTTTGTTCCACCTGTAGTGAAAAAATGCTAACAATATTCATGGGTACGTACGACATACCATCTCTATGAACGATGTAATCCATTTTCAATGTCTAAATCTTATAGATTAATATATATTCATATATAATTAATATATATGATATTTATATAAGTTTTAAAATCATGGATTTTATTTAACCATGGTCAAATTAAAAGGAAAAAATTACTGAACTAAAACATACAAAAAAATGAAACAATTATCACCCGAAACAACAATTTTTACAAAAACATTGTTAACAAACTAGTGATAAAATACTATAAGAAAATCATATATATAATGGTATATATTATTATTGTTCTATTATATATGTATAATAAACCAATTTTTATTCTATAGGAGGTTTATACACATATGAAGCAAGTCAAACCTGAGGTAAGGGTTTTTCGTCTCACTTTTACTTCAGTGAGATATACGCCATATTCACAACTTATTACATTGTGTGGAATATATAATTCACCCTTGAATATTTTATATCATGAATATACTAATATTAATTTTATTTAATGTTTTATTTGATGGTATTTCATTCATCGGGTTTATGATTTAAAATTTCCCAATCTAGTAAGAGATTATTTCACAATCTTATCATTATCGAGGATTGTTTTTTATGTTTACCTTGATATAATTATATGAGTTTTCTACCTTAAAATAAATATATTTTATTCTCATTTATTTATTAAATAATTTTTTCAAGTAATATTACCATTTTATACTCTTTGGAACTTAAAATTTTTAAGGGAATGTTTTTATGAAAATTCAACATTATTTCTCTCTTCGGTCGAAAATCATTTTGCATAAAAATCAATTTTTCTAAACAAAAAAAAATGTTTATAAAATTTTTAAAATTATATATTAAATATATTTTTACCTCCAAAAATATTTTGAATGGAATATTCATGTTATTTTTAAAACATACCTCATTTGGATTTTAACAAAAATATGAAAATAATATCTATTGTAATGTTTATGTAATGAATGAAATTTTTTGATGTCATGGAAACTCAATGTTTTAAACATTATTTTAAAAATGATAAAAAATTATTTTCAAATAAAAATATTTGAATTTTTTTAAAAAAAATTTAAATGTTATTTTCAAAGTGAAAAGTGTATTTTAATTAAGAACATTTAATGATATTTTTATGGTATTTATATTATTTGATGACAACAAACCTTTATTATGATTATGATCCACTTGGGATAATTTATATTAAAGAATAAATTATTATTTCTTTAGATAGTTAATGATTAGTTTGACCTAGGATATTCAATTTTATTATTGTCCACCATATTATTCAGGATATTTTATTATTATTGTATTTGATTTGGGTAAGTATTAACATTTCATATATTGGTTTTTTAATATTAATATTTATGTTGATTATCTTCCAACTATTTAATATGAGTAAATAGTTGGAATTAGTATATTATAGGCGTGTCCTAGTTATAGATAGCCCCATAATTCATCGACTACTCCCATGAGTCTGATTAGTTGGCCAAATTAAACAGGTTTCTACCCACATATTTAAACTATACTATGAAAGGTCTTGAAAGTATGTTTTAGATGTCCAAAAGAAGTCATTATATCAATGTTAGGTCATTTATTGATGTTCATGTGATTATTATATTAGTTAGAATATCCATTTATATGTTTAAATCTTATGTGATTATTTATATATATTTATTTGATCATCATTTATTTCTTCCATATTATGCTCAGTTAATTTATTAAATGGCATGTGTTTAAATTATTTACCTATCAATATAGATTATTCTAATTTATTCATGAAAACTTATAAAACATTCTTAACCTTACAATGAATTTTAGCTCACCCCTTTCTTATGTTTTTTTATCAGGATACCTGGAGGTATTTTGTGATTGATATATAGGGATAAAATATCAGGAATAACGGAGTTATAAAGGAAAAAACACTGTGTATTTTATGTTTTAAAATGTAATGTTAATTTCACGTATGTATATAGTATACCAATACTACTAAACTATCAAGTATTTTAGGATGAAATTCCATTCATCTCATGCTAATGTAATAAATTAGAAGAAATGTCAGGGTTACTAGATTCAGATTCATTACAGTTAGTATTATATGAATTTTTATAGATACCTCGAGAACAAGATTTAGAAAAATATAAATTTAGGAACATAACACTATGATATATATTGAGTATAAGTACAAATTCACATCCTATTGTTTTATTCACATAAATATTATATGGTTTTACTAGATATAATTACATATTTAGATTATATAAGTGGATGTTGTTATTGAACAATTTCAACTAAAGGTAATAACAATAAAAAGGGAATACTGGGATTTGAATCAATCAACAAATATTATATGAAAATGGTACTCACTATAATCCTGGTTTGACACTCATGAGGGATATGTTTTTGTTGAGTAATATTTTCTTTATAATCCATTATACATGAATTAATAAAAATTATGATTAGAAAAAGTTTCCAAAAAAAACCATGTTCATGATCAAGTGATTAACCATGCATAAATTTATCACTTTATGTTATGTGTCTCACTACTTTTGAGATTATAAATTATGTTTCATAATGTTTTGATATAATATATTGTATTAAATTACTTATAAATGAAACATATCAAAATTAATGGGAATATTATAAATGCACATAATCTCTATAGATATTTTCCTCCTAGTAAAGATAATGAAGTAGATGTAGAGATAGAATTAGAACAGAAAAAATTATAACCATATTTGGAAGGCTAAATAAGGTTATGAGAAATAAATGTTCCCATATAGAGTGACCTATTAACCCCAAATGTTGTGAAACAATGTATGAATGCTTTGTATGAAAACAAGTAACCTCTATAATTTAATGGGACTATAATTCAATTTTCAACTGAGAAATGGATAATTTCTTTAGATAATATATTTAGCACTCTGAGTATTAATGAAAGGGATACATTTTTCATGGTATTTTATCATCTACCAACTGAATAGGATCAATACTCCCTATTGATTTAAAATAGTAAAGATCAATATGATATAACATGCATGGAGTGGAAGGATTTTAAATCATTTTCTTGGAAAAGTATTTTCCATGTTATCAATGAAAAGATATGGAGATACAATTCTGGAGTCCAATACAAAATAAAGTGGAAAATGATACTATGTATGAAGAAAATTTCCGATGGTTAGTGCATCATGATACAGACTATGTCTGTAATACAAAGAGAAATATTGACCATTTATTTGGTGGGTTAAAGCCAATTATTCAAAGGGAACTAGTCTCCAAATCATTCTCATCATATGTGGACATTGTATATTGTGCTATCAAGATAGAGAAAAAATTCCCATGTATTATTTATTTAAAGGGAAGTAAGATAATAAGAGGATGGTATAGAAAGATAAGGGTAATGGGAATAATGAAAAGAAGGAATTATCCCCATTTTACAATTATAGAAAGAAACACCTTGGTACTTTATTGAAGAGAATGATATTTTTCTACATGTGCGAAGATAAAGGCCACCCTGATAATTATTTCAATGGAAATAAAAATGATTCTAATGTTCAATTCTTCAACTGTAAGGAGGCTGGGAATTATAAAAAACGAATGACCCAAGTGTCAAGAGAATATACCCAAAAGAAGCTAAGGGATCAAGCTCAATTTTATTCTATTACTACATGAAAATTGGAAGGAATAAAGTGATTTTGTGTTTAGATTCAATAATAATTTTATAAAAGTATTTTTACCAGTGGTTATATGTTTATAAGAATCATTAGATGTATAGTGATTGTACTGAATTTTTCCTTTATTTATGTATTTGAAATCATATGATGGATACCATTGATAACTAAAAAATGTAATTCTATGGAAAGTTGATATTTTTTAAAAAACATGATGGAGGGAAGATAAAAATTAATACATTACCAATTTTGATATAATAATGAAAAAGATATGATTATGGGATAGTATCAATGACATTAAATATGGTTAGTGATTTTATTATTTATGTTATCTTTGGTAGAGTTTGCTGTATGTTTGGATTTGTAGAATATATTCGATAATATGATATTTTATTTTTGTAAGCACACCTTTTTTCATTAAGGAATTATAGTGATAAAGGTATTAAAATATTTTTACTGTTATATTAAGTGATAATTTATATTTAATGGGGAATATAAATTTGATTTTGTGACCATAAAATTTCATGGACTTTGAATTTGGACAGACATATTTTGGATGAGTCTTAAGGCTAACTATACATAGAATGGATTAAGATGAGAATTTGGTGTTATTAAATATCTTATGTTAACCATTTTGGTTTTGGAAAATATCTAGAGGTATAAAGTGTAAATTTTCATTCTATAGATATATTAAATGTGGTTTGGCCATAAAAATTCCTCTTGAATATTCATTTCTATGAGTAATAGATAAAGTATGAATTGATTAAAGCATAAATAAAGAATAAAATTTTATGTATATATTTTTAGGTTCTCTATCACAATGGTAACATAATACTTCATCTTTATGAAAAATATATTAAGGAAAAATAAATTCGATTACTTTTATTTATATTGAATAAATGTTCTTTTAACTCATCTAATATGTGTAGTTTTGTGGTGGATAACTTTCTCATGAATATTATATCTATCACTCTCTATTAATACTTTGGGATTATAATTATCTTCTACATAAAAATTTTCATTTCCCACTAATTTTCTCTTACAAGGGAACCTAGTAATGTGTTATTATGGTGGACCTTCATAAGTGTTTCATATGTATGTGTGGACTGTCTCCTCAACATAGCATTGTGAAATGTTATTGATTTTATTTTTACGTTGATGGTCATAATGATTGATTTTGTTAAAATAAAATATATATAAAAAAATCATAAATAAATAATTAATATTTATTTTCTTTCATTTTATCCGTCGAAAAAATGGAAACAACATTCATGCCTACGTACGACCTACTATCTCCAAGAATGGTCTAATCCATTTTCATTATTTAATATTTATAAATTAATATATATAAATGTATAATAAAAATATATGATATTTATATCATGTTAAATATTTTTTATATTATTTAATCATAATCAAATTAAAAGGACCAAAATTATCAAACTATAACATATATGAAAAACAGAGCAGTTATCACCCAAAACAACGATTTTAATGAAGAGTTGTTAATAAAAGAGTGATAAAAGACTATAAGTAAATATTATATGAAATGGTATATAAAATTTTGGTACTGAAATATATTTATAATAAACTCATATTTATTATATAGAATTATTAGACACATATAATTGAATTCGAACTTGAGTTAAGGGTTTCTGGATTCACTTTTACTTCCGTAAAACATATGGAATATTCAAAAATAATTCCTCTGTGTAGTTTACATACATCCCATTTTAATATTTTTTACCAACAATATAATTCTATTCATGGTATTTAAAGTTTCATTCGAAGTTATTTCATTCATGGAGCTTATGATTCAAAAGATACCAATGTGGTAAGGGTTTATTCCATAATCTCATCATTATTCTGGATTATTTTTGGTTAAGTTTCTCTTGAGGGGATTATTTAATATTAATATAATAAAATAAATATATTTTCTTTTAAAACGGTTATTAATGAACCTTATCATGTAACATATCCATTTTCTCACTCTTTGGTACTTAAAATGATGGAGAAAATATTTTTAATAAATTCTGTCTTTATTTATCTCTTCAGTCGAAAATCATTTTTCACCAAAATCCATGTTTTATAAAAATGATTTTAACCTTTTAAAAATAATTTATTAAAAAAATTACCTAATTTCACTTTTTAATCATTTTTTAAAAGAATATTTACGTCTTTTTAAAAACAAGGCTTGTTTGTCTTTTATAAAAAATATGAAAGGAATATTTGTCTTAATGTGTGCAGCATAAATAGAATTTTCCACCATAATGACCAATAAATGTTTTAAAGATTATTTTACATGTTTTAAAACATTATTTTTTTGAGAAAATAATTTCTAGTTGTTTTGTAATCGTTTTGTTAAAAGGTGATTTTTTAATGTAAAAATGATATTTTTCTCATGAATGTTTTTGTTGACATTTTTATTGTATTTCAATTAATCAATGACATTAAATATTTATATTTCTTATTATACACTAAGGATATGTGGTATATATTTCATAATCATTATTTATTTGGATAGTTTATAATTATTTTCACATAGTATGTACAGTTTTATTACCATTCACTCTATTATTATGGATGATTTATGATTATATTTATGTGATTTGGGTATGTATTAACATTTCATTTGTCAGTTTTTCAATATAAATCATTCTTTTGATTTAGTTTCTCCCCATTAATATGAATAATTCATTAGAATTATTATGTTATTAATGGGTCCCAATATTATAAAGCCTCCCGATGGATTGACAAGTCTCTCAAGAAAAATCAGATGGACAAATTAGATTAGTTTATACATGAAAATCTAAATGGTCTTGTAGATGGTATGGAAAATATATTTCAAATTTATAGTATTATGAATTAACTAATTATTAGATTATTTATTTATGTCAATTTAATTATTCAATTATTTATAATATCTATGGACATGTTTCAAGATTATGTGATTATTTATGTGGATTTATTTGATCATCATTTATTTAAACCTTATTATGAATAGTTTATTGATTAAAAGGAGTGTGTATCAGTTATTTAACATTCCATATTGATTAGTATTATTAATTCATGATATATTTTGTTGAATTATTACCCTTTTTGAGTATATGAGGTCTCCACTTTCTTATGTTTTATTTTCCATAGGATACCTGGAAGTGATCTAGGATTGATATACAGGGATACACAATGATGAATAATGGATTTCTAAAAGAAAAGACATTGTATATTTTTTGTGTTCAACTACATTTTGAATTTAATGTATGTATATATTTTAATAATATGACTAACCTATTTGGTCATTTGGGATTAAATTCCTTGTATCTTATTATAATGTAATAAAGTAGACACTGATGATGGCTTATTGGAGTTGGGGTCATTACATTTTTTAAAACCTATATTCAATTTCCTTGATTTAAGGGTGCTCACCTAGATTCCATATATATATTGATTAGGTAAATTATTAAATTAACTATATACCTATTATCTATATAGTTTAAACACTATATTATCTATTATCATGATTTAATACTATTTTACTAGATTGTTACAGAATGTCTTTTGATACCGATTAATTTTTCATGGGTATATCATGTTATGATAATTGATGGATTTATAAATGTTTTCCATATGTTATTCCATTTTAAAATAAATAAGAACCCATTTACCTCTGGTTTCATTATGATATGATTGATTTTATTTGGAACACATATTTATGGATGTTGATGGGTGGGGTCTTATATTTCCCTCCAATGCATTGGTTAAAATTATATATATCATAATATTAGTATTCTAGAGCAATTTTATTTCCTCATAAGTGTTGGAACTGATTGTGTGGATCCAGAGAGGAATGTTTCCCTATACCAATGTTTATAACATATTTGTAAGATGTTCCATAATTTTATTCTTTTTATTTTGACTATGTTATTATATATTATATCATGTTTATTGAATCATATATTCACACAGTTTTGATATACATCTTATGTTAATTTATTCCTTATTCAATGGGTTATGTTCTTTGCTTTTTTGGGGTATAAGATTCATATTTATATTGAATATAACCATATGATTATCTTATTCTCACTTATTATATTTGATTAGCAACACTTATGTTTACCCTTATTGAGTATCAAAGCTCACCCATTTATTATGTTTTTATTTCCCAAAGATATAAAACTATGAAACATATGAATTGTGTAAAAAAGTTTTGCATATAGATAATCTTTGGGAGATATAGTAGAGTCATTATTTATTGAGTAGTTTCATATATAATGGAAAAAATGTGTAAATGATACAATAAACATGGGTTTTGTTAGTTAACGTTTTTCAATTCTATAAACCTATAAACCTAAACATTAATGGACTTGTATAATAATAAAATTGTTTCATTATGTTATGCATATTAAATGTTCCTATCAGTGGGATTCTATATTTGGTATCAGAGCAGGGTATATAGAACCTTGTAGATTAGAATGATATTAGTTGATGATAAATTATGAGTTAAAAATATCATCAAAGGTTGATATTTTAGGTTTTATTATAATTTCATATGTATAAATAAACATTTATGTTTGTTTAGGTAATGTTATTGGGATTAGGATAACAGATATTTATTAAAGAACCTAGGGATAAGTCTTATTAGAGTACCACATCATAAAATTTTGCTAAAAACAGATATTTTATAGTTTTCATGGTAATAAAATCCCTATCTAGATACTAAGATTTGATGCGTGATTTAGATTAGATGTAACTATGGGTAATAACCCTAAAAAGGGAATGTTGGGTCCTAAATCAATCTTCACCTGATGTACGACATAGTGACCTAACTACACAACTAGTTTGAAATTGTATAGGGATATTATTTGTTTAATCATATTATATTTACAATCCATTCTAAAGGATTTATTATATTAAGGAATTATGATATGTGGTATGATAGAACTCTACCTAAACTAAATTATATAGTGTTTTCTTTTGGTGTTAATTATTTATAACTCATGGATAAATTATTTAGTTTTTAGTAATGAAAGAATCCCAAATTAACCTAGTAAACACTGGATTCAATGAACTATACAGAGATTTTTCCCAATAGAAACATAACATCAAAATATATTGACTGTGAAATAATATGAATATCCCAAACTAAATATTAATAATTATGATTTAAAACACAAAATTATTAGTTCTTCCAAACAAAAAATGAGATAAATATACAGTCTCATGGACGTTCGGGCGATGAAGATGATGATGTAAATAATATTAAAATTTCATTGTGTTAAAAAATAAAAAAAAGAATCACTAACAGGAATGTCATTAAGTAAATAGAATATGTTTTATCTCTAGAAAAGAGGCTATATAGAATCTAAATTCTGAATAAATCTCAGGAGATTAGTGGACACAGTGTATGGAAAAAGAGTTCATCCTAATGAACCACTGGAAGTTCACCATATCAAATGTGGAAAAATTAGTCATTTCCTATGTAAATTTCCTAATCCAATGGATAAAAATGATTATAGGCACCATCAAATTCCATGGAAATCGAATTCATAAGTATCCACAACCATGGAAGTGAGTTATAAATATTATGTGGAGTTAGGAACATTGACCATCCACTCAAAAAAATTTCGAGTTCCATATTTGTATCTTATTTAACCCACCTCTTTGTACCTATAGTGTTTTTTATGGAGATAAAATCACTGACTTAATCTCTAAATATTGAACTATTATTAAAAACATTTAGTACCCTTGTATATATCTTCCCTCTAATATATTTTTATAGAAATTTGTTTCCTATAAAATCCTATTATCCTTCCATTAATCAAATTATATGTGTTAGTTGGAATGAATTTAATCTATTGATAGAAATAAATTACATGATTGTAAAATAACATATATAAACCCCCATGATCAGTTTTTAATACATGTATGATTATAAACTCCATTTATATTTTATTACTCCCAATATAATGGTGAATTAAGAAAAAATAGTTAAAGAAAAAATCAACACTAGTTATATTCCTATTATGATGGAAAATATGAGTTCACTAGTAAAGCCCAGGATAGTGAGGATGAAAATAAAATGGAAATTATATTTACAGTCATGAAATCCTTTAAATTTCAAGAGAGTAACAATTAAAATTGCGAGGATACAATTTATTTTAGGGGGATAATTTAACCATTAGATATTTCACTGTGTATTTTACCTAAAGAAATATTATGTAAATAGAATATTTCATAAGTAAAAAAAAACCATAATGAAAAACAAATATTTTTATTAAAATAGATTTTGACCAATGTATGGTAGCCATTGAATAAAAGAGTACAAACGGTTATAACAAACTTATGAAATAGAGGTTCTTTAAATAATGTTTCAATAAGTCTGGTTAAGTAGATAATAAAATATTTTTTATACGATTAAAAATTATTTTATAAATTTATTATTTTTCATGTTTGATATATTTATGATTACCACATATTTTTGAATAATATTTAATATAACAAAAAATTATTTCCTCTAAAAAATTGTTTTTTCAGAATATTTTATGATTTTATTTTAAAGATAAATTTTTAAATTTTATGATTTGAAGGTTAAAAAGTTTATTTCATTTTTTAACTTATCATTACAATATCAACAAAAGATTAATTTTTGGTATTTTTCAAAATATTTTGAAATTTAGGGGAATCTGAAAAATATAATTTTTGAAAATAACATGACCTTTATGAAATTATTAGCATATAAGTATGAATTTTAGATTCATTAAACTTGTTTATAATATCAAATCTTTCTTTTATAAGTGAATTTATAATTTTAAAAACATGACACCCAATCTTATTTCTTATGTAATAACACTATTGTAAGGTTTTTTACTTTCTTTAACTTCCATATTGTCCAAAAATAATAATTATAAATAAATACAAGACATTATTTATTCAAATATAACACTGAAAATGACTAAATTACTAAGCATTAGAGGAATAATGAGCACCATTTTCTTTGTCCCAATGTTTGAAATTTGAAATTCTCTAATTAATGTTTTTATATGGCCTAAGTAAAGTCGACTATTTCCTCATTTAGGTGACATTAGAGTATCTAATGGACATAAGACCACATAAATGTTGGGATTTATAGTTGTTTAAATTAATGTATCTAGGTATAATGAGTTTTTTTGTGTGTTTAAGGTGTGCATTGAAGTTACAGCTATAAATATTTTTTTTACAAACTCATTATATATATATATATTAGAGGGATAATTATTTAATGTTTACGATGGGTTTGAATCATAACCTGTGTGTTTTAAATGAAATACCAAGAGAGGTATGTACCTGGTATTACATGGTTTTGGTTCAAAGAAACATATTTTTGATATTGAAATTGTGCTTTGGACAAATGAAAATAATAACTATTATTGTATTTGATATTTTATCTATACATAATGAATTATGTATTTAAATACTTATAATTTCTTGAAAATATTTTAGAAATTCTTTCATTCTTGATGTATAAAAAAGGTCTTAACTAAAAATAAGTTTTAGATTTTAAATATAATATAATATTTTCTCTATGATGTACTAAACATTGATTTATAACATTATGTTTTAAAAATGAACGGTTTTTAAACTAAGGAATGAATTGGTTTTGAGTTTTTCTTAGTAATAAAAAATAAATCATATCCATTATTTTAATGCACCTAAATATGTATATGAAAACTTTTTTTTAACAAAAATGAATTGTACTATGAAAAAAAATTGGTGAGAACCCCACCTCGTCGAGGGCCACCTTGTAGGAATCCACTCTAGGACTTGGTGGACCATCTCACTCACAACCCTTAGAAATGGCCTAGGGATATGCACGCCTGGTGCATTCTAAGTCATATGCACAGTAGTAATAGTAAGCCCTAAGCATGCACGACCGTGCATGTGCAAGGGAACCAGATCATTCCACCATGCAGTGCGGCACAATGGAAGGGGTGGCCACAAAGCACGCCCGTAGAACCCGAAACGGGACGGTATCAGGAGGAGGGAGGGAGTATTATAAGTAATGGCCGAGAGCCCCGGGGTTATAAGGGAGCTGAGAAACATGCCTTGTTTCGATGTGGGAAAGTGTTTTTAGGGAGAAATGTTATCTGGACTATCAGATCTCACTGTGCGGAACCTGAGCCGTCTGATTCGGTTAGGTCCTCGATTCCCAGCAGCCACAGATTTCTCACCATATTTTTATCAGCCGTTTGATCCATAATGATCTAATAACAGATGTTCAGGTATTTTTAAAACACTACATCTATCATGGCTATCAAATCAAATATGATCTAATCTAGACCATCCATATATTTTTAAATCACTGCGTCGCTCTATAATGTCTGATCAAGTTGAGATTTAATCTCAACCGATCATTTCATATAAAACGTGCTGACACACCACAACTGTTGAATATTTTATTATGTTAATATCGATCATCCATTAATTTCCACACCCTCTCCCATCACCTTTATCATCTTCCTCCCAGATGCACCGAACCAGTAGTCCATGTTACTCTTTATTTTATTTCTTCCACACCCATGACCATGGGTGACCCCTCTTCGGACTCATTTTCCACTGGACCAAAACCCTATGTCTTATTTTAAATCGAGGATGACTTGGTTTTCCATGAAATTGGCTATAAAAATATATTATATAATTTATGTATAATTTAGTTTATATAACCCTAATTTTCACCCTAACCTCTAGGGTTTCTTTCCTCTCCAGTCTCCACAGATGTCTCCATAACTCCACATTTATTTTAATCAAGTAATGGGACTTAATATGTCATTCATTGTTTTGTTGAATTTATATATATATATATATTTATGTATATTCACACACATATATATATATATATATATAACCTTACGATTTAGATAAACCTATTAGATTCCCAATTCTAAGACTTCTGGATATTGGGTTTAAGTAGTATATTAAACCTAAAAGATTATATTTATCATGAAAAATATATTTATATTACTTTTTATATCAGTTATATATATATAAACATATAGTTTCATATATATTGAAATTATATACGGTTTACAAGCCTTCTATGTTTTGTTTTTAGACCTTAAATGATGTTTTTAAAGTCTAAGGCATTTGTGTGGTATTATTTCTGTTGTGAGAAAACCTTAAATATATTTTATACTCAGTTATATATATTTTCACATATGTTCAGTACAAAGAAAACTGGATTGTTTATGTGTTTCGATTTTGAAGGTTGAAAACATACCTTTTTAAATTTACATGTATACCATGTGAGTATTCTATTTATGTAATTGTAATCGAACTCTTTAAACATGGATATATATATATATATATGGTTATTTGTATACTCCTATGGGTTTTAAAACATAACCCAAAATTAATTTGAATGAAACTAACTTTTTTAATTAATTATGCTTCTAGCTATGAATAATTAAATATTTTTGCACGTATGCATTACAGAAAACAATTGTTTCACTACAATTAAATGGGCCACTAATTGTTTTCAGTAGTTGTAGTTTATTTGACATTGCCAATTATCAGTGCCAGATATGTGTATAAATGAAATCTTTCTTAAATCAAAATTATAAATTTTTGGTACCTAAATTGTTTACTCTCATTGTATGAATTTTAGGATTTAAGGATTATCATTTAATGTGTCAAACCTATATTTTATGTTTTTTAGTTATTTTCACATGTTCTATAATCTTCCTATCATACTAGTCATTTATCAACATATCCATGTAGTTGTTATTATTGTTATTAACACTTATATGTGTGAATCGCTTTGTATATGTAAATGCTAAAGAATTTAATCAATCTCAAACGACCTTTTATGGAAATAAGAAATAAATTATTCAAGGTGGTGTGGGATACTTTGAATAATATGAAATGAGAAATTAAGTCATTTTAAGTGGTATGCAACACTTTGAATAATATGAAATAAGAAACAAAGAATTATATGACACTTGGAATGATAAGTGATGAGTGAATTAATAAATCAATGTGGTTTGATGCACATTGATTTAATGGAATAAAGAATTCATTGGACTTATTATGTTACTGGTGGGGCCCGCTATTGCTCATTGATGCATCAGTAGATCCATTGAGAAAAAATAGACATGGAATTGGCTGGGGCCTTTCCCAATTGATTTATGGTCTTGGCACGAGGCCTTGACACAATTCTCATGGTCTTGGCATGAGGCCTTAACATAGTCTGGCATATGCACTTCCATCATTATGAGTATGAAAATTTAATTAGCCAAGTGAATATTCAACTAGTAGAATATTAACGATTAAAGATCATTTACTTATGAGAATTAGAAGAAGTAAATGCTTATATAATCATGTTTATTTAGCACTGAGTGATTTATTAGCCAGTTTATGTTTTACAGTTAGTAGGGGAAGAATTGAAGTTATTATTGTATGCGGAACTATGATCATACATTAATCTCAGTTTTAAATTTGGTACTTACACTTTTGAAAGTCACAAATTTTAAATTTAGATTCACTGTTACTTTATATGCTGCACACCCTCTATTTTTATTGATCATTCTTATGTTTGGAATAGGTTTCATTGTAACCTTGTTAGTATTCCTTGAAATTTTCACTGATAATTCTTGAAAAAAGTTATGTAATGATTCATATATTTCTTCTTTCCTTATGAAAATGTACGATGATTAATTTTAAAATAATGTTTTCAAGAGGTTTTAATTGAAAAATTATTTTTATTCTAAAAACCCTTAGAAGGCATTCATATGCTCACCCAACGTTTAAATATAAATTTTATAGTTTTAGTAGATTTGAGTTACATTGTTTGGATGAAGTATTTTGGAGACTCTTACTCTATCAGTTCCTGAAGAATTATAATAGTTGTATCTGATTCTCAAGGACCTAGACAAAAATATCCTATTTAGTGGAACATGTTGTGTAATAATCATCTTTTCTTTAAAAAACCATTACACACCATGTTTTATGTAAAACTGCATCGGCCCCAGGGATGCCTGGGGTCGTGGCGTGATAGTTCGTATTAGAGGATTGGTTTAAACAGCGATGGAAAATTAGAACAATCATAAAATACATTATTATGTTTTACTAAGTAGAAGTTTCCTTAAAAATTTCAGAAGGTAGATGAATCAATACTTCTGTCTCTTCCAACGAAAGTATTAGAAACTATAGTGGGAAAATCATTTTTTAAAGGATACATGATTTTTTAATTCCTTTGTTTGTCATGAAAACACCTCTATAGTATATCCAATGCAGCTCGTGTAATCCAACATCAATGAGGAGGAGGATTAAACTATTTTCGAATGAAGAACGCTCAATTCCCATTATATGTATGGAAGGTAAAATATTTTTAGGTTTTATTCAAATCCTTCACCCTAGGTAGGAATGCAACATATCAAGGGGACTTTCAAGAGGATTCCTAGGAGGGTGAGACCCGAGCAGTGTACCTACGTCAAATCTTGACATACTGTCTCTATGGTCAACTTATGGAATTTAAATTTGTTTGGGACGATTCCTCCCAATCGTTTTACCGATTTCATGTTCACACTGATGTCACTCAAATTGATATACAATAAGATTCTCTCACACTAAACATAATATTTTCAAATTCAGTTGATCCAAGATTCCCACCTTATATCTGAACCGAAGAGAATGATGAATTTCGAACTGATTTGGGGATCAGCTTTTCTGGGTATGAGTGAAATCCCCATCCTCAGTGGTACTTGTGAAGTTAAATCTCAAGGGACGTTAGGAAATACATAATAGTTTTTTTAGGGAGGGAGCTAATGTTTTTGTAACACCTTTGGTTTTATGAACTGTATATAAATGGATAATGTTGTAATTTCTGTTTGATATTTTAATATAATTTTATAAAATAATGTATTTGTTTTAAAACAAATTTTCCATACTAAAAAACATGTCTCTTGAAAATTTTCATATATAAGACATGAGTTCACCAACCATTCTCTTATCACATCCTACCGAACATTTTGGGATTATAATTTTCAAGACATTCTCATAAGAAAACCATCCCTATACAATCTTATGTCTGTATTGAAAACAACTCCACTAGGTGTCGAACCGGCCAAATATCCTCCATCTCTACCAAGGATACTATTTTGTCTATTACATATTTCAAATGAAGAATTTTTGAAATATTGGAAAAGTGGAATGTATAAAAAAGGACTTTTTCTATGTTTCACTTTGGATGATAACTACCGAGAAATAGGTATGTTTCTAAAAGCTACTTTGGAAGGTGACCATATAAAGGCCTACCTGTTCCATGTCCTGAGTTTTAGTTTGTATGGGGAACTCTATAACATAAGTATGTTACATCATGACGTGGTATGAGGGATTTATAGGAAACGAGTCCACTCTAAAATCTCTGACCTCCACACCTCTCATGCATCTCTATGGAAGGATGATTTATTTATGCATAGGTTTGACCCTTCTTGTTCACAGTCTATCTAGAGCAAGGAAATCGAGGATCTAAATACTACCCTAGCAATTCACCTGATGACATCAGCACCCAAACCTCAGTGGTGGTCGCGGTGAAGGGAACTTGAGAGTGATGTGTGACTGGATTTAGTAGTAGGTGTGTATGAGTTTTTTAGAATTGTGAGGATGAAATTATTTGTAGGGGTAATAATGTGACACCCCAAGCTAATTTTAGATGCAATAACACTATTGTACTATTTTTACGTCATTTAACTTCCATATTGTCCATAACAATTTTTTCAAATAAAAAAAAGACTTTATTTATTCAAATAAAAGCCTGATATTTATACACAGTGAATTAAGTATTTAAATATTTCAAATATCCTAAAAATATTTTATAAATGTTTTCATCCTTGATGTATAAAACTATGTCTTAACTAAAAAAACTTTATGGATTTTAAATATAATATAATATTTTCTCTATGATGTACTAATCATTGATTTATAACATTATGTTTTAAAAGTCAAGTGTTTAAAAAAAATATTGGTTTTACAGCTTTTCTAGGTCATAATAATGAACTCATATCCATTGTTTTAAGATGCCTATATATGTATATGAGAACTTATGTTTAACAAAAATTAACTTTTCATTGCAAAAAATTGGGTGAGAACCCCACCTAACCGAGTGCCACCTTGTAGGAAGCCACACAAGGCCTTAGTGGGACATCTCACTCTCAACCCCTTAAAATGGCCTAGGGTTGTGCATGCATGGTGCATGTTAAGCTTCATGTACATGGGGCATAGTAATACCAAAGCACACACGAGCGTGCGTGTTCTATTGAAGTAGAGTGTGCCACTGTGCGAAGCAGCACCACGACAGGGGTGGGCACAAAGCTTGCCCGCAAAACCTGGTACGGGGCTGTACCAGGAGGGGGGAGGGAGTATTATGAGCTATGGTCGAGAGATCCGGGGTTATAAGGGATTTGAAATACTTTTCCATTTTGATGTGGGATGGTGTTTTTAGGGAGAAATGTGATCTGAACCGTCAGATCTCGCCATGCGAAACCTAATCAATCCGATTCAGTTCGGTCCTCGATTTCCAACATCCGCGGATTTCCCACCACATATTCATAAACCATCCGATCCATTTAGATATAATCATGGCATTTCATGTCTTTTTAAAATATGGAGTCGTATATGGCCATCAAATAAAATATGATCTAATCTAGACCGTCCATCTCTTTTTATATCACCGGGTCGCGTCGTAGCAGTCTGATCAAGCTGAGATTTAATGTTGACCAATAATTTATTTAAAAACCCATGGATGGACCACGACCTTTAGATATTGTCCTAATTTAATCTCGACCATCCATTTATTTCTGCACCCTCTCTCATCGCCTTCCTCTTCTTCCTCTTGCGTGCACTGAACCAGTTGCCCATGCTACTCTTTTTTTCTTCCACACCCGGGACCCCGGGTGGCCCCTCTTCTCACTCGTTTTCCACAAGACTGACACCCTCAGTGTAATTTTAAAATGAGGATTCCATGGTTTTCTATTCAAGTGGCATTAAAAATACATTATATAATTTATGCATAATATAGTCTACATAACAATCGTTTGCACCCTAACCTCTCCGTTTTTCCTTCCTCTCAATCTTCCAGCGAGCTCTCCTCGACTCCACATTGATTTTAAGAAAGGTATGAGACTTAAGTGTGTTTTTCATTGTTATGTTGACTATATATATATATATACTCACATATATATAAATATAACCTTACTTTTTCGATAAACCTCTCTGATGCCCAATTCTATGACATCTCGATTTTTGGGTTTAAGTAGTATTTTAAACCCAAGGGATTATATTTATCATGTAAAAACTATTTATACACTTTTTATATCAGTTATATATACAATTATATAAACATATTTTTTCATATATATAGAAATTCTATCCTATTTAGAAGCCTTTTATATTTTGTTTTTAACCCTTAACTGACGTTTTTAATGTGTAAGGCATTTGTGAGTGATTATTTCTGTTGTTAGAATCCCTTAAAAATATTTTATACATGGTTATATATATATATATATGAGCATATATTCATTACAAAACAAACTGACTTGTTTAGGTGTTTCCATTTTGATGGTTGAAATCATACCTTTATAAATATACATGTATACCATGTGATTATTCTATTTATGTTGTTGTAATTGAATTATTTAAATATATATATATATATGGGTGGTTATATGTATATGCCTCTAGGTTTTAAAGCATAACCCGAAATAAATTTTCATGAAACCATCTTTTGTAATTAAAATATGACTCTGGATATGAATAATTAAATTTTTATGCATGTATGCATTACATAAAACAAATGTTTCACTGCAATTCAATAGGCTACAAACTATTTTCAGTAGTTGTAGTTTGTTTTACATGGACAATTATCCACACATGATTTGTGTATAAATTACATATATCTTAATTCCAAATTGTTCATTTTTGGTACCTAAAAAATATACTCTCATAGTAGGAATTTTAGAATTTAAGGATTATTATTTTATTTGAAAAACATGTATTTTATGTGTTTTAGTTATTGTCACAAGTGGTATAATCTGCCTATCATACTTGTCATTTATCTCCATAGCCATGAATTTGATAGTATTTTTATTAACACTTATATGCATGAATCACTTTGTATATGTAAATTCTAAATAATGCAATCAAACATAAAATACCATTTATGGAATAAGGAATTAAATTATTAAAAGTGTTATGGGACACATTGTATAATATGAAATAATAAACCAAGTAATATGTGTCACTTGGAATGATAAGTGATGCGTCATTTAATAAATCAAAGTGGTTTGATGCACTTTGTTTTAAAGAAATGTGGAATGCACTGGACTTATTATGTGATAGGTGGGGACTGCTATAGCTGATAGGTTGGTATAGAGTATGAAATACTACTCTATAACAATATTAGGAGTGCAATCCAAATGAATATGCACAATATATAAGGGGGTGAATTTTATACTATAACGATTTCTTAAGGAAATTTTATATAAACAAAATTCACAACACCTCTCTTAAGAAAACACCTTCATAGAGAAATATAAAGTTCATAAGTCTAAATATTTAAGAAAATTTTCTTATAAAGAGATTTTACCTCAAGGTGTATAGAATCTCTTTAAATCAGAGATACAAGGTAGAAAGTATATACCAAAAGAAAACATCCAAACTTTTACAAAGAAGTAGAAAATTACAATCTTATATTAACCCAAAGAGGAGGGTATACAACAACCATGGATAAAGGTCAGTTGTTTTATACTTACTTGAAATTATATCTTACCAAAACCTAGGTACGCCCTTAATCCTATGATCGGTATAAGTCTTGATATCCCCACAAGTCCTCGATTTTTAAAGAAATCAACAACTCTGAATTCACAACCCAAAGTCTCAAATTTTTAGGAAATCAAATCTCTGCACAATGTAATTCTACAAAGTGAAATGTTTGAAGAAGTCATTCAAACATTTTGCATGAAGACTGAGAGTTTATTAGAGCCTCTCACTCTAGATAAATTCACTTTTAGAGAGATGTACATTAGAATTCAAGTGTGTGAACACATGAACTGGTGTACTGGTATGGATCTCATCATCTGAGGTCTTATTTATAACATTCATAAGCCCTCTGGTCGGTTCCACTCCAACGATCATATTTCATTAAATCATAGAGGGACCTATACACTTAGCAAATATACAATGGTTAGTTTATAATAGAAACAATGAAATCTTTTTATATAGCTAACCATAAATATAATGATCTTACACCTTGAGTGAAAAGAACTTGGAATCCGATAAAATATAAATGATATGAGAAAAATTATAAGTTTCAAAATTAAAAGGAATTATGATTTGAATAATATATTCCATAATTATCAATTTCAGAATGGATTTTCATAAAATCGGTATGAGTAAACAATAAGTAAATATTTTATGAATACATGGTTTTAAAAATTACGTTACAGGTATAATGATTTATGGCATGATAGAAAATAACTAGTTTCATATTATAGAAGACAGAGTATAAGGCAATTATCAGTAATGGTTTCTTATTCTTCAGTATTGGTATCATAAGATATGTTATCACTATCTCTAAAAACGGTATTATGAAAATATTATTTAGAAATACGGAATGGAAATTACTATTATAGAAATTTCGGATTTGAAGACATAAACATTTAAAGATGTATGAAAATAAAATCTCAGAATAATAGATTCTCTATATGGATTTTCGATAACAATATGACAAATCTGTCTTAAGGAATTTCAGTACTGATAACCAATAAATCGGAGATTAATAAATTTTAGAAAACCAAAATACTGGAAATCTATGTATAAGGAAAATATGACACCTGATTTTATTCTAGATGGAAATTGGTATAGTAGAAAAAACAAGGGACCTGAAAACAATGTCTTATGTAATTCTATTAATGTAGAACCATGAACCAAAATTCATAACCTAAAAAACTTTTCTAGTATGGGAAAATGTATTTCTAAAAACCGTAATAAGAATATGTTTAACTCAAAAGTCTAAGAAAATTTTAGTTATAAGGAAATTTATGGTATTTTTAGGAAATGTATGGAACTGTAAGGAGAATATATATATGAAGAAGGTGTTTGTGATTTTCAAAACAAATGATTAAGTAATGGAGAGGTCTTATGGACCTAACAATATCCCCCTTTTGTAAAGAAAAAACAATGTCAAAAAATTTGACAAAGGAAAGAAATAAAGACTTAAAGATAGAAATACTTAGCTCCCCCTTAAGTGTATGACATATGGTAAATTATACATCCCTTGTGTAGATGTTCTTAGAATACAGAAATCTCCCCTAAGATATATGTTCTTCTATTTAGATAGAACCCCTCTTAGATTTAGAACTATTCCTTATAGATGAATGTTATAAAATTTATTTTTCCATAGATTTTACTCTAAGGAAAACATTCCTTTATAAATTTTTCATCCTTCAACTTCTCCCTTAGATAGAATTCTCCCCCTTTGTGATTTTCAAAAATGAATGGAGAGAGACCTATGAGGTTAGAATGAAATATGTACAAGAAAAAATATATAATATATTTGAATGGAAGTTTTCATTATGATTCTTATGAAAGAAAATACAAATAAAAGAGGCATGGAATTTTTTTTATCAACCCTCCTTCTTCTACTCTGAAGGAAACATTTTCAACATGGACTTAATCATTTTCACCTCCTTGTGATGTTCTTAAAGATTCTTTATCAATGCATCTTTCTCATCTGCATTCTTCTCCGAAGCCTAGATCTGGAATTCTTGAGACCAATTCTTGTCTACAATAAAATTTATCACTTATTCATGTGAATTCGAATTATTGACAAGACCAGTAGATATCCCTTTCTAAAAATTTACATCTTTGGCTACGATATTCATTTTATCAATAATATTTTTCCCATTATTTTTCCTCATAGCTAACTCACTTAAAAACTTCTCTAAGAAAGAAGTCGAGAATTTAGAAATCTCATTCGCTACATCATTGAACGCTCCATTTTTTGATTCCATGATGTCCATGAATTTTAGAGATTTATCTGATAAGGGTCGGGTAAGGCTCATTAATTTCTAACATGAAAATTCTGAGCTTTGTAGTCAATGATATGATTATTATGATCAGATTCTCCTTTCACAACCATATCCATTAGCATAGATGTTGAATTCATCTTTTGATTTAAGGTTTACTGCAACATTTGGCTACATGAATCTTTGTTAGAAATTATGAGAATGGTACATACTAATTTACTTAAAGAACTTTTTACAATTTCATCATCCATAGATGTCACGACCCCCTCCCCACAAAGTGTACCCCTCCTGGGCTGGCAATGTGAAGAGGAAGATAATGACCCCCGAGTCCCGCCTCCAGTAGGCCCCGAGTTGGCGACTAGCACAGAGGGTATAATACAAACACAAATGGGAGGCATTACCCTCTAAGAGAACACATGCAAAAGAGAGAGATAGAATAGACTCCAATCAACTCCAACTCAGAACTGAAATATAAAATGAAACCAAGTACATATATGAAATGTCATGAAAAAGTACTACAACTGATAGGGGAAACTAAAAGTACCGAAAAGAAAGAAAAACGACAGCGACCACAAGCCCGAACAGCTCCTCCTCCAACCGCAAGCTAGTGGTAACCAGCTTGATCTCCAACCTGCTCTAAGTGACCTGAAAAATAGTTTATATATACATAGGGTGAGTATAACAGTATACTCAGTAGGATCCTCCCCAAGCCTCTTGTGCAAAAGTAAAGAAAGCATGCTAAAGCCCAGTGAACAACAAGTGAAACTAACTCATCACCTAAACAGGTATACTATGATCCCAACCTCACCATGGCTACTCTCACCAAGTAACGCATACAAGAATATAGCATATAGTAAAGAATATCAAGGGTACCCCGCTACTAATTCCCCACTGGTTTGCCGCTTTGCCCCAACGACATACGTCCTGTGCATCTCTCTCCAAAGACTTGCCCATAGACACCTAGGCTAAGCTCCACAATCTGCACCTCGTGCACCACATAGGCTTGCCCGCAGACACCTGGGCGAAGCACCACACCGTCCTCAGAACCAAAGTAACCAGGTAGTTTTCGGAAGCCACCACAGCTCGTATAATGTGTATCATACATCGGGTATAATACCTCAAGCCATTACAGCCCATACTCCGAGTAAGGATCCTCAAGCCATTATAGCCTATACACATTACACCTATAGTAGTCCATAGGATACTATATCCAGAATATATGTGTGGGAAATAACCACAAGCCATCACATCCCTCTACACACATATATGGGTAAAACTAACCACTGTTCCTACCAGCACAAAGATCTACCAAGAGAAGAGAGCGGGGCCAACGGGGGTAGTCAAACATTCAACCTCCCATCAGAATGTTGGGGAAAACACCCCCCAGGGCTCAGAATCCCCGGGGTGTCAGTTGCCCTTACCGACAGGGTGGAGTATCGTATAGAAACACAAAAAGTACAGAATATATATATATATCTCACATCCACACTATGGGCATTACCTAGTCTTAGATACAACTGCAGCTAATGTCTCTCAGACTCCAGGCTGCTACTTCAAAGACTAGGTATCCTATAAGCACACAACCAATTGAAGAGCATTATTAGATTACTCCATTCTCATTTATCAGTTCCACTGTACATTAATTAATTTTTTAAACATTAATTAAGAATGAACAATTCCATATTAAACTGAATTGGCATCACTTTCAAAAACAACTGCTCCTTTTTAAGATTAACATCACCTTTAAATTCCAGCATCTCCATCCCCGAATATTTTTACCATTTAATCAAAAATTCCTTACCGAATTACTTTTCCACATTCCCAGGCATTCTAGAAAAGCATCCTATGCTTCTAAACACAAAGGAGGCTCAACACGTTTAGTAAATGTACTACCCGTCGAGTCTTTGCCGCTTATAGAAAGAGTATAGACCCATCCTCCATCGGGAGGCTAAACACGGAAATCACGTGGCATACCCCGTGTGTCTTCGCCTCCTTCAGAAAGGGGGTAATCAAGACCAGCTGCCTTGAGCAGTGGGGAAAAGCAAAGCAGATTAATATTCAAGAAAACCGCAAGTAACCAGTAACCACATCCATCCCATTCCATCACCCCTGGTGTCCTCCCCGACACCCATATGCATAAACTGATGCATCTCACCACTCTAGGCGTCATCTGCTGCCATAACCACAAGGCCTCCATGCCGCCACATATCACAACAGCCATCCAGGCTCACATCACAGCACAAGCAGTAGGAATACAAACATCACAAAATGGGCTCTCGGCCCTTTGACAAGGCATTCAGCCTTCAAACACAATGAGCACTCAGAGCTCCAAACCACAAGGCATTCAGCCTTACAAGCAAGCGGGTAACTCAGAACCCTTTTGAAATTCCCACATAATCTGTTCTCTAATCCATATTGAATTAACATATTTGTTATTCATAGGTTCCAATCATGGATACCTAATCAGTAAGCTATCACAATTAAATAACCATGCTTGCTTCCCTAATTTGATTATCCTCAAATTAGAACTACAACAACGACAACAACCAGATTAATTTACATGCCTCTTTATCTTTAGCCAATTAATTAACAATTAATTCCGGCTTTACGTTCATTATCAATCTCTATCATGAATGAACAAAAAATCAAATAAAATATAGATATCACTATATCTAGGAAAACATGAGGCAAACCGTTATCACGGTATAAAGCAACAGCATGCGATCAACCAATTCTTTTAATCCGGTTCAAGTATTTAATTAGGTCAATTTCATTGTGATCCAAAGAGATAAATCATGCTAATTCTATGATTGCACATATAAAAATTTAGAGAAGCCATGAATACCCGACCTCGAAGAGTTCTTGACGTCCTTTATCCACACAACAGGTCACGATCCTCCCCTCGTGACAAGTGCATCCACCGGAGGATGCTTATATCGAAGATTGATCGACACGGTTCGGTTGCATCCAACAGAGCGGAACTGATCCTAGGAGTAAAGATTGATTGTGAAACTCCTACGGAAAGGATTGAAAGGTTCTAGTGCCTCTTTATCGAGAACAAAGGGAAAGAACAAGGAAGAATGATATCTCGTCCCTTTTTAAGATTTAACGAGGTGACGGTTTAAGATCCGGTTAATTCTCCATTAAAAACAGATCGCATTAACCCATGAGGTTTTACCAAGTAAAACATTCCAAGCCTTAGGAATAATCAATAGAGGATTTATGGAATTTGAATCGGCCTTAAGAGCCCTTAAAATAAGGCTTTAAATGTATTTTACGTCAAAAGAAACGTCAAAAGGAGCAAAATTGTAGGAGTCTAGAAACACTGTTCACCCATTGTTACTGTACATGAAACCGATCTGTGAAACTGATCTGTGAAACTGATCTGTCACAGCGATCTGTGAAACCGATCTGTGAAACCGATCTGTGAAACCGATATGTGAAACTGATCTATCACACCGATCTGTGAAACTGATCTGTGAAACTGATCTGTCACACCGATATGTGAAACCGATATGTGAAACTGATCTGTCACACCGATCTGTGAAACCGTTCTGTGAAACCGATCTGTCACACTGATCTGTGAAACCGATCTGTGAAACCGATCTGTGAAACTGATCTGTCACACCGATCTGTGAAACCGATCTGTCAGACCGATCTGTGAAACCGATCTGTCAGACCGATCTGTGAAACCGATCTGTCACACCGATCTGTGAAACCGATCTGTCAGACCGATCTGTCAGACCGATCTGTCAGACCGATCGGTGAAACGGATCTGTCAGACCGATCCTTGAAACCGATCTGTCACACCGATCTGTGAAACTGATCGGTGAGACCGATCTGTCAGACCGATCTGTCACACCGATCTGTGAAACCGATCTGTCACACCGATCTGTGAAACATATCGGCGAGACCGATCTGTCAGACCGATCGGTGAGACCGATCTGTTACTGTTCATAAAACTGGAAACACTGTTCACAGAACTGGAAAATTGGCAAAGTGTTGGGGATAAGTCCCCTTGACCTCCCAGAACACCTCCAACACCAAAATTACACAAAGTAATGGACCAGAGAGGTCCGGGCCATTACATTAGATACCTCTCAAAACATTCTTGTCCTCGAGAATTAAAAACCAACCCAGAAGAAAAGAGGGGTCTGAACAACCACCTCATAAGATACCTCTCAGGGGAAAACCACCATGAGTTGATTGAAAGCTGGAACAGAACTCTGACATCCGGGAACAAACAATCCATACCCAAACAATTCATTCACAACATCACATCAAAGGCACATAAATAAAACATTAAAGGTCTAACCAGAGAGGAAACATCATTACATGAAAGGAGTTAAACATTAAACAACTCTGGGTACTGAGCACGTATCTGTGACTCACGCTCCCAGGTAGTCTCCTCCATGCCACCGTGTCGCCACAAGACACGAACTAAGGGGATAGAACGCCCACGCAACACTTTCTCCTTGCGGTCTTGGATCTCCACAGGTCGCTCCTCGAAGGTTGCATCATCATCAATATCGATCTCTTGCCAATCGATAACATGAGATTCATCCTGAAGATAACGACGGAGCTGTGATACATGGAAAACATCATGCATCTGACTCATATGAGGGGGGAGTGATACTCGATACGCCACAGCTCTAACACGAGCTAACACCTCGAACTGCCCAACAAACCGGGGAGAAAGCTTACTTCCACGACCAAACCTTCGCTGCCCACGACGGGGAGTCACCTTTAGAAACACATGATCCCCAACATTAAACTCTAAGGGTCTCCTTCTTTGCTCAGCATAAGATTTCTGATGATCTTGTGCTGTCTTCATCCTCTCACGAATCACCTGAACCATCTCTATTGTATTCTGCACTAGTTCTGGTCCGAGAATTGCGGACTCTCCGACCCCAGTCCAGCACAACGGAGAATGGCATGGCTGGCCATACAAGGCTTCAAACGGCGCCCTGTCGATGGTAGAGTGAAAACTATTATTGTAAGAAAACTCTACCAAGGGTAATTGCTTCATCCATGAACCTACAAAATCTAGAACACAAGAGCACAACTTGTCTTCAAGAGTCTGGATGGTTCGCTCTGTCTGACCATCCGTTTGAAGATGAAAAGTAGTGCTAAGGCACAGTTGAGAGCCAAAAGCATGCTGGAGACCTCTCCATACCCTAGAGGTAAAACGAGGATCTCGATCAGAAATGATCGTCTTAGGAAATCCGTGAAGCCTCACCACCTCCTCCAGATACTCTACCTCGACAAAACCCCCACTGAGCTCGACTCCATGATTGCTATGAAGTGGGCCGATTTAGTTAAACGATCCACTACCACCCATATAGCATCATGTCCTCCTGGAGCTCGAGGTAAACCTGTAACAAACTCTATTAAGATGTCCTCCCACTTCCACTGAGGAATCTCTATGTGTTGGAGAAGACCACCAGGAACACGGTGTTCAGCCTTCACCTTCTGGAAGACTAAACATCGAGACACACACTCTGCAACCATACGTTTCAGCCCAGGCCACCAGAACTGACTCCTTAAGGATCGGTACATCTTCGTCACACCAGGATGTACCGCCAAGTGTGAACTATGGAACTCTCGGAGAACCGTCTCGCGCATCGCCAAGGGAACAAAAAGCCTGCCATGATACAACACTCGGTGTTGTTCATCCTCTGACCAACCATCAGGGGCCTCACCACATACAACTCTGTCTCTCCAAACTTCCACCTCTAGATCACCCAACTGAGACTCTTCCACCTTCTGCATCAGGGATGACTGCACCGTCATCTGGAAAAGACAACCTCTTCCCCCAACTTCATCCATATCAAGATGCAAAGCTGATAGCTCTTCCATCACTCTCCAAGAATCACCAGATTCATGCACAACATCATTACGTGACTTTCGGCTCAGTGCATCAGCAACAACATTCCCTTTTCTAGGTGTATACGATATTTCAAAGTCGTATTCCTGCAATAACTCCATCCACCGACACTGCCGCAAGTTCAAATCCCACTGAGAGAAAACATACCTCAAACTATTATGATCGGTGAAAACCACAAAGCGCTCGCCAATGAGGTAATGTCTCCACAACTTCAGCGCAAACACCACAGCTGCCAACTCAAGATCATGGGTGGCATAGTTTCATTCATGGGGACGCAACTGCTGAGACCCATATGAAATGACAGACCTCTGCTGCATGAGAACACACCCTAGCCCCAGATGCGAAGCATCACAGAAAACATCAAACTGGACTCCCTCCGCTGGAAGACTAAGGAATGGAGCACTTACAAACTTCTCCTTTAGATATTCGAAAGCTGCCTGACACTGATCAGTCTATATGAACGCTTGATCCTTCTTGGTCAAAGCTGTCAGAGGAGTCACAACTCGGGAGAAATTGGCTACAAACCTCCTATAATAGCCTGCGAGACCAAGGAAACTTTGCACCTCTGACACGGTCTTGGGGGCTGGCCAAGACACCACTGCTTCTATCTTTGATGGATCCACAGCTACTCCCTGTTGGGACACAACATTCCCTAAGAAACGAACTTCTCGAGCCCAGAACTCACACTTAGAAAACTTCCCAAACAACTGATGTTGGCGAAGAACTCCCAAAACGGATCGTAGATGCTCTGCATGCTCTTCTTCAGATGTGGAGTACACAAGGATGTCATCGATGAAGACCACAACAAACTTGTCCAGGAATTCACGGAACACAGCATTCATCAACCCCATGAAAACAGCTAGAGCATTCGTCATGTCGAATGGCATTACAACAAACTCATAATGCCCATGACGACAGCGGAAAGCAGTCTTCGGGATATCCTCATCCTTTACACACATCTGATGATATCCTGACCGAAAGTCTATATTTGATAACCAACTTGCACCCTTCATTTGATCGAATAGGTCATCAATACGCGGCAGAGGATAGCGGTTATTTATTGTCACTTTGTTTAACCGACGATAATCTACGCACAACCGCAAACTGCCATCAGCCTTTTTCACAAACAAAACTGGTGCACCCCACGGTGACACACATGGCCAAACAAAACCACACTGCAACAGACCGTCGAGCTGAATACGTAGCTCTCATAACTCAGAAGGGGCCATCCAATACGGAGACATAGAGATAGGAGACTCTCCCGGCTGTAGCTCAATCCCAAACTCGATCTCTCGTCGAGGGGGTAAGGATACAACCTCTTCTGGAAAGACGTCAGGGTACTCCTCTACGACCCTAGGAAACGCCAACTGTTGAACCTCTGAAGAACTCAGCATCATCCCAGCCATCATGGATGATAAGGATGAAACTCGTCTATGACTCATTCGAGGATCTCTCTCACCAACAAACACCACTTCCTCTCCAACTTCATCAAAGACAACGACCTTCTTCCTATAGCAATCCACAACAGCCTGCACTGAATACAACCAATCCATTCCAAGAATGACATCATATGGTTGTATTCGCAAACATAGGAAATCTCCCCAAGAGCGGTGCTACCCCTACACTAGCTCACAGTCTCTACATACTTCAAATAAGCTAGCTCGACCTCCAACTGGCGTAGTCAACGCCAAGGGCACTGGAAGCCTCTCTACCTCAAGTCCCAAAGCGTGGACAAGGGTAGGGGATATAAAGGAGTGTGTCGCTCCTGAATCAAACAAGGCATACACCAAGGTAGAAAACAAGCAAAGGGTACCTCAGACGACGTCTGGCTCGCCTGGAGCTGGCAACGCTAGAGCATGAAGCTGACCACGACCACCTCCACGACCTCTCTGACCCTGATGAAGACCACCACCACGGCCGCGCTCTGCTCTCTGAGGACGGGGAGCGTCATGGGGATGTCCTCTGCCTGTTCCATCTACCCTCTGGTGATCTAAAGCTGGTGCAACCTGCTGCTGCTGCCTCGGCTGGAACTGCCTCAACTGAGGAACCAGGAGTGGAGCGCCTAGTGCACGATGACTACTCTGAAAAGTCGGGCACTCCCGCTGCTGATGACCACGACCACCACAAGAAAAATAAGCGCCTGATCCCTTGGCATAGGCCTGAGATTTTCTGCCTCCGGAGAAACGAGATGGGAAGGGCTGGGACCTACCCCCAGGTGAACAGAAACTCTTCTGTCCTGAAAACCGGGAACCCCGGACCACAGCTCTGCTTCGTGAGGAATCATGACGATTCCCCTCTCGTAATGATCCGGTCCTGGTCAAAGTCCTCTCAACAACCTCTTCACTTGCCAGCACCTCAAGATATGTCTTCAGCATAAATGGGGTGACCTGGCGCTGGATCTCTGGACGCAAAGCCTCCTCGAAATGCCTCGCCCTGGCCTCATCATCTGGTAACAGGTCTGAAGCATATCGTAGAAGGTTCCTGAAATGGATTCCAAACTCTCGAACACTGGAGCTCCCCTGTCGAAGGGTGAGTAGCTCCTGGCGACTGGACGCCTTCGCAGTCGATGAAAGAAACTCGACTCTAAACCTGTCTCGAAACTCCTCCCATGAGATCACTGACTCCTCACGATCCCCGAGGAACAAGAACCACCACTATCTCGCTGCTCCACGCAACATCGTCACAACCAAGGACACCCAGTGTTCCTTCCGAGCACGAATCGAACTGAAGCCTATCTCGACCTCCTCCAACCAGTCTTCTGTGACTGCATCTGAAACGGAGCCCTCGTACTTCTGTAGACTCGGGCGCTGGAACTCTCGGAGTTTCTTCCTCCAAGTGTCATCGTCATCAACCTCTACCCGGCGGCGATCTGCTGGAACAGCCTGTTGGGCACCTTCTGCGCAAACCTGACGAGGACGTCGACCTGAAGCCATACCTGTAAAATAACAACCGTTAGAGCTCCTAAGACTGGAATATGGAAGACTCAACATTAATTAATTAATTGTTTTGTTTTATTAATTTTAGGTTACCTATTCCAAGGTCTACCCATTCAAACCCAGGCGCAAAGAATAATGATGCATGATCCTTTCCTAGGTCTCTACCCTGCAACCAGTATCACTTTGTTTAGTAGCCATCGTAAACTTAATGGTCTGTGCAATAGATCATTGGGGGGCCTGAACGCCTATGTCTCTGCCGGTCTCCAATGTTTAACACACTTTCTAAACATGAATGACATCGTTTCCCTACCATCCCATGCATCCTCACCTGGGCCTAACTCCAAACTTCATCCTATCCCTCAACCAAACCTCTGATACCACTCTGTCACGACCCCCTCCCCACAAAGTGTACCCCTCCTGGGCCGACAATGTGAGAAGGGAGATAATGACCCCCGAGTCCCGCCTCCAGTAGGCCTCGGGTTGGCGACTAGCACCGAGGGTATAATACACACACAAATGGGAGGCATTACCCTCTAAGAGAACACATGCAAAAGAGAGAGATAGAATAGACTCCAATCAACTCCAACTTAGAACTGAAATATAAAAGGAAACCAAGTACATATATGAAATGTCATGAAAAAGTAATACAACTGAAAGGGGAAACTAAAAGTACCCAAAAGAAAGAAAAACGGCAGCGACCACAAGCCCGAACAACTCCTCCTCCAACCGCAAGCTAGTGGTAACCAGCTTGATCTCCAACCTGCTCAAAGTGACCTGAAAAACAGTTTATATATAAATAGGGTGAGTATAACAGTATACTCAGTAGTATCCTCCCCAAGCCTCTCGTGCAAAAGTAAAGAAAGCATGCTAAAGCCCAGTGAACAACAAGTGAAACTAACTCATCACCTAAACAGGTATACTATGTTCCCAACCTCACCATGGCTACTCTCACCAAGTAACGCATACAAGAATATAGCATATAGTAAAGAATATCAAGGGTACCCCGCTACTACTTGCCCACTAGTTTGACGCTTTTCCCCAACGACATACGTCATGTGCATCTCTCTCCAAAGGCTTGCCCGTAGACACCTGGGCTAAGCTCCGCAATGTGCACCTCGTGTACCACATAGGCTTGCCCGCAGACACCTGGGCGAAGAACCACACCGTCCTCACAACCAAAGTAACCAGGTAGTTTCCGGGAGCCACCACAGCTCGTATAACGTGTATCATACATCGGGTATAATACCTCAAGCCATTACAGCCCATACTCCGAGTAAGGATCCTCAAGCCATTATAGCCTATACACGTTACACCTATAGTAGTCCATAGAATACTATATCCAGAATATATGTGTGGGAAATAACCACAAGCCATCACAGCCCTCTACACACATATATGGGTAAAACTAACCACTGTGCCTACCAGCACAAAGATCTACCCAGAGAAGAGAGCGGGGCCAAAGGGGATAGTCAGCCATTCAACCTCCCATCAGAATGTTGGGGAAAACACCCCCCCAGGGCTCAGAATCCCAAGGGTGTCAATTGACCTTACCGAAAGGGTGGAGTAGCGTATAGAAACACAAAATGTACAGAATATATATATATCTCTCTCACATCCACACTATGGGCATTACCTAGTCTTAGATACAACTGCAGCTAACGTCTCTCAGACTCCAGGCTGCTACTTCAAAGACTAGGTATCCTATAAGCACACAACCATTTGAAGAGCTTTATTAGATAACTCCATTCTCATTTATCAGTTCCACTGTACATTAATTAATTCTTTAAACATTAATTAAGAATGAACAATTCCACATTAAACTGAATTAGCATCACTTTCAAAAACAACTGCTCCTTTTTAAGATTCATGTCACCTTTAAATTCCAGCATCTCCATCCCCGTAGATTTTCACCATTTAATCAAACATTACTTACCGAATTACTTTTCCACATTCCCAGGAATTCTAGAAAAGCATCCTATTCTTCTAAACACAAAGGAGGCTCAACACGGTGAGTAAATATACTACCCGTCGAGTCTTTTCCGCCTATAGAAAGAGCATATACCCATCCTCCATCGGGAGGCTAAACATGGAAAGAACGTGGCATACCCCGCGTGTCTTCGCCTCCTTTGGAAAGGGGGTAATCAAGACCAGCTGCCTTGAGCAGTGTGGAAAATCAAAGCAGATTAACATTCAAAAAACCGCAAGCAACCAGTAACAACATCCATCTCATTCCATCACCCCTGGTGTCCTCCCCGACACCCATATGCATAAACTGATGCATCTCGCCACTCTAGGCGTCATCTGCTACCATAACCACAAGGCCTCCATGCCTCCACATATCACAAAAGCCATCTGGGTCACATCACAACACAAGAAGTAGGAAAAAAACATCACAAAATGGGCTCTCGACCCTTTAACAAGGCATTCAGCCTTCAAACACAATAAGCACTCAGAGCTCCAAACCAAAAGGAATTCAGCCTTACAAGAAAGCAGGTAACTCAGAACCCTTTTGAAATTCCCACATAATCTGTTCTCTAATCAATATTGAATTAACAGATTTGTTATTCGTAGTTTCCAATCATGGATACCTAATCAGTAAGATATCAAAATTAAATAACCATGCTTACTTCCCTAATTTGATTATCCTAAAATTAGAACTACAACAACGGCAACAACCAGATTAATTTACATTCCTCTTTATCCTTAGCCAATTAATTAACAATTAATTCCGGCTTTACGTTCATTATAAATTTCTATCATGAACGAACAAAAAATCAAAGAAAACATAGATATCACTATATATAGGAAAACATGAGGCAAACCATTATCACGGTATAAAGCAACAGCATGCGATCAACCAATTCTTTTAATCTGGTTCAAGTATTTAATTAGGTCAATTTCATTGTGATCCAAAGGGATAAATCATGCTAATTCTATGATTGCACATATACAATTTAGAGAAGCCATGAATACCCTACCTCGAAGAGTTCTTGACGTCCTTTATCCACACAACAGGTCACGATCCTCCCCTCGTGACAACTGCATCCACTGGAGGATGCTTATATCGAAGATTGATCGACACGGCTCGGTTTCATCCAACAGAGCGGAACTGATCCTAGGAGTAAAGATTGACTGTGCAACTCCTACGGAAAGGATTGAAAGGTTCTAGTGCCTCTTAATCGAGAACAATGGGAAAGAACAAGGAAGAATGATATCTCATCCCTTTTTAAGATTTAACGAGGTGAAAGTTTAAGATCCGGTTAATTATCCATTAAAAACGGATCGCATTAACCCACGCGGTTTGACCATGTAAAACATTCCAAGCCTTAGGAATAATTAATATAGGATTTATGGAATTTGAATCGGCCTTAAGAGGCCTTAAAATAAGGCTTTAAATGTATTTTATGTCAAAAGAAACGTCAAAAGGGGAAAAACTGTAGGAGTCTGGAAACACTGTTCACCCACTGTTACTATACATGAAACCGATCTGTGAAACCGATCTGTGAAACTGATCTGTCACACCGATCTGTGAAACCGATCTGTGAAACCGATCTGTGAAATGGATCTGACACACCGATCTGTGAAACCGATCAGTGAAACAGATCTGTCACACCGATTTGTGAAACCGATCTGTGAAACTGATCTGTCACACCGATCTGTGAAACCGATCTGTGAAACCGATCTGTCACACCGATCTGTGAAACCGATCTGTGAAACCGATCTGTGAAACTGATCTGACACACCGATCTGTGAAACCGATCTGTCAGACCGATCTGTGAAATTGATCTGTCAGACCGATCTGTGAAACCGATCTGTCACACCGATCTGTGAAACCGATCTGTCAGACCGATCTGTCACACCGATCGGTGAGACCGATCTGGCAGACCGATCTGTGATACCGATCTGTCAGACCGATCCGTGAAACCGATTTGTCACACCGATCAGTGAAACTGATCGGTGAGACCGATCTTTCAGACCGATCGGTGAGACCGATCTGTTACTATTCATAAAACTGGAAACACTGTTCACAGAACTGGAAAATTGGAAAAGTGTTGGGGATAAGTCCCCTTGACCTCCCAGAACACCTCCAACACCAAAATTCCACAAAGTAATAGACCAGAGAGGTCCGGGCCATTACAATAGATGACGAGGACTCAGTGTCAGATTCTTCATTGTTGACCTTTAGAGCAGAGGATTCCAGATTCTCAATGTTTTGAGGAGATTTGGTATTAGAAGGGGAAACCATAATGGCCCTTCCTTTATCAACTTTCAGCAACGCAAAGGGTTTGGATCCCTGAGGGAATTCCTCATTTTATATAGTCTTATCATCTTGGGATTATGTATAAATCTATTCTTGTTCTTCCTCTTCTTCACTTCTGGTATAACTATTTCCAGATTCATGGATTTGATTTTCAATTCCCATTACATCAATCTCTTATTCTACCTCTTCTACTACTTCATCTTCAGTCTCAACTTCTTAATCTTCTTCTTCTTCCTCTGTAGAAACTCCTGGAGTTGTAACATAATAATCAACTTGTCTCATAACATCATCTTCTTCTTGAATGATGTCATCCAAGTTTTTGTACTTTCTCCATTTCGTGAATGAGTTATGGTATTACTAGAAGTTTCTTTTCCTTCTTAGGTTCCAGAGTGACATCCGATATAGGTAGCTTCAAAGAGGACCTTTCTACATCCTTTACCAAGGATTGTATAATCTCTATCTCAGTTCTCTTTCTTTTCTGATTCTTCTCCTTAGCTTGTTTCTGTAACACATTTTTACTTTGAATCTTTTAAGCCTTTGCTTCTACCAGATTCAATCCAAAGATTGGGTCCCCTTATTTCCTAGATTCAGCTAATTTCCTCCATCCAGCAACAACATCATCAGAGTATGACATTGGTTTCCTTATAACTGATGGTGTTAAAGCTGGAGCTACCGAGGTAGGATCGTCATGAGAGGCCTCATCTGGATTTTTTTTTCTTCTGAACAATTATTGATGATTTTCGTACTGACGTTTTTTGCGCTTCTTTGGATGAATCCAGAATGTCTTCTTTCAATACCAAATTCTGAACATTGGGCATTATGACTTCTTCAAATTTCGTAAATTTCAGATTGTAAGAAACAACACTCTATAGCACTTTGCACTGCTAAAGCAGAATATGTAGTAGCTGGATATTGTTGTGCTGAAGTGTTGTGGATTCAACACACACTCATAGATTATCACATGAGTTTTTAAAAAAAAAAAATCATGTGTGATAGCAATAGTTTCATAGTACTAATAAATAATACAACACATCACTCACATGCTAAGCACATAGATATTAGGCATCACTTTCTTAGGGGTCACATAATAAAAGGAGATATAATTCTTCAATTCGTTAGAATGCAAGAAAAACTTGCTAAAATATTTACCGAACAATTACCATCTGATAGATTTGATAATATTAAACAGAATCTTGGAATGATATCTGTAAGATAATCATTCATATCTACTTCTTTTTTACCCATATCTTTACATTAAATTACTCATACATTTAGGGGGAGTAAAAATGTTTGAAAATTTTAAAATTCTTGTTTTCTTTAAATTTTTTATTTTTTGTGGAATTAGTGAGTTTTGGAATTGATTTTTTTGCAACAGATTTAAAAATATAAAATATAAATTAATCCAGAGTTGAAACTCTCTGAATCCATATTTCTGGATTTGATATTCTCAGAATCCATATTTCTGGATTTGAAATTCTCAGAGTCAAATTTCTTATTTGTTTTACCCTAAGTGATTTTTTCCTCTAATACCAATTGATAGGTTGTTATGGAGCATCAAATACTACTCTATAACAATATTAGAATCACAACATCCCTAAATATTCACAATATACAATGGGGGTGAATTGTATACTTTAAAATTTCCTTAAGGAAATTTTATATGAACAAAATTTAGAACACCTCTATTAAGAAATCACCTCCACGGAGAAATATAAAGTTCTTAAGTCTAAAAATTTAAGAAACTTTTCATACAAATATTTTCTACCTCAAGGCGTATAGAATCTCATACAATCCAAGATAAAAGTTAGAAAGATTATACAAAAAGAAAACTTCCTATCTTTTACAAAGTAGCAGAAAATTACAATCTTCTTTTAACCCAAAGAGGATGGTATCCAACAACCTTAGATAAAGGTCCCTTGTTTTATACTTACAAGAAATTTTGCCTTACCCAAACCCGGGTAACCTCTCAATTCTAAGATCGGTATCTTTCTTGCTATCCCCGCAAGCCCTCGATTTTCAAGGAAATCAGCACCTCTGACTTCACAAACTGAAGTCTCTGATTTTTAGGAATGAAATCCTCTGCACGAAGCAATTCAGCATGAAGCAATGTTTGAACAAGAAATATAAATTTTTATACGAAGCTTGAGAATTTATTAGATCCTCTCACTCTAGAAAAATTCACTTTTAGAGAGATGTACTTTAAAATTCATGTGTGTGAACTCATGAACTGGTGTACAAGTATTGATCTCATCATCTGAGGTCCTATTTATAGCTATCAAAATTCTACTAGTCGGTTCCACTCCAATGGTAATATTTCCTTAAATCAAAGAGGGACCTAAACACGTGGAAAACATATATCAGTTAGTCTATAACAGAAACAATGATGTTGTTTTATATAAGTAACCATGAATATAAAGATCATACACATTCAGTGAAAGGAACATGGAATCTAATAAAATTGAAATGATATGAGAAAAATTATAGGATTCAAAATTCTAAAGAATTAAATCTCTGAATAATAAATTCCGGAATTATAAATTCCGGAATTGAATTTCCTAAAATCGGTACGAGTAAAGTATAAGATAATATTTTATGAAAACTTGGTTTTAAAAATTCCGGTACCGGTATCATGATTTACGTCATGACAAAGAATAACTAGTTTCAGATTATAGAAGACTGAGTATAAGGGAATTCTCGATACCAATTTCTTATTCTACAGTATCTGTATCATAAGAAATGATATCACTATCTCTAACAGTAATGGTATTTTGAAAATATTCTTTTGAAATTCAGAATATAAATTTCTAGTATCGAAATTCCAGCTTTGAAAACATTGGCATTTAATGATGTATGAAAATAAAATCTCCATATAAGAAATTTCTTATAGCGATTTCCATTATCAATATGAAAAATATATCTTAAGTAATTTTAGTACCGATATCCCAAAAATCGGAGTTTAAGAAATTTTTGAAAACTGAAATACATGAAATCTAAGTATAAGGAAAATATGATACCGTATTTCATTCTAGATGGAAATCGGTATCGTAGATAAAATAGAGGACATGAAAATAGTGTCTTAAGGAATTTCGGTATAGTATAACCATGAACCATATTTCAAAACCATTAGAAATGTTCTGATATGGGAAAATAGATTTATAAAAACCTTAATAAAATTATATCTAACTGAAATGTCTAGGGAAAGTTTTTTTATAAGGAAATTTATGTAAGTATAAGGAAATATATGGAAGTGTAAGGAAAATATATTTACAAAGAAGGTGTTTGTGATTTTCAAAACAAAATCTTAAGGAATGGAGAGGTCTTATAGACCTAACAATATCCCCTTGATGTATCAGTAGGTCTCATGAGACAAAATATAAATGGAATTTGCTGAGGACCTTCCTAATTGATTTATGTTATTGGCACGAGGCCTTGAACTAGAGATTATGGTCTTGGAAAGAGGTTTCGACACAGTTGGGCATATTCCCTTCCTACATTATTACTATGAATTTTAATTAACCAAGTGAATATTTGACTAATAGAATATTCATGGTTAATGGGCTTATATTTATGAGAATCAGAAAAGTAAATTCTTATGGAATCATGTTTAATCAGCACTCATAGATTTATTAGCTAGTTTATGTTTCACAGTTAGAAGGGGAAGGAATTAAAGTTATTATTTTATGATCAACTCTTATCATGTATTACTCTCAGTTTTAAATTTTGTACTTATAATTTTTCATGTTAAACCATTTAAATTTATAATGAATCTTACTTTATATGGTGCGCACCATGTATTTTTTATGAGCATGCTTATGATTTGAATTGGTTTCACTGTAACCCTGTTAGTATTCCTTGAAATGTTCACTTATAATTCTTTGAAAAATATTTACGTTATGATTAATATATTACATATTTCCTTACAAAATGTTTTTATGATTAATTTTAAAGGAATGTTTTCAAGAGGTTTTAATTGAAAAATTATTTTATCATAAAACCCCTTATTGGGAATTAATATGCTCACCCTATTTTAAAACTTAAATTTTACTGGTTTAGTAGATTTGAGTTGCACTGTTTGGTGGAATCATTGTGGATACTTTTTCTCTATCAGTTTTTGAAGAATTGTAATAATTGTATATGATCATCCAGGACCTAAACCTAAAATATCCTTTTAGTTGAACATGATGTGTAATAATTAGGTTTTATTTTTTAAAAAAAAATTCAAACCATGTTTTATGTGAAACCACACGAGTACCTCTTCATTTCGAGGCCATGGCGTGAAAAAAAATGTTGGTTTTAATTCAGAAAACCCATATTTTACATTTTACAACTTTGTTTGTATTTTTCGAAAATTATTTTAATACGTTATACATTTTGAAATTTGAAATTAATTTTTATCACTTTTCGAAATTGAATCGATAGAAATGGTTTTAAAATTTGTAATCAGGAGATCCAAATTATTTAATAAGTTCTATGTTATTTATGGGGATAAATGATAATTTACCATAGGTAAAAACTAGTAACAATGGTAAAAGATAAAGTAGTGAAAGAAAAAAAATATAATGGTAATTAGTAAAAAAGGTGTTTAAAACATGTGTTGAATGGGTGGTTGAGGAAAACATAAACCATATCTATTTAAATCTAAATTATTTCTCAATTTTTTACACACTTTACTTGATTGTGTCTTCCCAATATTAAATTTTTTTAGGTATTTACAAAAAATATAATCCCTTTTCCCTTGTAAAAGGGGCACTCCTATTATAATGTCACCTCATAATGAAATCCACTTAGTTTAGAAAAAAATCTTACCAAAACATTCCTATAAATTCCTATAAACCTGGTATATGTTATAGTATTCTAAAAATATCATCCCTCAAAGTCTTAACCCGCCTTGAAAATGAGATAATCTGAGAAGCGGGGTATAAATTTATAACCTATAATTTATCATTTATATTTATTTATGTGAACGTTTTATTCCGAAAATTACATTAAATCTTATTAAAATTATAACATCATTATCATTTGTATATTGGTATGTTATTATAATGATGGCATAAGTATTTAACACTTTTCTCTTAATTATTATTAAAAACAATACTGTCATTCATGTGTTGTGTGAAACGCCATGTCTAAGATGAAATGAGTTTAATTTTACTTCGCCTACATACAAGGATGGTCATAATATGAATTTTTTTATATAAGTATAATATTTATGTCATATTTTATATTTTTAAATGAAAAATAAATTACTCCTTTTACCCTTTAAAAGTGAAACAATATTATCATCTATGCATATGTGTGGAAAGCAGCTTCCATGGAATAATTGATTTCCATTTTTATTTTCATCACCGCCTTACATTGATGGTACTGAGTATGATTTTAATTGATAAATAATATTTTTATTAAATTATTATGTTTATAGAAATTTAAAATTGGACAACCTATTAATAATATAGTCAATAAACAATCATGGTAAATTCAACCGTCGAAAAGAACATTCTAAGAGGGAAAAAAATTTATTCACACTATAAATTAACTTTTTATAGATTATATAATTATTATAATTATTTATAATTATGATATATAAAAATAAAAAAACTAAATAATATTATTATTATTCAATTATAATTATATTATATCAAAATAACATCATAATCATCCATTGATTATGGTATTTTAATATTTGGGTTTTTTAACCACCTAATTTAACAATGATATAAATTTATATCATTGATAAAAATGAAAATTTAATTTATGGTAATATATGATATAAATAAGTAAATAATTAGTTGTTTTTAGTTCTGTAAAGGTAATATAAATAGTTAACAAATTATTTAAGAAAACTCTCTTCATCCAATAAGAATCATCGAATCATACTCATCATAAATTCATCTTGAAGGATTATGACAAAAAAATCCAGTAGAATGAAATTTTAAAAGAATAAATAATTATAAAATTTTATATTTCATGAGGTAATTTTTCATGACTACATTTTATTTTCTCATATGTGTGGTCATTGATGTCGTGGCTCATGAATGTAATTTTTCCTTATACTAATGTGTGTGCCATATTTGAAAGATTTTAAATAGTTTTGTGCTTTCTCTCATGATGATGTTATAATCTCATGGCTCAAGTTTATTGAATAATGTTTCCATACTCTTTTGATATACGTCTTATGTTAATATAAGACTTATTAGATTATTTATGATCCATACTTCCTTGTTTATATGTTTATTATATATATTGATTATACACATATGATTATATCATGATCAATTATGATATTTGATTATTAGTGATTATGTTTACCCTTACTAAGGATCTGAGACCACCCATTTCTTATGTTACCATTTCCTTAAGTTATGGTGATAGGATATGTATGATATGTAAAAAATAGCTTCTTATAAAGAGGATTTTTGGGAGATGTTGAAGACTCATTTATGGGTTGATTAGTTTCATTTATAATGGAAAAAATGTCCAATTGATATAATGAACATGGATTTTTTTTACTTATTTTATCCATAATTCTATAAAACTATAAAACTAAAAGGTATTGGAGATGTATTCTAATGAAATATTTTATTTATTTAATATGGATGATATGGTCACATATGTGATTTGATATTTCCTATCCAATTCCTTATATAACTGTTAGTATATCTTTGAAATAGCAGCACAAGGTCACCATCAACATATCCTAGTGGTAATAATTGGTAAACCAAATTTTCCCACTACAATTATTGGATAAGATGAGAAAAATACATTAAGAGTTCACATGTATGTTTTGGAAACCACTTAGAAGTGATCCCATATTCTTTATGCCATTTAAGAGGATCATCATCATGTTCTAGAGAGGAATTAATTATAATATCTGGAACATTTCTCCATTTTGATAGAAATTCATCAATATATTACAACAAACACATTGGGCTATACAATAATCCTAATGGCATCCCTAAATCTCAATGATATATTTTAGTAGTTGTTCATTAGTAGACACAAAATATTTCTCCCTTTCAGTCTGAAGAATACCATTAGAATATCCAAAAAATAAAAAGGCACGGATATATCGTGACCTGTTCTGAAGGAGATCATTAGCATCATCTCATTCTAACAATAGGGCATCCTAATATTCCTACCCAGTAACAGGAATACCGTGGGTGTTTATGAAATCAAGATTATAGTTTCTTAAAAGTAATATAGACTATGAAAGTATTTATGAATAATGCATGGACCCATATTCCTAACATAGAACATCTAAAAGGTGATCATATTGGGAGATGTATACAATCATGGAGAAATATCATATCCTTACCCTGATCCATTCTGTTGTTGTTGATGCCTTTATAATTCTATTGATAACAACCCAAGAATTTTATGACCCATCATCTAAGATAGGAAACAACTACAGTTATATATTCCTTCCCTACAATATTATGATCAGCTGCTTTGAAGGTCCTCTTTAGATGATTTTCAATGAAGGTCCTCCCAATGAAAACATAAAGATTGATCATGGGAACATTTATCATAGTGAGAGTTTTGAGAATTTTTCTCATGGTTAGAAGATTAATTGATAAAAGGTCTTCCACTTAGAAATGAATCAATCACTAGTTAGTAAGAAGGTCCTCCCAGTGGAAAACTAATCATTGAACCTGAAGGTCCTCCCTATGAAATATGTAGTATGAATATTTTTTTGTAGATGGATATTATTCCAGAATTAAATTCCTCCCAATAATAAAGAATACAGAGATGACCATGGTGGTCCTACCCATGGAATTCGCATTAAATTTCTTCTCCATAGTAACATCTCATTTCAACTATAAGTCCCTCCCCTTATCGAGCCTATTTTATAATTACCACATATCGGGAGGCAGTTGACAGACAAAGGCTAGCCATACCAGGTGTCTCATATCTTACTAGGAATATCCATCCTTAAATAAAGTATATCCCATGGTATATGTTATCATTTGGACCACCATTAAATTATATACCCATTAATGTATTAAAGGAAATTTTGAACAATACCACACCACTCAATAATGAAAATGGGGAATGAATACTTTTGTTGGATCATGAAGAGGAATCCCTGTTAGAATATGAGTATAATAATTTTGTTATAAGGAAATAACTATAAAATGATAATATACTAGTTGTTTTATAGCCCATATCCAACACACAATGTGACATTAATAAAATATTAAACAAGGAATGAATACATTACTTGCACCTTGTCTTATGGATGAGTCATTATCACCTCAATATGAAGCATTTGTATTATGGGAAATATAGTAACCATGTCAAAGTGATAATTTAAATTTACTACCATATCGAATTTTTTACCCTTTCAACTGCATGCCATCATAATTCAAAAAGAAAATTCAAAGATATTAAACATGTTTACATTAATTATTTGAAGGTTATTTACTAGATTCATTTTGATTCCCAATATAAAGATCACATTAGTGGTTAATTTGAGAAAGAATCATTGAATTTTACCCAACACTATATCTAGAAAAGTATTCTAAGTAAGGTATCCTAAAATGTAATTTCATTGGGTTAGGTCTTAATCATGGGTTCTAAGAATGTTGAATGGTCGGTGCAACAAAATCGATCCATCTTCAATGATTAAAAACAGTGAATTTGGTGATAGATTTCCATTGATATAATATTACATCCGGACTATAAAAAGGTTAAACATGATTATAGTTTATTAAAATCTAAACACTTAACACCAAAATTACCCGCAAAAGTGAGTATCTATCACTCACAACATGTGATGAATTAGACCCATTCATGATATAAAGAACACAAATTCAAGAGAGAAGTAGTAGTAGTTACCATAGTGACAATAAATGAACAACCCCAACCAATGAAGATAAGTGAGTTTTTACCACCACTTCCATAGATGGGATCAATGAATCATCAATAAGTATAATATTTTATAGTGATAAAACCCAATTAACATCAAATCAATGGTCTATGATTATTTATGTCTCAACCCATCGCCTACCTTATAAATCGATATTCCCTAGATTGGGGTAAACGTTTAAAGAGAGGCCTCCACCATTTCATCAATTTCATGATTTTCCCTTCTCTCTGGAAATCCACTACATGATGAATGTTGGGAACTCTATTAGGATTATCACTCCTAGGAGAGAAACAAACAGAGAGAGTAAATGCTCATATAAGACACAAGCTAAAACCATACCCTAAGAAAATGAATACCATTTATAATTAGTATTTTTACATTAAAATACATTAAATGGGTGAGAAATACCATTATCATTTTGATGATGACATGGTCTTTAGAGTATATTTTCATTTAATTAATTTCATCAACATCATATCAACAAATAACATGGAACATGATTCTAATACATAATAATTGGATGAGGATGTATCTATAAAAAACCTGTTACACACTACAATACATGAAGAAGTTGTTTATACCAGGTATTAAATAAACACATAAAACTATGAAGGATCTCCAAATACCCAACCACTACCTCTCTTGTGAGCTTTATATAAATAATAAGGGAAGGGAATTACTACAAGATATCATGTTTTCCTATGAGGTATAGATCTTTTAAATTTTGGTCTAAATGTTTTTTTGTTTCCTAATGTGAATAACCTTTGAATTCATGGGCGTATCATAGTGTCTAGTGATTTTTTGAAGCCTAGATCATGAAAATTTGGAAATATTAGAGAGGCTTCACAATTAGTGAAAAGCTATGCGAGATAGTCCACAAGGTCAAACTAACTGTGCAAGAATTAGGAATAGAGAAAGAGGATCCCATGAAATTTGAAGAAATCATGAGTATGGAGATGAATTCTTGTGTAGGACACCAAATGTTTTTAGAATTTCCAACATTTATTATTTGTGAATGGTTATTCAAATCGTGCAGAGTGACCATGCAGTTTCCCCAAATGCACTTTAGAGGGTACATCTTTAGTACGCAATTTGGGAAACCGTGCTACTAAACCATGAGGCCTACTATTTTGAGGAAAATAAACAATTTTACATTAATATATATATATAAACATAAATCCCTTTTTCATTTCTACTCTGGTGGTTAGAAATCACATAGGATAGCTCATTTGATGGAATTTGGGTAATCGTTTTCCTGTTTCTAAATCCATGATTAGAATTGGATTCCATTGATTTCAATATATTCAAAATGGTGAGTACTACAAGCCTTTTGTTCCATTATTTGTTTGAAATGGTAAAAAATTCATTATTTAGGTGAAGGATAATATTCCTTATTTCTAGTTTCTTTTCCTATTCTTAAAATTTCACTATATATGAGTCAGATTAGATGCTAATATTGGATAATCACTCTACTACATACCTATGGTAGATGGTCGATACTTTTCCCACATGGTTTATTGATTTATAGACCTAGTTTACATTGTGAGGAATGTTATTTTTTTTAAAAACCCCTAAAATGAGTTGAATGTTTAAATTGAAGGAGCAATAACCTGTTTAAGTTTCCCATAAGTACCATTGGTATTTTTAGAGGTTATTGGCAAAAACTATGCCTCCAATTGGGAGTTACCTAACATGTTTCTATTGTTATAACACCACTGGGGTGTGTTTTAGTGCATTCATTATTAGAGGAATACCAGCTATAGATTAATTTAATTGAATTGTTTCTTTAGGATATGATTTTTCGCTATTGACATTTGATAGAATGATGTGATATTTTCAATTGTTTGAATGAGAATTGTTATAAGAGTGGGTAAACTGATAGAATTTAATGCTTGTATATTGATAAATGGAATGAATGATGAATCATTACATTAGATGACTTATATGGTACTCCTTGGAATATTGATAGCGGTAGTGGATTCCTATGATGAGATAGATCCTTGGGTCATTATTCCATGGGATTTATTGGGACATTCCACCTGTTGTATCTGACTTTTTTGGGCCTGTAGTGGGCATGGTCTGTTTACATACTCCATGGGACCCCATTCTAATTCAAATTGAGTTTCCATCGAGATGCTCCTGGGACTCAATTAGGATTCCTTGGTTCACTACACCTTGGATCCATCCCATAAGGTTTAAAAAATTCTTATTATATGGCTCTCTGTGGTTTATATGACACATCTGATTTTACGAATCTACTGTGGTTGATATAAAAATTATGATTAAACAATATCGTCATGGTTGATAAGGTAAATAGGTTATATCGAGTGACCATGGATGACATGAGATATTGTGTATATGACATGCCTATGGTTTTTTACGTCCTTATTTATTTCATTTTTCCTTATTATAGGATCTTGAAACTTGTTTGCAAGTATCCTTTCCTAGCTATGCAGTATCACTTGCTTTTGTTACATTTTCCATAAGAACATTACTTTTAGTATTTGTATTCTTATTATATATATATATTTCAACCTTCTTAGCTTGTATTTCACACCTTGGATTCTTATAGACACCATGTGTGATGACCTATTGAGATTGTATCTCACACCCTATTCGAGACATCGTTGGGTATCTAAACAGACTATATGTATACATGTTTGGATTAGGGTAAGAACACATTGTTCTATCCCTGATGTTTTTCCATTCTTAGATTTAGTGGAGCACAAAACCAATCAGAGGTTCATGAAGCTATCTAGAGATAATGATTTTTGTTATTTTTGTTCTTTTGATACATATATTTTACTGATTCTTGTATACCTGTTTTGGCTACTTTGTAGAGAAATGAAATAAAATAACATTTTGTATATGATATTACTTTTATTATTGTTATATAATATTGTCTCTTGGATGTTTATCTCATATTAATTTATTATCGTGCTTACTCACTTAATCTAAATGATTACTACAACAATTTTACACTATAATAAGAGAGAATAATCTCCCCATAGATATGCCATAGGCCCTCACTGCTAGTCGGCATCCTATGATGTTTGGGGATATGAACTTGAAGCCATGTGGCCAACTAGACTTGGGGTACATTTTTGTGGCATTCAGTCCCAGGATGTTACAAAGTGTTATTACATATTTTTACATTTATGACTTATTATTTGACACAATAGAATTGGGATTATGAAGAATTGGAATTTGGTAATGAACTATGTGTGGGTGTTTCAAACCCATTTATACGAAAAATCTAAAATTCCTAAAATGAAAAAAATATAGATTTCTTATAATACAATTTATTTGATTGCACCATTGGGTGATGAAGTTAGATTATGATGTTATCAATGATTACATTGTGGGTTATATTTTTTTTGTAACCTGATGAGAAGTGAGTATTCCATCTCATGAATCATTATAGTCACCTGTTAGGATTCAAATTCAATGAATTATGTTATACCATATAGGGTACATTACATGACACATGACATTATGATATATGACAGGTGTGATATACCTGATGATCTAAATGAAATTTGTATAGGGAATTGAGAAAAATGGTTGTTACATAGATTTACCACCATAACCTAAGTATTTTTTATTGATTAGGCTATAGAAGACACCGTAAGTAGCTAATTATATAATTTTGAGTCATGAACCATTGGTTACATGAATTGGAACATGTTATGGGGTAATGTAATTAGAAGCCATGTTTCAGTTCATGAAGAGTATGTGACCTTTTTAATTATAAGTGGTGAACCAAATTGTTAAACCATTTAAAGAGAAATGTTAAATGTATATGAATTCAAATATAAATGGAAAAAGGTGAATAAGAGAACTGGACCTTGACCCGGATTTAGAGGGGGAAATAGGCAGTGTCTCTAGGGATTTTTATTACTATTCCTTTTTACTATTCCAAGATATAGGAGAAAACCGTGTGGTATAAAATATTTATAGGAAGGTTTTGACCTATCACTATATTTTAGATATTAATTTTCAGTCAATATTTTTTGAGGTGTTGTTTTTGAGTTGTAGGGATGTTCCACCTCGACAACCTCCAATAGTATTCAATGAGGGTGGCAGTGACCATTCTATAGATGTAGTGGGCCACGTGATATAGTGGATCCTATTATATTTCTAGTTAAGGAACTAGTAGTTTTATCAAACATAGGTGTTGATGAACATTTCTATGAGAGTGTTACATACTTTATGAATACTTTTCAAGGAGCACCATAACTTGCCTTGTCCATGGTTGAACTGTAATCTGCGTTATAGAAGTAGTATCCTCCAAAGATTTCCGGGGATGGTGGTCCACATGCTACTATGTTGTGGCTTGAGACTACTATGTCAATATTTGAGCATCTGGAGACACCTCTTGATATGTGAGTGATCTCACAACATATATGATTTAGGGAGCAGTAAAAGATTTGTGGGATGTTTTGAACCGTGCTGATGCACTACATGATATGGGTTGGGGTATTTCCATGCCCTGTTTTATAATTATGTTTTTTCATGAGACTGTTCAAGAAGAGTGGGCCTGTGAGTTCATGAATCTAGAGTAGGGTGCTTTGACAATTATGTAATAATCCAAAAAATATACGGATCTAAAACATTTTGTGTTGATTTATCTGTTGAAGTGGAAACAAGAGAGAGATGTTTTATGTAAGGTATTAGACTGGTTGTTCAATCTTAGGTCAACATGTTTATATTGAATTATATTACTAAAATAGTGAATTAGGCACTGATTGTAGAGTGGAACCTGAGGGATTTTGGGGGTGTAGAGTAAAGAAGTATAGTCTCTTGAATAGTAGTTTGACTTCCACTGGTCGGAAGTGACATTTTGAGGCTTTCTGTGAGATGAGTACAAGCCTGAATTATTTTGGTGGAAGTTCAATTTTTTCTTATCAATGTGGAATATTGGTATGTGTGCGGAATCGGTGTGATCGTGAACTAGTTTAGTGTTGATCTTATGGAAGTATGGGCCACATGAAAATTTTATGCGGGACCTTTTCTCCAATAGTGACAGGTAGGAGATCAGATCCAACACTAGGTTCAAAAAATAGAATTCAAATATCTATATTAGGATAGGAGATAAATAAGTATCAGTTGTTCAAGCCGATGTGGTGTTCATGGTCGAGGTTTCCAGACACAAATTGTACCTATACAATAGAGTGGACCTACTCCATGTAGTGAGGTTGTGTCATATGGATGTAGTTCAGGCTAGAAATATTCTGTAAAAAGAACCCCTATGGAGCAGGGTACCAAACCATCTATAGTGAGAGGAATGATAATAGTATCCACTACTCTTGTATGTTTTCTTTTTTTACATAGTTTATTACATTGTTTCATATCTATACCTATTGTAGAGATCCAAGGGCACATGATTTAGTTTTATGATGGTGTTATGATGATATACACTCTGATGGGGATCAGAAAATAGGATTTACTTAAGTGAAGGGATTTACACCATTAGATTGGTGGGTGTCAGTTCATTTGGAATACTTTTTTCCTCAATGTGTCTAGGTTTGATTTCAAAATTAGAATGAAATTAATAATGGCTTATTGATCCAACATTGACTACAGTCATTGGATGGAAACTTTCACATTAATAGAGGGAGAAGTATATATATTGATGGGTGAATGGGATATCCAGGAAAGTTAAGATGAACCAAAGAATTATTGGATGAGTTGGATGGTAGCCCAGATTGCTAGTTTGTATCAGCATGATCAAGGATTTCTTCCAAAAAAAAACTCCAACAGTGTTTGACCATTTCAGGGATGTCTTCCCAGAAAACTTTGTTGTTTTACCACTCAAGAGAGGTTGAATTCACCATCAAGCTAGTGACAGGAGATGCACCAATAACCATTAATATTTACATGATGGATACTATAGTGTTTTATAATTTCAAGAGGTATATAGAGGATTCATAGGAAAAAGGTTTTAAAAAATCCAATACTTCTTCATGGGGTTCACCTATCATTTTTGAGAAAAATATTGATGATAGCATTATGCTATGTGTAGATTACCAAAAATTAACTAGTTGATGCTTACGAACTAGGATAAATTTCCACATATAGATGAACTTTTTGATCTAATCTGAGGAGCTCATGTTTTATCCAAAATTTATTTGAGATCTAGATATCATAATGTCTGTGTTTGACCTATAGACATACTTTTTACTACTTTTCCTAGTGGGTCTAGTATATACGAGTATCTGGTTATTCTTTTTGGTCTCATGAGCATGCAAGAAGTATTCATGGAACGAATAAATCTAGTTTTCAATCCTTATTTGGATTCATATGTGGTGGTTTTCCGGGATGATATAATGGTGAATAATCACAATAAATAAGAGCATGAAAAATATATTGATATCTACTTGGATACAATGAGACAACATTAATTATACTCTAAGATCACAATTTGAAACTTTTGGAGGGATAAGATTCCCTTCTAGGGTTATATTATCTCATAGATATGTGTATCAACTGACCCAAAAAAGGTGAGACCTATAGGTTTTTTGGAGAATCCCAACAAAATCATTAATATAAAATGTTTGTTGGGGATATATGAATATTATAGGAACTTAATACATAAACTATCATGATTAACAACAATGTTGATGGTCTTGACTAAGAAGGGTGGGATGTTTTTATTGTTAGATATGTGCGATAAAGCCTTTAAGGAGTTGATAGGGAGACTGACATTAGTGACAATACTAATTATTCCAATGAAGTGAAAAAGATACACTATGTATTGCGATGCATCAGGTATCAATATAGGTGATATTATGATGTAGGGGGGAAAGAGTTGTGGTGTACAGGTCTCGTAAGATAAGTCCATGTGAGAGAAATTACCTGACGCATGATATCGAGTTGGATATAATTATTCATTCTTTGTTCTATTAGATACATTACTTAGAGATAATTTTTTGGTGTACATGAACCAAAACAACCATAAATATATATTTTCACATTTTGATATAAATATGTGGTAGAAAAGGTGGGTTGAGTACCTAATTTATTTTTAATTCGAGTTTACCTATACGATCTATAATGAAAATGAAGTGGTCGATGCATTGGGAAGGAGGCCTAATATATAGGAAGTTTAGGAGGCCTGTAGTGAGTGGAAGCTCATGGATTTCTTCTCTATGATTCAGTTGGAGGTTCAAGAGTCTACTGTCTAGAATTTTCTATCATCCTTGTCTATGACATATACCCTTATATATAGTGTAAGTATGAGGAAAATATTAGATTCTAAGGGCATAGTTTTATGGGAGAGTGTGGTAGGTGTGGAACCACATCCTAGTTAGACTATGGGAGAGGATGAAATTATACATATACAAGATTTTGGTTGGGTTATATTTTATATATATGAGGAGATTATACGGGAGATTCAGACATCATTTTGGATAGTGAATCCCATTGTTTCCAATAATTATCATGACTTACATCACCATTATTGGTGGAAAAGTATGAAATGTGATGTAGCTAGTTTTGTTATGAGGTGTTCCACCTATCAGTAGGTGAGGGTATAACATATGTGACCAAATAAAAATTTATAATAGTTTCCAATTATAGAGTGTAAATGGGAAGATGTAGTGATGTATATCATGATTAGTTTTCCACGGTCTCCTCAAGGTAGTAATGATATTTGAGTTATTGATATGATCATGATGGTTTCTCATTTACTGGCTATTAGGGAGACCATATGTGTTTATGATATTGGAATGATGTATATCTGTGAGATAATACATCTTCATGGGGTCCCTTATACGACCATTTAAGAGAGGGATGATCGGATTACATATTATTTCTAGAAGAGTTTACATAGTTAATTGGGTAAACAAGTGATCCTGAGCATGAAATTCCACCATCAGACCTATAGCCAGTCATAGAATATGATATATGTTCTTGAGGACATGCTGTAAGCATGAATCCTTGATTTTGGGGTATCTTGAGAGTGGCATATACCCCTTGTTGAGATCAACTAAAATAATAGTTATCAAGAGATAATACATATGAAACATTATGAGGGTTTATATGAATGTCCACACTGACCACCCTTGTATTGGTTATAAGCAGGTGAGACAATTTTACTCAGACTGTGTCTCATACTAGAGACTTTTGAGTAGGTCAAGTTGATCAAAAAGTGGATGGATACTGCATAGTCTCAAAATAAATCTTACACTGATCACCGTTGATGACCTCTAGAGTTTGAGGTCATGGATCAGGTCTTTTTTTGTTTCTCACTGAGGCTTGGATATTAGAGTATAAGGAGATATGGTAAAATTTCACCACAATATATTGAGCTATTTGAGATTCTAGTTAGAGGCATCCTATTATGCTACTAGTTATACTTACCTCATAGGTAATGGGACATGCATGATGCCATCCACATATCTCAGTAGCATAGTTATAATTCAGACTCATCTCATTATTTTTAGACTGAGGATGCTGAGTTACATGATGATGCATCCTTTGAGGAGCATCTTATTTGTAGCATTGACAGAAGCATGAAGGTTCTCCAAGGACAACTAGTTCCTATAGTATGTGTCCTATGAAATCATGAATGTTTATAAGTAAACACATATGATTGGGATGCCAAATTACATTCTCAGTGGCTAGAGTTATTCTCAGACAATTATTGACCACACTTGAGAGGGAAATTCAAGGGAAAATTGCTTAAAGGTGATAATAATATAGGATCTCTTTTTTAACTATGAGGTACATATATGTTTAATTTTAGTATAATTGTTTTTCTAGATTAATGTGAATAACCGTTGAGGTCATGGGGTATTAGGGGTGTACGATTCTTGTTCAGATCCAGATGCTCAACTTTTTGATAACATTAGACATGCAACACGGTTAGTAGAAACTATGCTGTATAGGCTACACGATCTGACTAACCATGCAAGACCTAGGAAAAGAGAAAGAGGAGCCCACATGGTTTGAGGAAACCATGTTTATGGATGTTCATTCTTGTGTGGGGAACCATTATTTTTTAGTAGAGACAAAATGAATAGTTTGTGCATGGTTAGTCAAACTAGGTGTAGTGACAGTGTGGGTTCCCCCTTAAAAAAGTAAAGGGCGCCCAACTGGGACAATGGTTTTCCTTCCATACAGCCAAATAATGAGGACCAATAATTTGAGGAAAATTGAACAATTTTCCATTAAAATATATTTAAACTTAAATCCCCCTTTCATTTCTCTTTTGGCGGAAATAAATAATGTAGGAGAGCTACTTTAAATGAATTTGGGTAGTTTTTGGTCCCGTTTCTTGATATGTACTCATAATTGAACATTGTTAGTCTCACTGGACTCATACCAGTGAGAAACCCATTCCTTCTATTCCGTTCATTGTATGACATGGTATCAGATGCCGAATTTAGGTGCAAACTAATATTACCTATTTATAGGTTATTTGTTATTTCTTCATTGTTCTCCCAATATGAGTCAAATTAGAAGCTGATACTGTATGAGAACTTTACTACTAACCTATGGTAGGTGGTATGTACTATTCACACATGGTTTGGAACTATGTAGAGTTATTTAATACTATACGACCAAGAGAAATTTCCAACGGTGCCCATAAAATGAATTGAATGTTTAAATTGAAAGTATTGGAACCTTTTTAGGATGACCATTAGTTCATTTGTATATTTATGGTTGTTTCCCCAACTTAGACCACCCATTGGATAGGAATCTCATTCTGAATATTGTTATACCACCCCTGGGTGTGTGTAAGTTCTTTTCTAGTTAGCAGATGCCAAGTAATAGATGAATTTAATTGAATTTATTGTTTATAAGTCGGTTTTTCTCCTTTTCCATGTGACAAAAATATTTGAACTATTCAATTATTTTAATGGGAAATATTATTTGAGTGGCTGAAATCATGGAATTGAATTATTGTGAATTGATAATTAGAAACAATGATTAATGATTCCATTAGATATGTTGGTTGTTACTCCTTGGATCCTAATAGAAAAAATGGATTCAGTGGATGGTATTGTTCCTCGAGTATTGATTATGTGGTATGCATTGGGCCTTGTTACCCCTTAGATTAGGGTTACTTGGGATCATATTGTAAATGGTCTATTGACATGCTCCTTGGACACCATTCCAAGTCAAACTGATTTTCCATCGAGATGCTCCTATGAATCGATGTTGATTCCTTGGCTCACTACACCTTGGATCTAGCCCCGAGGGATATGAAACTTTTGATTTTAAGAATCAGTCATGGTTGATATGACAGTTCTGATTATTTGTCTCAGCTATGGGTGATATGTTAAATAGGTTATACGGTCAGGCCATGGATGAAATGAGATATTGTGTATAATCAATGGATATGGTGTTTACTCCCTTTATTGTTACTACAACATTGTTATAAGTGCTTGATAATTTTTTTTAGGGATCCTTTTTTGGAAAGGAAGTATCACTTTATTTTGTTACATATGCCCTTGGCACTTCAATTTTAGTGATGATATACTTGGGATGTAAATACTGAACACAACTAATATAGTATTGCACATCCTGTATTATTATAGACACTGTGAGTGGTGACCTACTAGGATTTTATCTCACACCATGTAAAGTAATCCTTTGGGTACATGTAAAAACTATATGGATTCATGTAATGATAGAGGCAAGCTCCCATAGTTCGATTATTGAATTTGATTCATGCTTAGGAGTTTGGGAGCACATGACCGAGATGAGACACATGATGATATATGGAGATAGTTTTCTATGTTATTTTTTGTATTTTGATATATATATTTTACTGATGGTTTTATAGCTATTCTAGACACATTGTAGACACATGATCGGAAAAATCATTTTGTAAATGAGATTACTTATGGTATTGTTATATATTTTTGTCCCTTGGATGTTTATCTCTTGTTTAGTTATTATCATGCTTTCTCTATATATTTGTATGATTTCTACCACTGTGTTACACAATGATATGAGGGAATAGTCTCTTAATAGATACACCACAATCCATCACTTCTAGATGAAAGCCTCTAGAATTTTAGGAGATGTTTTTGAGGCCATGTTTCCAACCAGACTTGGGGCACCGTTCATTGGAATCCGAGTCCAGGAGAATACATTTTCCACATCCCACCAACCACCTATGGAATCTCACGACTCAAATATTGAGAATGTTTCACCTAGTTTGAAGAATAGTTGGGTTAATTAATGTGAATCAATTCCAAATTACTCTGGGAATATATTCCCATTGAGTACCACCACTAGATAGAGACCAAAATTTCTTCTCAAGAAGATCTTTTCTAATTTTATAAGACCTCACAACATGTGAGGGAATAATCCAACCATCCAACATGACTGATGAATTAGGTAACTAGTGTATATAAACCCATTGGATGATGAATATTAGGGTTTAACTCCCATGGGGTAGCAGTCATATCCTTATTAGATAAGTCACCCCAAGATAACATGTATTGGGTAAAACAATCGACTAAAGAAACCCAACCATATTAGTAAAATTTTATTGCCTCTACTAAACATTATATCCAATTTATCATACTATTAAAACATATCAACTATATGGATTCATATTTCATGTTAATATATTCCGTGAAAGGATGAAATTTTCATGTGTATCTTGAAAGGAAGTCATATCCAAAGTGGGAGGTTGTGGCTCTTCCTCCAACCAACTTCAGAAATATGACCTTCATAATATTTAATCAGATTAGAGACTTAGGGAAATGAATGGAGATTTTTTTTCTTTAGGTTTGAATCTATTAATGGAACAATTTATTAGTAAGAAGAAACAAATATCATTTTATTTTTTATGACTCTGTAAGGGACACCAATTTTTGGGTATTAAAACTCACTGGTAGGATCTGTTACAGGTTTGTATAGCCTCTGTCAATAATTTATATTCTATATAAATTACATGTTGAGAATGAAAATGATTTATTATATCTATAATTATAAGTATCATGATAATGATTGGGTGTTATATTTCATCTTTAGATTGAAGGATCAAACACACTCCGTGAAAATTCATCTCACTCTAGTAATGCTATTAGAAAATTTCATTGAAAATATCTTGGATGTGTTATAGAATCCTTTGATTCCATTAAAATATACAAATAGATTCAGATTGTTTTAAGTAGTTTTACATTGATTTAAGGATATTATGTATCATTCAAAGGATAAGTCTCAACCAATTTTAGTAGCTAAAGGAATCATGTTTGGGAGAGTGGAAATGGAAACAGTCATACTAAATACAATATCAACACCACCTCCAACTCCCAAGCCGATGAAGAATCACATAATCCCTCCCCCAAAAGATAAAAAATTGTATAAAATTCCTTGATTTGATGGAATATTTGATAAGAGGAATCCATTAAATGAATATTTTATGAATAAAATCTATTTGGTCCAAAAGTATAAGGTTCCAAGGAACATTATTGGTTCTATGTAAAATAACTCCCTAAAGTTTCCTAAGGCCCAGAAACCTGTTGAAATTGTCCCCAATAACCACCTTAATTATTTTACCTACCATAAGATATTAGGGTATAACATCAATTCGTGTTTCTTCATTTATGATATTCTCCAGAAGATGGTTTAGTCTAGGTAGGTAAAATTGCATAAACCTCCAAAACTTGTATCATGTGTCTCTTCCATCCCATCACATGGGGAAATGGAATGAATGGAATTACCAATTAAGGTAAGATAAAAGTGTTTTGAATTAATGAATGGAAATTATTTAAACCTATAATATTCAATCCTTGCGATGAAATGGAATCAATTAGTCATATCCTTAGTTTGGTCAACTATAAATGATCCGAATCTTTCATCAGCACAGTTTTCCAAATTTTTTCCTTCTAAGAGTTGATGTAACTAGTGTAGTGTAAAAAATAACAAGAGGATAAATTCATGCTAATGTCCCAGTCGTTTTAGACACTCCCAGACTCTTTCCATCTATAATTAGGAAAATATGCACTATCCCAATGAACGATCATTTGGGAACCACCCCTCCAAACAAAATCCTCAATTAATGTGGATTTAAAATATATTTTTTCCAAAATTATTTACTTGTAAATACACTTCTATAATGTAGAAGATGAACATATGACCTAATTCCCCATCCATAATTGTGGAGGTGGAAGAGGCCATACAATCTTATGAGGCTGAGCAAGGAATGATCGATACAAATATTGGTATTTTGGAAACACGTCCACTGAATGAATATATAATATATTGAAACATAGAGAAAAACATTAAAATGGTATAAAAAATATTTTAAATCTAAACTTCAGTCATCATGGTTCAAATAAGATCCAATCATATATGACTAATGACTATAGAATGTACTCTTATCTGGTCCACATCAAGCCATAAGAGGGTCAACTCAATATAACCTACAAATAAAAAAAATTCCCACATTATGGTCATGGAAGATATTCACTAGTAAAGTTCGCATCAAATTACATGTCTCAAACTAGATAGAATAGTCGTAATAATAGATATAAACCCCTAGTATAGAAATGTTATATTTGAAGCAACTTTATATTTTCCCTTCCAAGATCTCAATCCTTGATGCCCTCTATATTTTAAATGAGATTAAAATACTTCACATTAAAGTCATTTAAATCCCTATGATTATGTGGTTAAAGATCCTATGATGAAGGTATATTGTTCATAGACTTACCCCACTAAAGTCCATGCAGTAATCAACTTCATAGAGAAATATTAGAATGTTTATATACATGGAAACATCATAACCTTGTATATTTATTGAAAACTCAATGAAATCAATGTACATATGTATTTTATTTATAAATGATCTAGAATAAATATCATACCAATCCAGATTATTCAACTTCTAGGATATAGTAAAGCCTAATTGTCTCTATGTACTTTGAAAATCCATGGGTTTGATAAGAATGATAAAAATACTCTAGGATGAATCAAGATTTGATTCCAAATTAAAGGCAATGTCTATAACTCCGAGTTCATAGGTGTTTATAATGAAATGGATATTAATGACATTTTGGGAATACCATGGATTACTCTCACATGAATGCAAGATTATATTACATCAGTGTCTCAAATATTCTATTAATAAACATGTTGGAGTGTTGTATGGTGATAATTTCCCTTTCAACTCCCTCAAATATAAATTCATATATGTAGCATTATACCAAATATAGGGGAAAAATTGGTGATAAATTGAACCATTTGAATCACTAACCTAAATAGTCTATATAAATGGACCCTACCAATCCACTCAATATGATCAGTGAAGATTACATTATTTACATCAATTAGATTGATGAAAAAAACTCTAGATCTAGGCTATTCACCCACATCCTTTTGATATTAGTTGCGTTGGAAAAATATTTTCCAAAATAAAATGGTTATAAATATAGAAAATATAGTGATACCGATGATGAAAATATTTTCTCATTTTCTTTTAGATCTAAGGATGCTCCCTCATCATTATTTTCATGACACAAAGGCACTCCCCCATCATCAATGATAGTGAATAATACCCCTATATCATCTCTTAAATCCCAGGATGTTGCTAACTAGTTAATCCCTAATGATTGTGGGGAGGAAAGTGAAAGTATCAAGAATTAACTTGATAATGATGCCCATAAATCATCACTCTTTGAATCTAGAGACGCCTCCTCATCATTCATATGTGATGAAAATGTTTCCATACCATCTTATATATCTAAAATCCCCCTTTATCTTTTATATTCAATATCATTTATATATAGTAAGAAGAGGTTGAAAATTATAGATACAATGCTAAAGTATTACTGAAAGGATTATCTTCCACTATTTATGATATCAGATAGGAATATCATAGTATATGTTGGTATCGATGGAACAAATTAATAATTTCCTCTACATATTTTGAAAAGAAAGAAGCATACATATATTTATAAAAGAAGCATTGATATGTATTCAAAAGAAATTTTACTGAAATGGTTGGTTTGAATATTGATATGGACAAACATTATTTGGGACTAATAGATGATCATCAAGGTTTTAAGAAAGAATATAGGATTATTAATATGATCCATCCAACTAAGGTGAAGTCAGATGTAGAAAATCATATAAAATACAAATTCATTTGAGAGTTCCCATACTCGAAATAGATCACCAATGTCATCCCTATCAAATAGAAGAATGAAAATATAACGGTTTTCATTGATTTTTGGGTTCTAAATAATTATTCCTAAAATAATGATTTAATAATCCCAATCATAGAGTTTTTTATCGATGCAACCATTTTTTATTAAGCCCCTTAATTCATGTATAGATGTTACAAATGCATCTGTATTTGGATGGTCCCGGAATATGAGGATGCTACTTCTTTCTGGACACTCTAAGAGGTATAAATATATTGACTAATGGACTTTTTTCATGAAGGAAGATGGTTTTATATATCTAGATTCCATGAACTATACCTTTAATAACCTCTTAGAGAGAACCGTGGAATACTATATTGATGATCTAGTTGGAATTTAGCAACAATGTTGTGATCATAATCTTAATCTTGAATCAATGTTTAATAAAACATGGAAACATATCCTAAAGATGAATCTTTTAAAATGGAATTTTTCGGTGAAATCCGGAATGTTTTGTGGATTTTTGGTATGCCATCACAACAAGAAAGTTAACCCTGATAAAACATAAGATACCATCAACATGCTACCACCTTGAAACCTCAATCAATTTACAGGGTTTCAGTGATGAATAAACAACATCATAGAATTCACAGGTAAACTTTTAAGAAGGTTTTTACACATCATGTAGTTAATAAAGAAATTATTTAGTTGTCAGTGAGACAATGATTTTCAGGAATCTTTCAACAGTCTCAAACAATAACCCTTAATCCCACTAGGATTAATTAATAAAATAGAAGGAATTACAATATTTTTATATTTAATCCTTGTAGAGATCACATAGTGACCAATATTCACAAAAAAATATTGATAAAAAAAATATCCTCTATTATTTTTGAATAAAAATTTTGGATACTAAAACATGGTACTCCAACAATGATAATATTATTCTTACTGTAATGTATTCTATTCAGAAGCTAAGATACTACATGATATATCACGAGATTCAAATGGAATCTCATATTGATATACTCAAGTACATTCCCAATATTATTATACTAACTAGACATAGTGGTATGTAATCTTTTAATAATATTACATTTATTTAATATCTTAGATAGAAGTTAAATGGAAAACACCGACTAATTTCATCAGAGTACAACCATCCCCTAAAGATCAATATTGAATAATGATCTCTTATATGGGGAATTATTATCTATTATGACACTCCCCATTCATGATAGATGTATTTTCATGGTTCTTCTATAAGATTAATAGGAATAAGAAAGAATGATTAAAAACTCAAGAATGCTTTCCAGGGAATTGGCCTCATTTCTCTAAAAAAGGAAATTCTAGCCTATTCCTTCTTATTTTCATAGGGATACACCAACAATGAATCCGAATACAGAACTCTCATTAAAAAATTTGAGATGACTCTCCAAATACATGTAGCCAATTTGAATATTAAATGTGACACATTTTTTGATCAAGAAAATCAATGGTGAATGTGGAATCAAAAAGAAAGAATTGACCATCTTTTTACTTATATACAAGGGTTGATGGACGAATAAACATTTGAGTAAATTTTTTATCACATTCTACATTCAAATATCAACTATAATGACTCATTGGATAACACATAAATAACCATATAATATTTAGGTTAGGATAAAATGATGATCAACATTGTGCTCTATAGGGAGGTTTCTTCATTTTATGATAATGAAATATAAGGGATCAATGAGATCAACATCACCCTGGATCAAGGTGATATGATATCATAAATAATTGATATCATCATTGGATAGATTTTACCCATATTATACTACTTATAAATCAAAAAAATTCTATTATAAGTCCACATATGATGTCCATGTAGGTATTTGCGATGTTCATCTATCAGGGAAAATATTTTCTCATGAGATTAAGTGGATTAGATATTTTTAGTCATGGATAAAAAAAATTAATGCATAGAGTTCACCGGAAAACATAATGCTTACTAGATAAATTTAAATTCCATCCATCAACCCCGAATATTTCATATACTTATATATTTTCATGGATGTTTACCATATATGGAATAGATGTCATGAGAGAATATCCCACATCTACAACTAGGAAATTAATGTAGATACTTTCTACCACAAACTTCTTCTCTATGTGGTCTATGTTTATAATCATCATGGATATCAGAAAAACTTATGTCATCAATTTTGTTAATTAAAACAAAATTACTAGATTTTGTTGTTATCACATAATATTGATGAAAAATGAATCATATTTTTATTCTTTTGAGTTATAATTGATGTATCACCAGTAAAACATTCATCAAATCTTATATTCTCAATACCATGTAATGTTTAATAGATTGATAGATACTTTCCACAAGTCTCCATCCAATATAATCTAAAAAATGGTGGACAAAAACAAAAGCCATTGTCCAATATATAACCAGTTCTCTGAAGATGAGTAGTATATATGGTGAGATAATGAGTTGGATTTTCTTGTTGATGAGGAAAGGTTATTAACACTATGAAACCCGAATATCCGTTAGAATTTGGTTGAGTAAAAGTTCAATAAGAATTTTTTCCCTCACTCATTCCTTTAAGGATAATTGGTAATAGATATTAAGACTAAAATGTTACTAGGAAGAATCATTCAAATATCAAACTAAAATGTGGAATCCCATAAACTATACAAGAGTTCTAATGAAATGGAGCATATTCCCTGATTACCATGGACAGGGAGATCATCATACCTACCACCAATGGATTTTTTTTAAAATTACTTTGAATAAACCTCATGTCACCTTAAACGTCATCATTGTAGGATGTTAAACAATATGGGCACATGACTTTAAACTACACAACCCCTTATCATCTAAGATACGTGATATATAAATGAATAACACATACATCATGGTCATATAAATATAAACTACATGGAAACATACACATTGTAATATGTAAAAATACATGGAATAATTTAGTGTTATATGAATATAAATTACATAGATCTAATTAGATTATTATCCAATAGAAATATAAATGATTCATGTTAGAAATATTTCCAACATGTTCCCTCATGTGGTCTGAGTAATCAACAAATTACCTATTATTTCACACACTCATCATGAATCACATGATATTAGGGGTCTTAGTTGATTTATTAGACTAGGATGATTGACATACACCATATTCATAGGTAAGAAACAACCTATTTATCGTCTATATTAAAAATCCAAAAAATAAAATACTCTATCCATAACTGGCTAGACTATTTGGAAGGGTATGCAAGACCAATTATTTATATATGCGAGCTTGATCAGTGTAAAATTTCTCCGTAGATGTTCGATTCCAATATTTTTTTATTCAATTGAGATGAAAAACCCACTAATCACAAGAACTCTGTGTGGATTTATTACCATTATTACATGATATGTGTTGATGGTTGAAATTCTAGACCCAACCAAACGATCAAATCCAATTATTCCCCTACATTGTGTTTGTACAAAACCCAAATAAATTCAGGTTTGTTTCACTCTCATTTCTTCTAACTAGGAAATTTTTTTCTACCATGTTACAATAACTATGTTTTGATTTATTCTCATACCTTAGGATAAATTGTAACACCATTATCTATTATCTTAGGCCCAACCATAAATTCTACTCAATGTGATTGTACCTTAGTGATGAGATCCTCACTAATTCATGTTGAGTTTTATCCATCCTTCTCCCACGAGGAAACTAAATTCACTCTTATTATCATACACAAAAGAAATATTTATACATAATTATGCATATTCTAAGAACAACATGTGGTTTTATTCTAGTTACTTTTGTATATTTAGTGAAACCAAGATCTTCTATCTCTCCCCAACTCAAAGTTTTTATCAAATTTCACTAAATTTTCTTAGTGGTGGGATATATTCACTCACATCATGGTTTAATTTACATATGAAAAGCTAAGATAAAACTCCATATCATAGCCCACTATATGTTACCTTAATCTTAATATAACAATTCATGTTGAAAAACCTTTATCAATCACTTATAATCTTGATTTTTGAAAAGGTACCCTTTTAAGTACAAGGTTAACCATATATAAAAACATGCTAAGATAAATTTAACTCATTTCTATCATGGATATTGGGGTGTTCTTATGTATATTAGACTCCACAATGTCCTACTCTACATCGATTAAATCTCATACATAAGACCCAAATCATTTTTTAGTTCGAAGTGCAAATTTTATCTACATTTTTTTAGTTATCACCATGTAAAAAAGGCACATAAATAATTTTCATCGTTACTGTAATATGTTAAACTACATAGTTAAGGTTATCATTTAATGACCTTAAACTAAAAGACACTTTTATCCTTATTCCATGAAATCAAAATTTATGAAATTAAATCCACTATACAGAAGATCTCAAACTATTTAGTTTGGTCTGATTTTGAGATTCTTCTTATCTACATGATATCCATATACATGAAAGAAACTGTCAACTATCGATTACTCTACACTAAGATAAAATGACCCTATATATATAATAAGTACGCATGACTTGAATCTATTTTCTTTCATGATATATAGTTATGTCTAAACTACTTATTTCAAACCCATTCAAAAATCATTACCCATTCCCACTCTATCTTCATCACAAAAAATCTTAATTGTATTTAATTTCGGATTCTGAAATTTCATCCATCTCATAGAAATATCTCTTTTGGGTAACACTTTATTCCTTCTTTATTTTTCATGACACATACTAATCATGGATATCAGTAATGAGTACTTATGGATTCAAAGGACACATATTCTTGGCAATGATCATTTAGGAAACCATATTTGGCCTGGCACAATAAAGGAATATCTATCAATATGAGAAGTTACTCTAATATATATACACCTTTGAAAATATCATAGTGGAACCATTAATTCAAATATTGGTCAATGGTCGTCCTAAATAAACTTTTCTCATATCTAATCCTTGATTTAAATACTCTAGAACGTGATTTACATATTTTAAATAACTTATTCAATGGTTTTGGGTGTTTTTTATCCTTGAGTCATGTTCGAGCTGTCACATCTGTGGTTTTCTTTTGAGGCATGTTTCTCTTTTATTTTGGTCTTATATTTATTCCTTGGTTTTCGCAAGATTTTTTTGAGATAATTGTTGTTTTTGGGTTGGATATAAGGTGACACTTGGTTGGTTAATGGTTAACAGAAACTGTGTTCCATCCTAGTGGAAATGATGTGCCCTGGATAGAGACATTGTCCAGGTCACATGACGTGGGGAATAGGTGTGCAGGAAAACCATGATCCTAGGATAGTGTATCTGTATAAGTAACATGACTAGTCACATGTGTGTAATCCCCCTCCAAGTAGGATTTGTGTCCCTTTTCTCTTTCGATATAGGTGTTACATTGTTGGTGGGCGGTTTGGGAAACCGTGTTTCCAAACCATGTTGTCTACCATAGATTTTAACATTATGAAACTCATAAATAACTATTCCTAGATTTTAACCCCCAAATCCCCCCATTTCCACCACATTAGACATATCATTCCTTAGGTATTCCTTTTCCTCCATATACACTCCATTGAGATTCAATATCTTGCTGGCTTTGGCTATGGATCTTCATAAAGTCTTCAAGTAAGCCTATCCTCTTCTTCTATGTTCCTTTATCTTGGTATATTATTTCTTATTTAACTGGTACTGTCTTATATAGTGAATAGTTTGACCTAATTTGAGTTAAATATTGATTATTTTATTTGGATATTGATGTTTATTATATTCTATTTGATTTATAGGGTGTCTCTTTGGTGCAGTTTTAGTTTCCAACTAGATTCTGGAATTTTCCAAGATAAAGTTAGGTGGTTCTATGCTTTGATGTTGTTTAATTATTTTAGTATGATATATTGGTTTTTTAGATAAGTTATATATATATAATTAAGGTGGTTATAACTACTATTTCAAATCTTTTTAGTTTTCATATGGTTTTAAAAATTATTTACCTGTTGAAAATTGTTGCATACCTTTTCTGTTTCAATTATTGGATGTGTGTTTGGGAAAATGGTGGTTCATGTGACATTGAAAAAAACAATTGAGCATAAGGTAATCCGATGTATCTAGGTGGGAAGACTAGGTTTATTACATTTGGTGATTTGGTAGGGCTGAGGGCCTGTCTCCCTAATAAGATTGATGCTACAACAACAACTACAAAAAAAGATGGTGCTGGTTAGAGACCACTAGACCTTGGGATGTGATTCAACTATAGTGGCTCATTCAAAAGGATGCCTGTGGGTTTTTATGTATTTATCCCTAAGGAAAAAGACTCCCAGGACCCCTTTAACCCCAGTGCATTATTTATTTACCATGGTACTCATGCTATGTATTCCATTAAATTTGTCATCATCATTAATTTTCTTTTTAATTTTAAAAAATGGTTCATTTAAATTGTATATTTTTTTCTCTTAAAACTAGAATGATAATTTTTTATAAAATGTTATGACATGGAATATATTTTTGCAAAATAATAATCGGAGTTTTCTCACTCCCTATATACATTATCAGCTGTATATATACCTTGTTATGTTTGACAATGGTTGTAACATCCCCAAATGATAAAGGGTTAAATGACTAAATGATATGAGTCATATCAACGAGGTGCACCTTCCTTTTCGGGAGCCTGTCTGATTAGAACTCCACAGTTAAGCGTACTTGGCTTGGAGTAGTGATCAGGATGGGTGACCCTCTGGGAAGTTTCTCAGGGTGTGTGTGAGTGAGGGAAAAGCACACTAGAAAGGACAAGTGTTGGCATGTGGGGACTGTCATTAGTCAGATGACCCGTTCGGGCATGTGGGTGGACCCTGGGGTGGGTCCCACGTGTCTGCGGGGGCAACTGGTGGTACCTGGTGGGCTAGGACCCGACGACCATGTTATGGCGGGGTGGCTTTGCTGTCACCGGGACCCGGTTGTCACATTTGGTATGAGAGGAGGAACCCAGCCTTAAGTGCGGTGCACTGCCTGGGTTGAGATGTAGGGCCCACAACGAGGGCGTTGTGCTCTAAAGCGGGGGGGGGGGGGGGGGGGGTTAATGTAACATCCCCAAATGATAAAGGGTTAAATGACTAAATGATATGAGTCATGTCAACAAGGTGCACCTTCCTTTTCGGGAGCCTCTCTGATTAGAACTCCACAGTTAAGCGTGTTTGGCTTGGAGTAGTGATCAGGTTGGGTGACCCTCTGGGAAGTTTCTCAGGGTGTGTGTGAGTGAGGAAAAAGCACACTGGAAAGGACATGTGTTGTCCTGTGGGGACTGTCATTAGTCAGATGACCCGTTCGGGCATGTGGGTGGACCCTGGGGTGGGGCCCATGTGTCTGCGGGGGAAACTGGTGGTACCTGGTGGGCTAGGACCCGACGGCCTTGTTAAGGCGGGGTGGTTGTGCTGTCACCGGGACCCGGTTGTCACAATGGTAAAGGAAATTCATTCCATAGTAGAGATGGTAGATCTGGTTGATAGTGGATTCTATATTTATTTGTGTTGGTGGAGGTTTCATGAGGGGGTTTACCATATTGTTTCTTGGAGACTTGGTTGTATAGTTGGTTCCCCTCCTTGTTTTGGAATTTTTGGGTTTAGGATAAAAGTAAAAAATGTTTAAATTTTTAACTCATGATAGTTATTCTTTGGTTATAGTTATTGATTATGATGTGATTTTCTATTCTCATTGGTTGTTTATGGTTGATTCCCATTGTAAAATTCATTCCTAGAAGCGATTGTTGATGACTAAGATATTATTTCTAGCCCTTGGGGATCAAGAACACCCTTTATGCCATTCCACGAGCCGGGTTGGGTGTTAGGTTGGATGGGAGCCTAACCTGGTTCATGAAAAAATTTCATCAGAGTAGGTTTTCCCCTTCCTTTGGGTTATTTTATTTTTGAGAGTCTGGATAGACAAGAGCTATGAATTTTTGGCCATGAGGTTCTAGTTACGAGTGGGGTGTCTGGAAAACACACCTCATAACAAGACTCTAGTTGACATGGGATTTTATGGATTTTTTCCATCTTCTCATCTCTATGTGATGAATAGGTTGCAAAATATTCATGACATTGAGTGGGGGTGAAGTGTTATATCTTATAACTGTTCTATTTATGTTTTTTTGATATATGGATGTGTTTGGAAATGGTTATTGATGAAAAAAATTAAAATGGTGTATTTTGATTTTCCCTATATATGTTGATAGTTGTAGAATCATGCCTCCTAGAAGACATGCTGTGTAACCATGGGAAGAGACCAATGAGAGATCTCAATCACCAGTTGATGAGAGATTAATAGAGGTTGTGGTTTAGGCTATCTAGGGATTTGATTAGGGAATGATCTGTTGTCATACTCATGCTAGGGAAGTCGAACCAGGTACGAAAAATGACAAGCCTTAAGAGTTTATTATGAAAATACCTTATTCTTCCAAGGTATAATAGACAACTAGGATGTTGAGTATTGTATTGAAATTATTGAAGGCAGGTTTTGGTATATTTATACTCCTGAATAGGTCAAAGTGAAATGTGATTCGTTCTTTTTGAAAGGTCAAAGTCAAAGATAGTGGGACTCAGTTATTTAGACTGGGAAGCATGAGTTGATGGGTTGAAAGAACATCAAGGAAATATTTAATGAGCAGTATTTCCATGAGACGAAGGACTCTTCCAAGACCTCAATGTTTTTGGATCTCTACTTGGGGGATCAGACTGTGTTGGAGTATGCAAATTGCTTTGTAGATTTGGTTTGGTTTTCACTAGGTGTAATTTCAATTGAGTATCTAAAGGATCAACATTTTGAAATGGGGTTGAATACATAAGTTTTATCCCATGAATTATTTTTTAAGATAAAGACTTATGTTGTGGTGGTTAGTCAAGCCCTGATGGTAGAGATTGATCATAATGGAAAATTCAGTTTTTCTTTAGTAGCTTCAGTAGTGGGAAAGGAGATCATGGATCGTATGAAAAGAAGAGAAAGAGTGATGAGTATGAGAAGAAGAGAGGTTTTAAATTTTCATACCTATTCTGAAAATATTCATCAATAGATTGAAATATTGGTTATGTCATATTCCATAAGTGTGGAAGGTTGGGACAGGTGCAGTTAACATATCCAGTCCCACTTAGACCTTTTCCATTGGTGTGGAAATATGGGGCACCTTCGGCAGTTTTGTAAATTTTCATGCCCATATTAGGGATATGCGTGTTTTGTAGCCTATAGGGGTATGACAGACTAATCAAAACCATCCAAGATGGTGCGTTTTTGGTGAGAATATCGTGGGGGCAGGGCTGGATTTACTATTGAAAAAATCCATCTTAAGGCAGAGCCACTGTTCAGTAGTCATTCTAAAGACGAGTCATAGATGAGCCACCCTCATACACTTGATCATGCACCAAAAAAATCCGATGTAGGACTTGAAACTGTTCAAGGAACCAATTTTATTTCATCATCCACAACTGAAGTTTTGTTTCACACTAGTGGTTATGATTCTTTTATTTCTTCATATATTGTGGAACTACAAAAATTTCTATCTAAGCTTATACCATATGTGATGGAGTTGGTTATGTCGCTTGGAGAGAAGAGCGATCGGGGTTTCATATGTCTGTTATGTTTTCTCACTCTGTAATGGGTCGAGATAGAATTATACTTATTGGTTTTAGAAAATGAACTCTTTCATTACAATCCTCGACATAGACTAGATGATGAATTTTAATGAACACATTGATTGTTATCCCCTGAGAGTGAGTTTTTTGGAACCTGATGAGAGTACTCATGTTTATCAAGGTTATTAGTGTCCTTGTTCAAGATGTACTGGACCTCCACTTATAGATCTAGGAAATCTCAATTTCTATGAGACTTCTGTCATGTTGGAGGATAATGGTGAATTTTATGAGGGTGAATTACATATTATGGAAAATGAGTTCCTAGGGGAATTTCCAAATGCTTTCCCAGGTCTAACTATGAAGAATGATATATATTTTTTATTGATTTAGTTCTTGGAACACAATCAATAACTTCTCAAGAATATCATATTCCTTCACCATGTTGTTGAAATTAATGATATCGTTGGATGATTTGGAATCCAAAGGATTCATTCACCTAAGAATCTCTCCTTAGGTTTCCACTATCATGTTTTCAATGAAGTCCAATAGATCTCTCTAGTTATGAATTGATTAATAAAAATTGAATAAGGTAACATTCAATAAAAAATTCCCTTTCCCCATATTTATGTTTTATTTGATCAAAAAAGGGGGAATATTGGTTCACCAAGATATATCTGTGTTCTTGGGTATCATCAAATTTGAATCGGAGAGGCATATGTTCATAATTTAACATTCCAAAAAAGGTATGGCCATTTTTAGTATTTCTTCATCCTATTTGGGTTGAAAGACACTCTAATGGTATTCATGAAGCTTATGAATAGGGTTTCCCATTTGTATCATTAATCATTTTTCATCATACTTTAGTATGATATCCTGATATACTCTGGGACTGAGGAAGAGCATAGACAATATATGAGGACCATTCTAGGAACTATTTGAGATCACTCTCTCTATGATAAGCTCCCCAATTGTACATTTTGGATTAGTGAGGTCAAATTTCAGGTCCACATGATCCTAAAATGTTGGTTTTTAGTGGAACCCAATAATATCAAGGTAGTTATGTCGTGGGAGAAACTATGGAACACCTTAAAAATCGAGATCCCTTTGGCCCTACTAGGGTATTACAAGAGTTTTGTCCGATATTTCTCATTGCTTTCTTCAGCATCAGAAACACTTACCGAAAAATGGGTAAGGTTTGAATGGATCCAAAAAAAATTGGTGTCATTTGAAGAGATTAAGAAGCGGTTGGACACTACCCCTTTTTTTATCTTTCTAGAATCTGGAAGGCGATACATTTTATTTTATCATGCTTTAGGTATGAGCCTTGTGTGTGTGATGATAAAAGATGAGCATGTGGTGGGGAATGGTTCCCTCTAACTTTGACCACATGAAATGAATTACCTAACCCACAACCTAGAATTGGCATCACTGATGCATTTCTTGAATAAATGGTGTCACTATCTCTTTTGGGAGAAGTTTTTAGTCTACTCATATCATAAGATCTTGGTCTAAATTTTCTCCTAGAACGATCTTAATTTAAGGAAGTGTTAGTGGTCCGAGTACCTTCAGGGGTTCCATTTTGTTATAATCTATTCCCTAGGAAAAGTTAATGTAGTAGAACATTCCTTGAGTAAGAAATTTTCAGTGAAATATTTGAAGGAGTCTAGTGATAAGAAGACATTAATGTGAATTTTCCCAGTTTCACCATGAATCCAGGGATCATAGTAGAGGAATTTTCTTAGATAGTGTTTAGCTGATTCCGTCCCTTATCTAGTTGATTTATCAATAAAAACATAGTGATGAGCTATTGTATCATTCTGTGTAGCTTTTAAATGGTGTGTAGGTTCCCATTGAGTGGTCATTATCTTCTAAGGTAGTTATATGACTCAAGGGTTTCATTGTGGAACCATTTTCTTTACGAAAGGTGGTGATGCATGAAAACCACCAGTCTCGGTGGTCCATTCATCCTTTGATAACTATGATGTTTTCTAATGTTCATCGCTGGTTCTAGTTTCAAGGTTTGAGATGTTACATAGATAACTTTGAATCTACGTGTTATACATGTCATATGATTAAAGAATATCACTAGAGGCTCTCCAGTTTGCTTCAACCACTACCCATTCCTACTTGAAAGTGGGATGATGTTTCTATTGAATTCATCATTGTCGCAGCTCATAAAACCTAGGGAAGGAACATTATTTGGGAATTTATTGATCCTCTAAACAAATGAGCCCATTTCATTTAAATAATGGACTCAACCAAGGTGGATGAGTAGGCTCGAGATTATGTTCAATAGATATTGAGGTTTCCTAGTCTAGCGTCAACTATCAATTTAGATATGGACACCTATATACCTCTCAACTTGGGGAAGGACTTCAGAAGATAGTGAGATATCAATTCATGTTGAGCACAATATACCATCCTCAAATAGATAGTTAGAAAAAGAATGATTATTAGATATTGGAAGACATGATCTGTGCACGAATGTATTATTTTGGAGTCTCATCAGATAACCATTTAGGATTGGTGGAATTTTCATATAATATTAGTTACCAATCCTCATTAAGAATTTAAATTTTTAAGACTCTTTATGATTTTCCATTTCAATGACCATTATGCTTGATATAGGTAGGTGAGACCTCATTATTGGGACAACGACTTAGGAAATATACACCTGATAAATTTTGGTTGATCAGGATATGTTTGTTGACAACACCGATCCACCATTAGTTTTAATAGTGATGAAGCATTAAATTATGAATATGTTACCAAGTTTTTTTGAATGTTTACCCTCTCTTTGGTCATCATAATCTTGGTAGGTTGGGGAATCTGATGCCAATATATGTCAGAAGTTTTTATATTACTAAGAAAATTGGTAAGGTGGAATACCTGTTAGATTTTCCATATCAGTTGAAGTTAATTCTTGATGTGTTCTATGTCTCATAGTTTAGTAAGTACAAGTCAAACATATCTCACATGGTGGACATAGAGGAATTGTAGATTATATCTGATTTTTCTATGTTCACGTGATGGGGACAAATTATGGAATCCCTAGAAAAGGTTCTTTGTGGGAATTCCATATCATTGGTTTGATTCCATTGATAGAATATTAATGATGAGTGTGATACATGGGAGTGTAATTATTGGGTGTGAGATCTATAATCATTTTTATTCTCTGATTAGACATCATTTTGAATTTCTAAGGGTGGAAAGTTTTCATGGTGAGAAGAATTTTCACATCTGTGGTTTAATTTTGATGTATATTTATCTTTTATTTTGATCTTATTTCTATCTCTTGGGTTTTCTAGGATTTTTTTAGAAAATATTTATTTTTGGGGACATAAATTAGGTGGTAAATGTATGGCGCATGTTTAATATAAACCATGCATGAGACCTATGGAAACCATCCACCATGGATAAAGGCAGTATCCAGATCACACGACCTAGAACATGGGTGTGTGGGAGAACTATATGACTATGAAGGTGGATATGTCAAAGGCACATTACATGGTGCATGTGTGTGCGCCCCTTCTAGGTAAACTGTGTGTACTCTATTCTATTTGGACAGAGGTGTTTTTTTGTTGGCACATAGATTAGAAAACCATTCGTCCAAACCATGTTGTCTCTAAGATATATTAAAATTATAAAATTCATAAACTAGCCTTCCCCGATTTTAACCTCAAATCCCCTCCATTTCTTCCCCATCAACCTCCCCATCATATGCATGCCTCCCCTTCCACTTCTCTCCCTTGTGATTCCATATCTCAGTTTTTTTGGCCTTGGATCTTTAAGAACAATTCATGTACGACTCTCCTATTCATCTCATTTCCCTTCACATAGTCTCTTCTTTATTTTTTCATGGATTATCTATTGGACAGTGGATAAGTTGACCTAGTGATGGTTCAATTGTGATTCTCTGAGTTAGATCTTTATTTTTCATTTATGATATTACCATTATATGGTCTCTCATAGGTTCTGTTATGGTTTCGAACATGTTTTTTAATGTTTCAAATATAATATTAGGTGGTTCCATGATTTGAAATTTTTTTATGATTCTAGTACACTTGATTTGGTTTATAAATGTGTTCTACATATTATGAGGTTGGTGATAATAATTGTTTCAAAGGTTATTGGTTTCAATAGATGGTCCCCCTCTCAATTTTATTATTTTTATTTTTTAGTTAAAAGTATAAAATGTTTAAATGTTTAACTCATGTTTGTTAATATTTTTTTCTAGTTAATTATTGTGATGTGATGTTCTATTATTATGGTTTGTTTATGAATTATTATTATTGGAGAAATAATTACCACACATGATGACTGATTCCTAGGGAATTGTTTCCAGCCTGTGGGGATTGGGAATTCCCTTTAAACCATGCCATAGGCGAGGTCAGGATCCATGTTGGATGGAAGCCCGGCCTAGTTCTTGAAACATATATCATTTCATCTCTCCCATAATTTATTATAAACATTATGAACAAAAAATATATGAACTCCCACTGAGATAGTCCATCATGGTAGTGGGAACTTCATTAAAATCGGGTTTTATTTACCCTTGTTTCAATGTAAACTATAACACCTTTTGGTTAAATACATTTGATCTTAAATAATAGCTATAGTAGTATGGGTGAACAACCATAAAAAACCCATTGAACGATAAATAGAACTATACAGTTTTGAAACCCATAAAGGAAGTCCTGTGTTATTTTTCAGTCTTAGCGCACTAGGAATGCATATTCTATAAATTGGATAAGAATGAGCATTTTTAAGAAAAAGAAAAAGGAAGGAATAAAACAACTTTAGGGATAAAACCAGAAAGGCAACCCTAAGAAAGATTAGAGTCCCAATCTACTAGGTCTCCCCTATTTTAGAATTAGTAAAATTTTAGGGTGGATAATGTAAAAAGAGATATAAAAATTATTTCGTATATTATTTAAACCAAAAAAAATAAATTTTGTACTCTCTATGTCAATTGGATTATGAGAAGTTCATAGAACACCTGTATTCCGGATATATTAGTTCAAAAACTCAAATAGAGCTCAAAATGTATGATTTTAGGGTGTTTGATCCCATTTGTACATTGGAATACACATTTCAAATCCCCCAATTACAATCCTTATCACATTGAGTCATTCAAAATTCCATATCTGTGTGGACCAAATTTAGTGTACAATGATGGCAAGCATTCATATACCAGTTCATGATCTATGCCTAGGAGGGATCCACATTTCATATCTAAATGGACCAAATCCAGTGTATGGTGATGTTATATATTCTTATACTCATCTATGAGGAACACCTAGGAGGAACCCAATTCTATATCCAAATGGATCAACTTTAGTGTATGGTGATGGTATATATAATTATAATCATTCATGTGTTGCACCTAAGAGGAATCACCATCCCATTTTTGAATGAAATAACTCTAGGGTACAATGATTCAATATATTCCAATAATCATCATTGATTAACACCCAAGAGGTACCGAATTTCCTATTCTGAATGGACAACCTTTAGTGTTATGGTGTTGGTATCCATGCTGATACTCATCCATGATCACATCCCCAATTGAAAATATATCTGAATAATGTGTTTGTAAAACACGATTAAACCACTAAATTCCAGTTCAATGTTTACGTGGTTCAAGTTATCTTTTCATTTACCTTTTTCGGGTTTTTAATCCACCAAAAAAATTGAATTTAATAAAACATTTTTTGAAATATTGAAAAAAATTAAGAACAATGTTTCTGTTAAAAAACAAATGAGAGGAATTTCTATAAGTTAGAGTCTTTCATTGTGATTGTGATATATAAAAAAATTCCTTCAACAAGGTTTTGAAGTTTAGTAACTAATTTTTGGGATTCATCAATATTACGATAATGTTTTTCTATCTCTTTAGCTTCATCGTGTTTATATAAATGGATATTATATGTATCATAACTTCCTTTTTCTGCTATATTGGAGTTTCTTTGAAGTGTTTTTGGTATCCCTCTAGACTTATCTTGGAGTTATATATCTCTAAAATGAGGAACCTTATGTGTGTATTATCCTCATCAGTCAAACATCATTGCTTCGATACCACCTCCACATAATGTTATTCTTGTTGAATTCTAAAAAATCAACATTTGGTGGACCATATGGTTGACTCAACCTTGAAATTGAAAGTTTCAGATATTTGTTCATTCATCCATGCATGGATAATCACCTTCATAGTAGCATGGATAACTTTATAACTGAGGACCCCACTTTCAAGAAAAATGAACTAATGGTGAATTGTACACAACTTATTTCCCATATAATTCATTGGAGTATTGAAGGTTATCTTTTAATATGATATTCTATGTGTATTACTTTGTGATATGATGTAAACCAATGAATCCTTTTTTTGGTTCAATGTATATCCCAATAACCGAAATGTTTTATGAGATTAATTCTCCTTGGAAAAATATCATGTAACTCCTATCAAGAATCATTGGTATTGGGACATACCCAAACTATTTGTTATTTTTCTACTGGAGCATGGGGATGATAGCTTATATTGTCTTATTTCCTAGTTGTAGTTATAGTGCTATAGATTATATGAGAAATCAAAATTATTCAATGAGTTCCAAGGCTAATGAAAGGTGATATGGATACTCACCCTTCTCTATAGATATATCATCCTCTACCATTGGAATCACCACCATTAGAGGATCCATATAGGAATACCTTCCATTATAAGAATCATTATTAACTATGGAATGATCTTTAATCATTATCGTGGTCCCATTTATAGATGTCTCACAGGAATTATCACCTCCCTTAATATATTGGATTCCCACTGAGACTTGACTATCTTCCAAGATGGCCACCTCCTTAATATGTTTGGTGTAGATGTCTGAGTGGGATTTATAATAGAAAGGACCCTCATTTCCTAATTCTAGAAGATTTAGTGGCTTTATCACCACCAATTATTCATTCACCAATGATTATATATAACATATAAGGTTTAGAAAAAAAATAAGTATACAGGGAGTGATCAAACAATGTAAGGGAACTCAAATATATCTATTTCCTTATCAACCACTCTTCATTCAGCTAGATAGACTTCAATGTCTGTGGACTCTATGAGAAATTTTGTTGAATGTGGGGCATCATAAATTGAAAAAATATTTGTGAAGAGGGAGAGGGGGAATAAAAATGTGTTTTATAGCACTACAATAAAAATTATTTTCCATACTAGAGCCATATTTATCTCCACTGATAGGTGTAGGTGTAAAAATCACTACTACCAATTACTCAATAATATATGTGACAATATCCATTGTATAAGCTTCTGATATTCCTGATATCACCCTTTAATTGTCCTCAAGATTTAACCAAATTACTTTAGGGAGGATGGGGAGGCTGGTTCTATAGTTTATAAGACGTAATGTCAACATCCAAATACATACATATATATGACAAATAAATCATGAATGGGATTGAGAACATACCACGAGGGACGATATTACAACACAATATATTTACCCTCAACTTATATTTGATTTCAGAAGATAGTAGGCTAAGACATGCCTCCATAAATATTGATATCAATGGGGGAAGGTGAGATAATTTTCCACCTCTTTTTATAACACGGGTTGTTTTTAGGGGTCATTTCCCATTCCATTGAAAGGGTTGATTTCTCAAAATATATAGGGGTGATGCTAATATTTTATCTTTGAGAATTTCTGGGATTTGCAACCATTTTCACCCGCTACATATTTATGTGATAATTCATATTAGGAAAGGCTTCCTTTTAGAATAATCATTTAGATAATAATCTTATATCAATGGGATTGAAAAATTTATTCCACTAATGAAAGGATCAATTGAAAACCCCTTCAAGAGTTCTTCAAAAAATTATTTTATCACCAATATCATAGAAAGGAATTGGATTTCAATATGAAAAGTAAAAAAATATTGTTTTCATATACATTTCCCCATATCCATAGGATTGTTTTCAGTTGATATTATTGGATACCTTTACATATATGAGATGAGGAATATGGATTTTGGATTGAAGCACCAGCCACAAGTTTTTGATGTCAGAAAAATGGTCCAATATTACTATAATTTAGTAGCTTTAGAGAATAAATATTATAATGATTCATATATCCCTCCTATTGACAGTATAGAAGAATCAAGGTCCTCCAATTTCAGATGTTTTCCATGTCTTTCGTCCTCAGTTTGATTTTTGGTCCCTTATTATCACTATTGGATAATTAACATCAATATATCTTACTGAGTCATTGGTTAATTGATGTTGTGATATTGAGTTTTCTATATCCAAGGATGAGTCGATGATTCCAAAGCCTTGTCAATATCATGACCTCTATAGCTATTTCTGGTAGCCTAAATCATTTTTATTGAGTTGAATCAATAGTGAACCTTTCAAATCTACCCAATATCATTTATAAAGGGTTACAAGAGATATAATCATAGGAATACCTGCGTGTTAACCAAAATAGTTCCCCCGATGGAGGATACTTGATTATGTATTGTGTGGATTCTTTGGCTACCATTACCAAGAGTTTCTAGGACACCATAATATTTTTCTTCTCTTTAATGTTCATTAATAGTGAAACTACTAGTAGTTGTTGGAATAGAAACTACCTTGAAAACCTATAAGTAATATAACCCTCACAGATGATGTCATTTTCCACCCATGTTAAAATGGTGCATTCTATTAAAGACATCATGTATCACTAATCTCCATACTCACTAAATACATCACCTAAAATCATTATAGTTGAAGGCTCACCATGAGAAATGAAAATGAATTATGAGTATTGGTTCAAAATCCTATTGGATGTATCATAGTTATAAAAAAGAGGCATGATGTAAAAAAACTAGAATAAAGGGATTGGATATTCACTTTAGGATATTGACTTCTCTATGGAATACATATGAATTAAAATGAATCCACCCATCCCTGTAGCACTTGAAATTACCCTAAGACATAGAATAAAGCCTTTCCATTATATATAAGAAATATGAATTGTCGAATATTTGTTGATACCATTACTATAATTCTCACGATCATCTATAATTCTATCTTTTATTCACTAACGAATGAACACCACTTGATGAAATTCTGGTAATAATGAACTAGAACATGGTAATTTTTCAACTGCATCACCAGAAATCCTATTAGTTGGGTCCAGATATAGATTTTGGGGTTAATTTCATAACCACACAACTTCATAATGACTTTGATTCCATATTGTCCAATATCTTCCAAGGGCCCCCCATTTCTTTATCATAGGGGACCCCGTCAGGCAGTTGTTGTTTAGTTTGTTACCAAGAGGTTCTAAGAAATTCTTTATCCATGGATGAAAATTAATTCTATCTCGTGGACATAATTCCTTCATTGTTATTTTTAAGGAAACTTTTAGTAGTTCATGGGAAAGAGAGGGTTTCCTCTTAATGTTCACCCATGTCAAAATTTGGTAAATAAATTCATCATACAAGGTCCAATAATGGTCATCCAAAAAACATGATAGGAATTTTATAGGTTAATTACCACCAATATATGAAATTAAAGTAAGGTATTGGTCCATGGGCAATAGTGGCTCAATAAATCATGGACTAAGTCAGAATTCATATACAAATTTGCTTGATATATCGAAACTACCTTATAAATGAATACATATTTCATCTCATAGTTAAACTCCATACAAGTATTGCATACCTAATATTCCCACATCCATGTGGGATGAACAACACCTCCTGTATATAGATCCCATTATTAATTCTAATTTTTTAGATGCTCGAAAGATGACATATCGATGTGAAACAAAGAGTCTTGGTATTTGACATTTACGACTACATGTTAGGGACATTAATAGTGTGATGCATTAGAAAAACCTCAGCAGTTACTCCTTGTTTATATATACTCCTTGGGAAAAATATTATCCCTACTTAAATTTGTGTAATAAGCAAATATGAAGTGTGGAATGGAACTATACAATTTTCAGATGATGCCATTTTCTTGAAGCCCATACTGATACAAATGAAGGATATCGATGAGTGTAAATCTTGATAATGTTTCATACGATGACAACAAGACATATTAAGAATCAATCACATTGATGAAGATAATCCTTCCCAATTATCCCAATCATTTACTTAATTTGAGTGAATTTCTAAACATCCAAAGAAGTAATTTCAACATGGACCATTGTTTTCCTACAATAAGAATAAATGCTTTATCAAAAAGATAAATCATGAATATGAAGTAAGAATCATAGGTGAAGAAATGTTGTGTATAGAACCATTAGGTGTATAATTTGGTAACGTAAAAAATCACATTTCCCATATGTATCAACCTAATCCTTCACTCAACCTAATCTCTTAGGTTCATCTACGCACAACTATGCCTAGGTTATTTCACCAAAGTCAATGTTTTGAAAAAAGACTATGTACCTAATATTATTGCGCTTATGGAAAGTAAAATACAAAAGTGAATACTCCTAACATAATCCACGTGAATCTCTAGGTTGCAAAGAGTTTTTGGATACTCAGTCACGAGAAGGTAGAGAATGAAAAATAAGGAGACTATTTATAAGAAATGTGGGGCGTTTCACATTAGACCTAGCACAAAACTGGTAGTGAGAAGTCACCATCACTAACTAGAAGAGCGTTCCACCACTTATACAATGTTAAACATATGGTCTATTTATCCCTTATGGAATCCGTCTTCATTCCATTATCATTATGAATATATAATTAGACCGTCCTAATTACAAATTGATCCAATTCCAAATGGGGGGGAGGTGGTGATCAATTTTCGAAAGGGATAAATACCTCGAAATTATAATATAAAATCCTTTGTACATGTAATATAATTTCTATAAAGTCCACTTAGCTTCATACAATATACTTTTTCTGGGCCCCTTAGTGTACACCCATGGACATTCACCTAGGTCTCTTTGTTTTCACCCTAGTCCACTTGCATTCCAAACCAAGGTGCCCAACATATTATTCCCATGTGAACTAACACATGAGTTTTACAAATTTAACACTCCTTCACATATATAACCATATTTTCCTACAAATAGGACCGTTATACTCCCCATTGGCATCTTTTTTTGGAGATAAATTGATTCCGTAGATCTCTATTCTCCCTAGTCTCTAACTATACCTAGGTAGCATAATTAATATAAAAAACAAGGGGAATTAACCAAAATGAATGAAAAATATGTTACCCTATGGTTTGATACATCAAAAAACATTTGTAAGAGAACACTTCCCCCTAGTTTCTCAATATTATCGTGAAGGACCTATGTCGGGAGACACACTAGATCTTTATTATCATAACGGAATGTGTGGAAACTTCTAATCACTAGATATAAACCTCACCCATGTTCAATTATCAGGGTGACCACTTTTCCCAATTATCATTAGAAAAAAAACTTCATCCTAGTACAATTAGGGTGAAAAATTAACTCTATTATTAATAGGGTAACCACTTCACACCCTAGTACGATTAGGGTGACTAGTTAACACTAATACCATTATGGAAACCACTTAACCCTTGTTTCACTATTGAAACCACTCCTTCATAGTACCATTTGGGTTAAAAATTCTCCCTTGATCCATTAGGGTGACCACTTTACCCTATTGTGATTAGGGTGATTACTTCACCCTATTACCACATGGGAGAGCTTCCTCACACTAGACATTACTAAGAAGAAAAATACTCTTGGACCTTACTAGGGAGAAACCTCCTCCAAACTCTCCACTAGGGAGAATCTCTCCAACCTAAAATACCATATTAGAGAATCATGTACACTCTAAATTCATTGGTAGAGAATCTATTCATCCAAGTCCCTTACCAAGGAATCTAATTATCAAGTCCTCCTATAAAGAAACCAGATATAAATGATCAAATCATTAGGAACACCACCAGTTACCCCTTAATTCAAGGATTGCAATAAAAAATAGGGATATATTTTTATCTTCCCATATAGGTAGAACAATTAGGGTGACGATAATCTTGTATCTTTTGATAAAGGGAGTCTCTATTAAGAGTACTATAATGAATCCATCCCTAACATCCTAGAGTTAGTGGTTACATTATTAAATTGGTACTAGATACATGAAATCACATCCCAATAGACATAATAGTTTAGTATCATCGGAAAAATTGATACATAACTGAGTATCACATTGAAATATGAAAATTAAAATAAAAAATTGTATATTATTTGGGAACACCATTATTACCTTTAGTGTATCCTGTATATAAATCATAATACACATACTAGTATGTTGGGGAAATGAAACATATTAAAGGGGTGAGATAAAATTATTAGTAAGTTAATATGTATAGTGGAAGATAAAATGAATAAATAAGGTATAATAAATATAAAAAGTTAAATATCAAAAAATATATTCCATTTAAACAATAACATTATCATTAAGAATAATATGTAAGGATAATATAATTATCAAATAATTCCATATACATAATATCATGATCTATAAACATAACCATGAAAATCATATAAAATAATATAATCACCTGGAAATAATTAAAAAATTTTATAAGGTTGGAATGAATAATTATAGACATTTAAAACATACCATCAATGCCTTGTTCCAATACATTTTAAAATAACACTATGTTCTTATTCCATGAATCTACATAATGGGTAAGGCCTCATCAAAAAATCAATATAGTTTGTACCATGAGTCCTATTAATGCATGTGAGAGCTATAGTTGTCCCAACCCATGACCTAATAATTAAAATGAAATAATCATATGAAATGTGTGAAACATTAACAAATTATATATTCATATTAAAAAACTATCATATGAAATGATAACACATTCTAATAGTTATAAAAATCCAAAGTAATACGGAGAATGGTATCAAAATAGTACATACCCAGTCAAAATGATCATTAAACCATACAATGAAATATGGTGGATGGTATAAATAGTTATAACCATAGTAAAGCATAAGATTAAACAAAGTATGTTAAAAAAGATGAAAATACTTTCAAAAGTTCACGAAAAATTTCTTGGGGAAATTATCCCATTATAATTTGAATACAATTATTTAAAATTTAAAAATTTCCAAAATATTAAGGAAAAAATTTCTTTTAAAATAACCATGTACACATGTAATGAAATATTCAAATAAATGATAGGTAATGATGGGTGGAAATTCCTTTCCTGATATATAAGTTTGAAAACAATCATTTCACACCTCTGTAATAATTTCAAAAAGCACATCATCCAGAAAATGATAAGTAGATTACTTATAAAATTTTTTAAAAAAATTCAATCATAGGTAAAAAATAATTTTTAAAAAAATTGGAGAATAGTAGAAACTATATTAAAAATCTTTTTAGTTAACATGGAAATGGAAGAGAAAAGATATTTAATCTAATTGAGAAACAAGATCATCTTTTCTTAAATCAATTTTCTCAATAATTTTAAGTACCAAATAGAAGAAAATTCTATTACTAAATAAAGAGTTCATGAAAAATAATAGGATAGTAAAATATTTTGGGATTATTATATAATTATAAATTAATTCACTTAAGGGATAATTAAACATAAACAATCCTGAATAATGATGAGATTGGAAAATAAACACTTACCGTTGTGGTAAAATTTGAATGACAAACTCATTGATTGAAATAAATTAAAATAAAAATTTAAATAAAATTAATATAAAAATATTCATGATATAAAATATCAAAGGGGAATTATATACACTTGAAAAAACAAAAAATTGGTTATTATGGCATAAGTCTCACATAAGTAAAAGTGGGATGTGATACCCTTACCTCATGTATGATTTGTTATGTATGTGTACGAACCTCCTTTATAATAAATAGATAATTGATATAAATATATTTCAGTACCATAATTATATATATCATACCATATATTATTTAATTATAATATTTTATTACATTTTTATTAACTATTCTTTATTAAACCCACTGTTCTGGGTAATTACTACTTTATTTTCCATGTATGTTTTGGTTTTTTAGTTTCCGTATTTTTTGTTTTATCATAGTAAAATCATATAAAAATTGTTAAAAATTATGTAAAAATAATATATATTAATTATATATGTATTTACATTACTCTATAAAATATAGAGAAAGAATAATGAATTACATCGTTCATGATGACGGTATTTCTTACGTACACATGACAATTGTTTTGATTTTTTTATGGATGGTAAAAGAGAATATTAAATAAAAATTATAATTTAAAAGATAATTATTATATTATATATATCATATATATATCCCAAAATTATATCCTTATTACAACTTATCAATTCTTAAATTAAAATAAGATCACATCACTCTGTATAGGTGATAGTCCACACGCAGGCACAAGCGATATTATAGTTTTCCAATGGTTTGGGGGATGGTATCCCATACATACACACAAGAAGTGTTTTCAATTTTCATAGGATGAAACAAAGATGAAATATTTCTTTAACAAAATCGTTATAACATCTATGTATATTTATTATACTTTATATGTTATATTAGGATGTGTTCAATACAACAATTTTAAGTATAAAAAGAGATATACTTGAAGGACTTGGTAAATATGTGTTCCTCGTCTTACTAATAGTCATGTTTATTTATAAAAAATATCCAAAAAAGTAAAATTCACTACAAGGTAAAAAGAAACCACAAGACCTGAAAAGAAGAGTCGTCATAAAGTTAGGGAGGCTTAAATAATGGAGTCTGAGATAATCCCATATCACAAGATTAATCGCATCAGGAGACAGTAGATTCTTACAAGTAAGACAAGTTAATCTTCTTTCATGGTTCACCATTGATGAAAGGAAATATGTATCTTTGTTCCCCTCTCACTGAGTATGTAGGATATCAATATGGTTGTTGATGTAGACCCTGAACTATCTGATGATATAAACGATTGACCAATGTATCATACCTAAACGATGAATAAAAATACATAATGTTTGCGTATCTATTATAAAAAATGTTATACAAATGTTATACTATCGAAAAAAAGATAATACAATTTCCATGGCCATTACCTCATCCTGAAGAGAATCCCCACCACCAAAATATGCAGTGAAAGAAATACTAACCTCACCTATAGGGTCCCTTAACAATCCACCTCCCCTCATAGAACACAAGTTAAATGTTCCATATATATTCATTTTTTGGACATAAGTTATGAGGATACCCGTGGATCCAATGACCCTGATTGATCCTCATATACTGCATGTAATTTTACTTTCTAATAGAAGAAAGCCTAAGACATGGAATGTCTTACTAATTTTTTAGAAGGCGGGCCATGTAAATCAGAGGGTAATGGAATCTACTCACTGGGACCTCACTCCATACATGATGATGTCAAACCACACAGTGTTATGCCCCTTCCAAAGCAACCAACACCCTAGTGAAGGTACCCCCACTCATTCTGTATTATCCATACCCCTTTACCTCTTATTGTTGAACCAATGCTCAACGAAGTTGATCCCCTTCATCGCCAGACAAGAAAATAATTTGAAGTCTTTGAATGCTAACCAAACTTTGCATTCCCAGCCACCTTCAAAGAATAGGTGCTCTAAGCTCTCCTCCTCTGAAAACGCACAACAAGATCATGGGGATGATAAGTTAATAATCGAGAATTTAATGATGTTATATATAGGGAGTTATTTATTCCTAATTCTCCAAAAGAAGAAATTATGTTTTTTACTGAGATAATTTCACCAATGTTCTTCTATGAACTTGTCATCATGGGTAGGAGGGAGTGTGAGTCTTGAATACCTCATCTCCGATTAAATTCATTTAGATCTCTTCTTAAGAGAGTTAGAGTTTGTATTTTCGAATGAAAAAATAGGAACATGGATAATTATGTTTATAAGAGTAACAAGTATGGTTTAGTCGATCTAGATGGCTCAGATTGATATAAATAATTGAATGAATGTGTGTCATTTTATAAGTGAAGGTAGGGGAATTCTTGAATTTTTTAAATTATTAATATAAAATATTTTTTATTTCATGTTATAATGGATCAAAATTGTTATAATTCAAATATAATATATGGATAAATAAAAATTATCTCATATAATATAATTTTGATAAGTTTTTGTAAAATTTTCACCCCAAAATTTTAGTTTTAACCCCCATTACCCCTTTTGATAATTACCATAATATTAAGGTTTTCTACCCTTTAGAGGTTAATAATGTTACTATAAAAATTTTAAAAAACCCATAAATGGATCAGGTTTAATTTTTACAACCATATCTAATTAATTTTTCCAAATATATAATTTTTATTTATTTTTAATCATTTAATAATATATTATTTATTATCAAATATCATTGATGTTATTTTATCACTATTCATTTCATTTGACTTTAGATACGGCAAGAAAGATGGGTAATTATAATATAATAATTTAATACCTCCATAACATGTCATATAGATATATAAAAGTCATGGATCAAATTATATCATTCAAATCATATCACTTTTAATATTTTAAAAACATTTATTTTATATTTCCTTTGATTGAATAAATACTATTTCTGTGTTTTGAAAGAATTTAGGGTAATTATTAAATATGTAAAATTACAAATAAATTATTATAATTAAACTATGTATATTATTATGAAAATATCTTTTGAGATTAATTCATAAATTATTTTATTTCTATGTGGAAACTTAATATATATTTAAAAATAAGAGAGTGGCATTTTGTACCTTCCTTTGATTTCAATATTAAATTGATCATTTTCATTAAACATTTTTCTTTCAAACTAATTTAATTCAATCCTAAGGTGATATGTTTAGAATTATATTAATTAAATAATAATAAATATGAAATATTATTACATTATCACTTTTTTTTAACATAGATTAACTAGATTTACCCTTTACTGATGCAAATCTTAGCAAAGTTACTATTCATATTGACAAAAAATAGAAGGATCATTTTTACAAAAATTTTAACTTCATATTTCTAAATATATAAAATATTTTATCAAATTCAATACCAATAAGTTTCATAAATTAATTTAAAATCAAAACAAAAATTGCAATGAAGAAATGATTTTTCAGAAAAATGATTTTTTAGGTATAAAAATGTTTTTATACTAAATATAATTTTAACATTGATTCCAATAAAATTAATTGAATTAATAATAATATAATATAACTAAATTTAGTTTTATGTATTTTGAAAACAAAATTTAACATTTTAAAAATTTAAAACAAATATACAATTTTCAATAAAAATCTTTATTTTCACTACTTACAGGAAAATTAATCTATTTAGAAAAATATGAAAATTTCACCTTAATATAATTTTTATATTATGATTTAAAAAATTATAATTTGTTTATAAAATAATTTTTTTTAATAAGCTAAATTTAATTTTAATATTTTCTCATAAGAAGAAATAAAAAACATTTTGGAAGAAAACATACTTAGAAAGCATAAAATATCTTTACTAAAACCTTAGTACGTATTTATTAAGTATCAATCAATTAATTTGAATTTTTTATGTCCTTTATATATATATATCATAATTAATTTAATACTACTCATCCTTACTTATTAAACGACAAGGTTATAACAGTATATAATAACATTTTGTGTCTCGTTTATGTTTGGAGTTACGTGTTCTGTACACAATCAAACCTAATTTTCTATTTTTAAAATATGAAGTAGTTATATTATACTACCTTTAATAAATTTTATCCTCACGATTTGAACTGAATATCAATAAAAAAGGGTTTTCTATATGAAAATTTATTTGTTAAAAACCCAGATCATAAAAAGGGGGAATAAAACCTCCCCTTAAAAATAGGGGAAAGAGAAATATAAGGTCATCTAGAATAAGAAATGTCTAGGGTTATAGATTGGATAAATTTAGTTGTAAGAGAAAATATGTACATTTATGAAAAAAATAATATCAATGTAATGATAAAGAGTGACAGAAAAAATAGATTTCAAGAATGTGAATGATCATGAGTATGTAAACGACCACAAAAACATAAATCGATGAGGTGGAAAAATGTCCATCTATTCATTGAATTGAAAGTAATAGGATGAATTTTTTATTTCCAGATAACTTTTCCAAGAGTTAAGAAATTCCTATACCATATAGAGTAATAACATATGAAAATATATTTACATGAGCTCAATTACTTCCGTTGGTTGTTCTTCGATCAATTTCTATATTATATCTTACACCAAGAAATGAATATTCAAGATGAATTTTTATGCATAAATAACTAAAACTTAATTTTAATGAAACATAAGATCTAAAACATAATGAAAATTCACTCCTCATATCTCTATATATTCTCCAAAAACGAATTTTTTATAACTAGATATCCATTATTACAATAATATATAAATCCTTTATAATAAAACCCAAATTTAAACTTAATAAATTCAATAAATGGTTAACATTAAGACACTTCAAAAATATGTTTGACCAAATTAAAAACAAGCTTACCAATAATCCATAAAGTGTCTCTTAATTGCAACATTCCAAATTTGAGATAAATCAATAACATATTCTCTTATATCATGGTAATTAATATTAATCATTATTGAATAAATGAATAATTCAATAAAATAATTATCTCTTCATTCCATAAATAAAATATCTTATTATCAAGTATACTTCATAAATAAAAAAATGTTGTAAACTCCATCATAAATTATGTTTTTCATCAAATCACTGACCATTTTCAAGGTCAAAAATATTGTACCATTGAATTATTCAATATCAATATTCTCTTTATTTGAACTAATCATTATTAACACAACATAATAAACAAATTAATTGTCATATTTACATTTTTCATATATTCTCAATAAATATCACCTTACCACTAATTAAATTTTCTCGGTCATTATTAACTTCCAACATATTCCTTTAAATCCTTAAATAAATACTACGGTAGTATAGTCCTAAAATGATTCATGATTTTTGTAACTATAATATCATTGATAAAATACTTCCATAAAATAATTATTCAATCCAAATACATATGAAATTTAATCCTTTCACTTCGATAGTAGTAATACAATAGCATTAACCACGACACCTTAGCTTCTTTGGAGGTATATTCCTTTGATGTTTAGGGAATTATTTTTAATAGATCTGTATCTCCCTATATTCAAATCACTGAATGTTAGATTTTTCATTATTACTCTTACATTCACATGCCTCATGTCCTTTCCCTCCACACTTGATGAAAACTATCATTCCCTTCAATTAAATACCAAGGTTATTCTTTCTATAATTATCACATGATATAAAATCCTTATTTGTGTTCTTCCATTATCCCAATTTATATCTCATTCATTATCTTATTCTCTTGATTTCATTATAATTCATAATATTTAGTGAATTATTTCTCTATCTTGACTGCACATGATAATATATCTTCATATGATGATAATGTTTTAGAGACTAGTTCTCTTTGAGGGATTGGATTTATCCCATCAATAAAATGGTCAATCTTATTATTTAGATTATGTATACAATATATAGTATTTATTTACATCCTATTAACATTAGAATCAAACTTATAAATGTATCACTATTCCTTTTGTGTCAGACTGATGATTTATATAATTATATCCACTCATTGTTCTTAAGGAAAATATTTTTCTTAGATTTTTTTAATTCTTTTATTCAATGCTTTATATTTCCTCATAATCCTTCGTGTTTTGAATCAATGACCACAATTGGTCCAAATCCCATGAGATATGATCCAATTACATGAAAAAATTATTTCGTTAATTACTTCTTAAAGTGATATATATTTTTTCTAAGAAACATATACCATGCTAAAAAAATGGATTTGTAGTCCCATTTAATGATGGAGGTTCCTGATGCATGGTATAACATTGTCACATCACCTTGTAATTCAGTTGGATTTTTCATATATGAAACATTATTGGTCAAAATTGAGTCATTTTACCCAATACAGTTATAATTTGTTCAGCTCCAACTACATATCCAAATATTGTTTCATTATCTTGCCCTTAAGGGAAATCCCTACATGGATTATGTGTGTTGATACAGTTTATATTCCTTACACTAGTATATATTTATAAATAATGGATCACACTAGATTATATCATATCATTATGGATGATAATATATAATTTCAAAACAAGTGAAACACGTAACATAAATTGAAATATTTTGTACAATCAATCACAAAATCATAATCTTGGATCCTTTGTGAATATTTTCAAAGTCTGTCATAGGGTTCTTTTACCTAATATATATTTTACTAAATATAGTTCCAAAGGTTTATACTAAAATTTCTATGATAGTAACTGTAAATACCCCAACTCTAGTATCCCAGAGCTGATTACACTAGATAGAAGAGATCAAATCCTTAAAGCATAGTAGTTTAGAAAACTTAGTAAAATAGATACATACATGTGTCTCACATTACATTATAAAACTTAAAGTAAAACATATTATTTTATTTATAACACTATTACTAGCGATGCAAAGCGGGATCACGGCCCGCGGGCTTTGCGGGTATGGGGCGGACATGGGGCGGGGCGGGCCTGAAAATTTTGACCTTTTAGAGTGCGGGACAATGCGGGTTGAGCCCGCGCGGGTGCGGGCTAATGCGTGTCGAGCCCGCGCGGGTGCGGGCTTGCCCGAGGGCCTGATTTTAAAAAATATATATTATTTTTAGAATATATATTTCTTTAACATTTTAGTTTTTTTAATAAAAAAATAATGGTTAAACGGTGACATATGATTTCTCACCGTAATGGTCATATTAATTCACCATTTATTCACATGTGAATTTTAAATAGGCATATATTTATTGTTTTAATATGATATTATGTTATTAATATAGTATTTATTAACCATATTTACATGGTGTGTCAACCCATCTCTCAAAAAATGGAACTCATCGCCCCTGTGCATGGTTTCAATTCTATAAGAGTAATTATAATCATAATATTTTTTAGTTTTATTTAATTTTGTTATTATTTAATTTATTTTTTTTATTAGGAGAATTGGATAGAACCTCGTGAAAACACTAATAGCTTCCTCTGAAACTAATCATTACCTGGAGAAACTTCATTCGTTCATTGGTTTAGTTGTTCACATCACCACAAAACCAACATTATCATTCATTGTCCATCACCGATCACTCACCTACTTTCCATCACAACAGTTCACCACCACATTGGAATTACCGCATGCCACCATTAACACACACAAAAATGTTCCATCACATTCTTTAAATCTCTAGTTATTGTTAATTCACACTTATCCATACGAATACCTTTAAGAATGATAAAAAATAGAGTATTTAAATGATTATAAATAGTATTTTTTTTTGTAATGGTGGGTAAGCCCGCGGGCAACCCGCGGGTTTATGCGGGGCGGGGCGAGCATGAAATTTTTTGTTCGCATTATATGTGGGCTTTTGCGAGCAAACCCGCGTGGGCTCAAACCCATATGGGCTTGGCCCGCCCCGCCCCGGCCCGCCTGTTTCGCATTACTAACCATTACCCACTTTATCATATTCTATATATCAATCATAATGAACTTTGTGACATCATGGGGAAAGGAAGCATAAAAAATGGGTGATCTTAGATTCTTAGTAAGTTTATAGATACAACATAATATAATAATAATAAATAAGGTATAAGAAATTTGAAAAGGTAAATATCTAAATACCATTGACATTTATTCAATAACTTTATAATGAAGAATAATCTGTCAGAATATATGATCATCAAGTAATTTTATGTAAATAATCTTATGAGCTAGAAACTTATCCCTGGTTATCATAAAAAATAAAATAATCACATAGACATCAATAAATAATTTCATAATTATTGAATGATTAATTCCAATCATCTAAAACTTACCATCATGGCCATATTCCATGACATTTGAAAATACCGTCAAGGGCTTGTGCCTTGAAATCTACATAAATGGGTAAGGCCTTGGAAAAAAAATTCAGTTTGTCTCATGAGACCTATCAATGCATTGAGGGGCTATAGTGATCCCCCATAATAACTTACTAAGTCCAATTCAATCCTCACTTGAACTGGGTGAAAAATAATCAATATAAACATCCACATTGATAAACAAGAATACAAAATGTCAACACTTTCCCATAATAACAAACTATTTAGAATGATATGGAGAATAGTATGAAAATAGTACATCCCTAGTTAAAGTGGTCATACACCATAGAAATAGATATAGTGTATGTTGTAACAAGAATATAACCTTATTAAACAATAAGAATCAATAATTTATTTTTACATATATGATAATAATTTTAAATTTTCACTAGAAAACTTCTGGAGAAAAATACGATTTTTCACTTTGAAATCACATATTTAAATTAACAAGAATTAAAAAATATTATGGAAACAATTTCCTTTTTAAAAATGTAATATTTAGAATTAATAATTAAATAAATTTGTTGTCATGATGTACAATAATTCTGTTCATGTTATATAATTTAACAAAACATTACCTTCACACATTTTTAAAAATGTCAAAAGTACCACGTTTGAAAAATTTACAAAATATAACATTTAATATTTTTTTATGTCTAAAATGTGGGTAAAAATGAAATTAAAAAAAATAATCTGGTAATAATAAAAACATTATTGAAAGCATTTTTAGAAATCATGGATAAGGAAGAGAAAGGATATTACATCAACGAGAGAAATACATTCAACATTTCTTAAAAACAATTTCTAAATAGTTTTAACTACCAAAGAGAGGAAAATTGTAATATTAATGTAAAATTTCATAAATAAACAATCTAGAATAACATATATGGGGTTTAAGATAGAAATATCAAACTATTTGACCAATGGAGACTTTTGCAGAAACAATTCTGAATAATGATTCTATTGTGAAATAAACCCTTAATATTGTCGTGACTTTTGAATCAGAACCCTAATTAAATAAAGAAATCAAAATGAAACATTAAATACCATGAATATAAATATATTATTTATATGTAATATTAAATTGGAATTATATGCACTATAAAAAAGTAATAAGTGGTGAATATGAAAAATTTTATGCAGAAGTAAAAGTGAGATGAGAAACCCTTACCTCATTTCTTATTTCATTCACATAATTCGAAATATTATATTTAATAAATATATATTTATTATAAATATAATCCATAAATATAATCATATTTATCTCACCATATATTAATTTTTTATAATATTTTATCACTTATTTATTAAAATTTCTTTTTTAAAATAATAGTTCTGAGTAACAATTACTTTATTTTTATGGTATGTCTTGGTTTGGTAGTTTTAGTACTTTTACTACTATAATGTTTCCATAATATAAATTTTATAAAAATTAAAGAAATATGATATATATTAAATATTTATATATATATATATATATTAATCAATAAAAAATAGACATAGAAAAATAAATACATTTTTCATAGACATAGTATGTCGTACAAATGCAGAAACATTAATTTCACATTAATGGATGGAATGAAAGAAAGGAAAATAATAATTAAACATTAAATAATCATTATTATATCATATATATCAAATATATTCATTAATTATATGATTATTACGAACCAAGTATTGTGTAAATGGAAAACCAATCACATCACTTCATGAATGTCGTATTCCACCCGTACGCATGAGTTGCACTATAATTTTCTAACATATTGTAAGGAAAGAAATTATATATGATATATTAATTATAGAAGAATATTTTTTTCTTCATAAATATCATATATTATTATTATTTAAATATTATAACCATCCATGTGAAATTGTGTTGAAAGACAAATTACACCACTAAATTGAGATGGTAATCCAAACATATGCACGAGTGATGTATTATTATTTCTTAGGATGGAATAGAGATGAAATTTGGTTTTCACATAATAATCATAAAATATAAGCTCATTTATGATACTATTTATATTATATTAAAATGGTTACAACAATTTAATTTGAATTCAACTATTAAATAATCATGATGGACTTGGTAAAGACGATTACCTCTTCTTCAATAAACATCTGTAATATCTCTATTTATGGGACCTATAGTAGGTTTTTTTGGAATGAAAAAAATACTATATAACCTGGATAAAGATGTTTATAGGAGAATTTTTTAGGATTTTTTTTCAAGATATATGGATCAATGTTGTGAAATGAATGGATAAAATTGGTGTTCTTTTATAAGTAAAGGTAGGTGCATTATTGGTATTTATTAAAGTAGTAAATTAAAATAAATTACATTTCATGATCAAATGACTAAAAATTGATATAATTATAATTAAAAATGGGAATAATTTTAAATCATATCATAAAATAAAATATTTACTCATTTTATTATTGTTTCCCCCATTATCATTTATTATTCCCCCATTAATTCTTTTGACAATTACCATAATTTTAATGGTTTAAACCTTTTAATGGTTAATAATGTCACTACAAAATTAAAAAAGAACCATAAATGGATCATGGTTGTTTATTAAAACTATAATCCATTCATTTTTATTAATATATGATTTTTATGAATTTAGAATCATTTAATTAAATATTATTTATTATTAAATATCATTAATGATATTTTTAACATTATTCAAATAAATTGACTTTAAATATATATTGACAAAGAGAAAATTCAAATATAATCCTTAAAACATTCCCAAAATATCATACAGATCTATAAAATTCATGTGATACATTAAATATTTCAAATTATATCACACTTAATATTTTTAAAATCATTTAATTTATTTTTACTTTAACTGAATAAATACTATTTCAGTGTTTTGTAAGAATTTAGATTAATTATTTAATACCTAAAAATTAGAAATAAATTTTAATAGTGAAGAATAGTTTATTATTATCAATATAACCCATGATATCTGTTCACCACTTATTTTTATCCCTATGTGGACCCATAAGATATATTTTATAATATTGGAGTGATATTTGGTAATGTTGTTTGAAATAAATATAATATTGGTAATTATTATAGAAAATTGTCCATTAAAAAAATAAAATTCAATAATAATTTGGTTGTAATTATATTTATCCAAAAATAATGAGGTTGAAAAATTAGGACCTTATCACTTAGTTATAACCGATTCACCCTTTAACAAGCTAATAAACTTTTCCAATGTTACTATTAATATTGACAAAAAATAAAACAATATTATCTACCAATTTGAACCATCTGATTCAAGATTCAGAATTCCTTTTATCATTTTCAATACCTATAAGTGTCATAAATTAATTTAAAATCAAAATGAAATGAAAATTAGTTTTTTTAAGAAAAATACGATTTATGTATAAGATTTTTTTTATACTAAATTAAATTATAAAATTGATTACAACAGATTTAATTGGATTATTAATAATATAAGAGAAAATATGTTAGTTTTAAATCATTTTAAAACAAAATGAAACATTATAAATTATTGAATCAAAAATTCAATTTTCAATAAAAATGGGTATTTTTGAATATTCACTGAAAAACAATCTTTTCCACAAAATTTAAAAATGTCACTCTAATATAATTTTAAGATTTTATTCTAAAAAATGAAAATATTTTTATAAAATATAATTTATAGATGTTCCAAAAATTTATTATAATATTTTCTCACAAAAACCAATAATATTATTTTTGATGAAAAAGCACTTTAAAAGAATAAAATAGCTTTACTAAAAATTGATTACATATTTCCTAAGAACCAATAAATGAATTTGTATTAATTTTGTTCTTTATATATATTTTCCAATTTGAGTAATACTATTCATACCTTCTAATTCAATAGCTTGGTAATACGAGTCATATAATAATATTTCATTGTTTCATTATGTTCAGTGTTATGTGTCGTATACACAATCAAACCTAATTTTCTTCTTTTAAAATTTTTGGGTGTTACATGGAAAATATGGAGGTCTCTCCAAGCTCATGCGAATCAAATTTTCTGACCAAGGTTTGAGCCTGATCATCTTGGTAACTTTGTGTATTTCATGTTTTGATCAATGTTCCTTGAGATCATGGGTCTTTTTTTAAGGTCTATGCTTTGTCAATGTCTTCATTGATGGTTTTGTCATAAGAAAAAATTAATTTTCTAGGGAAACCCATATAAGAATATAACATTTTCATGTGTAAGCCCCATAAAATCTTTCCCAATTTGTGATCACCATCATTGGACTCCTACTAAGTCCTAATATCTTTTTCATGGAGCCATATCCCATTTGGTCCCAGTCACACTTCACTATCTAAAAATTAAAAACATTAAGTAGAAACAACTTAAGGCCTTCACTATAGGTGTAACCTCCAATAAAATGTGTCATAATTAGTGATATCCTCCCATTAATTTGTTCTTCAGACTAATTAGGTAATCTCATGCATAATACCTACTAAATAATTTGTTATCGACCATTTTATAATATTTAATTCCTAATTGCATGATGTAAAGCATTATGATAATGTTCTTACCACATTATTTTAATCAATGCGATATAATCCTATCACCAAACCTTATGATGTACAACTCGAACAATATGGGATTGTATTATTGTTTTAATATGATACAAAAATATACCTTATTGAGCTTAAAACCCAAGATTGAAAACACATATACATTATTATTTATTTAGATTCCTCATGATCTCATTCATCTTTACCTATTGGGAAATATTCCCTCTCAAATATTAGTTCACCATTTATAGGGTCTCATTTTTTATGAACCCATCTTCATGGTACTATATTCCTCCAAAAATAACCAATGTCCTTACTTGTTGGGATATATTCCTCATGGTCCACTAAATAATATCTCTAAGACTATATTCTTCTAGAAACTTTCTCATTAGACTATATTCATGAAAATTACATATCCTTATAGTAGGCCATCAACCCATTATCTAAAACAACCACATATCGCACAGTGCCATATTCTGTGTGAAACAATCACATACACATTTTTTCATATTCAATTTTAGGTCTACAATATAGGGATTATCAATTGTAATTCCCACACCAATCATTTCTAGGAATCAACCACCTAAAAGTTGATCTCACATGAATTTACAATGTTTTAAAGTGGTCATGGATGCATGAACTTAAAAGGAACCACCTGACCTTTTATTCATGACCTTAAATGGTATACCATGTCTCATTAAGTGGAACAAGACTACATGGGTTCAATGTTCCTTAAAATAGATAGATATGAATCCAATTTTGAGTGCCCAATACCTATAACAAATAACATATATTACATCTCTCTATGGCCTTAAACTATATAGCTATTTGCTATGAAGATTTAAACAACAATATCAAAATAATAATAGAATGATAAAAAAATAAGTTACAAGAAAATTTTCACATTAATTGATAACCACTAATATATATATAGATATTTACATTGATTCACCCCGATGTCCAATTGCTAGTATAAGGGTAACCAATAACACGTTGGGATTCAGGAATGAATCATGAATATATCTTAAATATATAGGAGAGTCCAAGATTATACAGTAATTTTCTCTCAAAAGTTACAGATGAGCCCATACTCCCATCCTCTCAACCAATGCACATTTTGAGGTTTTTTATTAATGTACCATTGGTTTTTCCTTTTAGAAAGATGATCTATATCTACTAAAAACCACAGGAACATTTTCATGTCAGAAACTCCCCCACATAAAAAGGGATAAAACAACAAGGGAAAAATATAAGGATATCACTATTGTAAAATGTGGGTACACACTCTCTCACTATTACAAGGAAAACAACCTTTTAATTTCTATCCTCTGAATAAAGTAGAATACACCAAAATAATTCCACAAAAATATAAATACATGGGTGAAATGATTGTTTCTTATTGATATGAAAACCTAGAGGAGTCTTATATATTTTATTGGCTTCTTATATCCCCTAGTTCCACCCACACTAATAGAGTTAGTGGATTTCGGGCACCCACGATACTAGCCTTACCTCCCCCCATTGAAAAATCAATGGGGGAGGGGTCTATAAATATATCTCTCACTTTGAGATTTTATTTGGAACCAATGAATTATACACACATCATTTATATCTTCCAAAACATTCTTATTATTTATCTATAAGGAACTATAGGATTTTAACTATCTGAAATTATCTGTTTCAATTGATTTTATTAGGAAATATATAATATTCTATTTAGTATATATTTTCAAGAAAGTTCACATTTACTTCCTTCGCTATATCTGGAAAAAGTAATATTTTACCACATTTTCTATACTATAATGAAATGATGTATTTTTTATAATGTGTAAGGTTTATTGGATATCATAAGACAATAAAACCAACACATGTCAATTTTTGGGATTCTTCAATAAAATTCTCCTCCAAATTTACCCATATCATGTGTTTTCAACTTCCATTTACTCCACCCAATCCTGGATAAATTTAAAAATGGCTATAACTCAAAATTCCACCAAAAAACAGTAAACCTATAACTAGTAGTGGATTTCCTCTTGGGAGAAACAGATACAAATCAACATATCCTTTTATAGAGATATCCAATACTCTATAAAATAATGATGTATGTGTGGTCTCCTTTATGTATCATAGGACTCACTTCACTATATTCCAATGATCTCAACATGGATTTCCATGTATAAACCAATATCCTTCAATACATGTCTATTGTCTAGTCATGGAAAAACTAAAAAAACCTCAGACACAGTACTACATATATATGTGGTACTCGAGACATCTCAATCCACTCTAATTCATTACTATGTCTAAATATAAAGGATATATTGAAATTATCATGAAGAATACTAGAGATTTAATTATATTATTTCATATTGATTTATTTCAAAATTTTCCTCATGTAACTATTCTATGATAGATAAATCGTCCCCTTATTTCTAACATTTTAAACATACATCCCGATTTTATTTGTTGGTCCCAAGACCTTTATATAAAACATCTTATCCAATTGTGACTTTATATTACAGATCTGATCATTTATGTAGAATGAAACTAATATTTTATCAATATACAATAGAAAAATAGTAAAATCATTACCAAATAATCCACTATAATTTGTATAAGGATACGAAAAAAGTATATAATATCCAAGTATCATGATATATGAATAAAATATATTATACCAATGCATCAATTCAATAATGATACATTAAAAGGATTTGATAAACATAAAATTAACTTCAATTTTCCTTCTTATATATTTCATTTCAGTTGGAGTATATAGTTTTCTTTGTTAAGATCACTATATAGAAAATTTATTTTTTCCTCCAGTAGATCAATATATAAACTATATTCGAAACACATTTAAAAAAATATTCAAATTGTTACCAAAAATATAAAATATCGAATTGAATCCAATAACATACTTCTGAGTAAATAATTTAATCAATAGTCTCACATGATATATTTACTCATAATCATTTTCATTCAAACTAATTTTAAATACTCATTTATTATTAATATCCTTCCTTATGTGAGGTAATAGAATAAGATCCCACATCTTTTTCTTGTGTGTGGATTCAAGTTCCACCTTCCATGAGGATATGTCTGAGCTCTGAGTCAACATTAAAAATAAGGTGGATATGTATCCTCTATTTATTACAAGTAACAAATATATCTCTCTATGAAATATTATAATTTACTTATTGGTGAAATCTTCTCTCATGTTGTTTTTGTTACATAGTCAACCAATACATGATAATCATGATCTAGTAATTTTTTAGAGGAATCATGTTCCTATTTTGATTTTTTGTATACAGTTAATGTTATAATATATATATTATCTTTATACATGTCTCTAACAATAATAATTTTCACCTTATCTTCTATAAAAATTACTTTTCTACCGATGATAAGTTTTTGGGCAGTGGTTTCCCACAAATGGTATCCTTTTACAACATCAGTGTCTTCCAAGAAGATATATTTCCCAGATCTCAAGTAGAAATTTTATCTTTATTGGTCACTAAATAATTAATATATGGTAATTTAAAAATTTTGTAACTTAGAATAGTTATCTAGTTTACCATTACACAACTCCATCAGTGTCTCCACATTAATTACCACTAATGAATATTGATTGATCACATAATAGGTGGTCATTATTTATTTTTCCCAAAATTTCAGGGAAACTCCTCTAGTATTCATCATTACCCTTGTTCAATCTAACATGGTCATGTTTATCAGCTCTACGACTCTATTTTGCTAAGGATTGTTTTCCATCAAGATATGTCTCTTGATGAATTCTCATTAAAAAAATACGAAACTCATTGCTTGTATATTATCCACAATAGTCAGTAGTCAAACACATTATTTTTTCCATATTTAATCCCCTTATCTTCATTGAATTTTTTTAAGAATTCAAAATCATTCATCTTTCTCTTGATTAGGTACACTCAATATAACCTAGAATAATCATTAAAAAATGAATCAAAGAACCATGATCCTCTAAAGGATATAATAGTGATTTCTAAATATCATAATAGATTTAATCTAAGATCTCCTTTCTCCTCACCGTTGATGTATAGAATAGAAAACCACGTTGCTTGAGGAATTTACAATGAAAATTAATGGTAATTTTACATTTTTAAGCACAGAAATCAACTTCTAATCAAAAAGAATATATAGTCCTTTTTTGGACATATAACCAAGATTCATATTTCATGGAATTGTAAATGATTTCATTGAGGTAGTTGATGTAGAGAATATGTTTTCTGCCTTGTAAATTTCACTGATAATCACACATTGATTATTTTAGATCATCACTACAATCATCAATATAATTGTACATTTTATAATTTTCATCACTCCTTTCTCATTGCAATCCATTCACCCTATGTTATCCAATTATCCCAAAAAAAAATCTTTTCTTTAGGACCATAAAATATATTACCCCTTCAATGGTTCAAAAAAAACCATCATTAGTCATTGGTTTGATGGTACAAACTCCAAGGATATTCAAGTTGGGATCATTCCCTATATAAAAAAGTCTTATTAGGATATGATCATTCTAATCAAACCATTATCATCAACACTTCATGTTCTATGTTTCTCTTGAGTAAATATCCATGTTTTTTTTGAGATATTGTTTACATTTAGTAGTCAATTATGCTTCACTAAATATTATATATCCATTTCTATATATAGTCACCACATTTACTTGATAATAATTTCCACCACTCTTCATGTTCGAATAATAATTAATGATGTTCCCATTATTTGAAAAATTTTAAAATGTGAAAATTTTATTCTTACACCTTGATTTTAACCATACATGGTTTTGGTTTACAAAATAAATATGATCCACCATCCTTATTCTCCCAATTTAAAAAGCCTCCACTTTATTTTTTCTTGTATTTCTATTCTATTTGTTCTTAAATTTAACTTATTCCTCAAGAACCATATCTGAAATATTGTGGAAGACCAACATATCATTTTAGATATTATTAATGAGGTCAAAGATGAACTAATGAGACGAATATGGAAAAATTTGGATTATAGTACACACATTTTATTCTTCTAAACATTATTAATTAAAAATATGAGCTAAGAGAATTGGGTATTAAATGTTTTGATGTGGTAATTTATTATTGATGCCTCAACTATTTGATGTGTTCATAATTTTTAATTATGGAAAATCTTTTTGTGCAGTGAATTGGCCTCATATAAATTTATCAAATTGTCCCAAATTTCATTTGTTTTTATCTATAATTCTTGATAGGACCCCATATATGAAATAAAGATGGATATTGGAAATATTATTACCATCCATGTTATTTCATTTCTTCTCTATCAATACTTTAAATATTTTTCAAACCATAAGTTGGTAATTATATTTCCATAAAATGACTTGAATATTTATTTTTCATAATGGAAAAAATATTCATATTGAATTTTTTTATCTTAAATTTCACCCCATATAAACAAGCTTCCAATCAAGATATTTCATTGATTTTTAATAATATATTAAATAATATCAACAAATGTTTATGAGGTGAAATATTAAACTCAATTATCATACACAGATTAATGAGAATTATTAATACTTAAAAAGTGAATAATATCTATACATAATCTCACAATGATACCACTTATTGGGATTGAAAATTATTATCCAACCAGTGTAGTGATAATATTTAGATAATAATAAAGTGTAAAAAATATAGAAAAATGAACACCATATATAATATAATAAACCAACCAAATAAAATTAGGTAAAAACCATGGGATAATATAAGGATATCACTATGGTAAAACACGCGTACACACATAAACTCTCTAAATATTATAAATAAAATACCCTTGTAGTTTCTCACGCTTTAATAATAAAGAATAAATGTAATAAATACAACACCAAGATAAATATATGGGGGAAATGAATACTACTTATTGGTGAGAAAACTAGGAGGAGTCTTATGACTTTATGGAAATCCAACAATCCATTATGCTTTCTTATTTATAAGATTTATTGGGGTTTGGATACCCATAATACCTACCATTCCTTCCCCCTTTGACAAATAAAAGTGGTTAATGTTGAAACTCTTGATAACTAATCATCTTGGGAATTATTCCTAGAAATATTTTCAACGATAATATATTATTCTTTATTCTGTAGCAATGATAGGTTGGTCAGATGGGTTTTTTTATTACATTGCAACTATGTTTTTGATCCTCATAGGACCTTTGGTCACATTAAAGAATTATAAAATTGACTACCAATGAGGCTATGTCATGTTTATGGACCCCACATGGTTGATAGTTGATGGTGGATTAAAACCACACAATATATTCATGGTATTCCAAATATGAAAATTTCAAAACAAAAAAAAACTAAAATTAACGTAAAAATATGGTAACTAAAATATGTTTAATGAGAATTATTTTTTTTTCTTTTTGAGGAAAAAATCACTTTATATATGAAAAAACTCATTGTTAAATATACTATAAGAAAAAAGAATATAAAAATTTAAACATAATATATATAAGTAAAAATACATATACATATTAAAAACATTTCATGTATATATATACTCATAATAACTACAAAAAATGTATTACAAAAATAATATAGTTAAATATTGTTATCATTAATAACATATGTTTGTATATTGAACTATGAAAATTTATAATATGTAAATAAAAAATTATGAATCATAAAAAAATATTTGAAAAAAGATATAATTATTATTTTTATGTTTACACAATGTTTGTGTCTATTTGATAACAAGAATAAAATAAAACAAATAAAATGTTCTTGGAAGGTTAGTTTAAAATAGTGTTTTTGATATTTCAGAGAATACACACAATCATTAAATTCAATAAATGATAAATATTTATGTAAAATAAAAATAAAATTTAGTATTTTAAAAAATATATATTTTTACATCATAATTAATAAAATAATAAAATTACAAAGTATTTTTACATTCAAGAATAAAAATAAATTTAAATTGATGTTCAAATATGAATATAAGTAATCTTATCACATACCTCTACAATTAAATTTTTCTTTATACTCATGTATCATCCTAAACAATTATACATAAATGAAATCACACTATGATATGATTAAATATCACCTTCTTCAAAATGAAATAAATGTGGAATTTTTATTAATTTGTATGAAAAAATTAAAATAATTATATTATTACACCACTCCTCAAATAAATTTATTAATTTAACTAAATTATTAAAAATTCTATAATACCTAACATGAAAATTAAATTAATTATAATATTTTAAATTATTTTTTGGGAAATGTAAGCTCACTCATCGTATATTCCCACATAGAATTGGGCTTATATAAGCCAAATATATTTATATATATCTTTTAAAAATTATATATATATATATATTATATGGGGTCAAACTAGCCCCAAGCCACATTTAGCACCATCAATTTTCCCCCAATATTGTATTTTGTACTTAGAAATAAAGGAGAGTGGTAAAGGGACATTTCATCATTCCAAAGGATATTTTTAACTCAAAAGAAATATTTAAAAATATAATGCATCCCTTGGGATTATTTGTGATAGTAAATACATGGATTTCATAAAAATACTCGATTCATAGTAAATTTATGACTTTATTTTTTTTCTATTTTATATACTCTTTATATTTTTTATATGAACTCAATCCTAATGTTGTATTTGGAAATTTTATATTTATTTAATTACATTGGTAAACTATATTAAATACTTCCTATATATATTTAACATTTAAAATGAAATTATAAAATATTTCATTTGAATACACTTAATAACACATATAATTTACGATTTCATAATTAGACAAACCAAGCTATCTAAATAATTCACATAAGTTATTTTCCATTAATTTCATAAAAAAATATTATTTATATCAATGATTTATGTGAATTATAAGAAACGCACATCTCTGATGTCAAAATGAAGTAAAATCTAAATGTGTTCATCCTAAAACATTACTCCATACATAGTGTAATATGTGTGATCTAGGATTTAACTACGGTGATAAAAAAATTAATATTAAAAAGATAATTACATGTAAAGAGAAGAAAACAAACAATGGAAGGATAAAAACCTTAACATAATGCTTCTCCTCCTTAGGTCGGTTGGGTTGGATGACATTTGTCTCCCAACTATAATTGTATACTATAAAAGGAGGATAAAATTAATCAAGTAATGAGTTATTTATTTCAAAAAATTGTATTTAAAATAAGTAAATAAATAAATAAATAAATCAATAAAATAAAATAAAACATCTTAAGTCATATATTTGATTCAGTGATGTGTTTTGTTTAGTATACATAGCTATAAATCACAAAAAAAATCTAGCTACAATTTATTGGAAATAATTTAATCTTTATCAGAAAAAACTTTATTCAGGTTTCTCCCCAGGACCATGATATGCATAAGTACCCATGTGTTCCAGTAGATCTATGAAATAATCCTCCTCTCCTAGTAGCTGAAATGTAATGGGGTTATTATGATCAAATAAAAAATATTAAATTAGTTAAAGAAAAATAATCCAATGAAAATATCATCCATTCATTTGAATCTAAAATCATAAATAATATAAATAAATAAATATCTCACTTCCTAGTAATGAATAAGTCATTATCTTCAGTCACACAATATTTATAAGGTTTATTAAGAAGTTATAAAGGATTAAATCATACTATGTCATCCATAGGTTAATGAATCACAAAGAGTTGGTTCTAATTCTTCTTTTGACCATGATATTTTAGTACCTGTTTATATTAAAGGAAGAAGGGGAAGGGGGATTTAGTTAAATTTTCATGAGATTTGATTTATCAAGAGAGAGGTGAATTGATCACGAAATAAAAATTTACATTTAAAAATATATTGGAAAAAGATCCCCAAATTTAAAAAAACCCAGGTAACTAATACAATACATATATATATTTTGGAATTTTTTAAATGTTTCTCATGTGAATGATCCAAATCTAGTTATAATAACATTAAGTCATTCGAATCAACTTTACTCATTCAAAACATAGAAAAAATATCACTAATAAAATCTAACTATTAGAGTATAAAATTATATTCACAATTGGTAGATAATTTTTGAAAATTGGAATTATAACATACAATATTAAATAAAAAATGGTTTTAGATAGTTTAAGTAAAACAAAAAAAGGCACCTAGAAATTTAAAAATCAAGAGGTTCAGTTCTAATATAGAACATAGTCCAATCCACTTGATAGTAACCCACTACCCAAACAATTTATTATAATAAATAAAATAATACACAACCTATATCAGGATTGACAAAAAAAAACTTCACATAAATAATTCTAGGCTTAAACTAAGGCCTCTTCCATAATAATATATGGGATAAAAAGGAAAGATATAAAATGGATGGATTTTTAGATTAATCTTCAATATATTTTATGAGTTTTCTAATATATATTCTAGAAATTATAAACTAATCTCAAAAGGTAAAGTATTATCAGAGAGAGAAAGACTAATGGGGTTCAATTATTCTTTATCAGTAGTCTATTTTGGTTGATCAACATGATTATCTTCTCTTTGTTGTAGTGTTCTAGATGTACTAAGAGAAGATTGAATGATCTTATGAATATATTTCATAGATATCATATTATTTCATGAGAAAATAGTATTGTGATATGTAGAAATTTAAAGAGTTGTCCTTGGTTGGTTCTCAATTATAAAACACAAGTGAGGTTCCTCATTAATTATTAAACTATATATTCATTGAGAATAATCATAATTAATTCCTCATACTAACTGTAAATGGTCATAACATCATTAAATTCTCCAATCCATATGTTATAATAAAATAACATTTTATTATTGGATAGACATAGAATGAGATGTTCTCCACTTAGACCTGGAAGGAGTGATCTCATAGAAACACAAAAACACAGTCTCACTAAAGCAAAAATGTATTATCATGGAAGATTGATCAGAGAAGGAATAAAATAATTATATTTCATTATGAAGAATCGGTATTTATCATGAAATATCTATGTCCTTATTATAGAATATCTTTTATTCATATGGATGATTGGGTCCCTTTTCAATAATGATATTTCCTTCTCATGGATGATCTTAACATTGATACATTTCTGTACTCATTGTCATTCTTTAATGGAAGTATGTCCTTTACACACAAAACATTTTCTTTACATGGATAACTAACAACTAACATTTAAGGTCATTCCTTACTTAGAAAATTTTCTTATATTTTACAGAAATATATCTTATCGATATAAGACACATAATTCATTAGAAAAACAATAAAAAATGATTTGGGATCATAAAAAAAGAGTTTTTGGACTAGTAATATCATGTACTCCTTTTTGATGATCTAAAATCATGGTAGGAATAGATTAACATATAAAAAAATATTATATATGATATGTAATATGATTTGAAATTGAATTTTATAGAATAAAAAAATTTAAAATAATTTTAAAATGCTTAAATTAAAATGTTAAATGCCAACTTTGTTCTCCCTCTTTTGGGATTATAAAAAAGATACAAACAAATGTAATACATTAATTGAAATAATAAAAAAGTACATTAATTGACCTATTAGAAAACCTAATCCAAATCTATATCATAATATTTATCCCTAGGGGATTTATAATCAATAGTTTTCTTCTCCTGTTATTTATAAGGAAACGATTTCAACTATAGAGAAGTAGTCGGAGGGAAATAAAAATACCAATTGAAACTTGTCTAAGATGTTCCACAACCTGTATTCGGTTGATAACAAAATGTGGAAATAATATAGAAGAGTTACAATTACGATTATTAGATACATAATCTAGATAATTTAATGGTAGAATATTAGTGGTTGGCACAAACAAGGCTATATAGTAACTGAAAATATAGGGTTCTATCAATGTTTTAAACTCATAGATAATCCTTGCACCATGTTCCATATTCTAAAATTACCACCACTTATCTTCCATAAAAAAATTATTAGATGATCCAAATACTTTAGTTGATTTAATTGATTCTTTCAGGACATAGACACTAAAAAACTTTAAGTTTAATAGCTAAATTCTATAAAAAGAAGGTTAAATCATACGTAATGAAAATATTAAATAGATAGAATTTGAGTGAATTTTTTATAAAATTTTAATATTTTATGGTTTTCTAAAGATTAGATTTAAATATTTCATATATCCTTTCACCATGAGTCTTGATATCCATACGATACACTTTATATGAACTTGAAGAATCATCTGTCATAGTCTTCAGTTATTCTATTAAAATATATCTTATCACGTCTTCAACAAACTATATAGGTATATAAGCATAAATAAGATAAACATAGAATATGAAGAAAGAGATGATAGATAAACAAACATGGTAAGATCCCTTTGTTCTAGATGAAGTTTAAAAGCATACAATATGTCATGAATAACTACAACATCTTGTAAAAACCTCTCATTTTCTCTTTCTATATAACCATCTCCTCTTAGTAAATAAAGATGGATATGATCAATGATTTATGAACCATACATTGAAATAAAATCCTATGTGGTAAATTTAGAACAAGATCTAAAATCATGAAATAATCTCTTCATAATATTCAAAAAAGTTCTCTATAATTGATTCATATATTATATTTTAATAGAGAAAGGTTATGGAGGTGGATATCAAACAGATCTAGATGGATCCCTCCTACCAAATAATTCACTTTCAATAGCCAAAGGCACTATTTCTATAGAATCACATACATGATTAATGTTTTTTAGCAGTTTATTATCTACAAATAATTGGCCAAAGAGATAGAGGCTTTATCATTCAATCCATATCAATCTGAACTAACAAGGAGCATTATGGAATTTGAGAAATAGGAGAAAAGGAATGTCCATCATGTCCAGGTGGACTACCTCAATCTAGATGATTGTTATCCCCTTAATCATTAGAATCAGAGTCAAAATAGTCAATTCCAAATAGAGAAGTGCCTAGACATTTCTACCCTCTAGGAGATGCCATCCCGTCATTAGTCCTCAGAGTTCACCCAATGTTTAGGCTTAGAGATAAATCTTTAGAAGATCTTAAAACTATCTCAATATATTTTTCCACGCATTACTGAAAGTCATCATTATTATACATTAAATATTTTCGCTTATAAGAATCCATAATATAAATATCAATAACTATAAACTAATTAGAACTTAAATCTCAAACACAAGATAAAAGAGACTTAAGAGAGTCTAGAGGTCCAAAATATAGATTCTGTGATCTAGATATTCTCTTAGAAACATGAGGATAAATAAAATTTAATATTAAAAATCCCATATGACTTCTTAATCTTTACTAAAAACCACATCACCTTCACTTTCATAGGAATTCATGTCCTATTCATATAAATAAACTAGTCTATATTCAAGATAAAAAGATAATTCTCCATAAAAATAATACTTTGAAACTTCATCTAGTTATAAAATAAGTGTATTTATATCTTTGGTTCTTATAGTGTATTAAATATGATCAAAATTATCATAAATATTCTCTCTATTTACAACTCTTAATTTCTTCTAGGTATTCAATATTTTTAACCTTATTCATGTTGACTAACATAGAAATATACCTCTATATGAATTATACATTTCATCTCCCTTAACAATAAGATTTTTATAATCCAATAAATAATATATTGTAAGATCTTGATTTTTCAATGTGTTACATATCCTTTTATTTTATATTTAAACACTTTTATATGTTCTATTTTATTATTTGACCCTAAGCCGGGCATGTTGGAAGGTTGTGTTTTTTTTAGAAAGAAGGAGGTCGGGGCCTGATGGTTCTTATAATTCCAAATACACAACACGTATTGGGAATATGTGATGTGTATCAAATATATGATATGTATTAGTCTGAAGATAACCTTTCACAATGTATAATGGTATTTACCTAGTAAATCCCAAACATTACAAAGCGTTTAAAGCAGACACACTGTGTAATATCCCTGGGTAAGTTTTAAAAATAAGATCCAGGGCCTCAATTTCTGACAGAAGGCCTCACCTGTCACTTTTCTCTCGTCCAGGATCACCAAGGAAACCTAACTTATGCATTGTTGTATCATCCATATATGTAATATGTTTTTTCAACCATTATCCTCATTTGATCCACACCGGTAAGATCAAAATCCCTATTTCGACTTTCTCCATTTCTCTTCTTATCGATGGAGTTGTTTTTGTGGGGACTTATGCCCTGTTTTTAGGATGTTCTTCAATTTCTCTATTTTATAACGACCCGGGTTGAATAGGGATCCAATACTAGGTGAGTGTTTTACTATGATTATATAGTAGTTTGTATATATATTTACCCAATGTATTGGTCTTTTATATTCATAGTTTCCATTATTCCACACACTGGACTTTATGAAGATTCCATAAATATTTAGTAAATGTCTTAAATAAATTGTTTGAGACCAGATTAGGTTTCCCACTAGTACCTTTGTGATCTTTGGATGTTGTTATCCCTAAACCTAGGTCACACATGTATTATGTATTTGTATATGCACTATTTTATACCACCCATATGGGTGGTTTTTATATCACCACTTTATTTTTGGAGGCTTAATATATTGAATTAGAATTGAATGAATGATTATAAGAAGGTTTTACCTTCATTCTATGTGAAACATGATGTTAGTAAATTTAATTGTTTAAATGGAAAATGTTTAAATGGGTTTGATGGACTCATAGATTTTAAATGGTTATGAAATGATTAATGAATTTATTGGTGAATTGAAAATGGCATTGGATGTCTTGGATGAGTTACTTGGATCCTAATTCCATTATATTCCATGGAAATTTCTATTCTATGGATCTTGATCGTGATATTGGATTACATAGACATTAATACTCCTTGTATACTAATTTCATTGGATTTTATGGGCCTTTATCCCCCTTGGATTAAGATTACATTAACTTGCATCATACATGTTCCTTACACTCTACCCATGTTTTTACTAAGTTTCCATCTTTTGTCTCCATGGACTCGATGGGGATACCTTGGATCTGACCCTTTATGGCCTGGAACATGATTACGTGGAATAAGATGATGTGGATGTTATCACATCTATTTATTTATGATTTACAGTTTCACTTTTTATGGGAGTATGATTATTTTTTATAGGGAACCATGTTTCGATGGACATGATCAGACATTACATTCATTACTATTATACCACTGATATATTGCACATTTTCATTGTTAATATTACATAGAATGGACTTGTTATAGACACCTTTGGTGGTGGCCTACTGAGTGTTATCTCACACCCTTGTTGGTATACCATTCGGTACCTCGAAAGACATTATAGATGCAGGTAGGGATAGAGGAAAACAATCATTGTATGATTCATGATATGATTGTTTCTTAGGAGCATGGGAACATATGACCAATCTAGTATTGTGATACTATTTAGTAATAATAGTATTTTTTGTACTTTTTATACTTTTAATTTTTGGGTTTCCAATTTCCTTGTATTACCTTCCATTTTGTATAGAAACATGATAAGGTAATCATATTAAACATGTCGTTAATTTTGGATTTATTATTATTAGAGTCTTTTGGATTTTTATCTTTCATCTCTGATTTAAATATTATTCTTATGCTTTATTTAATTGAGAAACCACTATGTTAATATGATCATGAGGGTATATTCTCCCCTCTGTACCACCTTAGACCCTTAATTCTAGTTGGAAGTCTTGGGTGTATGGGGAGGTGCTCTTGAGGACATGTGAACCACCATCTCGAGGCAATGTTTAGTGGATCCTTGGTCGGGATGTTACAAAGTGGTATCATAGGATTTTATTTTATAGATGTACTATGTTGTAAAAATTTAGGAGTTTAGGAATGTGTTGAAAGTTTCTAATGAGACCTTCCTAGGAGTAACTAACCCATATATAGGGAAAATCCAAATACCCTAGAACATAACATGATTTTTTAGGATTCTTCCTATTACAATTGATTTGAATCCACCGTTGGGCGATGAAACTAATGCTTGATGTTCATTATGATTATGGATTTTATTATTTCTTTATGAGAAAAGGGTATTCCATTACATGCATCATTTATAGCACATTACAGGATTCACATGCCATGCATATGCCATGCCATCTATATTGCATTTCTTGATTGCATGGCATTATTATCCGTGCCTTGAGTGATATACATTTTTTTGATTAATTATTTGTATATTTAATTGAGAAATGTAATTGGATTCAAAGTTCCAAACATAACCTAAACAATGTTTTCCAATATAGGATACCACAAACACCCTAAGAAACCAATTATAGTGCATTGAGTCATGGAACATTGGCCACATAGAGTCAAACATGTTAATATTTTTATTAAGTGGATGCCACACATTGGTTAATGTGGTATGTGGAAACTTATGGATGGAAATTGGTGACCCATCTAGTTCAAATATCTAATGATTTTTTTAATGTAAATATTAATTTAAATGAAATTTAAATTGGTAAAAAAATTAACTTTTCCTTGATCAGTCTTTAGAGCGGGTAGTAGGCAATGTCTTTTTTTTTGAATTTTTCATATTACTGAGTCCTTGATTTAGGAGAATAAAGATGGGTGTGTCTTTTTTATAGGTTCGTTTCGACCAATCCTATGTTTTTATCTATGATACGGTTGTTACCAATTTCTTTTCGAATGTGTGTGTTAAAAATTGTAGAGACATTCCACCATGATGGGCTGCAGTCATGATCTAGGAGGGTGGAGACAACCCTGAACCAGAGGTGGTAGGACCTAGGATACCATTAGAACCTCCTATAGTGACAGCTCTAACACCAATAGTTTTACTAGATATGGGTGATGATTCATAGTTTTTGAGATAGTTTCATACACATTATGCATAACATTTAGGGAGCACTATAGCATGCCTATTCTATGGAAGAGATGGAACATGTGTTCCAGCAGAAACAACCTCCCATGTTTTTATGGGATAGTAGACAAAATTCTATAGATATATGGATGGAGACTATATTTTCAATATTTTATAATCTAAAAAAACATCATGTTATAACATTGAATATTCTGACATATATTCTTTGGACAGTAGATAAGCACTAGTGGGATGTTTTGAACCAGGCTGATACATTCCAAAATATGGTTTGGAGGGATTTCTAATCATGGTTTTATGAGTATATTTTTCTTGGGTCCCTAAGAGATAAAAGGGATATTGAGTATTTGTGTCTAGAGATGGGCCTGATGACCATTATGGAGTATTCAGAATGCTTCACAGAGCTTACATTTTTTTTCACCTATTTTTCTTTCTAATGAGACATTGAGGGTTATATTCATTGAGTACGGTCTCAAGAATACTTTTAGATCATAAGACAACAAGATTTGGAAATATAATATTATTGAGATATTGAATTAGGATCTTATTACTAAAGATAACTCTAGAGAAAATGGGGGTGTAGAGTAGGGCCCTTCAGCCTCCCAACCATGTAGTTCAGCTTCCAGTGGCAGGAAGTGGCATTTTGAGGCTTCTCTGGTGGGGAGAACCAGTTAGGATATTAGTGATGGTATTGCTATCTTCGATAATCAATGTTCGGGTATAGGGACATATGGGAAATAAATATTATTGAGACCTTATCATGGGCGGATTATGCGGATGGATGGTACATCTATAATGATTTCACATGACCTTCCCTCTAGTGGTCAGTGCAATGGGATCAACTACAATTCTATGTTCATGAGTAGGATTCATAACTCTACATCAGGATATGGGATGGATTATTATAGGTCATTTTTTCGAGGTGGTGGCCTTGGACGAGACATCCATGATCATTTTTTTTCATGATGGTAGAGTTGAAATGTTTCGAGTAGTTAGGTTGTCTTATAGGACTACAGTTCAGGCCAAATATATTTTGTATAGACTACACCAAAGGATCAGAGTGTCGGGTTATCTATAGTGATATGTATGATTTTATTATCCTCTAATTTTTAATTTAATAATTTTGATACAAGTTATTCACATAGTTTCAAATATATACATGTTTTGGAGAGCCTCAAGCTCTTTTTTAGTTTTCTGATAGAGTTATGACACTCAACACTCTATTGGGGATCAGAACAGAAGGTGTACGCCTGTTTGGGGAGCGGCCCCTTGAGATAGTTGTGTTCCACATAGTATGAAATATTGTTTTACCCAATATGATATGGATTTCCATCATACTCAGGATAGAATGTCTAGTTTCATGCCGACCCCATGCAGATTTCTATCATTGAAGGGTGTCATGCACATCACCAGGGGATAGAGTTTTTGTTCCTGAGTGTGAATGTAATGTCTATACAGATATTGATGGACCTTAACATCATTGATATTTCATGATGAAAATCTATATTTCTACCTTATATTTGGATGGTCAGGGAATGCATCAGGCATACTTAACTCCAGTTGTTGATCATTTCAGTTACGCCTCCCCGAATGACTTTTATAGTTTACCTTTTATTTGAGAGGGGGAGTATTCCATTGAGATAGTGCTGGGATATGCACCAGTATCCATTAATACTTATAAGATGGATACTATGTAATTTCAAAAGATCATGTGGTAGCTATAGGACATAAATTAAATGAGGTTTATATGACCCAATACATTTACATGGGGTTTGACGGTCATGTTTTACAAAAAACATAAATGGAACACTTCGTATCCTTTTGGATTACTAAAAATTGAACCAGTTGATAGTAAAGAACCAGTATCCCCTGACATGGATAAATGAACTCTTGAATAAGATAAAAGGATATCATGTTTTCTTGATGATTGATTTGATGTCAATTTATTACCAGGTATGTGTTAAACCATCACACATACATGATAAATATTTTCACAGAAGGTATTGTCTATATGAGTAATTGGTGGTGCCATTCGGTTTAACAAAATTCCATCTATTTTCATGGTGCTGATGATCTGAGTTTTCCATGATTATTTTTATTCATTTATGGTAGTATTCATGGATGATATCTTGATGCATTCAAAAAATCAACACAACCATGAAAAACATATTGAGATTGTTTTTGATACATTTAGAGCTAATCGTTTATATGATTATCACACAAAGTGGCACTTATGGATACATAAGATTCACTTAATAGGTCATATTATGCAAGACATAAAAGTATCAATTGACCTAGAGAAGGTGAGAGTAGTAGTTTTCTGGGAGCATCCCAATAACTTATTTTAAATACATAGTATCTTATGGCTAGATTGATACTACATGAATTTCGTTCAGGACTTATAATCCTTAGAAACACCTATTACAAGCCTGACTATGAAGGGTGTGATGTTTATATAGTTAGATACCTATGAGATATCCTTTCATGAGATATAAAAAGAGGCATAATTTAGTGCCTATCCCGATTCTTCTAGAACCAGGAAAAATCTATAATATGTACGATGACACATCAGGTATTGGGCTTAGAGCAGTTATGATATTTGTGGGGTGAGTCATGTAACATGAGTCTCACTATCTGAGGCCACACAAGAGGAACTACCCAACATATGATCTCAAATTAGTCACTATTGTTCAAACCTTGCATTATTGGTGACAATATTTTTTAGGAAATAGTTTTTTGGTGTACACAAAAAACAAAATCCTTATGTACATACTTACACAATATTATATGAGTTTTGGGAAATTAAGGTTGGTTGAGTGCCTACAGTATTTCAATATCGAGTGTTTTTATATGCCTTGAAATGGAAATTTTGTTTCTCATTCACTAAGTTAGAGGAATTATATACAATAAATTTAAGAGGCCAGTAATGAGCGATAGCTTATGACCTTGTTTTATTAAATGCACTTAGAGGTGAAAGATAGTTGTGTCTATACTTTTCATTCTTTATCTACGAGATATAAACCTATAGATAGGGTGTGAATGAGACAACTAGAATATTATTAGGGACTAGTCCTATGGGTGACTGTGGCAAGAGAGGACCCAACTCCAAATTGTACCGTAGGTAAGGATAAAATTCGGTGTATTCATGGTCCTGTTTCGGATCTATGAGAATTGTTTTAGGAGATGATGTGGGTGTTTAGTTCCTAATCTTGTGATGTAAATCCTTACATTACCATTATGTACGATGGCGTGTGTATTTAATATTTTTTAGCTGTCAATGAAACACGACGTATATATTTTTTTATGAGGTGCTCCACCTATCATCAGGTGAAGACAGAACACCTAAAACAAGTTGGGATTTTATAGCAATTACCCATTACTAAGTGGAAATGGGAAGATGTTTTTATGGATTTAGTGACCATGTTTCTGAGGTATTCTCAAGTTAGTGATGTAGTGTGGGATGTTTTGGAGCGTCTCATGATGGTCACCCATTTCATATTAATCTGGGATACCTTATCAATATATAATTTTGGGAGAATTTATACCTGTGAGATATTGCAACTTTGTAGGGTTCCCCAGAACGTCATATCAGATAAGGACACCTGATTTATATCTCAACTCTAGAAGATCTAACAAGTGGTATAGGGTATACAGGTTATCTAGAGCATAGAATACCACCCTCATATTGATGTCTAGTCTGAACACACTATACATGTTCTAGAGGACATTCTTAGAGCATGTGTCGACAATTTTGGGGGTTCTTGGGATAAGAATATACCTCTGGTGGATTTCTCCTATAATACTATCAACCATGAGACTCTATATAATGAGTCATAAGTGGACTTATAAAGAAGGACATGTTGATCTCCTCTATATTGGTTAGAGGTAGGAGAGGCATCATTTCATGAACCTCGTCTCGTTTAGTAGACTTCAGAGTTGGTTCAGTTGGTCAAAAAGAAGATGGATAATGTATATTTTAGAGAGAAATTGAACCATGATCACCATTGATTACCTATAGAGTTCGAGTATAGAAATCAGGTCTTTTTATGTATCTCACTATGATTTGGACACATAAGAATTATGCGATAGGGTAAGATTTAAACATGATATATCCAGCCGTTTGAGATTCTAGATGGAGTCAGGATGGTAGCCTATCGGTTACAGTTAACTCATAAGTGTTGATATATGAATAATGTATTCCATGTATCTTAGATATACTATTATCACTAGGACACGTCTCATACTATTCATCTAGATGAATTGGAGTTACAAATAGATACCTCACTTAGAACACCCTATGTTTTTATGGACCGTTTTATAAATAAATTAATTTTTTTATATATTTAAATACACTAATTCAAACATTCCATTCCCACTGAATAGACATGTCGTATGATACACGCAACACCGGGTTGGTGTATGATACACACAACATTGAGTATAGATTCAGTTCAATGTATACAAGAAATATTTTTATATTATGTTATACGTAACCCCAAATGAATCTTTCACTATGGAAAAAACTATATTGTCTTTCATTACATTCAAGAGTGACCTTGCTCAATAGCTTGTGTTGTAAGCAATACTGATTTTTACTAAACAATGATATGTTATTAAATTATTATTATTTAATGGGATATAAATTAGCCGTTATGAATATTATTAACCAAATTTTGAATTTTATATACCATTATCATTCATCTTATATATTTTCTAGACATGATATATAAAAAAATAAATTTTTCAAATAAAAGATGTATTTTTTAAAAAATGTTGCTTTTCCACCTTTTGATGGTTCACAAATTTTAAATCTATTTTTAACACTTTTATATATTAAATTTTACAAAATAAATTTTTTTTGAAGCATGATTTAAAATTTTACTTTGGTATAATTTTTGGTATTTTTATGATAAAATAAATTTTTTAATGAATAGTAAAAAATATTGTTTTGTAATTCCAAACAACCTTTTCGTCTAATTTATTTATATACATAGATTATTTTCGTAATTATTTTTAAATTTTAATATGATTATTTTTATTTATTTAATCCAATTTTTATTATTAGAAGTAATTTCACATTTTAAATTTGATATAATCATAGGTCAATATTTTGATTGTTTTTATTTCATAAAAACCCACTTTCTAGTTTTGACAACAGAAATTAATTTTAAATTGATTTCTAACAATTCTGTGTATTGAATTTAGAAAAATGGATCCCATATATGGAATTATAAATTCAATTTTTTTAAAATAGGTACCTTTTATTTTTTGGACATTATGAATAATAACTATAATAATTATTTGTGTTTACCTTGGTTAAAGGGTAAATCAGGTAAATAATGGTAATAAATATTGTTATAATTGTATAAAACAAACCTAACACGTGTCCAAATACTATTTGATGAGTCATGGGCGACCAAAACCTTCCTTATGTCAAAATTTTGGCATTTTAGAACCACTTGGGTGAGAAAATGATATGTTAAAATAATTAATTTAAATTATAGGGAAATATAGCAAAAACATGTATCATTTTACTAAAACAATTTTAATGTGGAATTATATAATTGAATTATTTTACTATAAATAGTCATTATAAATATATATAGATTTACTACATCATGGTATTTTATTTATAATTTTTATACATTAGAGAAATACATTTATTTATGACACAATGGTGAAGAAATGATTACCTTATTAATGAAATATTCAAATGATTGAATTTATAATTATTAAAATAATTGTAATTTGAATATTTATAGGCCATACCATAATTTTTTAATGAAATTTACATGTGATGGATGATTTAATGTTTTTTTATATGTAGTATAGTTTTTATGGCTTTAACCAAAATCAATAACTAAATTGTATCAAAATTGACATAAATGGGTTTTTAAAACAGATCCTATTTTATTAAATGATTTAATAGTACTAAAAATATTATATTCTGAAAAATAACTTATATAATGTTCCAAATGTCATTAATTATCCACTTGTGGTTCTATTGGAATTTTATAGAAAGTATAGCAGCCATATATTTTGAAAATAAATGAAGACATGGTAAGAGTTAATGTTTTTAACTACGGGTTAAAGCTAAAAGATAAGGTATATTTTGTGACCTAAACATGTATAATACCTATTGTATGAAATTATTTGGACCCATAATCATATTAAGTGAATGATATCATCACTCGTGCGTACGTACGTCCTACTGTCTCCACGACACGATGAGATTAAAATCTCAAAGACAACATTTCTCATTACTGGAACATCTCTAGTGGGAAGCATATCCCAATAGTTAAAGGCTACATTCAACTCATTCTCTAAAGCCAGTAATACATAGATGTGATATGGAATTTGGGTACTCTCAACTTGAAACCAGAGATCCTTCGCCTCTCGGAATGGGATCTGATCCTCAATCCTTTCACTCAAGATCATTCCATTTCATGGGTTTGGGAAAGGATTCATGGAATTCCATGGATCTACTAGAATCTAAAAAATACTATATTATCAAGCTTCTAGAATTGGGAATCCACTAAGGATTGACCCACCTACGATTAATAGAGACCTCGGCCTAAATGCTCGAGTTCTTTTTGAGATTGATATGGAACTATCTCCTCCAGAACATGTGTCTCTCGATGTGAATGATCAAATCAATGAGGTATGTTTGGAATCTGAAAACACACCCAAATACAATGAACACTTAAGAATTATAGGACATGCCATTGAAAGGTGTAGAATTGTACAGAATGTTTCCAAGCCATCCCCCAACAACAATTCAGCGAGGGAAGTATCCAAAGCGAAAAATATTAACACGAGGCACTATGTTAGAAAAGACTCCAAGGAATTATCAAAATGGTTCACTTGGGATAAAAATGATAACACTAGTAAGTTATAGGCTGAGTTAGTGGAATAAGAATAATTACAAGACTATGTGGGAATTCAATATGAAACTGATATCTCTAATAGTGCATACATGCTAACGGACCATGGCCATGAGCCTTTAATTCTACAAGATTTATCTGATAAAAATATCTATGTTTATCTAATAATGTGTTCTAAATCCATCAAATTGAATCTTATCTCCTTGACTTACTCAAAATTGTTGATTTGGATGATCTAAATGACACTGAAAGGATTTAGGATCCTCTTCCCATGGATGAGTCTTAGCACATTGTAACTCAACACGTAGGGATTCAAAGGACATATTGATCCCCTCTGAAGCCAGACTCAACCCCAAAGGATGATTCATCTCAGTTGGGTATAGAGAACACACAATTTCATGTTCAATCGACCAAAAATTCTAATAAGACAGAGTTGAGGTGTTCTCATAAAAACATGGAAATTGGGCAAAAACAGAAAGTGGGAATTATCCCTAACCAGATTCAATGATGATAATAGTCTATTAGAATATATAGGGTATTTACAACCCTTAAACATTATGTTCCCTTAGGAACTTTGGGGGTAAATAAAAACCTGAAATCATTGGATTTTCTAGTCCTAAATCTAATAGCTTAAATTCTAGTTCCCCTCCTGTCAAGAGTGGTTATTCTCTTCTCAGTCCTGTTCAAGATTATTCTTGTCTAGAAAGACATTGTATACTAGTTCCCCATAGTTTTAATAATACTTATATTGTTTGGGTGGATGAGAAAATCAATACATACATCATTCTTAATGTGGGACATCTCTCTTTCATCTCAATTAATTATTATTTCAATTTATATATCAGCCAAAGCTCTTTTTGGAAGTATATCAAAGAGTTATCTAGATTCATCTAAGATCCCTGGGTGATCATTGGTGATTTAAATGTTATCATACATGATGAAGAGAATATATGAAATGATTCCAATATCATTTCTATGAGATATTTTCTAAACTATATTGAGGAGTCAACCCTTATTGAATTAAATCTTATTGGTGCCAAATACACATGTTATAAGATTAATTTAACTAGAACCAGGTCTTGTATAATTAAATATGATTTTGGAAATAACTCTTTTATTGGATGTTGGAAAATAATATAATATGTCCCTCTTGCGAGACATAATTCATATCACCATCCAATTCATACAAAATTCATCACCAAGGGAGTCAATCAACCGGTTTTATTTCAGTTTAACAATGCGTGGAAAGCTCTTGGAGAATGATCTCAACTGGTGATTGATACTTGGAACATGGAATATCAAAATGGTTACCCCCTTTCTTTCATTTCCAAGAAAAAATCACTTAAGGTTATTATGAAGAAGTGGCGCAAGATGAAATTCAGCATCCTTGACCAATAAACTGATTCTATAGAGAGCTCTCTTCATAGGATTCATGAAGAAAATACCAAGAGATACTTTTCTAGTGATATATCCCATGAATCCAACAAGTCCTCTAAACTAAATGACCTCCTCATACTTAAATATAACATCCAAAAGGTACATTTCAAAGTCCAGTGGATTATAGATGGAGATCGTAACACAAAAGTTTTCTATTCCCTTCAAAGTGTTAAAAAATTTCAATGGCCCCTATCTCTACTAAATGATGGAGACATAATCTTTGATGATCAACAAAGTGTTTAAAATTATATTGTTTCCTTCTATATGAACATATTCAATGGTCCTAGAGGTAAAGAGGTTATTAGGGAAGGCATCATTCTCAATATTGTCAATGAAGATGATGGTATTTTTCTTAATTATGTCCAACTAGACACTAAGATCAAAGATGCTATTTTTGGGATGAGTATAGGGATTTCTCCATGAACATATGCACTACATAGTCACTTCATTCAATTATACTGGGAGGTCATTAACTTTGATGATTGTAAAATGATTAAATAGTTTTTCACAGAAGGTTCCCTCTCTCAAATTTACAATGCTCAGTTTATTTCTTGAATCCTTATGGTGGAGAATGCCCATTATATTACAAAACACATGCCAGTTTCTTTTATCATCACCATCTACAAGATCACCATAATAATATTTTCCAATCGTCTTGCACATGTGTTAGTGAAAATTATCTATTGGAATCAATTTAGATATGTCCAAGGGAAAAAATCAGTATTTTCTTCTTACTACCAATGAATGTGTTAAATTAATAGAGAAGTCTACTAGAGGGGGTAATATTGATCTATAATTAAACATCAAAATGTAATTTGACACAATTTATTGGAATTTCATTGGATTCATTCTATATGCGTTTGGATTTCACAAGAGGTTTATTCAATGGATCAAGATTATTATTAGCTCTTCTGACATCTCCATTCATATTAATGGATCCCAATAGGGTTACTTCGAGTTTTCAATAGGAGTGAGGAAAAGTGGCCCTCTCTCTACCATTATCATCAATTACAGAAGACTACCTTATTAGAAATCCCCTTCACATGACAAGTATGGGTGAAATTAGAATAATCGGAGCAGAAAGAGGCGTCTCTTCCCCCTCTCACATTATTTTTGCTGATGATACCATTATCATTATTCTGGGTTATATGAGAAATATAAAAAACCTCATGAAGTCTTTACTCCATTATGAGAGGGTCATGAGGAAGGTTGTCAATTAGCACAAATCATTTATTTATTTTTTTAAAAATATCTCTTCCTCAAAGAAAACCTGCAAAATAAATGATCTAGGAATTCATGAAGGGACCCTCCCTTCACTTACATCGGAGTGCCCAAGTTCTTTAGTATTACTCTCCCTTCTCACATAATGGAAGTTGTGAGTCAAGTTATAAGGACCCTCTCCTCCTGGAAGGGTAAATCTCTCTCAATGGTGGGTAAGATCTGCATAGTTAAACATGTGGTCACCTTAAAACTAGTATAATACATCGTGGTTTACTCTTGTACAAACACGATTATCAAGAATTTAATCTCCCTGATGAGAAACCTTGTGTGGTGTGGCGGTATTCTGGAATGAAAAGTAATTACTGATCCTTGGAAGGGATTCTGTATTCCTTAAACTAATAGAGATGTTGGATTCATGAACCTTGATCACTTTAATCAGTCCTTGCAAGAATAGTTCATATGGAGGATTATTAATGAAAAGTCATTGTCCTTGGATTTACTCAGATCCAAATTCCTCATGTGACTAATTGAAGGTAATATGTGATATGTCCAATCCTCAATCTGGCCTGGTCTGATTTTTTTTCCGAATATTGATGGCCACCCATGTTGGATGGTTAGATCCCAATCATCTCTCAAATTCTAGAATCATAACTAGACTGGATGTCATCTTATTGATAGTGTTGAAATCATTGATCTAGACATCGATTATAATTCCTCCATTAAAAATTAGCTTGAGCAAGGCAATGTCATTCCATCTCAAATTGCAATTCTGATTGACACCTATGACTATATAGATTGTAATGGTTTTCTCTTGTGGGAAGAAATTCCATATGTGATCCTGGCATCTAAAGGATACAATGATCACCTTATTCATGGGTATAGTACAGGGATTGAAGCCTTTAATAAAAAATGGTTGATGCTCTCCTATTTTACACTACTTTAGTGCCCTCATCTCAACAAACTATCGGTCAAGGTGAACCAACAACGAGTTGGGATCAATATGTGTTCTATATTCCTCTGTTCTAGCAACATTAGGAGGATTTTAATCATGTATTCCATTCCTTCAATAAATTTTCATCTCTCTGGATTTATGTGTTTGATCTCTTTGAAGTTCATCCTCTATAGACTAATGAGATTTATTATTTCATACTATATCTGATCACACTCCATCTCTAAAAGTGGTATAAATTCATTTGCTGGTAGCATGAGTAGAGGTTATACACACTACATGGACTTGTAGAATTAAATTCTTTCATGTTGAAGCTGTCCCTAACCATAATGCCTCCCTCTCTGCCATTTTGCTTACAGTGAAAAATTCCCTTGACTTGAATTATGAATGTTGTGAGAACTCAATTAATGATCTTGAAGTATTGATAAGGCTCAGTATTCATGGTAACATCCCCAAACCTCTTGTAATAATAGAATTTTTTTGGTTGCCTCAATTTTTAGGTTGGGTTAAATGTAATTCGAATGGGGCCTCAATGAGAAATCTGGGACATGCAGGATACGAAATGGCCTTCCTATATTACAATGGTGACTTTTTAGGAGGGAAACATGGTTTATGTGGCTACACCACAACACATGATGTAGATATGAACGGTCTCATTAAAGTGGTTGAAATTTCTCAGCAATGGAACTAGAACTTGGAATGTTTTGAAAGTGATTCAGCCACAATGGATAAAGTAGTTTGGTTGGGGTAGATTCATCTTTCTTGGGATCTCAGAAAAAATGGAACAACTACATGAGAACCATTACTTAAATTATCATTATCATCACACACATTTATCGTGAAGAAAATCAACTTGATAATAGAAGGGCCTCTAAAGGGAATTTCACTCACTACTCCAGAATACCATGTGAGTTGATGGATATACATCCACGTGATAAATGTAAACCTCATTCCTTCTGACATATGTAACTAAGTATTTAATCATTTTATGCCTCTCTTCACTTACTTTAATCCATTGAATTCAGTAAGGAAACAGAAACAACGTTCATGCGTATATACGACCTACTGTCTCAATTAACGGTGTATTCCATTTCATTTATCTACATATTATGTTTATTTATATACTAAATATTTAAGATATATAAATCATTTTTTTAAATTCAGTATGTATTTCAATCATGTTCTAAGTAATTTTATCAAGAATTATAAGTCAAAACACATACAATAAATAAAACAATTATTACCCAAAATGTTTATTTATCATGGATTTAATAAATAAATGTGTAATATAAAGTCATAGGTGAATAATATATGATATCATAAATATTATTATGGTTATTTTACAATTTAATAATATGTTTAAACCTACTATATAGGATTTTCAGACACATACGAATGAAATCAGACATAAGGTAAGGGATAATTTCACAATCTCATTTTTCTATGATTGTTTATAAGTAAGTATTTATTGGGGTATATTTATCAAGCACATCCATGTTTAACAAATACATAACTTTATTTCTATTCTTATAATATATTTTAATGTACATTTTATCCATTAGTGAATTTTTATTTTATGGTATGGTATGAATCTTTCTTTGATTTTCCATACGAAGTACTTTTTGATTTTTATACCAAGAGTACAAGAAGAATGTTTTTTAACTTATAAGGCATGAACTAATTTTTATGTATTCATAACTCCTTATTTATATAAATCTTAATTTACATGATTTCAAGTTTATTTTCACCTAAATTCTTTTCTTTTAAATTTTCAGTACATTTTGAGAAAAGAAAATGTTTTTGATGATGAAATGATTTTTTTATTTAGGAATTAAGCTCGAGTGTTTTATAAAAATCATATTCCATATAAGATGATCCTCTTTAAATAAGGTTATATTTATATCTATTTTATTACTATTATTTGAGTGTGTTCATGATTGAATGATATTTTATATGGATTATGTTATGATTAAATGATGTTTAAGAAACCCATTTTATTTGTGGGTTATGCTATGATGAATGATTTAGGTTTTTGTAGATCATGTAAGAATGATTTTATTATTAGATGGATGGGACCTATATCTACCTAAAATGAATTAGGTAATGAAATATATCTAATTAGATAGACATGACTAGAAAAAACATGTAAATATGGTTCATTAATACTAGGCTAGAATGACAAGTAAATCAAGTTCAGTAATACATGGATGGAACTGTAAGTAAACCATGTTATTTAATGGAATATTTCCACTATTATGGTCTTGAAATAAATGTATTGGATACTATGAAAATCATATTATGTGATTATTTTCTTCACAATTCCATATTTTATGCCAATTCTATTTTATTATGGTTAATGTTTATTTATGATCTAGGCCTTACATACTTCCATGATTTATTTCGTGAATCAATATTTAGATATTTGAACTTTATATTAATGTTTTTATATTTTTATGTTTATGGTTTGTTTTATGATCTCCATGTGTACACTTATTGAGCATTTGAACTCACCCGTTTTATGTTTTCTTCTCCCTAAGATATAAAGAAAGGTTTTATGTAGGAAAACAAATGGTGAACATTTGTATGGGAGATGTTGAAGATATATTACTAAGTTATAAGATTATATTCCAAGATTCCAAAGACACTGAAATAATATTTCATTTGGGTGTATATTTTTTGTAATGTATTAAGTATTTTAATAATGAAATGTAATGTCCATGTACGTAAATATTGGGCTGTTAGAGATGGAATCAGAGAAAAGATTTAGTTAACCATTGAAATCTAGGATATCAATACTTTAGTCAGATCCCTATAGTTATTCATAAGGATAGTTCTAGGGGTTTTTAAGTAGAATTCTAATTATAGGATACAATCCTAGGGTTTTTGTTATAATAATAATTAACCTAGAGTTAAACCAAAGATATCATATATTGAAATATTATAAATAACTTACATTAATTATGTGTTTCTGATCTCAGAAATTTATTTCTCAGACTTTACTTTCTAGTCTTAGTCAATATTTAGAACTACATAAAACATAGTTATCCATTGAATGTTTCAAATCTGGAAAATATGGGAATTATAATTATTGATTTCCTAAGTGGAAATATCATGAAGAGAATCATGATGATGGTATGATTATTAGTTATAATATTGAAGAAAAAGTGATTGTAAATGGAATGTGGAGGGTATTTGATGTAATTCGACTATTTTTTACATAAAACCAAAGAATATTGAGGTATAAAAACCTTAATAAATGATTCATATTTGAGGAAAGTTGATGATAATGGATCCTGAGTAATGTTTTAAGAATAAAGTTGGATTATTATGGTTTATACTTTAAATAATTCAAATATTATGTTATAGGAATCATGAAACATATAAGTGTTTTCAGTATAATTTTTTCATTGATGTTTGGAAAGGATATGATGAATATTTATAAGGATCAAAAAAGGTTATTTATGTTTAAGGTGATATACTTGTATAACTCATGATTAAGGGAAACATGACCCTTAATATGTCCCTTATGTTCAGTTAATGATGTTTGGATAGAGATATTATGGTTTTTAATAAGTAAATTTGATGTTTCTAGTTTCTTGGGAATTAAGTATGTAGTTATTGACAATTGGGTTATGATATCATGGATAGAGCATCAAAACATTTGGGACATAAGGAATATATGCAATAAATTCTGGAAAAAGGAAACATGCATGCTTTCAAAAAGGATACATGGTAATTTTGGTAATTACCATGACTCAAGAGAATTAATGATGAAGCCATTTAAATTTTTGGAATGTGACCAAAAAGATATATCTTATGATATATGGTGGATAATTGAAGGTATTCACATGCTTGTTATATGACTTTTTTTTTTGTAATTTTTGTTTTCATTTGTGAGTATGTATAGAAGTATTTTGGATAAGACTAATGGATGAAATGCATTAGGATGGACATTAGATAGAATTTTTTAACGATAAATTTTTTTTAATATTATTTTTGGAATTTTATAATAATATTGTCTTAGAAAAAGGACAACCTATAGGACTTGTGACAACCCGTCACATCGGACAAGGCTATGGGAAGTGAACCCAGAACTAAAGTTAGACATGTCTCAAATTCCTACCACTGGCCTACGGGAAGTCCTTGGTTAGTGTAAATTAGTTTTATTTTATTTAAGTGGTATGATAGATGATTTATAAGTTCGAATTTGGAACCATATATGATTAATATCACCATACATGGACTTATATATATTTGATAAGTTGTGCTAACATTTTTATTGAAAAAGATAGATGTAATGACCAATCATTCTATATATGGATCACATGATATGATAACACTTTAATAATAAAAAGTTCAACATTTTTTCATTGAATAAGAGATGTTGGGGAAATTGTTCAAGGTATGACCAATGAGGAGATTGTTCTGAAATAAAGTATGTATTTCTTATCATGTTCTTCAAATTCAGGGAAATGATCGTGAAATTCAAAATTGTTATCTTAAGTACCTTCTTATCCAATGAATGAGATATCCCCTTAAATCATTGCATATTTATGGGTTTCTGGTTGATAACTTTTTCCATTCCTTGTCTTCTATCACTATCAATTAGAACTTGATGGTTAGATTTTTCTTACATATATATTTTTTAAATTCACACCTATGTTTTCTTATGTTTAAACCTAATGATGTGTTACTTTGGTTAACTATTATTATTCTAACTTTCCTTTTTCAAATGAAGTTTTAGTATTCATTTTTATTATGTGGGTTTCCATGAAAGAAACATTCAAGTAGTAATACTTTTATAACCCCAAATAATTTCAAGGCAGAAATTCATTTTAATGGTGGAATAATGTAACACCCCATGTTTTTATACACCATTTTTTACAAATAAATTAAAATTTTCATTTATATCTTTCAATGGACTAAGTCATACATTTTTTTCACTCTAAAATGACTTGTCATATGTGACACGCAACACTGAGTAGAGAATTTCCTCAATGTATAAAAGAAATAAGATTGGATTATGTTATATGTAACACCAAAGGAATCTTACACTACATATAACACTTACTTGGCCTATGTTAGATGAAAGAACGACCTTCCTCGATAGCTTTCATTTTACCCAATACCAAGTATCACTAAACAACGATATATTATTAAAATATTATGATTTTATGGGATATAAACTATACTTTATTAATATTATAAACCACATATTTAATTTTTTATAACATTAAAAAAAATCTTATGTATTTTCTATATATTATATAATAACAAATTCAATTTTTTCGATAAAAATAGTATTTTTTAAAAAATGCATATTTTCATTCTTTTAATGGGACACCCATTTTAAAAATAGTATTTTAAATTTTATATGTTATATTTGAAAAAATAATGTTCTTTTTTTGAATGGTGAAATACTAATTTACATTGGTTTATTGTTTTGTATTTTCTGATAAAATTCAAAATTTAACGAATATTGATAAATACAGGAATTTAATTCCAAACAGCCTTTTCATCTAATTTATTTATATAGTTAGATTATCTTTTTAAATGGGTTTAAAGTGTAAATGTATTATTTTTTTTATCATTTAATACAATTTTGGTCATTTTAAGTAATTTCACATTTAAATTGGATATAAACAGATGTCAATATTTTGATAGTTATTACTTCTTAAAAAACCACTTTCATGTTTTGACAAATATAATTAATATTAAATTAATTTATGCCAACTCTGTGTTTTTAATTTAGAGAAATATTTTCCATATATATAATGATAATTTCCATATTTTTTAAATATGTATCAATTATTTTTGAACATTATGAATATTAACTTCAATAATTAATATTATTTACCTTGGTTAAAGAATAAATCTGGTAAATAAGGGAACAAATAATATTATAATAATATAAAACTATGCTAACACGAGTAATAATACTATTGGATGAGTCATGGGGGACCAAAAAAAATTTACGCCAAATTTTTGGCATTTTATAGCCACTTGGGAATGAAAATAACATGTCATAATAATTAATTTAAAGTAAAAACAAATATCACATAAACATGTATCTTTTTTCTAAAAAAATTTAATATGGGGTTATATAATAAATATTTTTAACTATAAATAGTCATTATAAATATAAAAATATTTTTTAAATTGTGGTATTTTATTTATAATTTTTAGAAATTAAATAAATACATTTATTTATAAGACAATGATGATGTAGTGATTACATTATTAATGAAATATTCCAATAAATTATATTATAAATATTAAAATAAATGTAATTTGAAAAATTTGATGCCATAAAAAAATTTATTAGATTCAACTGACATATTAGGGTTGATTTAATGTCTTTTTTGCGAAGGAATAACGTTATTATGACTTTACAAAATACCAATTACTAAATAGTGTCAAACTTAACATAAATTAGTTTTTAAAACAAATACTATTTTATTAAATGATATAAAAGCCATAAAAATATAAGATTAGTAAAAATGAATTATAAAATGTTATAAATGTCATTTATTATCCACTTTTTGTTCTCTTGACATTTTATTGTAACTATAGTAACCTTATATTATTATACTACAAGAAGACATGGTAATAGTTAATGTTTTTTACTAATGGTTGATGCTAAAATATCATGTTATTTTTGTGATCTAAACATGTATAAAACCTAATAGTTGAAATTATTTCAACCCATAAACATCTTATACACTAAATATATCAATTTTTAATTATTATAATTCAAAAATAAATACCTGATAAAATAATATATCTATACTTTCCAAAAGTGTACCTCCTCCCTCTTATAATAGGAAACAACTGCTACCCACTTACTGACACCTTTCAAACCCCTTGTATTGTCAAAATTATTCTAATATACGTTTCAAAAAACCCTTAATTCCTCTTAGAGTCCACATTTTGGGCTGAAATTCATCATAGGGAGTTAGTTTGTGAAAATCAAAAAAGAGACACTCGAAAAGGAGGTAATTATTTTATCACCTCTTTCAAAATTATTTTATTCTTATACTTCATTTTATTATTTGGTTTCTATACTAAAGTAATAAATCAAGTATATAATACATTATTACATGTTATTATAATTATTTTAGAACTTTATACCTCATTTTATCAATCTTGAGAATAACAATATCACTATGTATGTGTACGTATGGCTTACCGTCTCCACACCATGCTTTAATTTTTTATTCAACAATAATTAATTTGGATTTGTAGAACGATGAGTATAATGGATTTAAATAATTAATTTAATATTATAATTATTCTGTATAATTAATATACTATTAAATTCTATACTGTTTAACCATTAAGTGATTGATCTCGTCGCTCGTGTGTACGTACGACTTACCGTCTCTACGACACGATGAGATTCATTCTCCACTAATATAGAATGATTATAAATTGTATATAATAAATAATCATGAAATATATGAAATTATAATGTTAATATATTTATGTGTATATATGTTTATATAATTCATTTAGTTGCTTCCATTCAATTCAGCAAGGAAATCAGAACATCGTTCATGCATATGTACGACCTACCATATCCATGAAAGATGTATTCCATTTAACTTATCTATCAATTTTTTATATTTTTTTACTTGATATTTATGAAATATAAATCATGTTTTACATTATAAATTTATGTAAAAAATGATATATGTAACAACATCAATAATAACACGTCAAAATTTGTACGATAAAATAAAACAGTTATTACCCAAAACATTACTTTAACTTCGAATTGATAAATAAATGTGTAATATAAAGTCATAAGTGAATCATTTCTGATAACAAAGATATTATTATGGTTATTACAAGTTAATAATATGTTCAAACCCACAATATAGTATTTTTAGACTCATAAATAAGAAATCGGACCTTAGGTAAGGGATAATTTTACAATATCATTATTTTCCTACATTGCTTATACGTAAGTATTTACTGGGTTATATTTATCATACACATCCATGATTCCTAAATATATAATATTATTTATACTCTTCTACTATTGTTTAATGTTAATTTTATACATTGGTTATTTTTTATTAAATTTTATGGATGAAATCATTCTTATATTTTCCATACGAGGTACTTTTTGTTTTTTTCCGGTAATAGTACGAGAAGAATGATTTTTAACATATACAACATTAATTGATTTTTAAAGACTTATAAGGCCTTATTTACATGATTATTACTTTTAAAATATTTCAAGTTTATTTTCAACTAAATTGTTTTCATTTTAAATTTCCCAACATTGTGAGAAAAGAAAACGTTTTTGAAGAAGAAATGATATTTTCGTCAAACATTTAGTTCGAGTGTTTTATCAAAAATATTTTCTATCGAAGATGATGATCGTTAAATATAGTTATGTTCATATACCTATTATTACTATTATTTTATTATTTTAATAATGTAATGGTATTTTATATATATTATGTTATGATAAAATGATGTTCATGAAAACTATTTTATTTTTTAAGATATGGTATAATGAATGATTATTGTTTTTGTGGAACTTGTATGAATGATTTAATTATGATATGGGTGGGACCTATATCACCCTCCAATGAATGGTGTAAATAAGTTTATCTCATGATATAGACCTTACTAAAGCAACAAGTAAATCTGATTCAGTAATAAATGTTGAGTCAATAAGGTTTTCCTTATGACTTTTCCATTCATTCTTGTATTGAAAATCACAAACACCTTATCTTAAAGGAAAATATCTTTTATAATGAAAATTGCTTTTATAAGGAAAATTGCTTTTATAAGGAAAATCACTTTTATAAGGAATTTTGCTTTTATAAGGAAGATCTCTTTTGAAAGAATAATTATCCTTATCATATTTTCAATAACTATATCCATATATTTCTTAAGTATAAGAATCAGATTCATTTCTATATTCTCGGAATTTTTTAAAACTTTGATATGAAGCATTCTGTTTTAGGATCTGAATTCTGGATACGAACTGTGAAAAAGTTCTACTCCGAATTTGGGATACAAACTCTCAAGATGATTCGACATCGAAATGTAGTGACGAATCCTAATTACGAATTCTTATTACGAATTCTGATGACGAATTCTCATTACGAATTATGATGACGAATTCTCATTCCGAATTCTCTTTCCAAATTCACCTATTAAACAGAATCTGATTATATTTGCTTTATACACACTGAATTTATTTAGACTCTGAATATTTTTTAGACTCCGAAAATTCATATTGCTTACACTTTTATAATTTTTCTTCTCTTTGATATTTTGGTTACACTCCGAACCTTCACTCTGAAATTTTGTGTTAGACTTAAAACGATGTCGTACATTATGTTACACTTGTTTTGTTATAAAACGATGTCGTCTATTATATTATAAACTAACCGTTGGTTAAGTTACACGTGTACAGGTCCCTGCAATTTTTAAGGAAAATATGACCATTGGAAAGGAGGCCGGCCTTGCCTATAAATAGGATCTCATTTGAAAGATCTCACAACGACAACGAATGACATAGATGTATATCGATCTGGAGACCACACGCTGCTAAGGTGATTTCTAGAGAGAGAAAGCTTTTCATTCCTTGTGCTTACTGAACTGCTCGTTCAGTTTTTGCTTCATGCGACTCCGAATCTTGGTGATTACATTCGAGGAATTCCAGGGATAGGAAGACAGAGGTGCCGACTACCTTGAAGTTCGAGGGCTTCCTTGCTGAGGAAGACAGTGGTTCCAACTACCATGATGTTGAGGGCTTGCAGGGATAGTAAGACAGAGATTCTGATATTCATATCGAGGGCTTACCCTAGTGTGGGTAAGAAAGACTTGCTTGAAAGTATAAATCAAAGGACCTTTATACAAGGTTGTTGGATACCCTTCTCTTTGGGTTAAAAGACTTATATAATGTTACTTGTAGTTTTTCAACTTGTTTTTTTCCGCTACATATTGAATTGTAAGGAAAGTATAACTTTCGTATACTTCCTTACTTGTACTTTGAGAAATTTAGATTCTATACGCTTTAAGGTAGAATCTCATATTGTAATCTTTAGTTAAGTTTCAATTTCCGGATCCATATTTCTGGAACCTACTTTCAGAATCTCTTTCTAGTTTTAAGAAAGTACATAGAACGTGAAGTTTATAACTTCATTACTTATTCTGATTTTTTCAATTGGTGTTAAAGGTGTTGTGAATTTTCTTAGTTTAACTTTGTTAAACTTAGCTCTTTCCATTCTTTAAGGAAAATTTTAATGTATACAATTCACCCCCCTCTTGTATATTGAGCATCTACATCATTATTTTGATCCTACAATAAAGGGCTGGAACGGTAATGAAATCCAGTTAAGTAATACATGGATAGAATGATATGTAAACCCAATTCAGTAATGGACTTTTTCCATAATGATGGTCTTGGAAGAAATTCCTTAGCTACAATGGAAATCCTATTTGGTGATTATTTGGTTTCCACAATTCAATGTTTTATGATAATTCTATTTTATCAAGGTTATTTTTTTATGATCTAGGCCTTACGTACTTACAAAATTTATTTAAAGACTCAATAATTTGATATTTAATCTTTATGTTCATGTTTTTACATTCTTATGTTTACGGTTTGTTTTATGTTCTATATTTTTCCCATTACTGAGCATTTTAGTTCAAACATTTTATGTTTTCTTTTCCCCAGGATATAAAGAAAGTTTTTATGTAGGAAAACAAAAGGGGAATATCTTTATGGGGTATGTTGAAGATCTCTCACCATGTTATAAGATTATGTTCCATGTTTCCAAAGTCAATAAACTAATATGGTCTATATGCGTTTATTTATTTATTTAAATAATTATTCTTCAAAAGAAATGTAATGTCCATGTACATCAATCGTGGGTTGTTATATCCTTTTATCAGTATCATATATGTATAGTTGATAGAAACATGGAGGCTCTCTGACTCCACCCAATTACTCTAGTACAAGTGATATGAAATCACAACCATTTATAGGATGAGACTTGGGAGTGGGAGGTTGATGTATGTTCTCAATTTAAAAACAAATTCTAGGTGATTATTTACTATACTTGAAAGGGAAATTTAGGGAAAAATTACTTTAAGGGTGGAAGAATATAAGATTCTTGGTTTTTTTATGTGGTATAAATTCTTTTTTTTATCAGCTAATATATTGTTTAAGTTATTTTTTTGGTTAGATGAGATGTTGGACCCATGGTCTATTTTGTTTGTTTTTTGATATATAGTGGAAAAGGGTTTAAGGTTTACTCTAAGAAAAATATATGACATGTATTAGTCTCGACATAACCTTTCACGATGTGTAATGGTTCTTCCATCAAGTGGAAAACCTAAATATTACATGGAGTGTAAGTATTAAATTACATATAATCACCCTATGTTAGTTTTTAAAATAAAAGACAGGGCCTCTATTTTTTATATAAGTCCTCACTTCCTCCCTTATCTCTCACACAAGGTCAAAAAAGAATCCTAACATATGTTTTGTTGTATCTTCCTAATACAAACTTTGTTTCATTCACATTCAAACTCATTGGATCGTCACTAGTAATATCTTTATTCATATCTTACCTTTATCTATTTCTATTATCATAAAAAGAGTTATTTCAGTGTAGGAATTTATGTCATATTTTCAGGGTGTTCATTCGTTTCTCCATTTTTATCCAATCCAGGATGAGTAAGGATTCAATACTGGATGAGTCTCTAACTACAAGTAATCATTTGGTGGTATATACTACTACCTCAAGATTTGGTGTTTTATAACTATATTATACATTGTTCCTCATGATAGAATTTACAACGCTGACCATAAAAGTAATTAATTGTATTGAATAATCTATTTGGGGCCTTATTCTATATCCCACTGGTAACTTTTTGATATTAGAGGGTGTCAGACATGACATAGAACACCCATGTGGGGTGTATTTATAAATTCCATATTTTATACCACCCTGATGGCTGAGTGTGAGCTCACCAATTGTTAGAGGATCCATAATAAATTTAATGAAAATTCAATTAATGATTAGGAGATGGTTATGCCATTTTTTCATGTGATACATGATGTAAATTGATTTAATTGATTAAATGGAAAATATTGAAATGGGTTGGACGGAATCATGGATTCAAAATGGTTACAAAATGATTAATGAATTGACTAGGGAATTGATAGTGATAGTGGATTTCTTGGATGAGTTCCTTTGATACTGATCCCTTTAGATTCCATGGATATTTCTACTCAATTAATTTGGATTTTGGTAGTGGATTCCATGGACATTTATAGTAATTGGATCTATATTATATAAGATTACAAGGGCCTTGCTACCCATTTGCCCGAAATTTATTGGACTCACATTGGTGATCTCTATTGACATGATACTTGATCTTCACCCAATTCATTACCAAGTTTCCATCAACATAAATCATAGACTCGATGTGGATTCCTTGGTCTACTATAGCTTGGATTCATCCCTTCATGGAGTAACACTTTATTACATGGTATATGCAGATGTGGATGTTGACTCTTGATTACACGATGTGGCCATGGTGTATATTTTATTAGGCCTTGTAGATAACCCTGGTTGGGGTATCTTATTACAGTTGTTATACTACACAGTTATCAGACCTTTTTATTTATGATTTATTGTTTCCCTTTTTTATAGTAGAGTGAATATTGTGTATAGGGAGCCATGTTTGGTTAGATAGGATGAAACATTACATTCATTAATGTTATACCTATGATATATTTCACATTTCTTTTGATTATAATACACAAACTGAATATGTTATAGAAACTATTGGTGGTGGCCTATTTAGTGTTATCTCACACCCTATTGAGGCTACTATTAGGTACTTCGACATACATCAAATATATAGATATGGAATCAAGAAAATTATTAATATATGGTGCTTGATATAATAATTTATTTGAAGAAAGAGATCATAGGTCTGAGCTAATACCAAGATGCTATTTTTTAATATTCCTTTTTTATTTTGGTATTTTACATACATGGACTATATGGGATTCAGGTTTCCATGTATTTCTTGCAATTTTTCATTGATAAATGAAATGGTTATCATATATTATAAGAAACTGATTTTGAAATTTTTTTCATTACAATATTTTCAATTTTTATCTTCAATCTCTAATTTATATTATGTTTCCACTAATTTATTTACCTGAGATACTACTAAATTACTCTGATCAAGAAGATATAGTCTCCCCACTATACCAACTTACACACTTGAAGCTTGTCGGTGAGCTCTGGTGTACGTGGAGGTTATCTTAAGGGCATGTGACCCACTGACTAGGGAAACCATTATGTGTCTCCCAAGTCAGGATGTTATAGATATACACTTAGGTTAAGTTAAGGAGTAAAATTTAGAAAATCAATTACTCAAATCCTAACTAAGAATCATTACATATCTAGTAAGGATTAATTTTATCTAGTTCATTAAAATAGACAAGAAAAAAAAATCATGATGTATTATGATCCCAATTTCTCCTTTCTTATGATAAATAATGTACAGTATAAACTTTAATAGCACCTTAAATTCACCATTGAGATAAATAGAATTTGGACTGATTAGTTTTTTTATCTCTAGTAAGATCATGAATAGATTTTTCAATATCAAATTATTTAATGGATAACCATATTATTTATTTGGATGTTTTTTATTCCCATTTATAAGGTATATTTATCGATTTCTCCATTGTTTTGAAGAAAATACCAGATCCTCTCCATTCACATATATTCACATATAATCTTTATATCAAACCATCTCAAACTCAAAATTTAAAATAATTGATTCACTAAACATTGAAAAAATAGTATATCATTTCTTATAACCCATTCAGTCCATTATTTCTCCTGAATAACTCAGTATAATAGGGATCTACTGACATCAACCACTAAGAATCTATCACCTTTTATGTAACAACTTCTTGTGGTGACATATAAGGTATTAAAGGCTTAATGGAATTGATTGAGCCAACATTTGATCTTTTTAAAGGTCACACTTCATCAAGTGAAGATAAAATAAAATGGAACATCATTCTTACCATTACAACAGTGGTTTTAAACAGAAGAATAAAATATTTTGTCGAAAGGGAGGAAAGAGAGAGTTGAAGAGTCATGAGAGGATTTAATGTTTTTAAAGGATCTGATTAATATTTTAAATTAGAAGGTTTTAAATTAATTTATAAAAATTAATTAAATCAAATAAAATGAGTTAAAACAATACATAATAATAATATTATACATGCAATATTTAATGTTTATCATATTCATCACTCATAGAAGTAATTACATGAATTCTAAAGCCCACTGAATAATTATATCGAAAATAATGGCTTTAAAAAATCACTTCCTTCATAGATGTTTAGTTTTATGGAAGCTTAAATCTCATGAATTAGTTTAACCAGAATTAAGTATAATCTTAGGGTTGTATAAAAATATAATTCCGACAAGTATAAAAAATAGTTATTTAACATTTTATAAATACAATTCATTAATGTAATTTAGTGTATTCAATCGTTATATAAAATTAAAATAAGAAATAAAGGTTCAAGAATAATTGATCATTTTTAATTAATGTATGATATAAAATAATCGTTCAAATCTAAAATTATTTGGGAAAATATCATCAAGATGATGTTCTATTCAAATGAACTCAACATTAATAACCCATTTTTGAAAACCAAATCTCAAAAAGTGAAGTCTTATATTAATATGCATTGTCCTAAAATGTGATACAAGATCTTTGAAAATATTAATAGAACATGTATTGTCACAATTTATAGGTACATGACTGAATTGATATCCATAATCTAGTAGTGTGTTTCATTAATGGAATTTCTGCATAATAAATTTTGGAAACTATATATTATATTTTAGCATTATACATAGCAACATAATTCTGATTTTTTAATAAAATATGATACAAATGAATTTCCCAAATTTCAACATGTACCAGATTTTATTATTAAATATAAAAAAAACATCTGAAATTTTTTAATAATTAAATTTTTATTATCAAAAATAAATTAGGGGAAAAATTGAGAACCCTCATAGCTGAACCATGTTATGCAATAATTGAAACTACCAAAATATCAAAGAAAAGTTCAAGATATCTTGAATAATTATGCCTAAAAAATATAAGGAATAGAAGATACTTTTTTGTTTTAATCACCATTTACATGGTCATAAAAATTATATTATAAATAATCGAATGATTGCATGTATTCCACTTTATTGATCTTCCCCACGTTGAAGCCACTTATCGGTAAATAGACTTGATTATTAATACAAGCACATTTCTTTCTTGAATTATCCACTCAGAGCCTTCTCCTCATCATTTTTTCAGTATCCACCCATGTGGAATTAATTATCAGACATTCATCCACCATTTATTCCCCCGAATTCATGAGCACCTCAAGACTATTCGCTGGAACCACAAATTTTTACTGCTAATGACAATTAAGGATCTCTTTGAAAGGAACTTACACAATGATTGTACACTCTTCCTGGCCAGAGGAACCCGAATCCATGGTATTATCTTTAACTTTCACCTGTTTGTAAGATATCATATCCATTAGAAGGGGAAAATATGAATAATATTTTGACCCTTCCTATTGCCTCTCGGACCCTTACACTTACCTTGATCAATGATATCATCACCTTGAAGACCATTATCACTGACTATCGAGTGTGGTCCAGATTGATTATAACTGGATACATATGCAATGTCTCCTCTCCCATTATTTGAAAAATCAAGATAGGATACTCCCACATATTCTTCCATCATGTTATGATATAGACCCTCAAAGATTTTTCTATGCTTTAGGACAGAGGAGTCCCTTCTCGGGCTTGGCCACCTTATTGCATTTGATTCCACTGTAAGCCTCTTGGGATCGGGGGATCCCTTTCTTACTAAATACCATTGACTTTAATGTTCTATATCCACATTGGATGAATCATTGGGAGTCCTTGAACCTCTATATTTATCCACATTGTTCGTTCCATAATTAGATATCAGAACACCTTTATGGGAATCCTCTTTTGATTTTCTAGGAGATTAAGGTAGGACAATACCCACAATAACATCCTCTATGACTGCTGGACCCATAAAAACACATGTAGCTGACATGGGATCACATAGGTTCTTCTTAACGCACCTGATGTTAAAAATAACCAATGGACTCCCCTCCCCTCCACCAGGACTCGCTATGAACATTCTTAGAATTTTCTGGGTTAATAGAAGTGTCCAACGGACTCTGCCCCATCATACCTTCTCCAACACCCAACTATATTCCCTTTAATTATCTCATGAATACTCAATTAATGTTTTATCATAGTTCCTGGTCCCTTGTCCACATACTGGTGTAGAGTGAACCAGTGTCCCACTAGAAGAGAAAAAATCGACCCATGATTTGGAAACCACTGCATACTTGTATCAAAATTCTCCTTCCACTGTAACCCAAATGAACTCTGTAGGTAGTTTCGATACATCAAATTCTATTCAAAAGATAAGATAAATACGGTGATATATTGACCCAGTCTTACTATCAGATCATATGTATCGACCAACTAGATTTCTAAGCATGTATATAATAACCAAACATTGAAAAGGTAAAGGTATCTTGGGGAAACTAACCCAAATCACCATTGTTGGGATGCCATGCTTCTTATGAATGTCATAGAACAACCTGAAGAGGTAGAACTAGAAGTCGTTGTATCTATGATTGACACTAGACTAGGCCCTAAACAGGTTATCCTCTAAAGATATCATGATCATGATGAACCTCTGGTCATGATATCCTACCATTTATCAGTCTTCTAATCCCCAAAAAATGAAGATAAACTTAATGATGGAGTTGAGTAAGGGGATATAATGCTTAAATATTTAAAAAAAGTAAAAATGATATCTTCAACAAATAATTAAGAAACCTGAAAATATTCTAAATTTATTTTAATAAATATGGTAATATTATAAAACCCATTATAAAATACTTTTTTATTTAAAAATAGATATATGACTACCAATTCATTATATTTTAGTTGGTTTTAAAGTATAATGTTATTTTGAATGTTTAGAAACATGTTTTGTAAAACTAGGATTTGATAATCTGAGGGCTTTCCAAATAACATTCTTGAATAACATAACCTTTTAAAAAATCACTCTTAATCTCCATCTAATTAAATTTTAAATTTTGATAAGGTTTATAATCTTATGTTATTATGATGGATTCAAGTATTTATAATTGATCAAATTTCTATTAATAGTAAATAATTTATTCTTGTCTATAACTTTTCATAACCTGTCATTCTTTATTTCGAAAAACTATTCCATATTCAAAAAACATATTTCTATATAACCATTTAGTTTAAATATTCAAATATTTTTTGTGTCCCTCAACAAGATCCCACACTTTACTCCTTTAAAATTGATTCAATTCCTATTTTATATCCATTATCAAATTTTCATCATTGATTACTTAATTGATATTTTTAGGTCTAGTCTAATATTAGAAGGCTTGATGTTCAACCTTATTTCATAGTGATGATTGAGTTTGAGTATCTTTTTTTATATCACCCATGAAAACATAAATTTTTTAATATTTATGGCTTATAATGGTTCTAGGAATTGAATTTCTTGTATCTTTCTAGTCTTATTTAGTGTTAGGTTAGTCAATTTGGTCTACACTTTGTGATTTATCATGACATAATTAGCATGGTTAGATATCACAGATTTTCTATTGGTATTAAAATTAGAAATATAATCTACCATATTTTATATATAAACCCTGGGTTAATGTGGATATATTCCATCAAAAGTGACGTGAATTAATTATTCCACCACTTTAGATATTTTATAGATAACTTTCTAGGCTTTACTGGTGATTGAATAACTATGAAAAATTCATTCATCACTCTTGGGTAAAACAATTTCTAGATTCTATTTTGTATTGATGATGAAGACTTTATAACCAAAAACATTGATGTATTTTATCTAAGGCTTCCTTCTATTTCATTAATTCTATAGAGTATTCATTAAAATAGTTCTTATTAAGGCTCTATTAATTAACTTACATGATGTATTTATAGATTCAACCCAAAAAGTGATGGGTAGGTCATATTCATTAATCATGGTTTGGGAAATTTCTTTAAGGGTAATATTTATTATTTCAACTACTCCATTTGTATGGGGAGTTATAATATTAGATAAATTTGTATTATAGCCATGATTTGCGCATAAAGTCTCAAAATATTGATTTTTAACATCATTACAATGATTAATAATCAAATTTTTATTATTAATCCCATTATGGTTTATAATAAATATTGTATATTTTTTTAAAAAAATTACACCCTTCACATTCTGATCTAGGGAATATATCCATGTGACTCTCGAATAGTCATTCACAATCACATAATCATAATGTTTTCTACCTTAACTAGAAACATTATATGGTCTAAATAAATCCATATGAACTAACTCTAAGGGTTGATATATAAAAACCTCTTTATTTAGTTTGAAATAAACTTTAGGCTACTTCCTATTTTTTATAAAATAATCACACTTTGTATTTTGAGATTTATAGCTTTGATATATCCTTGACTAAAACCTTTTTAAAAAGACTCTTAAATGAGTATAAATTACAGTGACCTGTTATCTTATGAATCAACCATGATTATTTGTCAATGGAATTTAAATAATAAACATATTTTGAAAATTAATAATTTATAACAATAATATAGACATTACAATTTCTTAAAGTGTATAAAATATAATATATTAATATTAATAATCCCTAGAAGCATTATTGTAATGTCTAACATGAAAACTATAATAATAAAATTGTGAAATTAAAATAAAATTATATTTTGAACCATCAAATAATAAAATTTTGGAAATAAAAATAGTTTCAGAGTTACTGATTTAACTAAGTATAATTATTCTTTATTTATCATTTCCAACTATAGTTACATGCCCACCAACCACATTAATTAAATTTTTATAGATTAATAACTCTTAAAACATGCATTTAGAACATCCACTATCCATATACCATAAGACGATGGTAGATATTTTCAAGTAGGTTCCCTTTAATTAGTCAACAAAGAGATGACATTGGTACCCCTATATTCTTGGGTCCAGTGAAGTTAGAAGACAATGCCTTTGGAATCGTAATTTTTTAACACACTTATCAGTATCTTTATTAATAAAATTTTATGAATTATAAAAATGGGCCTTTTTAGGTCCAGTATATGTTTCCCCATACATAGAATTTAACACCATGTTATATTATAATGGTTTGTTTATGATATTAGAACTAGGTAAAAAATAAAAATTTCAGATTTTTTTTGTCCTAGTTAAAAATAAAAACTAGTACTAAGATTTGGTACAACTTGAATATACAAAATTGTATTTAATGTTTTGTATATTTTAGTGAAACATTCAATATACCTTTTAATGTTAAATAATTATTTTTAAATCATTATTTTATTTTAAAAAAATGACATTATTTTCTTTTTCTATACTATGACTAGAATTTAACAAAATATTAATGTACGTTGTTTTAATATATTATTGTATATATTGTTCATTTAATTCAGGTAATCATTAATAATTGATAATTACTCAAACAATTATTCATTATTCATATCATAATCATCATGAATTACACTTTCAGAAAAAGAATAGGTGATTTTTTTTACCACATGTGAAATAGTAATAAAATAGAGGATATTCCTATCAATAACATCTTATTTTCTTGAGTTAGAGTTAGTGGATCTATCCTCTAAATTGCACTAAGTATCATTCATGTATTTATAGGGGTTCTTTCATTTTTCACCACATTTTATATTGTATTTTATCGTTGAATAATATGCATTCATGGGATATTTTCTATTAGAATCACAACATATAAACTCCCAAAATTAATCATCATTCTTCAAGTTTCACTTTATATACTATATTCCTTTATAATTTGAATTTATTAAGAACTTATTATTATTATAAAACCTCATTAATAATTTTTCTAGTAAGTTAATATTCTCATCATTGTAAGTGTCACTATCACTTTCACCAGTGATATCACCCATAACTACCTATTTAGAGTTTAAATGATATTCTTTAAATAAAATAGATTTTTTTGATTCAGTATCCTCATTTTTAACCTTGAGTTACTCTTTATAAATTATCAATTTTATAATTCGAACCTTCAAATACTTTTCACTATCATCACATGAATATTGATTGGAGATAGAATTTCGTCTCCATCAACAATGAAGACATCTAAATATCCACATCACATGTTCTTTAAATTCCATAGTCTTTTAAAGTACATGAATAATATTAATCAGGAAGGTTCAAGAGATGAGTATTCCTAGTCCAAAAATTTGATAAAAAATAGAAATGAGAAATTACAGCTACATAATGCATATGGCATAGATAGAACAACCAAACATGAAAGTGGTAAACAAAATCACCTAGAATACTACCTGAGAGAAATAGTAACTACAAAATGAAAAATTGGGTGATAAATACCCAAATACATACATCATTTTTTAGGAACCCTATAATTTGTAATAAAGAACTCCATTGTGCACAACCTGTATGCCCATTTAATATTGTCTTGAAGGCCCTTTATTAGAATATACCAAATAACCCAATGTATTGACCGTTTGGATTACCATTTTTTCAGCCACTATAGGACTTGTTCTAACCTGATGTCCCAGCCATTTTGTGGTGAAATACATCTACCAAAAGATTGCAGCTTTCTACTAGTAACTCGAGATGCATTCCAAGATCATCTCTCCATTTTGTTGAGGTTGTCTCCCATCTATCAAGGAATCCATCCCTGCATCCTATTCTATAGGTATTGACACTCCACGGCATAACAAAATTACTATACAACACTATTTTTAGCTTTATATGACCTTCATCCATGTAACTAGGAGGGCCAATAAAATATTTCTCATCTATTCATCCATAAAAAAACAACTACCACAGATGGTTTCCTTATAGCCTGTACATCAGGTTGTTGCTGGTGGCCTCCGAAGACGATGGGTCCACATCATCTTTAGCGGACCAACTCATACCCTCTAGGGTCCCAAACCCCCAACCTATTCCCCTAATATAAATCTTGTTAGAGGTAATCTATCCATCATCAACATTGGTTGGAGTCCCATATAAGACCCATAAAAAAGAATGCCTCAAGTAGCCTCAAATTTTCATGAAGATTATCCCTTACCAACGTAAATCATGTGACCCACACCATCTGATGTTTACACTTCACCCCAAGGTTATAAGATGCATATCCATGTCACCTTATTTGAGGACACCGCACACCAAGGACATCACCACATGAATCTTAATTTCCTTTACCAACTGCACCTGAACAAAGTCATTTTTGGCTTCCCCATGTCTCTAGGCTATTTTTCATCTTATCTCCATCTTTAATGGTGGGTGAGGCTCCCTGCAACCGAATCACAATTTCTTGTTATTGTCACTCGGGGTTTTACCCTTATATAAATATTAATCATCCCAAACAATCATGGATATATAGTGATCCTCAAAAAAATATTGATTTCCACCCAACTCTAAATCAACCTTGAGTATGTTAATCACTTTTGATAGAAAATAGAGTGAAAAGAGTTCCTTGTGGCCAAAAATTTAATATTGAGTTCAATCATCCTCGAATATAATTTCATTCACACAATATTCAAAATGATTTCCATAATAGGATGGAGAGGGAAGTTATTTATATGGGATAGAATCCATATTTTACCTTATTTAATATTTATGCAAAATATTTATGAATTTATTAATCCTGAGATATATTTCAGAAATATATTCTCCATGAATCATCTGGAATGTATCATATTTAATAGTATATATATTTAATAACATTTCATTAATATTCGATATTCCTTCATGAGATGAAGAAAGAGTATCGCAAATATGATATGTAGAATAATAACAAAATTATATTAAATTTATCTACCCTAAATGGATAGTAAAAATAATTTATAGATTTACTGTTACAATCATACAATGTATTATTAGTATCAATCAAATATTTTCATGGAGTTTTTGGTTTTTTAAATTTACTTTATATAGTGGCCTAAATATCAAACTGCATGCTCTCAAGATGTATTTTCATCATTACATTCCATTGAACATAGTTATGACTATTAATGTATGGATACAAATTAGTAACAGTACGTTATAGAATTAGAAGATTCCATAAAGATAAAATAAAAGTAAAACAAATACACGATTTCTATTAATTGATCAAGGTTATGGATAAGTGAGTAAAAAAATATAATAAATTTATTTCTTTGATACCAAATTTTGGTCCCAATATAGTGTTCAAGAGTGGTGGGGGGTGAATTGATCATCTAATAGAAACTTATGTTAGAAAAAATGATTTTGAAAAAAATCCCCAAATATAAAACATCCCAACAATTAACTAATATAGTAAGTATATATAATACTGTATTTTTAAATAGCTTTTCAAGGGAATAATAAAAAATTAGTTATAATAATTTTAAATCACTCTTATTATTGAAGAATATTTACTCACAAAAAACAAGGTATATATAATAAAAATAACAGTTAACTATCAGAGAATAATTTTACAAACTCAATTTTCAAATTCACTATTGTAAGGAATAAATTTAAAATATTTTATTTAACGAAAAATTATTTATGACAGTGTAAGAAAAAAATACACATATGTATTTGAAAAACATGATATTTAGTTCCAAGATGGAAAATAGTACTATAATGTTGACAATTACACACAACAAAGCATGTTTATTATTACAAATAAATTGATCCACAACCCGTATCGAGTTTTACATAAAACAATTACAGAAAATGTAGTCGATTCTTATATCAAATCATCATCCATAGTTTATATTGGTTGAAAATGTGAGTGATTAATGGGATAGAACATGAGAGTACTCTTTAATACAGTATAAGATCATGTTAACATACATTTTTGAAATTATAAACACAACTCCAATAGTAAATTATAAAAAGATATAGAGAAAGAGTAATGGGGTTAAAAGCTTCTTTATCACATATTGATTTCGATTAATCAACAAGGATCTCTAATCTTTGTTATATTATTTTAAATGAATTGAGAGAATATGAAGGGATAATGTGAATCTCTTTATCATGTTTGGATATAAAGAATAGAAACTAGAGTGTCACGAAGATAAGAAACATACAATGTGTTCTTATTGTTTGATTCCAATTTATACTAATATTATTAGGCTTCCCATTAATTTATAATTCTAATAGCCATTTTGAATAATAGTAATTAATTATTCATAATGAGTATATAAATCTAAAATGGTCTAAGTATAATTAAATGATCAAAAATATCCATTCGAATAAAATAATATTTTATTCTCAAAGAGACATGAAAGGAGTAGGTCTCCACATAGACACACAATATGTAATCTCATAGAAGAAAAAAATAATGATCTCAGGGAGGCATGGATGGTGTGGTATAGAAGATCAATCAGAAAAGGTATAAAAGAATGAAATTTCACATGGTAGTTCCCATACTTATCATGAATGATCCAATTCCTACTTACTTATGATCTTTCATTCATATAGTTGAACTTTCCCCTTCAAAAATATGCTTGTATTCATTCACATAGACAATTATTCCTTCTCATGGATGAACTTTTCATGAATTCTTAGATTCCTTCACATGAATGATCTTTGTTTCTCATGAACAATACTCAAATGAATGTATGTCTATACATATGGTCAATCTATTATTGAAGAATGCCCTTCATGGATGAATGAGTTTCTTGACACATAAGATTAATAAATTGAACAAGAATGACATTCCATACATATCTCAATTTAATATATTTTCTGTAAACAATTAATAGTACCATATGATTCTTAATTCATTAGAAACTAAAAAAATATTTTGGATTATTAAAATAAGGAAGTACTGGATTATTCCAAAAAATATAATTATTTAGAATTTCAAAACTATTATTGAGAATATTGCCTCCAAATATAAGAAATAGCGATTCTCCTAGAGCATTTAGAAACTTACCCAAACATTATATATCTTTTGAGTAATTCTAAAACTACAAGCACTTTGTAACCTTTAGATTTATCCATTTAAATCATAAATGAATCATTTAATTGCTAATTCATTTCACCACATGAGAAGTCCATAATCAATGAGACTCAATGTGGTAAAATAAAAAATTTATAATACTTAACAATGTAATACTTTATTTATCATACCAAATGATTAACCCATACAAATTTTTTATGATATGGCCATATTATACACTTCAATGTGCCAATGTAAGTGGTCAAAATGATACTATATCACTATATCATATCCAATGATATACTCTACCAAGGAACATGATCTTCCTTATCTTCAAGGATATCATTCCATACAATATCATCATGTTGTATAATATGATATAAGCTAATATATATCACACACACACAAATATATATTTATTTATATATATATTTATATATTAGAAATTAGGGAATATATCCATAAATCTCCCAATATACATCGAGTAACTATAGTACATGGAGTATGTTAATATTTTATAACCACTCATATCCTCTTTATTCACTAATTGTATCTAACCATATGGATGAGCACATCACATGTCATTCACCCAAATGGATGATAAAATCACATACAACTTATCTAACAGTTATGAATATATCATATGTATTTATCTAGAAATATCTATAAACTACCGATTTTTATCACAATTGAGGGCCCATATGTCACACTCATCATAAAAGAGGACAAATACCATTTTGGTTAAACATCAACAAATGACATGATCAACAACATATCCAACCACCCCTTGAGTAGCTCATCCTCAATGCTGGTGTATGTAGGGTATCAAAATATAAATTTTTTCACTGAAGGTAATATTTCTAATCTTATTTAAAAGGATTTAAAATGAAATGCAAACCCCTATTATAATAAATACATAATGTATGACAAACACGAATGAATAACAGAAATTATATAAGGAAAATACTTTAAGAGTTTAATTATCTTTATACAACATGAGTATAATTAGTCAACATGAAATTTTGAAAAATTAGTGACTAAATTTGTATAACATGATTCATTTTATATTCAAAAACCCATTTTGAGAATACATAAAATATTCATATGTACCTATGTAATCATATTCTCTATGATAGACTACGAGAGAGGCCTTATGTTTGATGCACTTTTATGGTTTTTCTTCTTATCTTTTTTATTCTGTCTAGATGTCTATGTGACTACCTAATAATACATCCCACTAAAAAAATTAATTGGAAAGATATATGGATAAATATTGTTTGAATAATGGTGAGATTAAGATTCATATTCCTAAAGTAAAACTCTTTAAACTATTATAACAACTTATTTTACTTCAAAATATTCAATGTTATGAAATTAATAAATTATGTTTCCTACTTAGAACACATTCTAAGATCATTATAATCATATTAAAACTATATAAATGAAACTTTAATTGGAGGGTTTTATTAAGGGAATCAAATTTAATTCCATATATTAATATTTTTTCATTACAAGAAAATATTAAAATTTTATGGATATTAAGTGACTTTAAATTTGAATTTTATTGTAATAGTCATGTATTTTATTTGAAATTATCTAATATCAAATATACTAACACTATCATTTTAGAAACTATATTCTCTCAAGAATATAAAGATACAAAAACTCCTCTTGGATCAGAATTAATAATTATTATAATTTTGAGAATATTCAACAAATAAAATATCAATGACAATATATTTCATAGTATTATATATCTGTAAAACAATATTTTTAATGGAATAATTTATTCTTTAAAATATTTCATTGGAAGTTGGTTGAATCATATCCTTCATGTTTTAACAAATAACATGGATAAAATGTTATATGCAAGTTAAAAATCCTTTAATAATTTTCTTATTTTTATACATGTTATAGTACATTTTTAATTGAATCCATGTCTATAAATATAATCATATCATATATTCGATATAAAAACATTTTGTATAGATATATATTATCATATAATAGAAAAAAAATTAAATTTTAAATACTTATATTTTAATCTAGATTGATCCATTATTTCTAGTAACAAATTGTATGTATATCTATGATATAGAAACTATTTATCCAACATTTGAATACATACTTAAATATTTATCCAAAAAAACTTCAATAAATTTAAACCCCTCTACACATTCACAATAATTGTTTAATTTATAGTTGATATAAAAATTCCATCAAACTATAAGAATTAATTTCAATAATATTAATACCAAACATAGAATCTCTGTAGAGTTTCATCCAACCCTAATGGTATTCAATGAAGTTCTTATTCCAATGAACATTATTTTTGTGTTGAAGAAATAATCCCTTCTTCTCGCATCCTCCTTTAGGTTTCAATGATTTTTTCTGGCTACTAGAAGACTGATTCTAGAATTTACAATAGTTATTTTCTTTTTATTTTTTTCAATATTATCCACATGGAATATCATTAATAAATTTTAACATATACCTTAGAAAATACTCTTGGGAATACTCAATATATTGTAGAGGTTATGTATACATTTATTGAACTCATTTATATTGAAGTTTACATTAAATTATTAAAACCTTTCTTATAATGATTTTGGATAGATTCCTTGGGAGCGATAAAGTCTTAAAGGTGATCCCAACCTATCCAAGTCTTTTATGTGACCAATAATATTGACAACATGATCAGGGAATAATGTTTCTATAGACCGATTTCATCTAAAAAATTCATTTGAGACCTAATAGCTATCTTGACTAACTTGTTCTTGATAGATAATTTTTATGTTATCTATCATATTGAACATATATAAGTTATATTATATATTTTTAAAATTAATATTTAAAAACAGTATCAAAAGAGTGGACACATCCACCAATTATTGAAAACTCTTATCATAAGCATCAATATCCTTTTGTCGAATAGATTAACTAGTTGTCTATTCAAAAAGGGAGTTCTCTAACACATATAATTTTCTATTTTTCTTATGAAAAATTGTTATGTTTCTAAAATAGTATATGAATATTCTTCCATTAAGAATCATAATTTCAATGATTTATCTCAATGTCATTTTTTATGATGATTCGATTTTATGTACAATAAAATCTTTTATCATATGAGTATCATGTTTCACATTAATTTAATAAGATATTTTTATAAAATGATCTAACACAAAAATTAAAACCCATTTTATTTTCTTTAAATATATTAGTAGGGAAAGATTTATATTTCATTAAGTAATTAATAAATTTTAGAATTCCTTTTACCAATCATCTAATTTTGTAGAAAATCAAGTTAAAGACATCATATATGACTATTGTATAGTTGTGTGGATTACCCATTTCCAAAATCCATAATATAGATCATCCCAAATCTATTCTTATATAATTATATCTCATAATATTTTCTAGAAATGTGTATTGAAAATATCATGGTGGTATTTGGTTACCTATGTCTTGGTATTATCCATTTCCACCATTCCATACATATGATAATCCAATGACACCCAATATTAACATAAACCGATGTAATTTGATGATCAAGGTCTATGAATATGTTTTATTTTGAATGAATATAAAAATAAGTATTCTTAATGTCTTTTTATTATCTAAAAATCATATCTCATGTATTACCTTAAGATGTATTCATGATTCTATTGATTTGTACTTTTAATCTATATTTCTTCACCCAAATCACAATGTTCAAACTATATTGATATAAAACTATTTAGAAATCCCAAAGCTTTTGTTACTAACCTCAATTAAATTACTATTATATTAACACATATCCAAATTAATCACATTAATAAGGTATAAAAAACCCTTTAATTGTAATAATATGAAATCAAAATCCTCATAAGATAAATCTTGATGTAACAAGTAGACGACCCCAACTGTTCTTAGACAATGCATATATCCCTAAAATAGTGTGTAGCTTGCCCCAATGTCTCACTACCAAAAATTATGTAATCAATAGTGACATAAATTCCATCACATTTACAAGTCTTAATATATATAAACTATAATTAACCATGAAATTGAATCTTATAACTCACGACTAATCCAAATTCAAGGTTGAATAAAACTAAATAAATTATCCCATTTAGAATGTAACTGCTTAAATGTATGTATGATAATTTATAGAAGTAGTTAAAGTGTATTTAAACAAAAGAATACATCCATTCATAAAATATAAAATATATATATATGACTAAACCGTGTAATAAACTAAAAATGAACATTATACTTATGATAATCATTTATGAATAGTTTATAAATTAAATAATTGTAATCAATTTATAGTTGGATAAAAATTATGGACATTATATAAATAAATAAATATAAAAACATTATCTTTATTTCTAATATAAAATCCTTTATATTATATTTTCTTATATCATCTCTAAATATATTAAAATTAATTTAAATATAAACATTTTATATTTCATATGAGAAATGCATATCTGTTATATATTCATTTTACATAATCAAAACATCACATATATAATAATTTTTTTGGACCTTGATCATATCAATTATCAGAAAACCATTTGACATGGTTATAATAATTTATCAAATGAGGCCTTTTAATTTTTACATTTCAAATTACTAATTATGAACATTATGTCACGACCCATCCTCGGGGCTTGTGCCATGACTACCCCAAGCCCCTCTTCCATAGGCCAGGGGATGGCGACTAGCACCAAGGCATAAATCCAGATAAAAAAGGGAAGGCATTGCCCTTGTAAAGAAAACAAGAACCACATAGTATGCAAGCAGAAAAACTAAAAACAAAGTAAAAACTGGTACAACAGTAAGTGTGGAAAGGTAAATGGGCTAGAATACAAAACCAAAAGAAAGTACAACTACAACTGAACAAAGTACAACAGAAAAAAAAAGACAAAAACTGGAAGAACGGAAGCATCTCCTGGGTCGTCCTCCTCGGATCCTACCTGAAGGGTATGTACAGATGGCACAGCTCCTGGATCATCCACCACGGATCCTACCTGAAGGGTAGGTATAGATAGCCTCCATAACGCTCTCTCCTGTTAACCTCCACCGTGTGTCATCTCGTCGCGATGTCCACCTCCGGATACTGACTCGTCATGTGGTCCACCTCGGGGTACCGTCCAATCCTCGAACACTAGGCCTCCGTTAGCACTGCCCGTCGTCTGCAACCAACACAACGAGGTGCGGGCAAAGCCCGTGTAGGGGTGAGTATAATGATACTCAGTAGGGACCCCGAGACCCTCAAGGTCTCACTAAAACCATCAAGGATAACCACAAAGAGGATCTCAACGGATAACCTCTACTTAGGTATATGCTTATACATATACATAAGTTATCAAGTAACCCATCTCAATCCTGAGGAAACACAAAGATTATGAAATCAACGGATAACCACTTCCCAGGTATATGCCCATACATATACCTAAGTTATCAAGTGAACCATCTCAATCATGAGGAGACACAAAGTTCATAGAATCAACTCAAACCAGGATTTTTATTATCGAAACTGTAACTACTGAATAGCTCCGTCTCTGGAGTGTACAGTGGTCCTATTACGACTCTGAGGTACTGCTCACTGACCTAAGACTGCTGAGGTACTCCTCCTGTCGAGTACTGTGGGCCTACTGCTACATCCAAGCACTTCCCACCATGGGTCTACCGCTACAACCAAGCGCTCCCCCTCATAGCCTCAAGCGGTACTCCTTCTGTTGAGTACTGCGGGTCTGCCGCTACAACTAAGCGCTCCTCCGCTGTGGGGCTGCCGCTACAACCATGATCTCCCCCTCATAGCATCCAGAGGTACTCATTCTATTGAGTACCGTGGTTCTGCCGCTACAACCAAGCGCTCCTCCTCCGTGGGTCTGCCGCTACAACCAAGCGCTCCCCACTGGGCTATCTGAAACACACCGAGTTGATCGGTCAAGCAGTCATCAGGTCTCAGCCAGCTACACGGTCTCTATACTCCACACGATCGTCTTTGGGAGGGTCCTCTCCACGAGATGATGGTCGATAATACAAGTATCACATGTTCCACGAAGAAGTATCTCAAAGGACCGCCTCGTCATAGGGGTCTCAACGCAACAGACAGCGCGTCAATCGGACGCCCGGTCTGTGTGATATTAGCTTTTTCGTCACAGGGGCCCGGTTGGTTTCGTGAGCGAACCAACCCAGCCGTATCTCATCTGTACCCCGAAATCTCATAGGGTATACTCATAGGTACCGTTTCTCAATGTGATCACCAACGCTGCTGACTGTTCGTCAAACGGACATCGTGTCTGAAAGATATCATCTTTTCCGTTCCAAGGGCCCGGTTGGATTTCGAGTACAATCCAACTCGCCCAAACTCCAACTGCATCCAAACCTCGGGCGATGTATGCCAAAAGTTCCTTCCCAACAAAAGAAAATCAACAAAATAGACGGTGCGTCAATCAGACGCACAGTATGTGAGTTATTGGCTTTTTCGTTCCAGGGGCCCGGTTGGTTTCGTGAGCGAACCAACCCGACCGCACCCCGACGACATCCAAACCTCGAGCGGAGTAAGCCAAAAGATCTGTCCCACTTAAAGGAAAACATCAAAGTCGACGACACTTCAATCGGACGTCCGGAGATCAAGATATGAGTGTTTCTGATCTGAGGGCCCGGTTAGTTTGATGTACGATCCTACCCGGCCGAACCCAAAGTATTCCTAAACCTCGAGTGTAGTATACCGAAAATATCGTCTCGATCCCAGGATCGCGTCGCCGCTAACGTTGTGTCGTTTGGAGGATCGTAGCTCAAGATACAGGAAAAAGACCAAAAACGGTCCGAAGACGGGGGGTCTGGGACCGGACCGACCCGGCCCGACCCCCCTGGGTCGGCCCGAACAGGGTCGACCCGACCCGGGTCCGGGTCGGACCTGGTTGGGCGCGACCCGGCCGGCGGGTCGGCTCAACCAAGCGGCCGAGCGAGCGGAGTCCGGGGGCGGGGGCCCGCTGCCCCCGCTTGTGAACACCCCCCCCCCCCCCCCCGCGGGGGGGCCACCATTGGTCAGCAGACGCGGCATTGCCGCGTCCCGTGTGTGCCGGATCCACGCGGTCGTGGGTCCGCTGGTGTCGCCGCTGCCGCGGCTTCAGCCGCGGCTGCTATATCCGGCGGCGCGCCGGGGCGCCGCCAGTGGTTTCCGCGGGCCACCGGAGTTGCTCCGGTGGTCCGATTACACTCCCGTCTGCGCCGTAGCTCCTACCGGGTCCCTTTCTTCACTGTGGAATCACCGAATCACCCCTGTGGCATGTTTGGTCATCGCCCGCCAATCTGCGCATCAAAGAAGAATTGTGGAGGGTTGTCAGCCGTGTTTGTTTGTCCCGCACCCTCCGCGTTAGGAGATAACAATCGGAAGAAGATAATCCACACATGGAAAACAAAACAATATACAATTTTAATAAATTAAAATTTCTCTTGATTCAGGTTCTTTGTTTTTAGGAGGAAACAACCACAGAAATAAAATCATTTCACAAACAAAAAACCACTACCTTAACTTCGTTGTCGGACGCGAGATCGACCGTCGCGGAAGAAAGGGTCATCGCGTCACGGAAGGGCGTCGCTGTCGTGCAGTACTCGGCGTTGCGTCGACGAACTCTGAGGATCGAGAACATAGGGATTTAAGTATAATAATTAAATCCATGTTGATGTTATAAACCAAAAAGAATTAAAAAGGAGCACTACCCCTACCTTGTCATTGTCGATCGAAGGATGTCGCGGGGTTGGATCGTCGTGGAAGAAGCGTCGTGGAGGGAGAATCACGGAAGAAGCGTCGTTGATGTCGCGGTGCACGGCGTCACGTCGTCGATCTCCGAGGGTTTGGCGTTCTTCTTCGGATGTCAGAGCGTTCTTCGTGTTCTTCGCATTCTTCACGTTCTTCGCGTTCTTCATCGAAGACGAACGCTTTCCTCCCAAATTCTCTCCACGCCAGTAGTCCAACTAAATAAAATAAGTTTAACCCTTATTTTAATATTGACCTAAGCTTTTGAAATTCAAAAGATAAGAAACGAACAATTAATTCGTTGAATTAGTTGTAACGATTAACTGCCCAATTAATTCGGGTGTTTCTTAACCAGAAAAACGCACTGTTGACTTTCATAATGGTGGGTTTCCGCGGGTGCGTTACTTAGCGGAAAAGAAACGGTGGGGCTCGTGCGGGCCCCACCTCACAAATATCCTACCAGGAGGGTAGGATATTTCGTTTTATACCCTATACGCTTCAACTCAGCTTAAGCAGCTTAAAGTGGCTTTTAAGTGGCTTTAAGTGAAATAAAATAAAGTTTGTCGTACGACATTATTTTATTTCTTAACTTAACGCCCCAAAATTAAAAACCACACCCGAGAAAACGCAAATCTGGAAGAGAAGTTTCTAAGAAAATACCGGTGCTGCAATTCCATCGATGCCCTCAGAATTTAATTCCGAGCACCGATTCAAAAGTTAGAAAAACCCGCTCATTCGTTCACTAAACGTACCCAAGCCAAACTTCAGAAAATGATTCCGGGCACACCAGGCCTCGGAATCAGGTTCCGTCAAGAAACTGCGTTCTTGTAAAATTCCAAAGAAAATTAAGAAAAACATTTCCATGAAATTTAAGGGTATTTACACATTACATAATTAATATTTTTTATATTTCACTGTATTTTATAATTAATATTAACTTTATAATATACCTTATAATTTGTATACAAACACATTATATAAAAATTATAAGTGATTATATATATATTAAAGGTATTTAATGATGAAATTTGATATTAAATATATTTATTAACTAAATTATTCCTAAAAAATAATAATTAATTGAAAACATTTTAGAAATAATTATTTTATAAACACTCTATAAATTGAATAAATATCCCAAAATTCGATTATCAGTAATTTATAAACAATTTATAAATTATGTAAATTTATACATAATTGAAAAATGGGATTTTTTAATGTTTCTATCATATTTAATAATATACATTATTCCATAAGCTAGGTTTGAATCTATTAGTTATTCACATGTTAAGAATGGTGGACCAAGATTTGAGAGTTCACCAATCATCCACTATCGATCAAAACATATAACTTAATGGATATTGATAAGACAACATGACACCTTGTTTTGTTTCACCCAGATTGGCACTATATCCACTTATGATTCACATTTGTTCATTTTAATATAGAAAAAATTATATATTTTAAACTATGATAGTTCATATCATACAATACGTTATGTTAAAACTAATGGAATTATACTATGGTGTATTCTATAATATAACATATCATTGCACATGATCCCATCAGAACATATAATATAACATATCATATTATTTGACATTGAAATATATATATATATATATTGTATTTAATAATTGAAAATATGATTTCCATTTTTCTTCATTTTATACATGATTTCACAAATTAATTTATGAATGGCCTAAATTTGATAATACTAACAATTTCTTTATAATCCAATAATACTTATTAATGAAATAAAGACCAAGAAGCCAATACCAAGATCATATTTTCTATTGAAACTAAAATCATGCATATAATAAATGAAGACAAACCTTACCACTCAGTGATGACTAATCAACCTTCTTCAATCACATGGTTTTGATAAGGATAAACTAAAATTAGAAAAAAGTATCCTTCCTCCTAGGGTATATATAGGTTGAAAATTCATCTAACATTAGTGTTGGATTCTCATTTTTCCCGTAACATGCTAAACATATTTATGGTAAATAAAGAAGGAAAAGATCAATTTGATTAGGAATTATTTAATTGAACTATATAACCATTCGTATATCCATGATCACATTATATGGACAACAAGGAATCTCCCAATACGTAATTCATTTACTAAAACATTACATAAAATTTAAATAATGCTAAAAATATAAATGATTTCTAACCTTTAACTCTCTAAATTTAACACTGAAATGAATTATTGAATCTCACATTCTTTTTAACATATAAAATATCTATAATAAATGATATTTAATATCAAATAGAACCTTTATACAGGACTCATATTATTCAGGTTCCTTATGAGTAGATTTATTCATTTTTTAATTTGTGTTTGAGCTCTGATTTTTTGGGTTGGATTTGAAGAGTTTTTGGTTTGTTTTTGAGGGTTTTATAGTTATTTTTAACGGTGAATGGTTTGATTATAGTTTAACCAAGCCAGAAATATACCCCAAGAGATCATGACACATGTGGAAGACATAAAATGGGTGAATAATGGTTAAGGAAGACAACTTATTAAACCATATGTCCCATGATGAATACCTGTTAAACACACCCCAATTTCTAGAAGTATGGTTGCTACATAGAATTACAAACCATGTGAAATACCAATATAGGTTACAAGGAGATTTAGTGAAACATTATTATTTTCATGTCGTATTTAAAAAACATGTGACCAAACCATGTGGACATGATATTATCATCAAAAAATACTATTTAATATTAATTATTTTTATTTCATACATGTTATTTTTCATATTGATAGATCTATTGAATCTAGAGACAACACAACCCTTCGTCAATGAGTTCTACTCTTTCCAAAATTATATCCATTAGATACAAGTGTTTTTATGATCACGAATTATGGTAAGTGATCTTTGATCCTTCATTATTTGGGATACTTCTATATATAAACTTTATACCTTGAGAATAATAATATATCTAGCATGCCATGTCCTGATCTATGGATTCTGATGATATCTATCAATGATTTCACATATCTTTACTAGAATAAATTTGGATTTAGTGTGTTGGGGTCCTTACTCTGATCAATACAAGATCAAGAAATGTTTTAGAATCTTAAAATGTATATTTGTGTTGATCCAATTCATTAGACGTAGAATGTTATTGAATTTAATTCCATAACAATGATATATTTGAGTTTTTATTAGTTCTAGGCATTATTAGAGTGAAAGATAAATCTTGTTAGATCATAGGTGTAACTCTAGTATCATATTTTGAATGGTTTTGTAGTTTTTTTTAAAATATATTAACCTAGTAAGTTCCATAACTTTTGTGTCCCTTATATACTCTTGTTTCCTTGATATGATTAATGAATTCATGTAGCTTTATTGAACATAATTGATAGTGATCACATGTTTTTGTGTTTCCCATGAGACCCATATACAATTCCTGACTCCGTGTGTATTCTTATGTATCCTGTTAGTCTATGTTTGATATTATTCACATATAATTATATATTGCTTATTATTCTCTTGATAACATTCCATGTTTTTTATTTATTTTCTACATCGTGTTGTGTGTGAATAAAATGCATTAGGATGTATTTATTTTGGTACTCAGAATATGTGGTCTATCATGATATGGTTATATTATATAGGGGGCGTGCATATGATATGTGATGAAGGTGATAAACCTAAACATAGGGTAGGGTCATTTAATCATTGTGGCTAAACCCATGGTAGTGCAAATGGGTGCATAAAAGTGTTGGGGATGTAACCATGTAATAGATTTTATTCAATGGCTTCGAGACCTGACCTATGACTATTATGGGGTTTTATGGGCTTGATTGTTGATCCATGATGGAGATGGGATGTTATGACCTTGTGACCTAATCTGACTCCATGCTTTGTGACTACCAATATACTGGTTCACCAACCTTATGGATTTCTCTTGATCACATCAAACATTCTTTCAGATTACTGTATCAGTATGGATCTGAGGAAGGTATAAATGAGGCTCATGGAATCTTGGATATTACACAGATTCTCAACATATTATTGTTTTTATTGTTTCTGCATTTATTATTATCATGGGATACACCGATTATACATGTTAATAGATGTGAATGAATAATTGGTGGTGGCCTACTTGGTTTTATACTCACAACCTACATAAAAATTTCGATTGATGTGTAGAATTCATTATTTAGTATCCTAGAAAGGGAAAGGGTCCCATGAAAGATAGATGAGCTGTAGAAATGGTAGCGAGTAATATTACCCTGATATAATCAGTATGTTTCCATGGTGTTTCATTATTTTTCATTCTAAACATACATAATTTGGTTTAGAGTGACACATTTGGAGCCTATATTTTTATATGTAGGAGACAGATGAAATTTATTATTACATTTTGTTTATTTATCTTTTATCATGTTACAATAGGTTTTTATATTTTATTTGTTTACATGGTTTATGGATATAATTACTAAGGGTATAGTCTCCACATTCTTTTATTAGACACCCACCACTTGTGAAAACCCACTTGTATATAAGGATATGTGCATGATTTCATATGTTATCTCCACTCTGGTGCTTTACACGAATACTCGGGTTGCAGAATTAAAAAATGATATAAGATCTAACCTTCCGTTCTATATTTTCATTTTTTTCTCTTGGACTTGGTAGAAAAGAGATAGGTTTTATAGAACTCGGTTAAGGGATTTTTTATATGTATAGACATCACAAGAATTAAAGACATCCAAGTTACTAGTGATGGGATTACAATGACTGTTTTATGATACTTGTGTTCATTCATGCATTATTTTAAGCACCTAGGATCACATGTCATTATTATACCTATTTAATGTTGTATAATAGTTGTAAAATTTAAATCCTTTATTTTTGTTATCTATTTAAGAAATATCTGTATTATATTTTGAGTGATATATTTTTTTTAATGTTGTGATATATCTATGGTGGAATTAGTTAGTTGAAATTGATCATGTTATTGTTCTTTGTAAATCTATTATTTTCACTAACGTGGATGTACAAAGGACTAGGAATGATCCTTGGTAGAACTAGGAGGATTATACCTTCTATATAAGTATCTCCTAGGATATGTTTTCTGAAAGAAACACCTTAAGGGAAACTAATAATTCCTTATTTTTTCCCATAAGTACGTGGGTTTGGATTCCCTAAATGTTAATTTGATACATCAAAAAAATACCTCTTTAGAGATGGATGAATTCTCCCTCCATGGAGGACGCGTCATTTATACCATAATCGATGTAAGAGTGCTTACCTAAACTTTCTCCCATACCCGTTCTAATGGTTTAGGTATTGGAGATAATCTATCTTGGAGTGTTCAAAATTGTATATACCCATAGAGGATAAGTATAAAAGACCATGCTTAGATATTCCTATTAATCCAAACTATAGTAACCACTTTCCTTTTAGAGAACTATAAAACCATAGGATATCATGGAATAGATAGTCAACATTGATGGAATATTCAACTTTGTTGAGACACTAAAGGACCAGTTGGTCAAGATAATGTTTTTAGGCTTCAAGGACCCACACGAAGATGGTGGGGTGTCATGGGACATGTAGGATTACAAGAGGGTCATTCATACAAGTCCTTAAAGAACCGGTTATCTGTAAAACTATTTAACAACACTCTAAAGCTAGATCATGCTAATAAATTCATGGTTCTTTTGTATGTATCTATGAATATATTTTCATACATTTATTATTTCACATAACATTTTTTTTCTCCCATATTGGATATAAATGAGGTATAGAAGGCCCATATGTTTGAGATTAGTCTTCATCGTTATATTAGATGAAAGGTTAGAAGCTTAGACTTAACAATGTACCCAAAAGATATAATTATGGACTTGGATATTGATAAGGTCCTCGAAGAGGATCGAGCAGTTTCTATTCTTCTATCCATCTGTAACCAGGTTGGATGATCTTATACTACCATAGTAACTGTATATTATGGTATCATGAAATATAAGATAGAGGATTTAAAAATCAGTAATGATATGTAGTTCGAGTTGAGTATTGATTCTTTATCCCCCATAGGAGGAGTTCCATAATTATTCAACTGTGTAACGATCATAAATTACCATATATTATACACACCACCACAGAACAAGTGTTAACAATGTGACTAGATGTTGAATCACCAAAATTTATTCTCCAAATATTCAATGATATGTTTTTATAGTGGTGGAAGATAGTCAAGATCAATAAACCATGGATCCTTATAGGGTCCCCAATAGTATTTTTAAACTCCTCATATGATATTGAATCAGATAATCCTTCGCCTCAGGGTTTGGGCGATAGTGCTAAGGCTGGCTGATTGTATCCGATATATTAGGTTCCAACTAAATTTGGAGTGAGACCATCGACCATTTGAGGTATTATCTAGATCAAAACTTCTATTTCTAAAACTCTTTTTGATAAAAATTATTCTCATTCATTTATACCTTATCATGTTTTAACTAGAATCAACCAAGGGATAATGTTATATTATGAGTTTTTTCCCTATAAACACCTTTGGAGAAGTGATTTTTTCATCTTTAGGGATGTCTACAATGTTTTAGAGTTTTCTACATAAATTTTGTGGATTTTGTGATCCTTGATATAAATAAATTTTATTTTATCCTTGGAAGGGAATGGATGACCATATTTCATGATCACATTGACTACTAATAGATTATTGTATCCTTTATTTAACATAAGAACGAAAAGTTTCTGATAACTGATGAATGGGACATCAAATTTAGTATAGTTGAACCAGATTTGATCTATAGTAGAGCCACAACAACTCAGGTGGTTGGATTAACTCTTACAATAGGACAAGATCTTGGGATCTCTTTGTTTCCCCCAAGGTTAGATCTCTATCCGGATATCTTCCCAAATTTCTTCTCTAGTGTTCCCCCTAATAAGGGAGTTGATTTTGAGATAAAAACATACAAGGAACATATACCATAAACATTTCACCATATCACATGATCGCAAAGATGTTTGTGGAACACAAGGTACACCATGAGGAATTATAGAAGAAATGTTTCATTAGACCAATCACATATCCATGGGGGGATTCAAAGTTGTTTTCAAAAAAGGAGGATGGTTCTATTTGGACTTTTATGTATTATAGAATGTTGAACTAGGTAATGGTAAAGAACATGTATCCTTTTAATTGGATTTATAGTCTCTTTTATTTGTAACCATGATCGTGATAGTTCTACATGATTAATCTATATTAAGGAAACCATTAATTGTTGGAAAAAGAAGGTGATTTAACTATGATGAAATTTAAGAGTAGATATGGCCTATATGAGTATGTCATCATGATTTTTAGTTTTACGAATACCTTATACGTGTTCATGGATCTCATGAACAATATCTTTTACCCATATTTCAACCATTTTTTCATGATATTTGTTTATGTTGTCCTTAAAAATTCATAGACCTATGAGCTACATTCTAGAAACTATGATATCATGTTTTTTAAAATTTGACAATGTTAGATTTTTCCATGGTTATTAATTGTAATTATATATTTTAGAGGTGTATTTTCGTGGTCATGTGATTTATGAGTTTGGAATTTCTATTGACCCTGAATTGGTGGAAGAGATGATGTATTGGGGTCTCCATTATAATATTTTTGAGATCAGAATATTCTTTAGGTTAGTTGTATACTACTAACAATTAATTCAAGATATATCTTTCATTGAAGAATCAATGATGGGGATTACTAAGAAGGGGTGAATTTTTAATGGTTCAGTTACTGTAAGGATGAATTTCTTGACTTGAAGAGGATGTTGATGACCGATCTAGAGGTGAATTTTATAGAACATGGGATGGGTTATAGAATCAATTTCAATGCATTAGGAGTTGGTTTAGGATTTGTGATGATTAAAAAAGATAAGGCAGTTTCTTATGGGTTATGTCAGTTATGAACCAATTAATATAACATCATGGAACATTACTTGGATTTATATCTATGGTCCACACTCTAATTTTTTTGGTGATGTTGTCTCATGGAGATAGATTTTTCATTTATGTGAATCAAAAGATCCCATTATATATATTCTCTATGTTGTATCTCAATTTGAGGTAGACGTATTGTGTAGTGTAATAGTAGACATTCTAAATTCATAATGAAAATTTTATAGGAAGAGGTAATGTTGTTGTAGATGAATTTAGTAGGGAAATTTGAATGATGCAATTAATTATAGAGATGTCTTCATGGGAAGATAGGAGTATGAAAAGTTTTGACGATGTAATGGACTGTGGATGCATATAAGGATCATGAATTCATGAAATTTTTTCCTTTGTTCGTCATCTATTATTTAATATATTTGGTATAGGAACTCTTGAAATTGATCCTGAGTGTGTGGTGATGCTAGAATGATTAGTAAGAATTGATCTATTCCGAATGATGTTAGTGGATGATTATGACATGATCAGTGTATATGTGTCGATTTTCATGTCCGCCGACTTAAGATAGGAACAGATGAGAGACTCACATGCTTTAAAAAGGGTAGTGCATCTATGGATGAAAAATACATACCTTAAAATTCGATGTCATTTCTGGTGGACTGGTATAAAAAGGGACATTGATTTCTTTTTTCATGATACCTTACATGTTAGAGGGTAAATGCTAAGAATTAGTGTCCCAATGGTTTATTTTATCCACTTATGGTGTTATTGTAGAAGTAGGAAGATGTTATTATGGATTTAGTGATGGGATTACTTATAACCCCAATGAGTCGCAATTGTAATTGGGTTATTATTGATCAAAAGACAAAAGTTTCCCATTTTTTATGATTTTTGAGACTCATTTTGTGGATGAGTTATGTATGCTATATATATGAGAGATTTTATGATTTCATAGAGTTACCTATATATTTGTATCTAATAGAGACACACATTTTATATTTTTGTGTTGGTAGAGCTATCATAAGGCTTTGGGTACTCAGATAATACTGGGTAGAAGACATCATCTGTAAACAAATTCTCAATCTGAGATGATGATGAAGATATTAGAGGAAATTATGTCTGAATTCGTCCATGATTTTGATGGAGCTTGAGTCCATCATCCATCCATGGTCTAAATCACATACAAAAACAAATTATAAGATTTTATTTAGATAGAACCATTAGATGATCTCTATGGATGACCTTGTCATTCATCTCTATGTCTGTATGAGGCAGGTGAGGTAGATGTGGTGGGTAGAGCATGATATATGAGTCCTCTAAGAGAGTTATATTGATATGTATGCAGTTAACCACCACATAAAGTAGGTAGCAACCATATTATGAGTAGAAGATATGAAATTTGGAGTTCATTGCTGGTGACATAGTTTTTTGAAGGTGAATCCTAAATTGGGGCATCAATGATTTCATAAATAAGGAAATATAGCTCCAAGATTCATTTGACTGTTTTATATTTATGTCAATATATGGAGTTTTTATACCATATATACCTTCCTCATTAATACTGAGGTATGAAAAATGTGTTTTATGCCTCTCAGATTTTTATTTACATGGGAAATCCTATACATTCATTAACTTAAATGATATTAATTTAGATCCTAATGCATAATATGTAGAATGGTTGGTGTGGATTATAGAATAGATCAAGAATGTGTTTCAGGGGAAAAAAATTATACTTTCTACGATCCTATGGTGGTATGGATGGATCTTGGTGGAATCATTGGAGTGAGAGTTTGATATTTGAGCTTGGTTGTCGGAGTTGTTTGAGAATGATTCCTAGAGATGTTTCTTAGATATTATAATTCTTTATATGGTGATATTGTAATACTATCTAATTTTCAAGTGTTTTATGTGTTAATTTTATCTTTTACTTATTTTTTTGAATGAATATCTTATTAATATGAATACAGATGGGTTTTTGTTGGTTTAATAGAGTTTATGAGGCCTTTTTGGAGGTCTATGGTTTGATCATAGTTTACCATACCATGATGATACCATATAAAACCATTAATCTTGTGGAATAAGCACATGTGGTGGAGGACGGTTAAGACACATAGTTTATCAAAAGCAGACAACATCACTAGAAAAAATGTGAAACATGTTCGAGTATTAATTATTTAAATACCTATTCTCCCATGGCTAGGACTACACAACTGGAATTATTATTTCTTTATCATCAATATTTTTTTAAATTCACTAAATGGTGTTTTAATGAAAAAATATTAAATTCTGAATTTCATTGAAAAATATATGTGGAAAAAACGGATTTATTTTATTTTGAAAAAACAAGGTTTCAAAATTGGTGCAATTTCTATATTATTTAAAACAAGATCCAAAACTATGGAATGTAAAATATAATGTAATAATTTTTTCGAATAGTTGTTTAGTTGACAAAAAAATAAATATATTTTTTAAACATTATATAATAACCTTGGAGGTTATATATTTTTATATATTGATGAAAAGTCATTATTTAGAATTGATATGAATCATGTAAATGAGGTTGTGCCTATTTTATTGGGAAATTTTAATATTAATGACTAGGGTAAATAAAATACTATGTTGAGAAATAAAATTATTTGAAATAATAATTTTATTTTTATTTATCAATCTCATAATAATAAAAAGGTCATAAATATGATTGTACAATTGTATTATTTACTAGGTTCTACCCCATTTTCATATGGGAGTATAATTCTACCGAATCCCAATTGGGTAGTTTCTCAACTAGAATTCACAACTGTTATCATGTGACTCAAGTATGATATGACTAGAACAAGGTTCTATATATAATATATTGTTGTAATTCAAGTATACATGTAATCTAGGTTATAAAAAATTGGATGTAGTTAAAATATTGCTCAAATATTTTAATGGAATTAAGGATTACTACATATATTATAATTGAATGCCATAGGTTTTGGAAATATTATCCAATGAAAGTTGGATAACCATATTTTTGGATTAATCTTCAATGAGTGGTTAGGTTTTTACACATGGGCGTGCAGTGATCTCATGGAGATCGAAGAAATAGACCGTCATAATGGACTCTATAGTGGATTCTGAGTTTGTTACATTAGTTGATATTGAAAAAGAAGTCGAACAACTTATATATTTCTTATCAAACCATCCATTGTTGTCTATGCTGATGTCTCCTATTTATGAACATTATGATAATATAGTAATTTTGAATAGGAAATATAATAATTCTTATAATGTAAGATTGAGACACACTGTTCTTAGTAAAAACAATGTTATTCATTTGATACAAGATTGTATCATAAGTATTAATTTTGTTATATTGTGAAAAGAATTTCATGATCAATTAAAAAGGAGTCTTTATAAAGGATATCGTGTACAAAAATTACTTCTGGATGGGTTTAAAGTAATTTTATAAAATTTACCAATGATGAGACCTCAACTTAAAATGTGATAAATTCACATTTTTAAGTTAAACTTTAATCATATGAGTGGAGGAAAAAACTATAAGTATATTACATCCAAGAAGTATGGTGTTTGGTACCCAAAAGATTAGTAGAGAGACTTTGTAAATATTAATAAAGGAAGGATATCAAATAAGTTCTAAAATGTGAGAAATTATTTTTCCTCACCAATATAAATTTAGGGTTGGGGTTGCTCAAATGGTATTATGAATTTTTATCTCATACATTCAGGAAAGGATAAATGACACAATACCATAATGGCATCTAGAAGTAGATGGATAATTGATGAAATTGAATGGGTTTTTATTTCATGAATCAAGTTTATTATAAGAGTTATATGTCTAGTGCATTGTGCTTATGTTTTTCAATTAGGATTTTGTTTTATCAAATATATAAATTATCAAATAGATAAATACATTTCTTTATTAAGGTTCTTTATAAGAAATTATAGTGCTTTATTTTTAAAAGTTATTTTAAATATTTTAAAATTATGGGAAATTTTTTGATTTTAAATAATTTTTAATATATTTAAAATATATTTTATTATTTGGGGTTTTAAAAGGGAAGATATCATGGAATCCCATATTAAATAGTGGGTTTGTATTTTTTGAATGGTGGACCCAATCTATAGAATTAATTTAGAGGCACCTCAACAGATTTAACCAACTATAAGAGAGCTGACTGGATAGACCAACACGAGGTATTGTATTAGTGTATATATTGACAATATGGTACTATATAAACATTAACATTATTAATGGAGGTAATATAGATCCATTGACTTTTTTGTCACAGGTATTATGGAATAGTGAATCTGTTGCATGGATATGGGTACTGTAGAAATGTGGTTTTTTAATACAAAACTTTTTTTATGAGCTTATTTTGTTCTAGGGTATGAACATGTGTGTCATGTATTTTCTCATAGTTTTAATGAATTTTGTTCTTCATAATTATAGATAAATGGATTATTATCGAACCTTGATCATCAATATATTCATGTTATTATTGTTGTAATTTCTTCTTTACTGTTCACCTTTTTACTCCTATTTCTAGAATCATCTGTCATTTGAGATCTTTGTGTATCTATAATAGGAGTGGGGTACCCATTATAAGGGGAAAATATTTTTCACTATTTAAAATTAATAAATTAAAATGGAATAATTCATGTATGGGATGGATCATTTCTCATGTTAGTTTATGACTATTAGATGTTCCTTTATTTTTTTCAATGGAATGGTTAGTAACATCAATTTGAGCTAAAGACCAAGTCATTATGTCAAGTAGGTTGAATAAGTTCACTATGCAGGTATGATATGGACTTTCAATCTAGTTATTAAGGATTTAATTGAAACAATCATCCACTATCCATGTGTGATCCTTTACATATATTTGATCAGGTGTGACTCGATGAATGGGAATAAATTTAGATATGATTTTTTTTAGAGAATATTTCTACCCAATTCTAGGGGTGAGATTAATTCTCTGAATAGGGGCATCCATGAATATGAACAAAGTCTATGTTAGATGAAAATATAGCTTTTATGATGTATAAAAATTCCAAAAACTCCTATCAAATTGATATTCATTTCAATTGTCCCACAAGAATAAAAATATATTTATTTTTGGGAAATAAAATTTAATTCCCCTAATTTAATGATTCCAAATATTACTTATTGGGATACACTCCAAAAAGTACATGTGTATAGTAATAATCAAAAGTTTTATCTGAAATATTATTCACATAAAAACCATTTTACTACTAGTTTTTTTGGGTGAAAGTGATATTATAGGGAAAGAAAACAAAACATGCCTTAATGGGATCCATCTATTACTATCTAAAAAAATTCCATACCATTACCCACATATATTTTCAATAGTGTCCAAAAGTGAAAATCCATCCTATGAAATGACAATTATGATTTAATTCTACACCCATGAAAAATTTATCACATATGAAATGCCACCAACCTATATAGTTAATATTTATTTCATAAATAATCCAATGAGTCACTATTGACTAATATTGAGTAACATAACATCCATAATGACTTTAATAGTTTATAGATTGAAATTTTTATAGTTTTCATGTTGTTTCGTAGGTAAACATTACTTACAATGGTCTATGAATTTAAATTTATGGATCATTCTATTACTAATAAACCTTGTTATATATTCCCTTATGTATACCGCTTGAATAGATAGATTTAACATGGAAGATTTGTTAGGACTAAAAATGATTATCCGCCTAATGCAGTGATAATATCAAGAAAAAAATAATATGAAAAAATATTAAAAATGAACACTAAATATAACATGGAAACCCCCTATTGGTTCTCCCTTGTGGAAAGAGATAAATACATTGAAATAATGATGTAAAATATCTATGATAAGTATCATTATATTTCTTAGAACCACATAGGTTCACCTTGAATTTTTTTCCCCGGCCCAAGGAGTGAACCCAGGTTTGATCACCCAGGTCCCCCTGATAATAACATATCATAATTAAGATCCCAACCTAATGCACCTAATTCAACATGCACACAAGTATGCCACACTGAACCTTATGTCCTGAAATTTTATAATAACTATAACCCTTAGGCTTATCATTTACATATTTTTTGGAACATTGAGATATACCTTTGGACTATATTCACCCCAGTATTGATCCATAGTCTCCAACTACTCGCAGGTTTCTTAATGAAGTTTAAAACCATGGGAAATTAACCAAATAGAGGGAAATTATTTTCTATTACGGTTTGATACATAAAAACGCTTTATAGAAAACCACGTCCACATAGTTCATTAACACTAGGGTGAAATATCTATGCTAGGAGGAAACCTAGAGTGAAATGTTTTTAAATAAAACCATGAAAACACTTGATCACTAAGGAGAAGCCATACCGAAGTTCTGTCATTATGTAAAATAATTTTCTTTAGTAGAATTAGGGATACCACTTATCCATATTATAATTAGAGAAACAAATTTTACTTAATACCATTATATTGACCACATCATGCATGTACCATTAAGGAGAACACCTCACCCTAGTACCATAATGGTGGCCACTTTTCATTAATACCATTAGTGTGTAGACATCACCCTAGTAACACTAGGGAAACCACTTTTCCCTAATACCCTTAGGATGACCAATATTCCCTAGTACCATTTAGGTGACCAGTTCACCCTTTTACCACATGGGAAAGCTTCCTCACACCATATATTTCTAGGGAGAGGACACCTCTAGGACCCCACTAAGGATAATTCTCCAATCAACCCTCAACAATGGAAATGACCCTCCCCATCTCCCATACCAGGGAATCATGTAAACACTAATTTAAATAGAGGAGAATATTTTCATCCTGATATCCTACCAAGACATTAAATTATAAATTCATCCTCTAAATCAAATAGACATATATGATAAAAAAATTGATACAAATAACATACACTTTTTCGATCATGAATTCCATTGAAAAAGGATGACTCTGAGATTATATTCCCAGATAGATAGAACCCTTATGAGATCATGATAATGTATTTCCTTGATAATGAGGGCACCTATCATGGGGAAACTGAGGTGGTATATCTATATTATTCATATAAACAATGGGTTCATGTGGATATATCTCATAAAAATGTACATGAACAAATTCTTCCACAACTTTAGTTCTTTTACTTAATATTATTTAGGATTTACTGGTGGTTGAATAAAATAGAATAATTCCTTCATCACTCATGAGATATTATTTTTAGATTCTATTTTTTATTTAAAATTAAGACTTGACAACCAAAAACAATGAAGTAATTAACTTAATGATTTTGTCCTTTCCATTACTCATATTGATTTTTAATTAAAAGAAGTCTTATTAAGTCCTTAATAATTACATAACATGTTGTATTTAATTCATTAACCCAAAAATTGATCAGTAGGCCATATTCATTAAGCATGGTTTGAGAAATTTGTTGAATTTTAATATTTATACTTTCAACCAATCCATTTTTTGGGGATTTATAAGATTAGATAAATTGAGATTATATCGATGTTTTGAGCATAATGTCTCAAAAATATGATTTTTAAACTCCTCACCAGGACCAATCCTCATATTTTTAATACTAATACTACTAAGGTTCTAAATAGATGATTCATATTTTAAACAATATATATCCTTGACATTATAATTCAGGGGATATTCCCACATGATTATGGAATAGAAATGCACAATCACAAAATAATAATGTTTTCTAGCTTAACTAGAAACCATCGATAGTCAAAAAAATCCATATAAACCAACTATAGTTGTTTATATATTGAAACATATTTATTTAGTTTTAAAGAGACCATAGGCTACTTATCATTTTGATAAAAATTCCACACTTTTTTTGAGAATTATAGCTTTGACATATCCTTAATGAAACCCTTTTTAAATAGCCTCAGAAGTGAGTATACATTACAGTTTCCTAGTATCCTATGAAAAAACCATGTTAATTGGTTAATGGAATTTAAATAATAAACATATTGTGAAAATAAATATCTAAAATAAATAACATAGACGTTAACATTTCGTAATGGAGTAAAAAATAAATTAATTTTGGAATAAAAAACCCTATAAGAATTATTTTAAATCCTAACATAAAAAATATCATACAAAATGTATACATTCATATAAATTACAGTTTAAACAATCAAAAAAAAAAATTGGAAATAAGAATAGTTTTACAGTTAATTATTTAACTATTTATAATTATTTTTACTTTTTCATTTTCACCAAAAGTGACTTTCCCACCATCCACTTTCATTAAATTATTCTGGATTCATAAGTCTCCATAAATTAATTGATAACATCCACTATCTATATACCATAATACCATTCTAGATATTTTCAAGTAGGTTCCCTTTAAATTGTTAAAAAATAGATTATTTTTGTACTTAGATATCCTTGGGTCTAATGATGTTAGAAGAAAATACCTTTGGAATACAAATTTTGTTTATCACACTTATCAATAGTTTTATTAAGAGATTTTAAAGAATTAGAAAAATTGAAATTTTTATGTAAATATTAAGTTTCCCCATACATTGAATTTTACACTGTGTTATCTAATAAAGTGCTTTTATAGGATTATAACTAGGAATAATTTTTTTCAAAGTTTTCGTGTCCTAGTTTTTTTCCAAAATCGGTCCTAGGATTAGGTAAAACTTGAATATTCCAAATTCTATTGAAAGTATTATTTAATTTAGTGAAACCATCAACATCAATTTTAAAATATTACTTATATTTTTTAAATAATTATTTTCAATTAAAAACACAACATTATTTTCTTTTTCAATACCATGACTAGACAATAACAAAACAACTAATACATGTTTTTTATTAAGCTTCTTTTATATATAGTTCATTTCATTTAGTATCTTTAAAAATTGATAAATTCTCAAAAAAATATTCATTATTCATATCATAATCATCATGAAATTTAGTTTCAGATAAAGCATAGGTCAAATTTGTTACCTCATGCGTAGTAGTAATAAAATAGAGGATATAATTATCACTGAAATCTTATTCTCTTATGTTAGAGTCACTATATCTATCCTATAAATCACTCTAGTTTTCAGTCATAGATTTATCTGTTTTCGTTAATTTTCACTAGATTTTTATTTTTATTTTATCATTGAACAATGTTTATTATTGAGACAATTTATTTTATACTCATAACATAAAACCTCCCCAAAATAATCATCCTTCTTCACATTTCCCTTTATATAAATTTTTTATTTATAATTTCAATTTATGAAAAACTTATTCTTCCTATAAAACTTATTAAATCATTTTTATAGTTGGAATATATCCTTATTACTATAAGTGCCACCATCACATTCACTAGTGCTATCACACTTAACCACCTACTTCTATTTTAAAAGATATTCTTGAATGAAAATAGATTTCTTGGATTTAGTATCCTCATCATTAAGCTTGAGTTACTCCTCATACATTACCAATTTTATAATTATAACCTTCACTTACTACTTACTGACATCACATGACTCATTAACAGAGTTTGAATTTCCTCTATATCAACCATGTAGAAATATCATGATCCTAATATCTTGTTTTTTATATTACATAGTATTTCTATGTGAATGAATAGTATTTATCAGGATGGTTCAGAAGAATATCATGGTTGGTTCTAGAATTTATTTAACAATAGAAATATAGAACAACAAATACATAAAACATGTTGCACAGATAGCCCCACAAAACATGAATGTAGTAAAAAACACCTACAATACTACCAGAAAAAAATCCCCACTCAATAAATGATAATTGGGCCCTAAAGAACATCATAAATACATAATTTTGTAGGCATGTTATAAGATATAACAATGTATCACATTGTGAATAACATGTATCCCATTTTATGTTGTATTAATGTAACTTTATTAGATCATACCAAACAAACTACTTTATTTACCATTTGGTGGGCCATTTTCCATGCCACTATAAGACAAGTTCTTCCCCGATGCTCAGGTAATTGTTTGGTAAAATACATCTACCAACGAATTCTAGCCTGCTATAAGTCACTCGGGACACACCCCAATGTCGTCTCTCCACGTCTTGAGGTTGTCTCAGATCCAGTCATGAGGTCATCCCTCCAACATAATGTTGAGGTATTCACACTCCATTGACAATATTGACATATATTTGAACAATATTTTCAATTTCACATGACCTCCATCCCCACTATTATGATGTACAAGTCCATATATCTAATCTATTAATTTTCTAAAAAATAGCTACCACATATGGGTGCCTCACTACCCGCACATCATGTTCTTGTTCCATGGATTACCATGGATGTTTGGATCAAATTATTTAATCGGTTGAGTTTTCTTATAATAATAAATTTCATTCCAAAATACAGATGTCATCATTTGAGGCATTTTATAGAAAGCGGATCCAAACTCTTGTTTTTTGGTATGAGGTCAGAAAAAGGATGATAATGGGAACATAGTTGGTAGAAGAGATTGGAAAAAAGTATAGTCGATTGAGAAATACATGAGGATAGCTCAGAGTAGTTAGAAAAGGTATGTGGATAACCAAAGGAATTATATTTCTTTCTAGGTTGGTGATCATTTATTTCTCAATGATTCTACATGGAAATGTGTGATATGTTTTGCTAAGAATGGGAAGATGATACCACAGATCATTGGAACCTATGAAATCCTTCATAAGGTTGGATCACATTCTGAATGATTTTATTTACCATCGATTTTATCCCCGGTATAAAATTGTTTTCATGTTTAAATGTTAAAGAAAGTATATTCCCAATACATTATATGTTTTGAGTCCATAAGTAGTTCAGTAAGAAGAGAATATTTTTTATGTGGAACATACACTCCTGACTCTTAAAAACAGAGAGAATGTGTCACAAAATATGGTGATTCATCAGGTTACAGTTTTATGGAATAACCATATGGTTGAAGAGGAAAATGGGAATATGAAAATTATATTAAGGTAAAATATCCCCACTTATTTGATAAGTGAATAAAATTGTGAGTACACAATTATGAAAAGGGGGAAGGATGTAACATCCTAGGAAATTATAGAATAACAATATTTTATATCTATTAATATTTATGAAGTAGATATTAATATTTTTCATAAATGGGTTTCTTTACACTATAGGTTACCCGACATGCAAGAATGGGTTTCACTGAAATCTTCTATTGCACACAAGACGGACTTATATCGAAAAATAATATATTATTAATATTATTATTTTATGTGGCAGTTATCACCTAGCTATTGTATTAGAAGGAATGAATAGAACTAAATATATCCTGGTTAAAAAAACGTCTTTACATCCTTCTAAATAATTTTATGGTCTTAAATTAAGAATACATTCAATTTTAAGCATAAAAGCTCTAATATTTTTAAAATATAGATTTACCACCTTTTTGATGGAGAACTAATTTAAAATATATCTTTCGAAACTTGTAAAAGTTATATTTTTCAAAATAAAATATTTATTTGGAATTGGGTGATAAAAATATAGACTGGAATTTATTTTACTTTATTGATAATATTCATATTTTAATGAATAGTGAGAAATACTACATTTTAATTCTAAAATACTATTTTTTATAGTTAATTTATATTGTTATATTATAATTTTAATTATTTTTAATGTCTAATTATATTATGGTTTTATCAATTGTTAAAAAAAATATGTTTTCTCATTTTTCCCAACATGGAATAATTATAAATTAATTACAAAACAGTAAGTGTTTTAAATTTTAAAAAATGGATTTCATATTTCGAATCAATGGTTCTAAATTATTTTAGTAAGTTACATTTATTTTTTGGATGTTATGAATAGTAAATACGGTAATTTTTATTAAACACGCTTGAAGGTGAATCAGGTAATTTAGGTAACAAAATAACATGATAAGGACAATAAAATAATCCTAACACCTACCAAAATATTATTATATGAGAAACCATCGACCTATAATAATTAAGGATCATAATTTACTAATTCAATAGACTTTTTCTCCAAAATGATATAATTTTTATTCAAATAAAAGTAAGTGACATGAATGTAACAAAATGTAACCCACTTAATTCATATAAGTATAATAATTTTAATATAGTGATAAATATTAAATATTATTTGTAAATATAATGAAATTATATACCTCATGAAATTTTATTTATATGTCATATAGATTACACAATTACTATAATTAATGACACAATAGTGATAAAATAATTAATTTATTAAACAAATATCAAATAAATGATATAAAAAAATTTAAAATAAATATAATATGAATAAATTAGGGTACTCAAAAAAAATTTATAGGTTCCTATGACATATTATAAGTAAATTAAATTGTTTTTTCGATGTTATATCACTTCATGGATTTTATTTAAATTTAATGAAATGAATACTGTCAAAATTGTGAGTATTGATATTTTATAAAAAAATATATTTTTAACTTATTTATAAATCATATAAAAATTAGAAAATTAAAAAATGACTATGACAAGGTCAAAAGGTAAAACATTATTCCATTTATGGGTATTTGAAACCATATAAGTAAAACATATAACATATTAATATTTAAAATGTTGTTACCATAATTAAAATTAAAATAGTATAATTATGGGTAAAACTAAATGATAATGTTTAAAATAAAATAAATACTTGTATAGAAATTATTTTATGAGATTATATATAATTATCTTTTTCATAGCTTCTAAATATCTCAAATTTGAGTCATTTGGAGTTACAAATTAATTTATATTAATTTAATATTTTATGAGTTTCCATGGGTGCCCCACCATTCTCTAATAAAAAAGAACCCATTCATATCTACTACATAAACATAAAAAAAAATTTTATCTGTCAATATCTTCCCTAAACCCTTCAAAAATTCCCTGAACACATTATTGATTCCTTATTTTCTGCATAACACCCTATTTAAAGGTGTAAATGTGTTCTTAAAAAGGTGATCACCCAGTAAATAAGTACTGTTTTTATTTAAGTGTTTATATATTATTATTTCTTACAATTCTTAAAATCTCCATAAAAAATGATATAATAATAAATACAACATCCTCAATATGTTTAGATGTTATTATGTTAATATTATCTTATGAATCCATCTCCAATTTTATCAAATTGGAATTGAACTTTTTATTCATATGTATGACGAACTACCACCTCGCAAACCGATATAGTTCATTTTTCATTGAAATCTCTCAAGACTAGCAATAATGATGGAATTAATATTTACATATAATTTTCGTGACATATTTTACGATATAAAATAATAATATATATATTATTTTATTACTTTCCATGCACATAAAAATGAAAATGCCATTCATGCTGTGTGAACTATAACCTCCACGAAGCGATGTGAATCGTTTTTATTCACCACATTACTTGTATGATATATATATAAGTATTTATAAATAATTATTATTATGAGATTCATAGTATTATTATCATTCTATAAAGATAAAATTATATTTAACTTATTTCCATAATGATCAATGAAAAATGGAAACATTACTCATGTGTACGTACGACCGACCATGTCCATGATTATAATGGTGCTCATTTTTAATTCCATAAATATATGTCTTGATTTAAAAGTAAAATTTATATATAAAATCGATTATTATTTTATGAATGATATTCTAGATATTATGGACCTATTACCACATATACTATTGATATCATACAAAGTTCATTTTTGAACTGAATTTAGGAATATTGATAGAATGTTTGAAATAAACATAAATAATAATGTAATTTATATACATGGTAATAAGTGATATAAATGGAATTATTTACATGAATAAGGTTTTCAAGAAAGAATAATTTAACATATTTTTATTATTTTGTAATATAATTATTGTATGTGATGAGTCAGAATCACGGTAAGGGACTTCATCTCAATCTCCTTTCATTAAGGCATATTTTGATAACATACACAACCTTCTTTTATACGGTGTATAATAACCCCCATTGAATATTATTTCATTAAAAAAATTTCATAAGGAATATTTTTATATTAAGTGTTATACTAAATGAAAAAAGTAGTAATTTTTTTAATGTATTTGGGGAGAACAAAGTTCCCACCACCGTGACCATTATTGGATATTTGGCATCCTCTACATGTCATAATGATTTTAAAAGAAAAATGAATACCTTGTTCCATCATCAGGCATTTTGGTATTGAAAATGATTTTGATAATTTATTGAATATATCAATATCTTGAGATGTGATTTTTTGATTGTAAAGGGATAATGTTAATTTTCCTTTATGATTGTTTATGTGTTATGATTATGTTATGGTTCTTGAGAATTCATTATGTATACGGTTGGTTTGGTGATAAAATGGGGGTGGGTGAGCTTATCATAGCTCTCCGATGAATTTGGTAATGATATTGAGTTAAAAAATTTGGTTTCTTCTAAGATATTATGTGAATATACTATGATGTATATCCCAAATGCAACCATGAAGGTTAACTCCCTATGATGTTGTGAAAGCTACAATGTAAGTATGATATGGATTCCACAAAGTTAAATTTATGATTTATGATTCCAAAGATGTTTTTCATGAATATTACGATTTCATGAGGTATGTTAATGAGTTTATGTTTTTTGGGTGAAAATTATAATTTTGGGAAAATGTATTCATGAGTTTCAAATATTCATAGAATAAAAGTTACATTCCATATTTTTTATCCCATAATAATATTTTTGTGTTCATCCCATGTTATTGAATTGTTTTCTAGAGGTATACGGATGGGTAAGAGAAAGGATTATGTCAATAATATTTTTATCATGAAAATAAATTACATTTTATTTTAAAGAGTTTTATTTTGTGAAAAAATATATAGTGAGTAGAAGTTTCTACTTTGTAATATTGGAGTTGTTATGTAATAATTATGGCCTAATTATCTTGTAATCAAAACATGAAAATATTATCCATGTGAATTATTTAATTAACTCAAGATTACGAAAAATATTATGACAATTATATATTATTTTTAGATTTATCAAGAGGGTAAGAATAAAAATATCTATATGTTATATAGAAAATAAGACTAACATATCTTTATATAAGTGGAGATGATATGCATGAAAAAGAGATCGAAAAAGGATAATGTTTAAAAACATTGAACATATCATTTTCAGGTAAAAATCATCTTACATCGATGATATGGATGATGTTGATGTTATAATGATGCACAATTTATAGAAGATGATTGGGTTGGCAACATGTTGTGAAATCAATCAAACACTGATTAAAATCATGAAGAATTTTGAAACTGGAAATGTAAGAAAAGTCATTGGAAAAACACATCATTTATGAAATGATTTACAAATTTGTGTATGGAAATGAAAAATAGAAAAAAAATATAATGGAGGTAAGAAGTATATAAAATGAAATAATGTAGGGCCCAAAACTCTTCATCCTTCAATAACATTTCCATATATTTATAGAGTATAAAAGACTTCCAAAAATTTGGCATATGAATGGTTGGATGCCTGAAGGATTTAATAGGGTATTGAGGATTCATTACCATTATTATCATAATTATGAAATCCATTAAATATTTTTTCATAACAGATATCAATTTCTTTAAAAATTTAGGGACATATACTTTATGGACTTATTCATTAATTCATATTAGTAATGATGTAACCAACGTATCATAACTCACTATGGGCATATACTATTTTGATTTTCATGAGTATATAAAATTTTGCGAATCATGATATATATTAATAATAATGTTAATGTATAAGAATAATTGAATACATATGTAAATAATAATATCTAATAGAATGTAAACATTGGGAATTCATGGTAGTGGATCTATTTTTATAATCTCACATTTTGGAGATTCTCACGTGTGAACGTCCAGAGATGGAGCTATGTCTTCTTAGAAGAATCCAACAATTGAAAGTCAACATATTCTATTTCCCATCAAATATAGTCATGGAACATCATGGTTTTTATCATAGCGATGAAATACTATGATTTTTTGATGAGATAAATAACGACATTATCATATTAATGTAATGAATAAGAACAACAAACATATGATAATATATATTTATTAACATTTACATCATTAAATAAAAAAGTATTGCAAAATAAAATGTAGTTTATTCGAACACACAAACTCCAAAAATATTTTTATCAATGATCATTGAAAGATAATTTATTCAATTAGGAATCTTAATTGAAAATAATGTCACTCTTGGTTAGTTAGAACTCTCAATTTTGAGCAATACATTGAACCAAATTCCAACATCTATTATATATACTAAACAATTTTCCATTTCTAGATATGTGTATTCACCACGTTAATTATCTATCCAGGGATACCTCCCAACATCTCCCAATACCCATCGAAGGCATTCCCCTTCATTTAACACTCTATATAAACATGATTACATAGAATCATTCTTCTCCCTTAAAATGAGTTATGGAACTGCCTTCATCACTTATGCATTGGTATTTACCTCTTCGTCCTCCTCCGCCTCCGACGTCACCTCTTCCTCTGTGTCTAAATCAACTCCCCCACCTATGCCGCATCTTCTTCTTCCTCATCGACATCGGTCTCTACATAATCCTCCACCTCTATTTCTCCTACAATAAAATACCAATTCCAATATCCACTACACTATTACATGACTCCAGACTCTGATTCCATATTCGACATCTAAACCATAACATCTTCCAATACATTTCCAATTTCATCGATTCGTTCCACCTTCCGCTGCTCCATTTTACTACATTCATCTTCATCCTTAGGATTGATTAATCCCACCATGATCACCATTTGTTGGTTGAAATAAGTGGATCGATACGTAATCATCAAAATATACCATCCATTACTCACCCTAAATGATTTGATATGTTTTGTTACCATTTTATTTATATATTCATAAACCACAACCATTGAAAAATCATCTTTTCCTAACCATGATTTTATTTTTTTTATATATTCTTCTTGATTTATCAAACACCAATAATTGTTATTATAAATTTATAGTATATATTTAATATTCCCTCCATTTATCTATTAAGTGTATTAAACATTCACCGACCCCAATAATCAAAAATATATTTTATTTTCATTTTCTTTACTGAGGTAACTTCCCTTCATATTCTGTATGGATTTACAATGTAATTCATATCGAATGGAGAAAATTTTCATTTTAATGTACTATAATATTTTTGTATATCTAAATTTCACTTTAGGTTTATTTAAGGTTTTGTTTTAGAAAAAATAAATTTCTTCTTAAATTTTATTTTGTCATGATTTTTCTATCACCACATATTTAAATAATGAAAACTATATTGTTTCATCATTCTATTGATAAATTTTTCTTTTATTTTCTATATAATCATTAAGAATTTTCTATAAAATCACATTTTATACAGACTAATAATGGAATTCCATTTATTCAATTGATAATATATATTCACTTACAATATAATTATATTATATACACAGTTATCAGGATATAGTCTATTTCCATATTCATTATGTTTTTCCTGTAAAATCATTTTCACTCATTAGCCTATCCATTTTTTTATACGCTGTTTGTATACATTTCATTAATTTCATTCAATGTTAATTTATTGTATGATTTCTATGTAAGTATATTTTGTATAGAAATTCAATTAATTTAATATTCAATCAGTCCTCACCCCCTCAATCCCCTAAATATATTATATGTTCTTAAATGATGGTTCATTGTCTGTACAGGATAATGCAAACAATTTTTTATTTTCATTTTTGTATAATTCACTATGTTTTCTCATCTATTTACTATAAAAATAATATTGTTATCATTTTTAATGTGGTGAAGGAGTTCTAACCAGCCAACTTTGTGACCCATTTCTACATTAAGGGTACCCATAACTTCTGCACTGTAAATTTCACATTCAGTTTACAAATGTTTTGAATTTTGGAAAACATAAATTTATTCTTATCATATAGTTTATCACTATATTTATATCACTATATATTTGAGAAAATACAACTACACTATTTATTTATTCTTTTGATAATTGTTTCATTTATTTTCTCTATATTTTTTACTTATTCTTTATAAAATCATATTTTTCACTGACTGATCGTACTGTTCCATTTATGCCATGCATTATCATCATGCCTTCCCAATATAATAATATTTTATTCACTGTAATCATGATATAGTAAATTTCTATATTCATTATCAATTTCTTGTAAAATCATTTTCCATCATTATCCGATAACATCTATTAAATATACTAATTTTTATGAGTATTTCATCCATGTTCCATTACCACAACGTTTCCCCTTATGTGGGATCCTTGATGTGCTTCTAGATTCCCTCAAAAATTTAATTCATATATTCTCCTCAAAAATTACTCGGTATCCACCACCACTACCTCCTCCACCACAATCTCGGCCTCTGAATTTTCATCTACTCTAAAAAATTCAATATCCCCCGACATCATCTCCTAAACTACCATGATATTGTCCTCTTCCTCTGCCTCTCCCACACCTTCAAACCAATATCTTCCAGCCCATTCTCTTTTGAATATCCCTCTTCCTTTTTCATCTCCTCTAAATCCATATCCCTATATTTTTTACTCCATCTCATCGACGACCCTTCACCTATCAGAATCCCCACCTCCTAGAATCCACTCCCTCTTTGTTTCTTCTACACCCCCACCATCGCTACATGTTCCATGGGCTACATCAGAATCCCTATCCTTGCTAATCATGTGTCTTTTACAAATTACTTTATTTTCATTTATCTGGTTTCCATTCCTATATTTGATTATTTATATTTATTTGTTTTTTGTGGAATGTATATCAATTCCAACAACTTATGTAACCATCTGTTATGTGAAACAAATTCCATAACCCACACCACTACATCCCCTTCAATGGGCTATATCCAAAATTCATATCCTCTCTAATCAGGTTGTTTATTCACTCTTCAATACAAATTAATTGATGTTTATTTCTCTAAATTCTATCACTATAGTATAATTTTTAATGTTTATAATTGCAAACCCTTATGACTCTTATCTCTCATTCTGATTCACATAGTGTGAAATTGAAATATGCATATATTGTACACTATATTCTTCTTACTGTATACATAATTTGTATCTTTTATTCAATTACAATATGCATAAAACATCAACAGATTAAAAAAACTCCATATTTATTTCAATACTTATAGCGATTCAGGTTTTCAGATTATATGAAAACATTGATATTCTTATATTTACTGATGTATACATATTCATTAGTTGGTGAAATTATAAGTAATATTTATCTATATTCTTCTCATTACATAAAGAAGACAGTCCTTGGTAATATGGTTATTATTAAAATAGATTGATGAATTGAATTCTAATATTATGGTAAATAAAAAATATTTAATACACACATTTTTATATTATTGAATCATGAAGGTATTTGTATCATTATATATTTTAATATTTATACATTTATAGCTTCATTTCTTGTCTCAAATTTGAACTGTTTTTTATTTATAGTCATAAAATTTTATGAACTCATTACTAACATTCATTTCATCTTAAATTCCTATGTTACATTTCTTATCAATTATTTTATGATCCATATAATCTCATAAGTTCTTGGTATAATGTTTTATCCATACGAAATAAAATATTGAAAATATATTTTATATGTTTAATTTTTATTTCCAAACTATATCTACAATATCAGTTCCTTTAAATTCATATTCCTTTATTTTTCATTTATGTTTCGATAAATGACTTTTTAATTGGCCTTTTACTTTGACATGTTTTATTAAATATGTCTTGATATTTTTTAGGGCACTAAATATATGGAAGATTACAAATAATATTTGTTTTATCTCTATTATTAACTTTACATGAAGAATACCATCCATGAGAACACGGCTATTATTCAACAGGCTTTATGAATTGAATGGTTCTTTTATGGTAAATATCAAATATTTTATACTCACATGAATAGATTATTGTATTAAGAAGGAATGTGTTTTGAAAATTTTATATAATGTTTCTCTATATTTATAGTTTCATTTAATGTCTTAAATATCAACTATGGGTTTTTTAATGTTAATCTAAAATATGTTAACACATTGCCCATTTTTGTTTCGTCTTAAATTCCACTACTACATTTACTTTTATTTCTTTTATGATCTATATAAACACATGTTTGTAGAAATAACATGTTAGAAAAATTATATAAATTGCTACAAAAATATTTTTTATATTTCAATTTTTTTATTTTCAAACTATATCTATAGTAATAATTCTATTAAATTAATATTGTTTCATTTTTCTATTAAGTTTAATGAATGATTTGTAGTCATAATTTTCATTTTTTATCCTAAAAATGGATTGTAGAGATTTTTTATTTATAGGCACTCAATACATGGGGGGTTTACAAATAATAATGTCCCTCTCTCTATTATTTACATTACATAAAAAAGTTTTTCCCTAAGAACATGCTTATTTTTAAATTGTCTTGATGAATTGAATGGTTCAATTACAATAAATCTCAAATATTGAATACTAAAATTCATAGAGTATTAGATCCTGAAGGCATGTATTTTTGTTATTTCTTTTAATGTTTTTCTATATTTAAAGCTTCATTTCAATTCTCAAAATATAAAAAGTAGATTTTCATTTTATAAATAGTGGTCTACTATGAAAAATCATTTTTAGTTATTTTACATCAGAAAAGCATAAAAATGCTACGAATTAATAAAAAAATAATTTGTCTATTTCATTTTTTATTTTAAAAATATCTATATAGAATAACTTCATCTAAATTAATATTCATCTATATTTTTTTTATGTTTTATAAAATGATTTTATATCAGTCATTTACTTTGAAATTATTTCTTATAGATGAATTGATAATTTTTTCACTTTTAAGGCACCCAGTACAAGTGGATTTTAAAATAATATTGTCTTTCTCTCTATTCGTCATGTAACATTATGAAGATATTCCCCATGATCTTGGTTATTATTTGAGTATATTGGTGAATTTATTGGTTCTATTGTGGTAAATATTAAATGTTGAATACTCACATTCATAGAATATTAAATCCTGAAGTTATGAGTTTTGATTATTTCATTAAATTTTAAATAACTTTATTATCATTTCTCATCTTAAATATCAACAAAGATTCTTTTATGTTCGTCTAAATTTTATTTACTCATTTTTCATTTTCATTTCATCTTATACTCCACTGCTAAATTTACTGTAAATTATTTTATGATCCATTTAAGAAAAAATTTTCTATATATATTTTTTTAACAAATGAAATACATTACTATAATTTTTTTATATTTAAATTTTTATTTCCAAACCATTTTAATAGTAAAAATTCCTTTAAATTAAAATTTCATTATATTTCTATTAAGTTTACAAAAAAAAATTTAGTCATCATTTTATTTGTCAGGTTGTCATAAAAATGGATTGTTATGGTTTTTTTATTTTATGGCACTCAATATACAGGGTTTTATAATTAATATTGGATCTCTCTCTATTATCCACATTTCATGAAGAAGATGTTCCATGGGAATATGGTTACTATTCAACTAGATACCTGCTATGTATCTACTACATCCACCTCCTCTCATGCCTTCACCTAAGTTTATACCTCAATATCGTCCATCATAATATTCTCTTCCACTTTGGTATCCACTTTTTCCTATTATTCTCCTCCTCCATCATACACATATCCTTTAATCTATTATCCTCCAACTCAACCTCCTATTTTTTCTTCCCCACTAAATAAATATCAAAATATTTTCCACTCTTATACTCTATGACCCTTCACCTATAACAATACCCACATCCTATATTCTATTCCCCTCTATTATACTTATACACCCCCACTACTATGACACCATCCAAAGGCTACGTTGAAACCCCTATCCTCACCAATCTGGTGATTTTTACAAATTAATCAATTTTTATTTCTTTTGTTTCCATTCCTATATTTTCTGATTTTTTATATGTTATTTGTAGAATGGATATTAATTTTAATGACATAGATAATGATATTTGATCTATAAAATGTTTTTCACCCTCACTACTGCAACCCCTTTAATGGTTTCAATCTAAAATTTTTATCCACGATAATCAAGTGATTTTATTCACTCTTGAATAAAAATTAATAATTTTTCATGTCTCTAGTTTTTATTCTAATAGTCTGTTGTGTAATGTATATAATTGTGTAACCTCATGCCTCCCATGTCTCTTTCAGATTAATTCAGTATGAAATTACAATCTCCATACATTCTATACTATATGCCTTTTAAAATATGTATACTTCGTATATTGTGTTAGATTACAATATGCATAACATGTCAATAATTTAAAAAAGTACCAGATTGATTAATGTAAGAATAGAGATTCTGTTGGTGAAATTATATACATACAATGATATTATTATTTTTACACCTATATGTATATTCATCAAATGGTGGAATTAAAAATAATATCATATCTCTATTATTCTATTTACAAGAAAAAGATATTCCTCGAGAATATTGTTATTATTAAATTTACTTGATTAGTTGAATACTTCTATTATGTTCAATATCAAATATCAAATACACATATTCATATATTGTTGGATCATGATGGTATTAATTTTATTTATTAGTTTTAAATTTTTACTATCTCTATAGTTTCAATTCAAGTTTCAAATGTCAACTGCATTTTATTTCTATTCATTTAAATTTTATTAACCCACTACTACTTTTCATCTCTTCTTAAATTCCCCTATTACATGTATTATCAATTAGCTTATGATCTATATAAGCACAAATATTATTATTATAATATTTTATACAAATCAATGAAATTTCTAAAAATATATTTTTTATTTATCATTTTTTTATTTTCAAATAAAATATAAAATATCACATTAAATTAAAATTTACTTTGTTTTCATTTATGTTTTAAAAAATGATTTTAATCAGTCATTTACTGTGACATTTTGTCTTAAATATAGATTGATATCATTTTTTTCTGTTAACACACTCAATACATGGGTTCTTATATATAATATTAATTTTCTATCTATTATTCACATTACATGAAGAATACATTCCTAGAGAATATGGTTATTATTCAACTCGATTTATGAATTGAGTGGTTTTATTTTGGTAAATATCAAATATTGAATACTCACATGTATAAATTACTGGATCACAAGAGTATGAGTTTTAATTATTTTATTTAATATTTCTCTAACATGATATCTTCATTTCTTCTAGATGTGGTTTCCCAAAGCCAACTTTATAGTTATGAAATCATAGAACGGTGAGCATTAAGCTTAATGATATTCTAAAGCAGTATGCTCATACATGTATTTTATGAGATACTATTTGTTTCCAAAACTATAGAGGAACATATAATTTTCAAAACATGAAAACATATATAATAGAACATATATAAAAAATAAAAAAATTATAAATTCTAATAACATGTATGCTTTGAATATACAAATTTAGTAAGTACTATAAACTATAAAATTATTGATAAGCCCTTTTCCAGAACTATCTTACTTTAGAATTACTAACGTTCGACTCGCCCACCATCCCACACTACTTCAAATAATGGTATTGAAGGTTTCTATTTGATATTTTATCTCCATTATTTTTTGATGTGGTTAACCCGTTGTTGTAATTTCTATCAACAACCCCTGGTCGAAACAACTCCCACATTTTAGAAGTATATTTTTGAATTAATTTAATTTCTTATTTTCATGAAAATTTAAACATAAAAAATTTATTTTGCTTCAACTTTTGATTAGTACCTTTGAATCATATATCAATACCTCACACTATTTTGTTATTACACCCCCTTTTTGTTCTTATTAATATTTTATGATGTATCTAATTTAATATATTTTTAATGAAATTCTGATATTCATAAATTAATAATAATAATAATTAGTAATATAAATTTCTATGTTTAAAATGATATTATTATGAGTTTAATTTTATATTATATGGGAATCAAAAAAATTAAAATGTTGTTGATCCCAACACACATTTTTGACTATGTTACCTAACTGATCCCCTCATATTTACAAGAATACAATCCTTAGAAACCATATATCATCCGTCTATGAACATTTCTTGTGATTAAGGGCATGTGATTTTCATTCTTAATTCTATTCATGTTCCGATTCTTCCTTAAGCAACTACATTTTATATATCCATATTCATTCTCATTATTATTTACACTCTTCTATAGTTAATATTTTATCCAATTATCTATTTCTTGAAAATTTACTACATTTTGGTTGCACAAGAAATACGAAACATAGAGATCCTAAGAGAAATGGTAATATTTTGCTTTCATTTCCTCCTATTTATTGAAATAAATATACTTCTAAAAAACATTATTTTCCTTGAATAATATTCAATTTTTTTCTTATAATACTATTTTTTCAATATATAATAGAATTATGAGATTAGATCACACAAATGGTTATTGTACTATAGAACTATGATAGTAATATGATTTTAATATTACAAAAAATAGACTCTATTTTGAGTATTGCTAATTCTAGTTCATTTGATAATTGATATATTTTTTATGTTATTTTTGATAATGTAATTTATTCATAATATTAAAAAAATAGAATGATTTTCATTGTAGAAAAACATCTCTAAGAGGCTTCTTGTAACTTGAATATCCTCCCTATTCATTTGATTCATGTCACAAAATCTATGTTAGAACTTTTCATTGGGATGATGAATATTTTCGTCTTGATGAGGTGTTTGGTAAATTTGGTGTGGTGGTAAATCTATGGGGTTATTTATGATTGAGAAAAAAATAGATAATAAGGGTTTAGCTTGGTAACAATATCCAGTGAGATAGAAATGAATGATATTGTTTCTTTTCTTAATGGTTATGTTATAAATTCATTTTTTGAAATTCATTGTTTCTGATTTTTTTTTCTAATTGATTTTGGTTATCCACATATTTCTAATTTCATAAAAATTTAAAAGACCCTATAGGCTCATTATGAAAATATTTTATCTGAAAAAACATCACTTACGATATGTTCTTCTATATAATGTTAAGTGTGGAAGAAACGGGTTTATATAAATAAATATTGTTGTATTTTTTCATTATTAAAATAATTTTCGTGTGGGTTTTTAAAATCATTGAAAAGAGAGTGAACATTTCATTGGAGTAGTTGTGTTCGGGTTCCTTCATTTGAGATAAATGGTTTTTTAGTTTTCTTACTAATGGGAAATATAGGGAATTATTTTTATGTTTATTTTTAAGTGTATATTGATTAGGTTGTATATTCATATAGAATATGGTATGTGTTTGAGGAATATTTTTATTATTATTTAGCGATAAAAAACTGAGTATCTGGATCATATCGTCTATAGGATACCATGTTCAGGCTAAGATTACTCAAAATTTATGGGATCCATCCTTTGAATTTAATGGAATTATAATGGTTTATAGGATCAGATATCAGGATCTATTCATCTTCAACCCCATCCCCATTATATCATAGGAGATATTGGATGAATAACATAACACCATTGAGTAGAGGTCATGTATGATAACATTCATAGTTGGGTGTTGGTCTCACTTGATGATGGGACCATCAGCTTCAAACCATACACACCATGCTGCTTCATGTGTTATATTGATTGTGTGTAGTTACTTATTTCACGTGTGTATACTAGAGTTAATCATGAAAAAAATTCTCACCAGCTTTCCATAATTACAATGTTTTATCACTTTTGAAGGAACTGGTGAGATTAACCTCTAATTGGTAGCTAGTTATCCAATTATGCATGTCCAAGAATATAAAGCCGGATAATGGAAACACTAAGTGAAATATAGAGGAAAACAATGATCCAAAAGGACTTACTAATATGAGTTTGGGGGTTAATGATTGGAGGATTCAACATGGTTAGGGAAAAATAATTTGATTGTACTATTGGTATATTTTATATGTATAGTTTTAATTGAATTTTATAGTTTTTCATTAGGATTTAAATTAGATACCTTTAAATACATTTTATCTCCTTGAAATGTACTAAATATATTACTTCAGACGTTTTATCCCATAGAGTGATGTATCTCATTAAAATGTACAATAGTATAGTGTGTTTAATGAAATTTATTTACTACTATATTGTATTCAATGAAACTTATTTGATGAAATGTACATAAATCTACCATTTTTGGCATCCCATTCAATTTTTATTTTAAATTTATTACATTCCCATCAACTAAAAAAATAGTCTACTACAAAATTTATCAACTAGTTATATTTTTTAATATCATTTGATTTGTTTACATAATTCGATAATGATTGAAAATATTCTAATAATCCACATGAAAAACATTCAAAATGAATAATATGTTAAGTGACAAGTATTGTGTGAACTTTTTAACAGGTGTTCTAAAACAGAACTTTGATATGATTCTCATTCTACTCCATTTCCCAAAAAAAAATTTGTTTGAGACCTTATGCTTAGTAGAAACATGTCATACGTTTCTACTCTAATGAACCATCATGGAATGTGGTGCGATTTTTCTAAAATATCACCCTAGTCAGCCATTACACTAAACAAATATAGAAATGGAAATAGTCATTGTACATTTTAATATTATTTTATCAAATATTACAACTTTATATTCATTATTGTTTCGTAGAAACATTTGAAAATCCTATTGTCATATATAATTCTTCTTAAATATCTAAAAATTATTTTTATTCAAATTCTTACTCCTCTAATGTTTCTTGATTTCTATGGTGTTGCAGTCTATAGAGCTCAATCTATAATACAAATTAAACATGATAAAGCATAACAAGAATCATATAATTTATTAAAACCTGAAAATGGTCTTGTTTGAAAGCCAAAAATGCTAAATAAAAACCTAAAAATCTTATATATAATCAATTCCCATAAATGATACACTGATCATGAAGTATTGAACTGTACAAAGAATATGTATAAGAAATGTCAATGTACTGGAAGATTATGTAATAGTAGTATTTTTACTCAAATAACCAAATTTATATTTAAATAATAAATAAGTGTAAACAATAAGTTCATCATTTCACAACATAAAACCTAATGAAGATATTGATAAAATATAAAATTACAACACACACAGAGATATATATATATATTCAATAAATATTATAATACAGTGTCCCCGTTGTTAATTATATTGTTATAAAGATTTAATTTTTAAGAGAAAAAAAGCACACACACAGATATATATATATATATATATTGACATCTAAACTATTTTTAACCCTAGATAAAATAATCATGGAGGAAAAATATTAAATTGTTTCTGGAAAACATAATCTAGGATTACAAGTATAAAATAATTTAATGGAAAAAATACAACATAATGCACATAAAAAGAAATTGTAGATGTTGTCTAATAAAGGTTCCTAGTTCATAAATGAGAATAGATTCCCAAATAAATAATAACAATACACTATTTAAAAAAACCAATCATAAAATATTTATCTACCTCAATAATTCTAATTGAAATGTCTTTGAAACGGGGAAATTGAATCTAAATTTAAAAAAAAGTTTCACTGAAATTTAACACCCAACATGGATCACATATTTTTTTGAAAATAATATAATTGAATGAAATTTAACATTTCGGTGGACCTAGGTAGATTTTTGTGGATAATAGGGGTGAAAAATAACTTTAAACATGGATAAAAGTTGAAGAATCTATGAATGTGTATCATGGGGATTGTAGGGTCATGACTTTTGAGTAAAAGGAAGGGTATTAGGGTTGGGATTGTAGTGGGAAGAATTTGAGGGACACTAGAGGAAACAATGGAATACAATATTTGTTTTGAATTCAATAAAAACATTTCTAAAAAATAAATTAATGATAACATGAAATTTCAAGGTAATTGGAAGAAAATAATACACAAAAATGTGATGGTGAATCCGATGATGATGAAAAAATTAGAGAGGCTCCCATTTATAAGTGGTTATCAGAACATCCTGATCCATTCCATAATGTGGAGTTTCCTAAATGTTTTCATCATCTACAACTTCAACTTTGCATTTTATCCCATTAGTATATGTGTCATATTTCACGAGATATATTCCCCACACATTGAAAATTGATTATTATGAAAGATATTATCCTTATAATTATGAAAAAGTATTTATCCAAGTATATATATATTAAGATCCTTCTTGTTATTTGTCAGTTTTTACCATTTTTTGGAGAGGGTGTTCTACATTACATTGAGTTTCATTTTTACTACATTTTTAGAATTTATTTTATCTCATATTATTTGATGCATTAGTACGCCAATCGTTTTAAGTTTTAGAAAGTGGTATCAGAGAAATAATCTAATCTAGTATTGTTATCTTTCTTAGGAATTAATATTTCTTGTAAATTTGAATATACTCTATAATTGCAACTAAAATTGATCTTCAAAAGTAAAAAAATTATTGTGATTATTATGTACCCTATTTTGAAACAATAAATGTTTTAAAAAAATGGTTTGTCTATATGGAGGTAAAATTAAAAGTCAATAAATTCAATGAGAATAAATTTTTGTTGGGGAAAATAATGATGCAGGTAATGATGCAGAATGATAATTGACTTATAACAATTGTAAAAATTATAGAGGTTGTGGGAAGGAGAAATTGAACAACCTGAATGAGAATGTTATTACCAATATCCATTTTCCTTTGACATATGGGGTCCTGTCAAGGATTACAGAGAAAAAGATAGCAAATGAAATATTAAATACTCTAATGAATTTATATGAAGTCAGGTCACTACATAACAAAATTTTCGAAAATAGAAAATTGTAAACTCTTTGAAAGGATGGGCCATCATTGATAACCAACCAAATGAACACCATCAATGCCTTATTCTCTAAGATCATGGAGTTGGGATATAACATTGTGGATACTGAACATGTATAGATTCTTCTCTAAATCGTTTTAGACTAGTCTGTTTAAATCATTATCAACCTCACCAAACGTATCCTGAATGACCTTAATTTTCAATGATGTTACATCCATAATTTTTGAAGAAAATATTCTATACAACAATAAAGATGAAAAATACACAAATTTTCACTCAAATATTTTTTTTCAGCAAACATAGGAAGGATGGTTTAACATGGTTCTCGTTGGAACCAAAACCATGAAGAATCCAAATCACGAAGCAAAAAAGTAGAATATCACATGTTACCATTGTGGAAATAAGGTCCATATGAAGAAATATTATTGGAATTTTAAGATTTGTGGAATGATATATCAAGGAAATTTAGTGACAATTCTAGGAAAGGAGTTATACTAGTTAGTGAAATGGTGATGACTGCTAGAGTTAAAAATAATCTCAATGACTCATGAATAATAGAATCAAGAGTAACACAGATCATGAACTCTTTCTGGGAATGGTTTGATCAGTAATAAAATTTCCTATAAGGAATTGTGTACATGGGGAAATATCACACCTTGAATATCATTGAATTCGGTACCACAAAACTATAAATGAATAATAGAATTATGCAAACCATCTAAGGAGTACGTCATGTGAAGGGTCTAAAGAACAACATATTATGTTTAGGATAAATTGATGATATCATATGGAAGACTCTCATGAAGAATGTATTGATGAGAATTGTGAAGGAAGTTCTTATGGTGATGAAGGTGGAGATGATTTTGAAGAACCTATATATTTTTATGGGTCAGACATACATGAGGTGAAAATAGTTGTCACATCAAATACCACTACAGAAGTGTTGAAAAATCTAGTGCATCAAATGATTGGTCATTTGTCCAGACAAGGCATGAATATTCTTACTAATTAGTAGTTTTTGTCTGGGCTTACCAGGATATCTATACCATTTTGTGAGCATTCAATTTTCAACAAGGAACAATGGTCAAATTTTAAGAATTCAATAGTGAAAAGCAAAGTGATCATAGAGATTATCTATTCGGATGTTTTACAAACACCAGTTATATCCCTAATAGTATAAATGTACATCGTACCATTCATTGATGATTGTTCTCAAAGACAATGTGTGTACCCACTCAAGAAGAAGGAAAATATTTTTGAAGTCTTTAAAACATTCCAAGAATGGAAATAAATTGAATATGGAATATAGATCAAGTGTTTGAGCATTGAAAATTGTGGAGATATACAAGTGAGAAATCTATTACTTCATTTCCATGGGAAGGCCTCAAGAGAAAGTTCACGGTGGTGTACAATCCTAAAAAAATGGAGTGGTTAAACAGATGACTAGAACATTGTTAAATAGAACATGGGAAATGTTGAAGACTGGGATAATTATTAATTTTTTTCAAAAAAATCAACAAATACTTCTTGGTATATGATCAACTGATCTACTTCATAGGGATTGATATGAAAACACCAATAGAGATCTGTATGGGAAAACCCCCTGACTATTCTCAGTTGCATACTTTTTTATGTCTTGTATATGAATTATTTAATGACAATTTATAGATACATAGAGATAGATAATATTGAAAATAACAAGTGAATGAATATATGCAATCAAGAATACATGAATAATTATTAAACCACATATAGGATTAATATTTATTCAACCTATTAAATAATAAATAATAATATATTATTTAACTGATATTTCGAATACACTTACTGTGTGACCCTCTAGGCCTCTTTCTTAGTGTCATTAGGTGAAGCTGCCTAAAGTCCAAGGATAATGTATAGCAATACAACAATGAAACCAAATAGAAACAAGTTAATGTGGTAATGACATATTACCTCATACATATTCTTACCATGTAATATAGTAATTTATTACAATATCTCTAACCTAGTAGGTTGCATGCCTGTGCCATCAACCTATATGCTCGATATATATTAATTTGACATTCCATAAATAAAAAATTCCTATAGAAAACAATTGAAATTGAATTGTTTATGCTCTATGATTTTCATCAAAGGTTCTAATATATTATATTCTGTTAATGGATAGAAGGGATAAATCTTTTTTCACATTAATCATTATTAAAATATTATTTTTGACGCACCCAACACATCCTACCTCATCGCGAACATATATCATAACAGATTTCATCAATACATCTAGGTGCATGACTCAGAATAATCATTAACAATAATCCTAAATTCTAGAGAATAATACACACATCTGTAGATAGGAACATTCAATGACACATATAATTTTTTTCCAACTGGCGGGTCTCATTATTATAATATCCATACCAGATATTGCCAATGGAATACACTATGAGAAGGTTCCTCAAATTAATTTGAGTCTCCACCCCAGATAGACTATATCATTTTTGTCCCTGAAATGATATCATTCTACTATATAACATATATTCAAGAATAGTTTCATAGAACTCCTAGGTTCTAATCATAGTAGAGAACTGATGTGAACATTTATTGTGACAAATACTCTTACAACATTATCATATACTATGCCATATAGAATAGAAATCATGAGGCGAAACATAGTTTATTAACATTAAAAACATTGAATAAAATCTTATCATAAAGTAAAAAGGTGTTGGTTCTAGAGAATCAACTCCAACATACTCCCCCTTGTAGTAATGAAAATTTCTATAAACCTTCTGTATGCTATCTCTCACATGATACTCATTCTTCTGTTGAGATATGCCTTTAGACAAGGGGTCCACCATGTTCTATTTCATGTGTTCTCTACTCACTATAACTTCACCCCACAGATATAAATCTTTCACAAGGTTATAGTTTTACAATATATTCATTATATGTTGGTGTGATGTTGGATCTGCTGAAATATCCACCACTATAGTATTATCACAATAAAATGTGATACAATATTTACAACTAGGAACCAGATCAAGATCCTAGAATTATTTTTGAATCCAAATGGATTATTTAGCAGTATCAGAAGCTATTATATACTCAAATTGTGTTGTAAAATCAGGGAGAACAAGATGCTTTGAACTCTTTTAGCCCACAACTCCTCCAATAAGACAGAAAAAATATCTAGATTGCTAGTTCAAATGATTACGATTTGTCTGAAAACCAGAATTATTATCACCCCTGATAACAAGCTCCGCAACTCCTCCATACACGAGGAACATATCCTTATTTATTATCGAATACTTAAGGAAGACTTAATAGAAGTCCAATGATATTATAATGGGTCTTCTTGATATCTACCACCAATTCTCAGTGCATAATCAAAATTAATTCTATTACATAGCATGGAATAGATGATTGATCCTGTCATTGAAACGTAAGAGATCTTACTCATTATGTATTTCACTTGTTGTGTATGGGGACACATATTTTTATAATTATGTAAACCATGTGACAGCAGAACCAATACCCGTTTGGATTGTTTCATACTAAACATCTTTGGTATCTGGTCAATATATGTACTTTAACTTAATTCAATCAGCCTCTTGGATCTATCATGAATGGTCATGACTATAACACCACAAACATTTTATGGAATGCTTCTCATAAATATAATCTATTAATATCCTATATGTCATAAAGAACTATGTTCCTTTGAAACAACACTTGGTTATTTATGAGATAGTCAAAATATAGCCATTAAACATAAATTATCCACTTCTATGTTTTGAATTTCCAAAAAAGTTCATCTATAGTTCTGATGAGTAAGTCAATTGGAGTCTGATAGAACCAACATGATTTTTTGATGATTAGTAACATAACTTTATGAATAGTAATATGAATAGTAATATGGAATTATAAATAGTAAATAATGATAATATTTTATTTTCATAAGGTAATATTATAATGATAAGTTATTAAAATTTTCAATGTAATATAAAACTAATTATAACTTTAAATTGTAATTTTTTGACTTAAATATGATTTTATATAAAAATTAAATTAAAAATAGATAGAAAATTATTTTCAAAAAATGGATTACATTTTTGGATTCTACACATCAAAAAATGGTTGTGTGGAATTTTTGTAATTTTTATAAAATACTTGAAATTTTCACGAATAGTAAAAATATTGTTTTGAGTTTTCGGTAGTTTAATGTCATCATAATGACATAATAATTAAAAAAATGGTTTTTTAAATTTTTATTGTAACATATTACATGAGTTATCCCAAGTTTCTAAAACCATAGGCAAGCCCATGGTATGGAAAAAAACCACTAATGAGGTTCCCTTTTTAATTAATAAAAAATTCAATCTTGATTACTATATATACCCACTCACCCTCCTTTATTTTTATTCATTTAAAATACTTAATCCTCATATATATGGTGTTTTTACCTCTCTATTAGTCCTCCCATGGTTTCCTTAGGCCCCCAAGGTCCCATCCTTCATGGTCTAGGAGTTACTCTACAAGGCAAGGGAATCCTTCGTTCTCTTCTTTTAGTCGACACTTATTTTATGTTATCTATTTGATTCTCCATTATCATATGTTGGGGTTTTATTTTATGTGTTATTATTATTGTAAATTCGATTTCAATATGATTATATACCCTTTTTCTCTCATCATTTCATTTTATTAAATTTTAAGTGATGTCGTTAGACTGCCGAATTTTCAAAAGGGATTTCTCATCTTTTCTTTAATTTTCATGTTCATCTCTTTTTCTTCTCCCCTCACCACTTCTGTCCAAATGACCATTATAGACTCTAGTATCATCTATATAAAAGAATTATATCATTTTAATGGATGAAACATCATCTATATTCTTACTCCCTCCCTTTTATTTTTATAAAAGAAATCAACATCCATGAGGTTCCAATTTATAACCATTGTGGACGACATAGTTTCATTCTTCACATTATCCTTCATTACATGTCATGAAACAATTTTAATGGTTGAACTAGATAATAAATATATTAATTTCAAATCATTAATGTTCTGTAATCCTTAGACACTCATAATATTAAATAATAATACAAAACAAGTTCATTATGAACAAAACGGGCAAGTTAATCCTAAAATATCTAATAAACTTTTGACTAATGAATCAGCATCATGGTATATAACCCAAAATAATTATAATATAATTTATATTTCCTTAATTTAATTAATCAGATATATTAACAATTCTATATTTTTATCCACATTTCTAATGAACTTCCATTATTGAAAACAAGTAAATGAATCATGAAAACCAAAGAAGAAAATACTTACAAAACAAGAAAATTGAACCTATCAAACCCATAAAAAGGGCCATGAATGAACCAAATAACATTATACTCATCCAATTAAATGTATATAAGGTTATGGAGTTATTTATTATTGAAGATACATTTTATTATTCTGATCTTTAATACAAACGAAGAACACACTCGAGCATTAGGTATGGTGTTTCTCATCGCACTTTCATTTCTGTGATATTTTCAATGTTTTCCACTTATTTCTTGTATGTGTTAAAATTGAACTGACATTTTATATATAATAACATGATTATATTTATATTCATGATATTCAATGATTCATTTGATGGTTATTGAGTTTTGGTCATATGATTCGACCGATTACATTATGGTAAAAGACTTTGTTTCAACTACTATTTTATTATGACTAACTTTGTATGGCGCACCTAATAATCCTTATGTGTTATACCTAATTCCCATTTGAGATAACTTTTAATTTGAAATTATATTTATATTAAATATCCATAATCTATTATCTTGGATATGTTTTTTGTCTAAACCGTATACCTTATATCATACGATGTTTATTTGGAAAGTAATTTTAATTATAGAAATATTAGTGAATATATATAATCTAATATGTATGGATATTAAAAAGGAATATTTATATTAAATTGAATCAATGTATAAAGAATTACATGGACATGCAGTTGATGGTGGGGGCTACTATGGTCCCTCGATGCATCAGTAGGTTTGATGAGACAAATCAGTTTGGCGACAAACCCTTCAAGTCTATATCCAAAAATAATATGGGTTTCTACCCATAGAACTAAAACGTTTTAATGGTATTATGTTATCATGTTCTAGATACATGATGTTAAATTAATATGAATTATATTTATTCATTCTCAGTCATTACTATCCATGAGGTTTCACGATGACAAAATCAATGGATTCATGTCATTTCGTAGTTTATTAACAACTTGTGTTTTTCATTTATTCACCAAGCCATATTTTTTTATGATTCAGTTATTATTGATTCTAGCTATTTATATTTGTAAAACTTACTAAGATTTTGATCTCACCCATTTCATTTTCTACCTTCAACATGGGATGAAGAGGTGATCATTTATTGAGTTAATGTCGATGCAGTTTTTAGTTATTATTATGTATTGTATTTTGTACCGTCCTCCAATTGAATTTGAGTTACATTTATGTATCGCGTTTCTTCAAGACTAGTAAACTGATTAGGGTTTTATAGTTTTTATCAGAGGAATTTTATTAAAAAACATGTAAACTATAGTAAGAAATGTATAGAAGGGAACAAATCCCTAAGGATTTATTTGAGGATAAACGCATATGAACGTCCTGGTATTTTGATAAGGAATAGACTATGGATACCTTTTATGTAATACTTCTATATCTGGATACGAGCAGGTAGAGGAGTTTCGAGCATAGATGTATCTTGGGGTAAAACCCAAAAACACCACTTTGATCTAGACTCGAACAGGAACTGGTGCATGAAAACGGGCCTTCCTGCACTATTGGTTACGACACTCTCAGGGGATATGCTTAAGATAATTCACATTTTCATTACAAGACATTATAAAGGAGTTTAATGTATTTTTTTCATCAGAGAAACCATAATTATAAGATTATATATGCATATAATTTCAATATATGTTGAGTGATTTTCTATTTGAGATTCATTAACTAATCTAGTGCATCCTATTATTTAGAAATTTCATCTAACAGAAGAAAGGGAATCAAAACTCCTGGGAAATGTATGGATCTCCCTACAGAGGAAGTCAACAAAGTCAATGTTGGAGTGGATCCGATCATTACTATATTGGGAAAACATACTCAGGTTGGGATGAATAACCATTCCACACTTGTGTTGGATCATTTCATGTGGCAGAATTCCCCTTCTTTCAGTGGGACTACTAATTTAGTGGTTGCTGAGCAATGGATCAAGCCCCATGAAAATATATTCATTTTATTAAGATACAATAAAAATAAAAAGGTAGAAATGGAAGTATATCGTATCAAGGGTGATGGGAATAAATGGTGGTACTTCATTCTAGATACTATAGAGGAAGAATAAATATAAGATATGGAATAGAAGACTTATAAGGAAATATTCATTGAAAAATATTTCCCTGCTGAGAATCTAACCAAAATGAAGAGGAAATTTTTTGTCTTAGAACAAAAGGAATAAGATAATGTTGCAGATTATGATGATAACTTCAAAAGGATAATAGGTACTCCCTAGATTACATACGTTACTATGCCGACAGGATTGACCATTTATTTGAAGGTCATAAGCCAATTCATCGAAGGTAACTGACTTCTCATTCATTTTCTTCGTGTGATGAAATTGAATCATGTTCCATCAAAATAGAGAAATAATTTTCTAGATAAAATTTTTCCAAGGAATTCCAAGATAAGAAAAGGTACTCTGATAACCAAGGGAAAGGTAAATTTCCAAAGAAGAACAAGGTAATAAAGAAATTCCCATTATGAGAAAACTATGGAAAACATTATCTCGGGAAATGCAGAAAAATCCTGGGATTCGTCTTTATGTGTGGAGAAAAGGGTAATCTATATCATGAATTAAAGGAGAAGAAACAATTTTATGATGTTCAATTGTAAAATTATAGAGATATGGGACACAATGCAAATGATTTTCCTAAGAACCAAAGAAACATGGCTCAAAAAAAGCCAAGAGAAAAAGGGAGATCTTATGCGATTACAACTATGGGAGTTGAAGTTCCTTATGGTGTGGTGACAGGTACTTTAATTTTTTCCTCAAACTTAGCCAACACTTTATTTGATTCTAGATCATTGCATTCATTTATATCATCCCAATTTCCTAGGAAAATTATACATGTCCCATTTGATTTAATAAAGGAGATATCAGTCAAAACTCATAGGGGATGCATCATTGAAACAAAGGAATGTCAACTAGTTCCCCTCATGACATAAAAACATGCTTTAGTTTTTAACATTATCGTCATACCAATGAATGAATTTGATACAATTATACGTATGAATTGGCAGTCAAAATATGATGTGAAGATTTATTTCAATAAAAGGGATGTTACAATTTTTGAAAATGGTGTAGAATCTCTTATCTATAGAGGAGACCTTGCCATCTGATTCTTATCGAGACCCACCATAGTTGTTCTACTGAATTCAATTCTTGGAGAGGAAGAGAACCGAATATCTACAGGCAAGTAAAGAAATATTCAAATTGAAGATGTGCATGTAGTGAAATAATACATTGATATATATCCAGACGATTTACCTGGACATCCTTCAAAGCATAAAATTGAGTGTTCCATTGAATTAATTCATGGTGCAATAAATATATCAAAGAACCAATATAGAATGGACACATTGGAGTTAGTGGAGCTAAGGAAACAACTAGAGGGGTTGAATGACAAAGGATTTATTTGACCATGTATTTCTCCATGGGGAACCCCCAATATTGTTCTTCAAGATGAAAGATGGATCCATTAAGCTATGCATTGATTACAGGGAAATCATTGTTATTACAATAAAGAATAAGGATCCTCTACCTCAGATTGATGATTTATTTGATCAAATTCATGGATATCAATAATTTTTTAAATATTGACCTTCGATCCGGATATCAACAATTGTGTGTGAGGATGGAAGATATTCCGAAGACAGCTTTTTGAACCAGGAATGAGTATTAAGAGTTTACAGCGATGCCTTTTGGACTGACGAATGCACATTCGGTTTTCATGGATTTAATGAATCTAGTTTTCAAGGGATATCATGATATTTTTGTTGTGGTATTCATTGATTATATCCTGGTATACTCAAAAAAATATGAAGACCATGAGGATCACTTTCATATTATAATGAAAACTCTTAGAAGAAATAAATTATATGGGGAGTTTAGCAAGTGAGAATTCTGGCTTCAATCAGTTCCTTTTCTAGGCCACATTGTCTCTATGGATGGAATCCTACTAGATCATGCGAAGAAAAAGGAAATCCATGATTATCCAAGACTAACAAACTTAACTGAGGTACGCTGTTTTATTAGATTAGTCGGTTACTATTGGCGTTTTGTATAAAATTTCTCTCAACTGGATAACTCGCTAACCGATCTCAAACGTAAAGGAGTTATGTATGTATGGACAAAAGAGTGTGCAAAATTCTTTGATGAATTGAAAAGAAGATTTCTCAATGCTCCAATTATGACTTTTCCATCTGAAAGTGATGGATTTGTGATACACAATGATGCATCAATGAATGGACTATGTTGCATACTTATGCAAAATGATAAAGTTATAACTTATGCATCTTGACAGTTGAAGACCCATGAGAAAAATTATCCAAATCATGATCTTGAGTTAGTAGTCATAATCTTTGCTATGAAAATATGGAGGCATTATCTCTATGGAGAAAGATGTGAGATTTATATGGACCACACGAGTTTGAAATACATTTTCACACAAAATGAACTCAACATGAGGAAAATGAGATGGCTCGAGTTACTCAAAGATAATTTTTGTTCAATACACTACCACCTAGGAAAGGATAATAAGGTGGAAGATGAATTATGTAGGAAGGATCATGGACTTCTGACTCAAATGATGATTGAGAGAGACCCAATCTTTTTGGATCTACAAAATATGTATATAGAAATTGTTAATGAAGGGGAATCAACTTTTCTCTTTCAAATGATTGCTAAAACATATTTATTAGAGAAGATAAAAAGCTCTCAATCTGAAGATGAGAATCTGCACAAGAAAATTAATGATGTCAAGGATGGGAGACTGGAGGACTTCATATATGAAGAAGGAGTTAATAAATTTTGGATGAGGTAATGTTATCCATCAGTGTCTGAGCTAAAAAGAGAACTATTAGATGATTCTCATAGTTGAAATTTCACTATACACCTAGGTAGCAAAAAAAATGTATAATGATGTGAAGGAATATTTCTGGTGGGATAATATGAAGTGGGAAATTACTCACTGTGTGTCACGGTGTCTACTTTTTCAACAAGTGAATGTAGAGAGGCAACATCCTAATAGGGTGATGAATCCTCTACCTATTCCTATGTGGAAGTATGATAACATTAAAATGTATTTTTTTACCAGACTACCATGAAAACCAAGAAAGAATAATGAAATATTGGTAATTTTTGATCGTCTCACAACATTAGCACATTTACTTCCAATAAGAGAAGATTTACCACTTGAGCGCCTAGAAGGACATTATATTGATGAAATTATAATACTTCATGGTACACCTATATCGATTGTGTCAGATCGAGGTCCTTAGATTACATAAAAATTCAGGAAATGTCTCTTGAAGGCTTTGAATACTAAGCTTCGTATGAATACTTCTTATCTCCCCAAAACTGATGGACAGTCTGAAAGGACTATTCAAATTCTAGAGTCATGCTGAGGCCATTCTCTCTTGACTTAAATGGTATGTGGTATATGTACTTGTCTTTGGTGGAATTTTCATACAATAATAGTTTCCATTCAAGTATTCAAATGGCTCTATATAAAGCATTATATGGAAAGAGATGTCGAATTTCATTTACTTTTGCTGAAGTCGGTGAGAGAAAACAGAAAGGCCTATAACTTATCCATGAGACCACAACAAAGGTGAAGATAAACCAAGCTCATATTAAATCATCCCAAAGTATCCAGAAGAGTTATTTTGAGAACCAGGGAAAATATTTGGGATTTCAAGTGCGAGATCATGTCATTCTAAATGTATCTCCATAGAAGGGTGTCCTTGTAACACCCCAAGATTTTATGAAAAATATTATTTCAATTTCATTGATGTATTGTGTTTTATGCTACACCAATATTACCTGGCGCTATACGCAACACCGTATTAGCTTGAAGTATACGCAACACTATTCTTGGATCATGTGACACACAATTTTGATAGTAGTTATTATACGCAACATTGAGTTTGTATATATATATATATATATATATTCAATGTATCAATGAAATATGGTTGGATTCTTTTATATGATACAATGATGGATTCTTTCATCACATGCATCCCTGACTTGGCTTTCATTACATGCAATCACGACCTTCCTCAATAGCGTGTATGGTACACAATACCGAGTTTAACTAAACAACGATATATTGTTATAATATTGTTATGAACTAGTCTTTATGAATAGTATTAACTAAATTTTTAATTATATAACATTATTATTCATCTTAAATATTTTCTATAACTTGGTATGAGAACAAAATAACTATTTTGGGTAAAATTAGTATTTTTTAAAAAATGCAGTTTTGCCACCTTTTGATGGCACAACCACTTTAAATATAGTTTTTTACATGTTTATAAGTTCAATTTGAGAAAATAAAATTATTCTTTGGAATCAGGATATAAAAATTTACTTTGGATAAAATTTTCATATTATTCTAATAAAATTCATATTTTGATGAATAGTAAAAACACACTATATTTTAATTAAAAAAAACTTTTCTTCATCACATTAATTTATATGGTTATATTATCATTTTAATTGGTTTTAAAGTGTAATTAGAATATATTTTTACCATTTCATCCAATTCTTGTCATTGGAATTAATTTCACTTTGAATTTGGACATAAACAAGTGTCGATCTTTTGATAGTTATTGTTTCTTAAAAACACGCTATTTGTTTTGATTATGAGAATTACTTTGAAAATTAAATAACTCAACTTCTATTTTTTTAATTTGAAAAAATAGACATCATTTTTGAATTCATAATATCAAATATAGCTTAGTCTGAGTTTTTGATATTTTTCTAAAAAACATCAGTTTTTTATGAATAGTGAAAACACTGAGTTTTTGGTTAAAACAGACTATTTATTTAAATAATCATTTCTTCGATTTAAATTTATTTTAGGTAAAAATAGATAAATAATACTTATATAAGTTCAATGAAATTAATTGGAGTCATTTTATAATAATTTTAGATTTATAAAAATTTATATTGATCTTTTCATCGTCTTTTACCCACCTCCTAAGAGCTTTTGAAATTGTTCGTAAATCTTAATTTTACCGCTTTTGTGAGTTGAATTTCAAAACTCCGAGAGACATAGTTAATATCAAGGAGTAAAATGTGGTTCAATAAGACAAAAATATTTTTTGGTGAATAGTAACTTTTTTACTTTTATTTACCACGGTTAAAAGTAAATAGGGTAATTCAAGGTTAAAAGAATATTATAATAATTCAAAATTACCTTAACACTTTACCAAAACTTATTGGATGAGTAATGTACGACCATGGGAATCCTTGGGTTGATTGTTGGACCCCATGGAGCCACTTATGAAAGACAATGACACATTAGATTGATTAATTTAATGTATAGACAAAATTGGCATTAACAAACATCCTTTAGTAATTTATTTTTATAAGGGGCTATATAAATTCTCATTTCGACTGTAAATATTCAATGTAAATCTAAAAATATTTCCTACATTTTGGTATTTTTTTATTAATTTTTAGACCTCACATAAATTAAATTATTTTTGACACAATAATGATGCAGTATTTACCTCATTAATAAATGATTTAAATAAATAAGATTATAATGATTAAAATATCATCCAAAACCTATCCAATTCCTATTGGATGATTTTATTTCGAATATGAGTCATCTTATCATCGACATTAATGTGTTTTGGACTTCTTAAAACCAAATATTGGTTTATAATAAAATAATGTTTTCACACTTTCCTAAAGAGCCCCTCCTCTCCCTTATAAAAGAAGACCACTTCTATGCAATTCCTCACACCACTCAAGCGTTTTTTCTAGTCCAAACACTCCCCAAATAAAATCCCTACATCCCTATCCTCCCCCTAGAAGCCTTACATTAGGTAGAAGACACCTCAGGAAGTCCTTTTGGTTCAATCCAAAGGAAGTTATCCAAATTAAAGGTAATAGTTTCTCTTAAGTTGTTTTCTTTTATTCTACTTCTTCAAACCCTAAAATCCTTTTAATACTTTATTTTGTGACAACACCAGTATCCTAAAAAGACTAGTATTTTATTATGAAATGTATTAAAACTACACTTACACACACCTCCATCTAATGGATGAAGAACATAATGTTTCTGTGATGGCAAACTAACGCCTCACGAAATGACGATTGTTCGATTTTCTCCTACTTCCTCTTATGGTGGCCATTATTATGGAACTGTATTTATATATGATATATATTATGTTTATGATTTCATTATGCTTCTTTAGTTCCCAATTATACCAATCCTTTATGGTTTCCATAGTTGGTAAAAACGGTAATCTCATTTGAGGAAGCGCGGACTACCGCCCCCTCAAAGTTATGTGATTCGTTAATGCCTTATGTGGGATGTATAAAGGATGTATTTAATGATATTACATATGATATTATACTGGAATTATAATATACCTATGTATCAATATTTTTTAATTCCATTAAAATAATAAATAGTAATGAAAGTACCAATCATGCGTACGTACGGTTTACCGTCTCCATGAACGGTGCATTTCAATTCGTACCTCCATATGTTATGTACTATTATAAATACATGTATATGCTGGATATATAATGAATAGATATGATATATATATCAAGATTTACATTCTGGAAGTAATTAAATCATGATATAAGTAATAATAACATCAAGAACAACAAGTCCAAACACGTACGATAAATAAGATGATTTTACCCAAAATGTTGCTTTAACATGGGATATACAAAAGAACGGGTAATATAAAGTCATAAGTGAACAATATATGATATCAAAATAATTAATATGATTCTGTAATAAGTCAATTACATTATTTAAATCATTATACAGGAGGTTTGGATACGTACGAAGCATATCATACCTAAGGTAAGGGATAACCTTTCCAATCTCGTTCTTATCCGAGATTGTTTATTTGTAAGTATTTGATAGGGTTATTGTTATCATCCACGTACATGTTTTATAAAAGTGTTTTCACGTATTTTTAATGTCATTTTCACCCATTTTGTCTTTTACAACTTGGTATTTAAGGAATCTTTCTTTTGTTTACATTACGAGGAACTTTTTGACTTTTCTGACAAAAGTACAAGGATAATATTTTTGTAACTTATACGTCATGAAAGGATTTTTAAGGCTTTATAAAGATTTATTTTCATGAAGAATCATCCAAAAAATTTCCAGACTATTTTCAAAAAAAATTCTTTCTTTTAAAATTGCATTACATTTTGTGAAAAGAAGTTGATTTTGTAGAAGAAAGGATATTTTCCTTAAGAATTCATTTCAAGTGTTTTTCCATCATAGATGACATTATTTAATACGTTTATGTTTCAAGTATAATTTATCTATGATTTACATGGTTTCACATTTCTTATTATGAAATGATATCTATTTGTTTTATATGGATTCTGTTTTGATGGAATGATTTTTATGAATCCCAATTTATTATTTGGGTTATGATGAATGATTTATGATTTTTTTTGTGGAACACATAAGAATGATTTCAATATGAGATGGGTGGGACCTATATCTCCCTAAAATTAATTAGGTAAAGATTTATATCTCATGAGACAGACATGTCTGGAACGACATGTTTAACCGGATCAGTAATACAAGACTGGAACAAGGAGTGAACTCGATTCAGAAAGGGAATTTGTCCAATAAGTTGGTCTTGTCACCAATGCATTGGCTACTATGGAAATCATTAAATGTGCTAAATGTTTTTCCAAAATTACATGTTTTATTCCCATGTTATTTTATCAGGATTAATGTTTCTTTATGATCTATTCCTTATGTCCCTATTTTATGTCACTGCTCAATATTTTGATGTTTAAACATTATGTTCATGATTTTAAGTTCAAATTTATATGATTTGTTTTATTTTATCCATGATTACCCTTACTTATCATTTGAGATCACCCTTTATATGTTTTCTTTTCCATAGGACATAAATAATGGTTTTAGGTAAGAAAACCAAAAGGCGAAGATCTTTATGGGAGATGTTGAAGATATTTCAAAACGATTAGAAGATTACGTTCCGAGTTTCCAATGACACTAAACTATTACGATCCTTGAGTTTTGGTTTTTGGTTATATATTAATTATTTCTCAAAAGTAATGTAATGACCATGTACGTCAAGCTTCGGGCCTCTATAGTCCTAAGGCTCGCTTGGAAAGGGAAACTGAGCCCCAGGTACATCAGACCATTTGATGTTCTAGAAAGAATTAGAGTTGTATTTTACTGTTTTTAGATGACGCCAAATCTCTCCAGAGTTCATGATGTGTTCCATGTGTCATTCTTAATCAAATTCACGTCAGACCCAATGCATGTACTTAAATATGAAGAAATAGAACTGGAAGAAGATTTTTCATACTATGAAAAGAATTTCTAGATTCTTGACACAAGGGAGAAGGTATTGATAAATCAGACAACTATTCTAGTAATGTTTCTTTGAAGAAATCAAAATAAGGGAGATGAAACATGGGAACCAACAGATTTCAGGAAGAAGAACCACTCACAACATTTTGGTGGGATTTATACATAAAATTTCGTGGATGAAATTTTCGAAGGAGGGAATAATATAACACCCCAATCATTTTATGGTATGCTTCCCTTAAATACATTCTATTCATAACCAATATTTCATAATCCACTGTGTTCCTTTGAAAAACCATTTTTTATTTATGAGATAGTCAAAACCTATCCATTTAACCTAAAATCTCCACCTCTATGTTTTAAATTTCAAAAAAAATCTCATCTAAAGTTGTGACCAGTAAGTCATTTAGAGTCTGATAAAACTAACATGATTTTTGAAGAATAATAACACACCCTTATAAATAATAATATGAATAGTAATATGACCCTTATAAAGTGTAAATAATGATAATATTTTTTTTCTTAATGTAATAAGATAATGAGAAATTAATTAAGTTTTCAATGTAATACAAAACTAATTATACATTTAAATTGTTATTTTTAGAATTAACTATGATTTTATTTAAATATTAAATTAAAAATACAAAGAATTTATTTTGAAAAATAGAGTTAAAAATTTAATTTAACACGTCGAAAAATTGTTATGGTGAATTTTAGGGATTTTTCTAAAATACTCGATATTTTCTTGAATAGTAAAAATATAGTTTTGATTTTTTGGTAGTTTAATGAAATCACAATGACATAATAAATAAAATAAAAGGCTGGAAGATTTTTTTAAAGTAAAATATGACATGAGGTCTCCCATGTGGATAAAACCATTGGCAAATACCCTGGTCAAGCCCATGCTTTAGTAAAAAAACCCACTAATAAGGTTCCCCATTTAATTAACAAAAAACTATCTCTTAATTACTATAAAGACCCACTCACACCTTCATTTTATTTCAATACAAATACCTAATCCTCGAATAACTAGTGGTTTTACCTCTCTAGGAGTCCTCCAAATCTTTCCCTAATCCCCCAATGTCACATCCTTCCAGATCTATGCGTTACTCTACATGGTAAGGGAAACCTTCATTCTCTTCCTTTAATCTACACTTATTTTATGTTATCTATTTTATTTTTCATTCCCATATGTTGGGGTGTGATTTTATGTGTAATTCATACATTCCCTTTTATTTTAAATATAATGAGATAACATTTTTCTCTGATCATTTCATTTTATGAAATTTTAGGCGATATCATTAAGCTACTGAATTTTTATAAGGGATCTCTCACCTTTTCATTTTATTTCAAGTTCATCTCACTACTTTTTCTATCCTCACTTCCTATATCCAAATTACCATGATAGAATCCAGTATCATCTATATATTAGAATTATATCATCTTAATTGTATAACAATCATCAATATTCTTACTCCCATCCTTTTATATTTATAAATGAAATCACCATCCATGAGGTTCCAATTTACAACCTTTGTGAACGACGTAGTTTCATTCTTCACATTCTTCTTCATTACTAGTCATGAAACCAATTTAATGGTTTAAAAAATATGAAATATATGTATTTAACCTCATTAATGTTCTTGAATACTTATACACTCAGAATATAAAACAATAATACAAAACAAGTTCAGTATGAACAAAATGACCAAGTCAATCTGAATATTTGTAATAAATATTTATATAATGAATAATCATCATGGTATATTACCCAAAATCATTATAAGCTCATTTATATATCCTTAATGTAATTAATAAGATATATTATCAATTATGGATGTTTATCCACATTTCAAATGAACTTCCATTCACGAACACAAGTAAATGAATCATGAAAACCACAGAAGCAAATTCATCGAAAACAAGACAATCGAACATCTTAAACTCATAAAAAGGGCCATGATAGAACATAATAAGGTTATACTAAATGACTAACATGTATATAAGGTTTTTTAGTTATTAAATAATTATGATATATTTTATTATTCATGTCATTAACACAAATGAAGAACAAACTCGAGCATAAGGTAAGGGGTTTCTCATCCCACTTTCATTTCTGTGAGATTTTCATTGTTCGCCCCTTATTTCTTGTATGTGGTATATGTGTAAATCCATTTGATATATAATAAAATTATTCTATTTATATTAATGTTATTAAATTATTAATTTGAGGGTTATTATGTTTTGGTCATATGACTGAACCGATTACATTGTGGTAAGAGACTTTGTCTCAAGTAGTATTTTTTTACTAACATTATATGGTGAACCTAAAAATCATTATGTGGTGTACCTACATAACATTTGAGATAAATTTTTTATTTGAAATTATATTTATATTAAATATCCATAATCTCATATCATGGATATGTTTTTTTTAATCTGTATACATTTTACAATCAATGATTATTTGAAAAGTTATTCTAATTACGGAAGTATTGATAAATCTGTATACTCTACTCCACATGGATATTAAAAAGTAATATTACTCTTGTACTAAATCAATGTATAATGAATTATTATGACATGACATGTTGGGGGGGGGGGCATATATATCCCCTCGATGCATCGGTAGGTCTCATAAGACAAATCAGTCTGGCAACAAACCCTTTGAGTTTGTTTCCAAAAATAAGATGGGTTTCTACCCACATAACTAAACTGTTTTAACGGTATTATGGTATCTTGCGAAAGAAACATGTCATACAATTAATAATAATTATCTTTATTAATTTTCTATCATAACTATCCATGAGGTTTTCACTATGACAAAATCTATGAATGTCGTCCATTTCTCAGTTTATTAATGGCGCGTGTTTTTAATTTATTCACCATGCCATATTTGTTTATGATTCAGTTATTATTGATTCATGCTCCTGCTATTTTTAACCCTTACTAAGAGTTTGATCTCACCTCGTTCACTGTCTGCCTTCAATATGTGATGAAGCAGATATCATTTATTGAGTTCCTGTGGATGCTGTTTTTAGTTTTTGTTATGTATTGTATTTTGTTACCTTCTTCGATGTAATTTGAGTTACATTTATGTATCTAGTTTCTTCAAGAGTACTATAATGATCCTTCCTTCAGGATTTTCATTCCTTCGAACCATTCTAATATAACATGTAATGCACCGGCTCTAGTCTAGAGGGGTTAGGGTGATACAATGATCCCTAGAATATAGGATGCTTCACCTAAGTCCTTCTTGGAGAATCACTAGTTCATCTAATCCTTAACTGATTTTAAGACTGGTATGTCATTTCCAATAGCTAATATTTCATCAACATAAACTATGAAGATAATGGATGAATTCTCACTAAACCACTCATTAACACATGGATCACATTCATTATTAATGATAATAAATTATTTTATGTATTCATTAAATAAAATGTTCCATGACCCGGATGCTCTCTTTAAACCATAAATGGATCTCCTCAACATTTATATCCATATTTCAACAACTTGGGTCACAGACCTTCTAGTTATGTCATATATACATATTCATGAATGTTCTCATTAAGGAATTAAATTTTTTCATTAGTCTTTCAAATCTCATATACATGGTATGATGTTCCATCAATTAGAATTCAAATGGTTTTAAACATAGAAACTAGCGAAAAGTTATCATCATAGTGATTTCATTGACTTTATTCAATACCTTTAGTTAATATATTTTATTTATAAGTAATTACATTACCTTCCATATCCAGTTTCAACATGAATACCAATTTGGATCCAATATTCTTTACATCAATTAGCACATTGACCAGTACCCAAACATGGTTATGATACATTGAATCCATTTATTAATTAATGACTTATTTCCATCTTAGAGATTTTATGCTCCCTACTACCTAATTTTCGGAGATAGAATCATCATTTTAAATCAATAATGAATCTCCATATTCAATAACTAGAAAATCGTATCTCTAGTGTTTTATTACCTTCTCTTACACTCATCCACAGTACTTTTGTTTCAGGAACTACTTCTTCCACATGGATATGTGGAATATGTTCTTATCAAAACTCTTGTGGATCTTGAAAATTAACTTCATCAAAGTAAATATTTTTGACACTATCATTTTTTATGATTTTATCCCTCTAAATAAAGATATATTGTCTAGTGAAAATCACTTTCTTATCTGAGGGGTTGTATAGGTAGTATCCCATGGTTTTTTTGGGATAACCAATAAAGATAAACCTCATGCCCTGAGGTTCTAGTTTGTTTCTCAAGAATAATTTAACAAATTCCTTTCAACCCCATACACATGTATGTGATAAAATGGGTTTCTATCCACACTATAACATGAAGTGAATTCCATTTTATACTTGTTCAGGTACTTTGATTAATGTTTATGACACATTTTGTAAAGCATATCAGAAAAAGAATAATGAAAGATATGCATGAATCGTCATAAACCATACCATCTATAACAAGGTACAGTTGGTACGTTCACTAACACCATTACACTATGGTGTATAAGATGGATCTATTTGAGATAGAATCTCAAAATCCTATAGAAATTTTGTGAACTCTTGGTTAAGATATTAACTACATCAATCTGATTGAATCTTCTTTATCTCCATTACAATGTTCATTCTCTACTTTATTCATTAATTTCTCAACTGTCTTGGATTTATACCACATTGAATTTATATAGAAATCTCTACTCAAGTCATCAGTAAATGTTATGAAGTAATTATATTTACCCATAGCTTCTAATGAAAATGGTCCACACACATCAGGGTGTACAAATTCTAGAGTTTCTGTTGCCCTTTAACCCTATACAATGAATATTAATTCAGTTATTTTTCCTTGCAAACAAGAATTACATCTATCGAGTTGTTTTAGCTCAGAAGTGTCTAAATAACCATCTTGACAGATCTTTGTTAAATTCTTGTTGTTTATATGAACAAGAATGTAATTCCACAATTGGGTTTTATTTGAGTCATGTGATCATGATTCTTTTCTATTTTCAACAGTTATTTTTTGTAATTTAAATCATAAATTAAATTATTTAAATGTGTCATACCATAACATATATTTTCCTTATAAATTAACGAAATTTTATTTTCAAATTTGAAAATAATCCCATATATATCTATGAATAGAATAAATAGTATATTATTTGTATGTTTACGTACATAATAATAATCTTGTAAAACCAAAATCATTCTCATTGGAATTGAAAGGTGGTAGTCTCTAATGGCCAGAGCATCCATCCTTGCAGTATTGGAACCTTTCATATCCACTTATCCTTTAGAAATATTTCTGAATCTACATGGTTCCTACATTTGGATATAGATGTGAGCACCATAAGAATAATCTACCAACCAATTTGTAGAAATTGAAAGATTTCACGTGATAATGAATTCATATTTAGCTCCCCTACATTTGGGCTTAATTCATCTTCCAGTGGCCAAGCTTGACACATTGAAAACAAAAATCCTCCTTTTCCTTTCCCTACCGCTGTGTCTTAACCTTATTTGAAGAAACTTCTTGGGAGAATTATACCGTTTATAAGTCTGGGGTCCCTTTTTATTTTTCTTCCTTTTCATTTTCACCATAATAACTACGAGTTTATCAAACACCATGTATTTATCCATCTGCGAATTCAATTCTTAATATATCTATTCATTCAATGTAGATGATAAGCTTGACTACACGTGGCCTAGTTTGTGTATATTCACCAAGAATAGTTGAACAATATATTGGAGATCTTGTATCTCTCATGTCTCTCCTTCTCTTGATAGAGATCCCAAAGGTGAGACATCATGCTATTGGAATCCATATCATCATGTTCCTTCAAATGATCATTGGAGCTGGATTATAACAGGAAGAATTGAAATTATATAGCATCATTTAAATGTTTCTCATAGAGATAGTTCTTCATCAATTTCCTCATTTCCTAACACACCTGATAAAGGTTCTTCAAGCACATACAATTTCCTTTATTGGAGAAGAATGAAACATAGGTGGATTTTCTAGTATTGGAAATTTTTTCATGTGATATGTTTTTACTTCTCATGTATAGATCACAATTATATATTTGATATCACATTATTATTGTTTCTACAAAATTTGATTATCAAAAGTTTAGAAATGTATCGGATAAAATTTAGACAGATAAATAAATATTATATTTATTAGTCTATAACTATTTTGTCAAAACCTAATATTCCTCACCATTATCTTATGAATATCATGTTTCTTGGACAACATAGTAGAAATGATCCATATCCCCCATCTCGTTAACCTAATTATGATTGGTCTAGTAACATGAATGGTTTTATATAGGCATTCCAAATACATACAGAATTAAATCATAGTTCATTTATCTGCTGAATGGACTCCCCAATCATGAAATAAATTATTTTTATTTCCTCAAAATTTTCATCTCATTTACACCAAGTCCATCATTTGTAATCAACCCTTGTTGTATATCAGGTTATGTCATCCCAAAAACCTTATGTTATAATTCCAGAATAATTGAAATCACTCCTATATTGGCTGGTCATGAACATTGAACTATGGTTCGATTATAAATGAAGTAATGGATAACTATACCAACATAATATTTCATTAAGGTATTTTATCCTTTTACGCATAAATTTACAATTATTTTCTTCATATAATGATTGCTAGTATCAAGTGAGATTAATTTTGCGATTAACCATGTATTGTCGAACAAGATCGTACAGAGTGGTAAGGGTTCCTACTTGGTATGCAAGAGACCCATGTTCAAAACCAGGAAGTGGTGAATTTTTGAGTTACTGTAGTAGTTACATTTCAGTATTGTAGCATCAAGAACTATTCACCCAATTTGGGCCTTCAGGCCACCAGATCGGACCTACGGGTGTCAGGGTCTTCAGGTATTACAAGGCCTTCAGGCCTCAGGGCCTTCAAGAAACAGAAACCATTGGGTTGCCTAGTTCACACAGAGAAACCCCATTAAGGGATCAAAGAAATATGAGTATCAGTCACTAGAAGCAGAGAAAACTAGATTGGAAGAGTGATAGGGTATGGAAACCTCCATCGGGACTAGGCAACATGCAACTCTTTACGGGCCAATGCTATATAATCAAAAATTAATGGTGGGGAGATATAAGATCATTGATGCAGAATCTAGGGAGGGGTAGTTCTAGTATGGTGGGCCTAAAGGTCATGTAATGGTCATAGTACACCTCTGGGCCTTCGGGTAATGTATTGGCCTTCAGGTCGTGTCGGGCCCTATTCCTTGGGCCTACGGGTCATGTAAGGGTTCTCCATTAACCCTTAAAAGGTTGAATATCAAAAATTATATTAAAATAAATACTTAGGGCCATTCAGTCATTAACCATGCATTTGATAATATATATACATAATTCATTTTATTTTTGTTCCATCTTCCTAAGAGTGTGTGGGGCTATTTGGGGATATCAATGAGTGTGGGGGCATGGGTATCACTATGTACCACTACCAAGGGAAGTAATGTCTATTCCTTTATTAGTAATTTTTGGAAAACAATAGCAGTTATGAAGTTGGAGGATGGATTGTTATAATTTTTCTAGGTATAAAATAATGGAGTGGATATGAGATAGGGGTATGATTAATTTTGAAATTCGGAGTAGGGAAGTTGTGGTGGTTCAGATCTTGGGAGGTTCGGCCAGGCTTTGGGAGAAGCGGTCTTTCTCCAGGAACTCATTATTATTATATATTATTTCTTATACTTCTCTCTCTCCAGTATTTATATGTTTAGTTAAATGATTCTTCTATTTCATAGATAATTTTTTAGTTCATTTACCTTAATTTTCTTACTATGAATAATATTTTTGGAGGATAACTTAAAAAATGATTCCTTCATTGATAAATTTTTTTGAGAGACGATTATTGAACTAATGTTTTGGAGGGCTCAAGTAGCAGCTTAGTGTTGTACAATAAAAAACAAAAAAGCTACAAGAGTTATAGATGAAAAAAATGTTACTGGTAGTTGATAATGAATAAAAAAAATAAGACCGGAATGTATCATCATGAACAATGTTGTACACAGGCTATGGTTGAGATGAGCCACATAGTTTCAATACAAGGAAAAAAAAGAAACGACAAATGATCGAAGTGTGTTGATTGCTGGAGGTGACCAGTTCTAGAGTCATAAAATTAGGAACTGTGTGTGGTGCTACCGTCTTTTGCTGAACAAACATTGGAGTAGGGTGGTATGCCATTTATGGAGAAAGTGGAAGTTTTTGGGAAACCAATCACTATTGGGAAAAGAAAGATCAATACTCAATATGAACGTTGTAGTTGATATTTTTTTCATGTTCTGTTGAGGGAGACACTACTAGAGGTAGCCATTTTTTCAGATCGTGATCATTGGTAGAAGATGCACATTGAGGGAAAAGAAGGAATTGTTGAGTCATCACAACTGGAGAGCATGATCAAAGAAGCCCGAAATAGTTGGTTTTGTTTATGTTTAGGGCTGGTGTGATTCAATGGGGAGGAGAAAAGGAAATTCATTGTTCGGGTTTCAACCATTTCAGGTGCTACGTGTGGGATGGATGATCATGGATGGATGATCACGTTACAGTAATCGTAGTAGTGTTATATGCTCACTGGGTGGAAACGTACACTGGTGGAAATAATAATAATCAAAATAATAATAATAATAATAATAATAAAATTAATTGTATAGGGATGAGTAGTGTGATAAATAATTTTGATCATGCATCATTTTTAGGATAATATCATTTGAATTGGATCACTAAAATGTAAAATTATTTCAAGTACATACAGATTCAAGAAGATTTGATGCTGACCTAGGAACATTTGAGTATGAAGAACACAATTATATGTTGGTTTTGCATACACCAGTATGAAAATATAGGTATGACATTGGTGTGGTTGAATCTACTGCTTATTGAAATGTTTATACATGGTAAGAAGCATCTAGTTCCATAATTTATTTCACAATCACCGACCATGGGGGAAGTAAATCCAATCGTGTTGCTAGTAGAAAAATATTGAAAATGTTATATCATTGATAAAGAGGATATTGTCTAGTGTGCTATTTTTCCAGGAGAACATAACGAGGTGGGTGAGGGGTCATGGCCTATCCATGAAGCTATCCATACCATGATTTTACCATAAGATTATTTAGAAAAATAGGAAGCATGGAGTGATTTCCACAGCTCTGTGAAGGAAATTTGGTAGTTATGCTTTGGATTGTTAATGTTTTCCCATTGTGGCTTAGTGAAGGAGCTGTACAATAGACGCTTATCTGATTACTAAAAGGTCTTCTTCAATGGGTCAAACTACCTTTGTATGAGAAAACTTTGGTTACTATATTGGAGGGAGGATATATTATGGGTTCTATTAAAGCTAAAATGATGGCTCTACATGGATAAATATCTACCAAAAAAGAGGGATGCACATTTTCTGTTTTGTTCAACTCTACAAAACCAATGTTCTGGACAAGTGCAATTAAAATTATTTTTCAGATTCAAAGGCTAGTCTACGTTGGTGATGAATGGTTTTCTTGGGAACAAAAAGGCATAGATGCATAAGAACCACCTTTCTGAATAGAGTTTTAACATGTTTCAAATGCTTTTGTATAAGGGGAAGTAAAGGATGCTTGGGTTGAGCCACTAAAAATGGATTCTAGGAGCACAACAATATTGAGGCCATTATTGAAGCCACCACCATGGGTTCTCATTGTAGTTTGTACGACACCAAGATCTTATTATGATAAACCTTGGGAAAAGTTTCATGGCCTAGATACACATATGGCTTAGTTTATATCACATATCAGCATCAATCCCACCACACATGGATCTTGGTTTCTTTTGCAATGTAAGAAGCTAAAATGAATAAGATTTAGTGGAAAAAAACATACTATTGAAGAAATGTTTTATTTTTTGAAATAATTTATTGTTGTTGAGATACTAGAGTATTAGCCACACTCTAAATAAGTGGGAAGTGAGACTAGCTGCAGTTTTTCAGGATTGATGCTGGTGTTGGAACAAAAGATTGCCTACTGTTAAGGTGCTCAAGAAGTAATCTGCAACCCTTCTACTCATAGGTGATGAATCATGTGTTTGGCCTACTTCAAAGGAGAAATTTAGTATGAGTTTTGAAGAAGATGATCTATGATTTGGTGGTCCACCATATGGTTAATGTGGAGTTTTCCAGAGGGTCTAATGTTAGGAGTGTGTGGGGATAGTTGGGGTTGTCACGGAGTGTGGAGGTGTGGGGATATTTGTGTACAAATACCAATGGATGATAATATATTGTCCTTAATTAGTCATTTTTTCCATCTTTAGCAGTTAGGAAGTTGGAGGATGGGTTTTTAGTTTTTGTTTTGGGAATTAAAGAAGGAAGTTGTTAGGAGGGAGGGTTATGATTCATTCTGTAATTGGGATTAAGGATACTATGGGGGTTCCCCTATTTGTTGGTTCATCCTGGCTTGGAAAGAAGTGGTCTTCATCCTAGGAACCCTTCTTCTTCTATATTCTTTTCCTACTTCTCTTTCTCTTATATTTTTGTATTCAGTTCGGTGATTTTGCTGTTTCTTATACAATTTATCAGTTAATTTACCTTAAATTTCCTACTATGTGACCCATTATTATGAAGATACCTAACATATATTGAATTATTTTTAATTCCTTAATTATGAGTTCATAAAAAACATCCATAATTACATAACCATGAAAATATATAGAAATAAAATAAAGGGTATGATCATGAGATTATACTAATGGTTACTGTATCTAGCATTTGATTAACTAACTATTGACATAGGGGATAAACACCTTGAACTAATTATGGTTTTTAGTTAAAAGTTTCCACCTATCCTGTAACGCCCCGACCCAAGTTACCCAGAGTCGGTGCGTTATGGCATAACATTGGCATGATCACAAAAGATCAAGTCTCGAAAGACCGATTAGTTTAGTAGACTTGGAAACACTAGATACATTCAGAAATGTTACATTACATCATAAAGTAAAAAACCACAATAACAATGTCTCAATAGTCCACACTCATACCCTCTTCTGAATATCCATGCAGGTCATTCATAAAATACTTCTTCACATCCTGGAAAATATTAAAACTTGGAAAGGGGTGAGCTCAGATGCTCAGTAAGGATAACCATATTACGGAAGCTTTCGTAAATAAACATTAACATTTAAGGAAATGTATAAGTAAAACAAAATCCTTTTTAAACTTTAACATCAGCATAATATGGAAAAAATAAAATTAAATAATGTCATTTACTTACTCACATGGATATTCTACTAGTCGAATAATCACATGCAATATCAATAACCACTTTCATAATGATGGAATGCATAATGCTAGACTATCATAACCACGTAGCCAAGGCCTCGTGCCAAGACCACAAATAAGATTTTGTTAAGGCCTCATGCCAAGACACTAGTTTGTCTCATGAGACCTGCTGATGCATCGAGGAGCTATAGCAGGCTCCACCCATCACTTATTAAGTCCAATGCATTCCTCATATGAATAGGTTTAAACATATCATAAACCATAACATAATCGTATCACATAAAACATGCATAAAGGAAACATAATATTTCCATGTTTCAATCACAAGATATCAATACAACACATTGATATAATAAAAACCTTATCAGAACCAATTTCAATACCAAAATAAAAGAAAATTAAAACTTGCTATTTATTTTTCATTTAAAAAAAGTTATGGCTTGTAGAGGAAGCCGAAACTCAAATAATGGTCACGACGGCGGAGAATTCGTTGTCGCCGCATATGTAAGAAAAACATTCCTTTTTGTCATTTAGTAAAAACACTTCGTATAAAAGATTCCTTTTGAATAAGAGTAAAAGTCAAAGGGGTTTATACACCGTATAAAAGAAATTTGTGTATAAAACAAAATATGCCTCAATGAATGGAGATTGAGACAAAGTACATTACAAAGATAATTTTTTTTAAAAAAATATAAATATTATGGGTATTCACTATAAGTAAAAATAATGAAAATACAATTACAAGATAGGATATAATAATATCATGACATAATTTGAAAGTAGGAGATTAACCCAAAGAATAGAAATTGGGTTAAGAAGTTCCCTTACCTCGTGTCCGACATGACTCGATCATTCTTTAACCTCCAAAATAATAAACTTGAGTTAATATCTACTTTCTTAAGAACCTTTTTCATGTTCAGTATTCCTTTTATATCACTTACTACCATGTTATGAACATTATGTAATTATTTAAGTTTATAATGGTCGTTTTGTCGATCTTAGGTACTTGAGTCAAAAATAAACTTCTTATAATTACACTTTGTTCATGTTGTAAAATATCCATTATATCCATAACTATATTCATGATGTATATATCATATACATCATATATATCCATTATATACATTCATTTATAATATTACATAACATTTATAGGTAAGAAATGAAATGCACCGTTCATGGAGACGGTAAGCCGTACGTACGCATGAATGCTACTTTCATTTCTACTTCATCTTTAATGGAATGAAGTTATAACTATATAAAGGTATAATATAATTCCAGTATAATATAATGTGTAATACCATTTACTCAATCCATTATGCATCCCACATATGGCATTAACGATTCAAATCACTTTGAGGGGGCGGTAGTCCGCACTTCCTAAAATGAAATTATCGCGTTTACCCATAATGTAAATCATAAAGTATGCCTTAAATGAGAAATAAAGAAGAATAAGGAAAACATAAAGATAATATATATAGCATATATGAAAATAGTTTCATAAAAATGGCCACCATTAGAGGTGTTAAAAGAATATTGAACAATCATCGTTTCGTGAGGCAATATTTCGCCACCCACAGAAACAGTATGTTATTTAACCATTAGACGAAGGAGTGTGTAAGTGTAAACAAAATCATTATCAAAAAAACATCCTAGTATATTTTATATAATAGTGTTTTTTCAAAAGAAATGAATAAAAAGAGTTTAATGGGTTGGAGAAGCAAAACAAAACAAAACAACATTAGAGAAGACATTACCATAAAATCGGTAACACTTTTTGATTTGAGCCAAAGGATTCCTTGGGAAGACTTCTGCCCAAAGTGAGGCTTATAAGAGTAAGGGAGGAAATTTGAGAGAGTATTTGGGCAGATTTTGGCCGTGCCAAAAGGCTTTGAACGTGTGAGTAAGGTGGTAGTGGTGGGGGCCTTTTATAAGAGGAGAGAAGGGCACTCTTGGAAAGATTGAAATGTTACATTATTATGAAATGCTTTTTCGGATTAAAAATGTCCCACACTTATATATTTTTAGTATAAGGTGATAAGGGTTCTAAATATACTCATATAATAGGTTTTTGACAAGTGTAAGGCTTAGAGATTACATTATCTTTTCATTTTATTTAAATCGTTAATTAATGAGGTAATCGTTGCATCATCATGGTGTCATAAATAATTTAATTTATTTAATGTCTAAAAATTATAAAAAAAATATAATGATGTAGGAAATCTTTTTATATTCCTAATTAATATTTATAGTCAAAAATATGACTTGTATAACCCCATTTAAAATTTTTTTTCGTAAAACAACTCTTGTTTGTGACATTTTTATTTTAACATTAAATAAAATGTTATTTATGTCAGTTTCCTACCAAAGTGGCTCCATGGGGTCTCCAAGTAGACCCATGGATTGACTTGGTCGGACATTTCACATCCAATAGTGGTAGGACAAGTGTAAAGGTCATTCCATATTTTATAGTACTATTTTTACCTTAAATTTCACTAATTACTTTTAATCGCGATTAATTAAACTTAAAAGTTACTATTCACCAAAAAAATTATTTTAATCCCATTGAACCACATTTTTCTTCCTAATGACAACCATGTATGTTAGATTTTTTAAAATCAAATCACAAAAGTGGTAAAATTTCATTTAAACGAAAAATCAGTTTTTTAACTACCACATAGAGGTTTCACTATTCATCATAAAAATTGAAGTTTTTCAGAACAATGCCAAAATTTTACCCTAAGCTATAATTGATATTCCAAATTCAAAAATTATGTCTATTTTACAAAATTCCAAACATATAAGTTGCATTAATTAATTTTATAATTAATTCCCACTGCCACAAAAAATAACGTGTTTTTAGGAAACAATATATATCAAAAGATTGACAATTGTTTATATCCAATTTCAAAGTGAAATTAATTCTAATGAACACCATTGGATAAAATGGTAAAAATATATTCTAATTATACTTTAAAACCACTAAATAGTATAATATACCACTATAAATTATTTTGATTAAAAAAGTAGTTTTTATGTATTTTTCACTATTCATATAAAATTTGAAGTTCTCAGAGAATTACAAAATATTCAACTTAGGATAATTTCGATATTCCGAATACAAAAATGAATTCCATTTTTAAATATGAAATTTATATAATTTCAAAAAGTGGGTATTACTATTCATAACTACTACTTTGATTGGTCGTGGTGTGTTAGAATCTCGAACTTGCGTACAATGCAAGCTATTGCATTATTGAAAGAGAGGCGTATCGTGGAAGCTCGGGGTGTTACATTCTCCCCTCCTTCAATAAATTGCTTCCTCGCAATTTGAAAATGTTCTTCGAAAATATAAGGTTGAAAATAGAAAATACCTTTGTAGAAAACCCACATCGGGAATAGGGTTAATAAAAATATAACTTTAAAAGATAGAAAGATAAGTACAAAGGTCACCCGAGATAGATCATACTCGGATTATATGAAAATATGGATTTGGAAGAAAAACAAACAATCAATGTTTGATGGAGATTTGTATAAAACAGGATTAAGAGAAAGTTAACCATAAGAAAATCACAAACTTGTGATTGGTTAAACGGTCATTGAATCCCCATTTTGAAAAGTTAACCGGCAACGTTTTTGTTTTAAGTTACCTTTTATAAAGGTGAGGAATTTATTTAGGAGATTTACTAAGAACGTAAGATAATATACATAATTGTCATGTAGACTTTCATTCTTTAATAAATTTTTACCACAAACCCATCTTTCACTCCAAATGTTAACAGAACTCAAAAATATTCTATTTATCCTCATTGTATAAGGTTATAAATATTACCACATAACATTTAGATTAGGAAAAATATTTTTCAATTACCAGGGACTTCCTGTAGGCTAGTGGTAGGTAATAAAGGCATGTCGCACTATGGTTGTGGGTTCGATTCCTGTAGCATTGTCCGACGCGACGGGTTATGCCCCACCCTACAGGTTATCCTTTTCCTAAAACTATAGTATTATAATATTCCAAAAATAATCTTCAGAAATGTTTTAACCATAAACAATAATATCCAAAGTTCAACTTAATTCATTCCAAACTTTATATTTATCCAAAATACCTCTATAAAGACTTTCTCTAAAAGGTCTCTGAATTCCAGAATCAATTGTAACATCAGATTCCACAAACAATGTAATGTTTCTCTTATTGTCACATACTAAAAATATGATTACCTTCATCATATTAAATCCTTAATGAAAAAAACAAGTACTGCAGTACAATCCTTATATATATCACATAATCCTTATGACCAGAATATAATCCTTGAGTCCAAAAGCACCAATAAATTAATTATTCCACTTCTACTGTAGTAATAGCATAAGATTGTCCTTGATCCCTTGGCCTTTTTTGAGGTATGTTTCCCTGACGCTTAGAAAATTCATTTGCATAATGCCCCATTTCCCTATAATTGTAGCATTCAACATTGGTATCTTCTTTCTTTCCCTTACATTCACGAGCCTAGTGACCTTTTTCTCCACATTTGTAACAAACTCCCCTTCCATTTAGGAAAGTACCAGGGTGATTCTTCCCACAATTATCGCATAATGGAAAATCCTTCTTCCCCCTTTTCCCTTTATTTGTCTCTTGTTCCACCATTCTCTTCTTCTCTTTCTTTACTTTGTTGTCAAAAGAAATAGAGAATTCATTTTCTATCTTGATAGAACACGAGACTATATCTTCGTACGATGAGAAAGATTGTGATACTAATGCTTGATGGAGAAACGGTTTTAACCCATCAAAGCAACGATCGATCTTACATCTTGGGTTACATAAATAATCTGCAGCATGCCTCGCTAACCTTGTAATTTTGGCCTCATAATTTGCGACATTCTCATCCTCCTTCTGTCTCAGACTCAAAAATTGTCTTTCCATATCTTCTCGATGGTCGCGAGGATAGTATTTTACTTGGAAAAAGATCTTTTAACTCCCTCCATTCCATATTTGATTCTTCATCAACTTCCTTTGTGTTTTGAATCAATGACCACCATTTATTGGCATCTCCAGTGAGGCGGTAGACTGCCATGACAACCTACTCCCTTTCGGTACTCCCCAAGGTGTGTAATATTTTCTCTAAGGACTTTATCCATTGCTCAACTACTAATGGATTTCTACCCCCATTAAATGTTGGTGGTTGTTGCCTCATAAATAGTTCTAACATTGATCCTCCATGTTGCGGATCAGGGTGCTCCATACGAGTAAGGTTTTTATTCATAACCTGAGTGAGTTGTCCCAGTATGGTAATAAGTTGATCAGCACTAGTTGTATCTCCATATCCACAATAATTATCTTGAGCAGGAGGGAAATCCCTACATGGAGTGCGTGCATTGATACAGTTTCCATTCCTTCCACTAGGTGCCATTTCTAAACAATGGCATAAACTAGATTATTTTATGAATAAAAATACATAATTCCATACTTGTAAAATACTTAACATAAATTGAACTATTTATGGATATAATACATAAAAATGTTTTCTTTGAGAAAGTATATACTCATAACCCTTCATAGTGGTTTGTAAAGAAAATGAGAATTATCCTAAGCATATCCCCCAGGAGTGTCGTAACCAAGAGTGCAGCAAGGCCCGTTGTCGTGCACCAGTTCCTGTTCGAGTCTAGCTCAAAGCGGTGTTTTCGGGTTTTACACCTAGGTACATCTGTTCCAGAGCCGCCTCTACCTGATCATATCCAGACAGGGATGTATTGCTCGGAAAGCTCACAAAATTTCGACAACAACAAAATTCTAGGATGTTCTTCTATACTAATCCTTAAAGTCTATCTTTGGACTATGTGCTCTAATCAGAGTTTATCTAAATCTAGCTTCCAAGGTGAGTACTAAACTACCTCTAATACCAACTGTAACGCCCCGACCCCATTTAGCCAGAGTCAGTGCGTTATTGCGTAACATTGGCATGATCACAAAAGATCAAGTCTCGAATGACCGATTAGTTTAGTAGACTTGGAAACACTAGATATATTCATAAATGTTACATTACATCAAAAAGTGAAAAACTACAATAACAAAGTCTCCATAGTCCACACTCATATCCTTTTCTGACTATCCCTGCAGGTCATTCATAAAATACATCTTCACATCCTCGAAAATATTAAAACATTGAAAGGGGTGAGCTCAGATGCTCAGTAAGTATAACAATATTGTGGAAGCTTTCATAAATAAACATTAACATTTAAGGAAATGAATAACTAAAACAAAATCCTTTTTAAACATTAACTTCATCATAAAATGAAAAAAAATTAAATAACTCCATTTACTTACTAACATGGATATTCTACTAGTCGAATAATCACATGCAATATCAATAACCATTTTCATAATGATGGAATGCATAATTCCAGACTATCATAACCACGTAGCCAAGGCCTCGTGCCAAGACCACAAATAAGATTTTATCAAGGCCTTGTGCCAAGACACTAGTTTGTCTCATGAAACCTGTTGATGCATCGAGGAGCTATAGCGGGCTCCACCCGTCACATATTAAGTCCAATGCATTCCTCATATGAACATGTTTAAACATATCATAAACCATAACATAATCGTATCACATAAAATGTGCATAAAGGAAACAAAATATTTCCACGTTTCAATCACAAGATATCAATACAACACATTGATATAAAAAAAACCTTATCAAAACCATTTTCAATACCAAAATAAAAGAAAATGAAAACTTTCTATTTATTTTGCATTTAAAAAAAAAGTTATGGCATGTAGAGGAAGCCGAAACTCAAATAATGGTCACGGTGGTGGAGAATCCATTGTTGCCACGTACGTAAGAAAACATTCCTTTTTGTCATTTAGTAAAAACACTTCGTATAAAAGATTCCTTTTGAATAAAAGAAAAAGTCAAAGGGGTTTATACACCATATAAAAGAAATTTGTGTATAAAACAAAATATGCCTCAATGAATGGAGATTGAGACAAAGTACCTTACAAAGATCATTTTTTTTAAATAAAATAGATATATTATGTGTAATCACTATATTTAAACATAATGAAATTACAAATACAAGAGAGGATATGATAATATCATGACATAATTTGAAAGTAGGATATTAACCCAAAGAATAGAAATTGGGTTAAGAAGTTCTCTTACCTCATGTCAGACTTGACTCGATCATTCTTTAACCTCCTGAATAATAAACTAGAGTTAATATCTACTTGCTTAAGAACCTTTTTCATGTTCATTATTCCTTTTATATAACTTATTACCATGTTATGAACATTATGTAATTATTTATGTTTATAACGGTCGTTTTGTCGATCTTATGTACTTGAGTCAAAAATAAACTTATTATAATTACACTTTGTTCATGTGGTAAAATATCCATTATATCCATAATTATATTCATGATTTATATATCATATACATCATATATATCCATTATATACATTCATTTATAATATTACATAACATTTAGAGGTAAGAAATGAAATGCACCGTTCATGGAGACGGTAAGCCGTACATACGTATGAACGCTACTTTCATTTATATTTCATATTTAATGGAATGAAGTTATAATTATATAAAGGTATAATATAATTCCAGTATAATATAATGTATAATACCATTTAATCCATCCTTTATGCATCCAACATATGGCATTAACGATTCAAATCACTTTGAGGTGGCAGTAGTCCGCACTTCCTAAAATGAAATTATCGCGTTTACCCATAATAGAAATCATAAAGTATGCCATAAATGAGAAATAAAGAAGCATAAGGAAAATGTAAAAATAATATATATATCATATATGAAAATAGTTTTATCAAAATGGCCACCATTAGAGGTGTTAAAAGAATATTGCACAATCATCTTTTCGTGAGGCAATATTTCGCCACCCACAGAAACAGTATGTTCTTTAACCATTAGACGAAGGAGTGTCTAAGTGTAAAAAAAATACTTATCATAACAACATCCTAGTATATTTTATATACTGTTGTTGTTACAAAAGAAATGAATAAAAAGAGTTTTAGGGGTTGGAGAATAAAAACAAAACAAAATCACATTATAGAAGACATTACCTTAAAATCGGTAACTCTTTTTGATTTGAGCCAAAGGTTTCCTTAGGAAGACCTCTGACCAAATTGAGGCTTCTAAGAGTAAGGGGGGAAGTTGAGAGAGTATTTGGGCAGAGGTTGGCCGAGCCAAAAGGCTTTGAAGGTGTGAGTAAGGTGGTAGTGGTGGGGGCCTTTTATAAGAGGAGAGAAGGGGCACTCTTGGAATGATTGAAATGTTAATTTATTATGAAATGCTTTTTCGGATTCAAAAGGTCCCAAACGTATATATTTATAGGATCAGGTAATAAGGGTTCTAAATATACTCATCCAATAGGTTTTTGACAATTGTATGTCTTAGATGTTACATTATCTTTTCATTTTATTTAAATCGTTAATTAATGAGGTAATCGCTGCATCATCATGGTGTCATAAATAATTTAATTTATTTAATGTCTAAAAATTATAAAAAAACTATCATGATGTAGTAAATCATTTTATATTTCTAATTAATATTTATAGTCAAAAATATGACTTGTGTAAACCCATTTAAAAATTGTTTTAGTAAAACAACTCTTGTTTCTGACATTTTTATTTTAACATTAAATAAAAAGTTATTTATGTCATTTTCCAACCAAATTGGCTCCATGGGGTCCCCAAGTTAACCCATGGATTTTCATGGTGGGCCATGACACATCCAATAGTGGTAGGACAAGTGTAAAGGTTATTCCATATTTTATAATACTATTTTTACCTTAAATTTCACTAATCACCTTTAATCGCGATTAATTAAACTTAAAAGTTACTATTCTCCAAAAAATTATTTTAATCCCATTGAACCACATTTTTCTACATAATGACAACGGTTTATGTCAGATTTTTGAAAATCAAATCACAGAAGTGGTAAAATTTCATTTAAACAAAAAATCTGTTTTTTAACTACCACTTAATGGTTTCACTATTCATCAAAAAATTGAAGTTTTTCAGAACAATGCCAAAATTTCACCCTAAGCTATAATTGATATTCCAAATTAAAAAACGATGTATATTTTACAAAATTACAAACAAATAAGTTGCATTAATTAATTTTATAATTAATTCCCGCTGCCACAACAAATAGCGTGTTTTTAAGAAACAATATATATCAAAAGATTAACAATTGTTTAAGTCCAATTTCAAAGTGAAATTAATTCTACTGAACACCATTGGATAAAATGGTAAAAATATATTCTAATTATACTTTAAAACCACTAAAAATTATAATTTATCACTATAAATTATTTTGATTAAAAAAGTTGTTTTTATGTATTTTTCACTATTCATAGAAAATTGGAAGTTCTCAGAGAATTACAAAAAATTCAACTTAGGATAATTTCGATATTCCGAATACAAAAATGAATTCCATTTTGAAATATAAAATTTATATAATTTCAAAAAGTGGGTATTACTATTCATAACTACTACTTTGATTGGTCGCGGTGTGTTAGAATCTCAAACTTGCGTACAATGCAAGCTATCGCATTATTGAAAGAGAGGCATATCGTGGAAGCTCGGGGTGTTACATATCCACCTTTGTATCCACTTGGATTTTTTTCATCATCTTTGATGTTGGAAAACCTCCACAATATTGGGACCTCCATCCATGACATATTCATTTTAATCACATTGAGGTGAGGGGGAAATGGGATTACATAATTAGTTTATATACCATTATAATAGATTAGAATGTCAACATGGTGAATATCCATCTCATTCTTAACAAAATTTAATATAATCATATACTATTTTAATATGATGATATAATGAATACACGAATTATCATGTACTTTCACAATATGTACATCACAAATGATTAAATGAATTAAAAGATATTTTTGTCATGTGTTATGATTAAATTCATATAGAGTAACAAATTGTAATACAACTCATACATGATATGCATATCTTAAAATTATTCATATATTAATTGTGAATTAGAATATTTATATATATTAATACCTATCACAAGGACTGTCCTGTCATTATGAGCACACTCAAGTACATGTATTTTGGATCACATTTTGAAACAAATTAATATTAAATATGCATAATTTTTGAAAAGTACACGGTGTGTAGATCCAATGCACACAATGTGCACACCCTTCACCATCTATCTGAGGTACATGCCTAGGGACTTGACATGTAAAAAATACCAAGGAAAATTTGGAGTACACGAAACATCCAATGGGACACATGCAAAGATGTCACTGTGTCACACGGTCACCAGTCAGGTAGGTTGTGTATGGAATACATGGCATGTCTATGACCCAAAGGGAATACATGCCTTCTACATCAAATACACAATATGAAGTCTATCTTACCATGCACCATTTAAAATTGGTTAACACACAGCGCATTAAATGAAGTAATTAATGAAATAATCGATGAATAATCTTGAATTGATTTTAGAATCAAATCTTGATGTGTTGAATATTATTACATGATGTGCGACACTAATTACACGATTTTTAGTCTAGTGTTGTCTGGTCAGAAACCGTGAAACCTATGAATATTTCCTTGATTTTATTTTAATCATATAATTAAACAACTCGAATAGATCTACAAGAAATAAAGGACAAGGAAACAGATCTCGTAATTTAGAAGAAAAGAACGATTAGACATGTATTGAAAATCTAAATTAATATGCATAAATCACCAATTATATTTACCTCTAAGAAATTATTCCTTCGTTGATGAATATGGTGATAGATCTATAGTGAACTGTCATTACGTTGTATAAACCTAGTGTATATTTCTTCTAGATGTTGTCCACACATGTTTTGGGAATCTCTAGACATCGATGAAGGAGTCTTTGGGTGGTAGTATGGATGATCCATTCACATACGTGGTCTGCCTCGATTGTCCTAAGAATCACTTCAAATGAATTCTCATTGATCCAGTGGAGGAGGATTGCTCAATATTTCTGAGATTGTTCTTGGAGAAAGGAGATCTCTAGGACTGAGAGGATTCTCTAGGATTATTGTACATAACCCACAAAATGAATAGGATCATGAGAAAATAACATAATCCGGAATTTATATTGCTAGGGATAGAATAGAATAATTGAATAAGTTCCCATAATTATTTATTTAATCATATAAAAACCCCATGTCAAATAATAATAGTAATATTATTATTTCTTGACATGCACTTAACTCACAAATTATAATTAAATATTATAATTTTAAGTATTATTTAATATTTAATATTTATCAATGGGTCGTTAAACTAGGTCTTCTATTCCTACACAATATTTATTAGCCCTTGAATAATGTCTATTTATTTATTAAAAAAAATAACTTCATTATTCAATAATAAAAAAATAAATATTATATTCACTAAATAGAAAATAAATATTTATTAAATATTCCACTCACAATATATTCTCTCAAATAACTAGAGACATAATAAATGTGATCTATCATACATGAATAATTATTCAACCACCTATGAAGATAATATATATTTAACCAATTAAATAATAAATAATAATATATTATTTAATGGAGATTTTGAATACACATAGTGTGTGACCCTCAAAGCCTATCTCTTAGTGGCATTAGGAAAAAAATTCTAAAATTCAAGGTTAACATCTTGAAATATGTCAAAGAACCCATATAGTAAGAAGTTAATGTCGAAAGAACATTTCACCTCATAACGATGCATACCATTTAATACAAACCCTTTATTAAAGTATCTTCAATTGAGTAGGATGCATGCCAGTTCCAGCAATTTATATGCTCAATATATCGTTCTTTCACTTTCTGAAAATAGAACATGCCTATAGAACAGTTGGGACATGGTTTTATTTAGGCTATATCATTTCCATCAAATGGATAGAGATATTAACTTCTATTAATGAATATAAGGGGTAAATAATTTCTTGAATTATTCATTAATGAAATATTACGCGCGACACACCCAACATATCCTACCTCCCTGTGAACATCTGTCTTCATTGTTTTTTCAATACATTTAAGTCTGCAACTCATAATAATCATTAAAATTATTCCTATAGTCTATGGACCAATACAATCGTCCACAGATTTGAACATCGAATGACATATATAAATTTGTATTTCCTACCACTATGTCTCTTTCACATAATATTCATACAGGTTATTACCAATGGTGTACGCCATGAGAATATTCCTCAAAGTCCTATGATTCTCCACCCCTGATAGCTTGTATCATTTTTTCCCCTCAAATGATAGCCTCCATCTATAGAACATATATTAAAAATAGTGTTGTAGAAATTCTAGGTCCTCATCATAGTAGGAAGGCTATATGAAATTTTAGTATTATTGATACTTTGAGGACATTATCAAATACTTTGATATGAATAATAACAATAATGAATTTATAAGTATTTTAGTAATGTTAAAATCAATGAATAATGTTTATAATAAAGGAAAAAAGAATTTTGTTGTTGGGAAACAACTCTAACACATATTATATAGGTCGTCGGGTGCTAACACTCAGAAGCAGATTATCATTGTTATCATGAATTTCACACTTATAATATCCAATGCGGGAGATTATGAGAACATACCTGCCTATAAAAAATTCACATGTTTTTGTGTCATCTAATATTTATATTTGTGAGCGTGAGTAATATCCCTTATACAATAATATTTTCATTGGTTCATGTCATCACTCGCACACTAAGATTTACTAACAAAAATTTACATGCCATATCTTGGTGAGAAGTAGGGTAGGTTGGGTGTGTGATGATTTACTTGTCATTAATGTATAAGACAAGGAAGGATTTTCCCTTCCATATTTACCAGAGTTGAAATATCAAACCTTTTATTATAATACAATCATCACCTAAATTCCATGTCCATGGTGTATCAATGTGTTTATTTCAAATAGTCAATGAAATATGTATTGAACATATAGGTTAATAACATCATCGTGCAACAAACTTCATGCGAAATTGTGATAATCAGATTATATTATACAATGACCATTTATATATGGTTGGAAACCTTCATACCTTATATTCATTCCCATGGTTGTCTTGACCAGTTGATAGACAATAATCATGGATTTTAGGCAATCATTCCAATTTTTAATGAGAAAGAATCATAGAGGGTCACACACTATGTGTTTTCATTGATCATGATTAAATTTTATTTGAATTTAATTAATGGATTAAATATTATTATCACGGATGGAGAATAATTTTATTATTTTATATAAATAGTATGATTTTATAAAAAAAATTATTTGACGACATGTGAATCATAAAATTTTTATTCCTATAATTAAATATTAAATAAATATTTATTCTCTGGTATGTGAATGAAATATTTATTTCTGAATAAAATATTTATTGGGTTATTCAATAAATACAAATATGTTCAAATGAAACAAGACTACATTAAGTGATAAATAATTATTAAGAAACTAGTAAATATCATTGATCATTTGCACAAGTTGGCTCACACTGCAAAATAATAATTATATTATTATTATTTTGTGGTGTGGCTTTAATTAGATTTTTTAATATTATTCAAGGGTTGATATTCTATTGAAAAATATTCTAACCAAATGTCTTCCCCTATAAATATCCCATTTTGTCTATTGTGTAGCTAATTAAAAAAGAGAGAATTGTTGAACGAAACGAATTCTATTTCAACTCATTTATCTCTCTCCCTCTTAAGAATGTGAATTCAAGATAAATTTATTCAAGATAAAAATTGATCAATCATGAATTAATAGCAGCAGACATTAGATTCGATTTGCTAGAATGCACAGATCGAGTGTCATTTATCGAATTTCATTGGATCATGTGTAGATCAATGATACAGGGATTCTACCCATGGACCCTCAGAAATGAAACAATGTTAATCCAAACATGTATTTTCTGACTATCCAAATTGAGTATGAAGAAAGAATCCTAATATGATACAATTGCTTTATTTTAATGTAAATGATTTAATTATAAACTCAACAAGAAAAATCCTCTATTCGGGTTCTGAAAAATTTATATTAATATAATTTTTATTTATTCCATCATCCACCTCACACTTTCCATGCCCATAACCATGAAGGAAAAATACTTGGATGAACCAGTTTCCTCAAAAGCATTACCAGAGCATAATGACCAAGTACTAATTGGGTTTGGACAACTATTGTAAAATCAAGAGAAAATAGTACCAATGTGACACTGAGACTATGTCATTGAGAGAAACGTTACGTGATGTTTATTGAATAAATATAGATACTAATATTATATTTTTGAGGCAATCCAAAATCCAGATGTATCGTCACGAATTTCAGAAATATAGGAGAATCATTATGATCTTCAATAGAACAACACATTAGATCTTATTCCATTACCTCCTAGGAGGAAGAATATTCAAAATAAATGGGTATTTATGTTCAATGAGAAAAAAAATAATTATTTGAAAAATATCATATAAGACTAGTGGTTAAAGGATATTCTCATATGGAAGGTATTGATTTCAATGAATTATATTCTCATGTAGTTAAACTGAGGATTTTTCGGATCGTTCTGGAAATATGTGTTTCACACAATATACATATAGAGAACCTAGATGTGAAGATTTTTTTTCCTCCATTGTTATCTTGATGATGAAATATATAGACTCCAAACAGAATTTTTTATAGAGGAAGTAAAATATTTCTTGGTTTACATTTTTAAAACATATTTTTATGGTCTCAAATATGCGACGATATGTTGGTACAAAAGATTCAACTCCTCTATCAGGAGCCATAGATACAACAGCTTTCATTACGATCCTTATGAATATTTCAGGGGTTGTGGTAGTAATGATTTAATTATTATTTGTATGTGGATGAAATGTTGGTGGTTGGCCCCAATATTGATCTGATCTAGGATATGAAGGTGTGGTTTTACAATGAGTTTGATATGATGGACCTCATACTAGCAAACAGAATTCATGGGATGAAGATTTTTAAAGAAATAAATAATGAAATTATTTGGTAATCAAAGAATAATCACATATGGAAATTATTGGATCATTTAAACATTGTCAACATCTAACCCCTTCCTTTTAATTTCAATTTATCTTCTATGATTAGTCATAGTAGTTTAATAGAAATGATGGAGATGTCTTGAGTACAATATAAATCATCATTAGAGAGTTTGATATTAACTATTGTTTGTACCAGACCAGATATTGAAAATACATTGAGAGTAGTTAGTCAGTAAATGGTTAATCCGGGATGGGAACATCCGAACACTTTGAAGTGGATCCTTCGATATGTAAAAAAGACCTCAGATTTTGAATCATGTTATATGATCATATTTTACTATCAAATACATTCTTAATTCATAATTTATATATGATTCTATCTGGAGAAAACCCACTAGAAGTTTCATGTATACTCTATTATGAGAAACTATGAGTTGTATTTAAATGTTCTAGTCAGGTGATAATTTATTGATGACTAAGAAGAATTAAATAGTAGCCACACAATCTGGAAATGAGGCGATTTGGATGATAAGGGGTTTGGAGGAGATTGAGCACAAAAATGATAAAATTCCATTGTTTTGTGATGGTCAGATCATCATGAACATTATAATAAATCGTTATTTTATTTCTATGATGAAGCACATTGGGTTTTCATATCACTTTGTCTGAGAAGTGGTGGTTGAAGGAGGTGTGGATATACAAAAATTCATACCCAAAAAATATGATCGATTTCCTGAAAAAGGCGATTGACTCTAAAAAGTTCAGATTGTGTAGATTCACAAGTGGCCTCATAGACAAATGAACATCATGGTTAGATATTATAAAAGGATGTTTGGATATGTAATTGTCTCCCAATAAAATCTCCATGTGACAGTTAATTTGGTAGTATTTTCAATGGATAGTGCCACTGCCCTTTTTCAAAGGGGATGGGTTGTGGTTGGTGGTTGGTGGCTAGCTCTACCAAACCCCCAATTAAAGGAATAAAGCTTAAGGGTTTGGAAACATCCTATAAATGGGGATCATATTCCATTCATGTTTAAGAAATACAATTATAAATGATATTCTCATTGTAATAGTGAAGGAGTGTGTACCCACTTTTACCTATAACAATATTCTTTAATTTTCCCACGATTTTTTTACTCCATGGGGGGGTGTTCCTTGTTTCATCTATTGTAATTTTTACTTCATTTTTTCAGTTTATTTTATTTAATAATTACAACTTTAGTAGCAGGATAATGATTTTAAATCCCAAAAATAGTTTGTGGGTTGTAGTGTCATGGGTCGTGAGGGGATTGGTGGGGGTAGGAATTTGGGTGGGAGGTGTGTAGATTCCACATGATACGGTGAGGGAAAACAAAAGTTTTACATTCCATGAAAAAAAATCAACAAAATAATATCAATAAGTAGAAACCAAGGGTGGTGTGGATCATAGAGGTGGACAACGGGGTGGGGATGCACAAGGGAGGAAGAAATTGGGGGCAGAGTGGCAAGGAAAAGAGTACGAGGGTTTATTTATTCACTTATAAAAGGGTGGTTTCCGCTCCTCATTTCTCCCCTTCTTGAGTAGTATATATTATTTCCACTAACATTCAATCACCTCATGATCCTATATAATAATCAAGTGTATCATGAGGCATCCACCATTCAGTTCTAACAAAATGAATCAAAAGATGACATTAGTGTCCTCATTTTAAATTTTTATCCTACATTAAATCATATATATTTTGGAAAGTCAATGAATATTTAATATTATCATAATAAAATAATCTTGTTATAATACAATCCCATTAGGAATTCTATTACCTAATGAATATTACCTAACACTCATCTGCTAAACTTATGATGATGAGTTAGCAATGTGTCTAAATGTTATTTAGGTACCATTTTATACTTGAACTATCTGGGTAACATGAAGTTCACCATAATAATATTAGTTAGGTATTTTTTATGTTATACATTTCATGTCCCAACACATATATCTATTTTCTACAACTTCAACTCAATTAATATCCAAACTAACATCATTTGTAAGACATCTGTCTAGGCAAATGGCTTGACTGAGGTCGGAAGTAATACTAACACTATGTATCCTTCCTTAAACAAAAATGGTTAAAAATAAATTTTGGGGGATTAATATAAGAACAAGGGGGTGGGGGGTTACCCTTAAGCACAAACATACAAAACCATACACAAGACCGTGATAAACAGAAACCTAAAAATAATGCAAGAGTCAACTATAATAATGAAATAGTTAAATTCCTAAACCTCAAAGGATCATAAATGAAACATCATAGTAACAATTTAAATAAAATAAGAAATAAAAATAATTCTCCTAAGTAACAACAACCCTAGGCCCCAATGTGACACCCCTATAAACATTAAGACATGACAATGTGCTTAGGATACATCTCTAAACATCCATGAAAAAAACTATCAATGTGCTGAACTAATTATTTATAAAACATATCTCCTAGTTGCATCATTGAAGATAGAGTCTATATTTCCACTAATGTGAATATTTATCTTTGAGTATAACAACTTCTTAGGCATCCCAAAAATTATTTTCACACATTTTACTAAGACTAGAATCATGATGGATCATGGTTTTATAAAATTACATTAGGAGTAATGAATTCAATTTAAAATAGTTTATACAAATATAAATAAATAGAAAATTTTACCAAAAATGTTGTAAAATAGAAAATAGCTGATCAAAATAGTTTAACATGCCAAAATAATTTCTTATTTTAAAATAAAATAAAAACAATTTATCAATATAACAATGAAATATTAATTCCACGATTCTAATCACACAGTTATGAAAGACCAGACCTCCCAAAAAGATCCAATAATCATGGTGACTTTCACGCATAATCCATTTGTAAATTTATTATTTAAAACATATTGGTTGTTTAATTCCACATTTCCACACACACACAAACACACACCCATGCATAACTTGGACCACCCAAGATGGTCATATGACCATGGTAACATTCATCCACGATCAATTTTCCGATGTAAAAGTACACAATCAACCCAAACCATGACTAGAACTTTAACACTCCAAACTTCCACGGTACGCTTCTCTTTTAATAATACAGTAGCATGTGTTGTACGCAACTTCGACTCCTAATACACACCACATACAATCAAACTAGCCGTTATGAATAGTAATACCCAATTTTGGAAATTTTATAAACTTTATCTTTCAAAATGGACTTCATTTTTGGATTTGGAATATCGAAATTAGCTTTTGGTGAATTTTTGGTAATTTTCAGAAAACAATCAATTTTTTGATGAATAATGAAAAAAAACTGAGTTATAGTTTAAAAAAATTATTTAAATAATTATATATTTTATTTAAGTTTAATTATGGTCAAAATAGATATATAATACCTATATAATTTCAATATAATTCAATATATTTATTTTAGAATAATTTCAGATATATAAAAAATTTATTTAACTTTTCACAGTCTTTTACACACCTCCTAGGAGAATTTGAAAATTCACATAAAACGTAATTTAACCGCTAATGTTAGTGGAATTTTGAAAATCCAAGAGACACAGTTAATATCATAGAGTAAAATGTGGTTCAATGTGATGAAAATAATTTTAGGCGAATACTAACTTTTTACTTTTATTTACCACAGTTAAAAGTAAAAAGGGTAATTAAGGGTAAAAATGATATTAATATTAAACTAACACATGTCCTAATTATATTGGACAAGTGTATCTCGACCAAAAACAACCTTAGGAATAAAATATTATCATTTAGTTCCATTTTGATTACATTAGGACATTAATTATTATTTAATTCAAAGAAGAGTTGAACTATTTAAAATGAAAGTTTAATTAGTAAACATTTTTTAATATAGGGTTATACATAAGATAAATTAGATTTTAAATATTCATTAGAAATATAAACATATTTCCTACATAATGGTATTTTATTTATAATTTTTAGACATTAAATAATTTACTTTATTTATGAAACAATGGTGATGCAGTAATTACCTAATTAATGAAATATTAAAGATATGTATATTATAAATATCCAAATAAATGTAATTTGAGAATTTTTATGAATTAAACTAATTTTATAGGTTACTATGACATATTAGTACTGATTATATAATTTTTTTTCGAAGTAATAAAGCTAATATGAAATTATCAAAAACAAAATACCCAATAGTGTCAAAATTGACACAAAAGAGTTTTAAAAACAAATATTATCTTATTAATTTATATTCTATTCCTAAAAATATAAGGATCGGCTAGAGGACTTATATAATGATAGGTGTATCATTAGTGGACCACTTGGGGGTCGCTTGGATGTATATAGTATGTTTATTAACTATATAATATAAAAATAAAAAGTGACATGGTAAATGCCAAACTAATTAACTAAGAGTTAAAACTAAAAGATAAGGTTAACCTAATGACCCAAACTAGTCTAAAATATATTGGTTGAAATTATTTTGACCCATCCCCACTTTAGAATATTAATAATCCACTTTGGATCCATTATAAACCAAATATGAATTTATTATAAAATAATATTTCTAGCTCTTCCATAGGTTCCCCTCACCCCTTTTATAAAAGGGCACTCGCCCTTATCGCTAATTCACACATTAAAAGCCTTTTGGCTTGTCCAATCCCAGCCCAAATACTCTTTTAACTTCTCTCAATTAATCCTAGAGGCCTTAGTTTGATCAGAATTCCAACATAAGGATCCCTTTTGATCAAATCAAAAGGAAGAACCCGAAGAAGATGTAATGTTTTCACCATCCTCTTTCAAGTTCTTTTCTTCTTCAACTCCTTATTTCTTTGTTATTTCCATTCTAAAATAATAACTCAAGTATCTTCTATATTCTGTGATGTTATTATAAATATGGTACAACCATATTCAATATTCTATCCATCCTTTGATTGACATGTCACCATACGTGCGTACGTACGACTTACCATCTCCACGTCGTGGTGTAATTGATATTCAATATATTATTATTTGGATGGGTATAATAATGATGTGTAATTCAGTTAAATAATAAATATAACATCATAATGATTCTGTATATATGATATACTATCCAATTATATATTATTTTAATATCAAAAAAATTATATTGTCGCTCGTGCGTACGAACGGACCACCATCTCCACGAACGTGATGAGATTCATTCCCCATCCTATCCATTCAAGACTAATTCTCATTTGATGATGAAAAGTAATTTTTATGAAATTTCTATCATTCTGGATATGAATAAGATACAACATATCCATAACAGACATGACTTATGTAACAAATCATATAAAAGGAAATGAGTAAGTTAACACCCGAAACGACGATAATACTAAAATATTATTAACAAAGCATTATTAGAAGATCATATATGATATCATAATTATTTATATGGTTCTTATATAATTTAATAACAATTTTTTAACTATTATAAAGTATGTTAACATACCATCGACTAAGGAAAAGAACAAGGTAAGGGTTTATGTCACAATCGCTTCATTATCTGAAGTTTCCTATACGTAATTATCTACTGGGAACAATTTATCATCATCATCCATGATTCTTAAAAATGTATATCAAATCATTATTACTATTTAACAGAATAGGTGTTAAATTCATTTATACCGTTTTTTACTTTTTATAATATTTTTATAAAGGAATCTTTCTGTCATTTTCCAAACAAGGTCCTTTTTAACCATTTCGACAAAATTAAGGTAAGAATGTCTATTTTTAACTTATACAGTGGGTGTGGACATTTTCTACCGTTATAAAAATGTCGAATCTTACCATACAATATTTTACGAAAATTTTCAAAGTAAATGTTTTATTTTATAATTCTGTGACTTTTAAATGATTTCAAAAAAAGAGATATTTCTCTCGAATTGTTTTGATTTCATCTATATCAGCATCTTTTAATGGATTTTAAGATTATTTGAAGTTGATTTGTTATGATACAAATCTTCCATATTGTATTGAAGGTTTTGTGATATGTTTGACTGTGGATGTGTCATTTTTATACCATTAATTGTTTATGGAGAAATTATTGACATTTCATATGCTAGTTTTAATACGAATATTTATGTTATGTTTAAACATGTTCATATGAGGAATGCATTAGACTTAATAAGTGACGGGTGGATACCTCTATAGATCCTCGATGCATCGGTAGGTCTCGTTAGACAAACTAGTGTCTTGGGACATGGCCTTGACAATATCTTATTTGTAGTCTTGGCATGAGGCCTTGGCTATGTGGTCATGATAGTCTTGCATTATGCATTCCATCATTATGAAAGTGGTTGTTGATATTGCATGTGATTATTCGAGTAGTATAATATCCATGTGAATAAGTAAATGGAATTATGTCATTTTATCATTTCTATATTATGCTAAAGTTCTTGTTTAAAAGGATTTTGTTTTAGTTATACATTTCCTTAACTTTTTATGCTTATTTATGAAAGTTTCTGCTATATTGTTATCCTTACTGAGCATCTGAGCTCACCCCTTTCAATATTTTATTTTTCCCAGGATGTGAAGATGTAATTTATGAATGACCTACAGGAATAGTATGAGAGGATATGAAGACAAGATGTTGTTGTAGTTTTTTTTACCTTATGATATAATGTAAATATTATTAATTTAACTAGTTATTTCAAGGTTACTAAACTAATCAGTCTTTCAAGACTTGATCTTTTGTGATCATGCCAATGTTATCTAATAATGCACCGACTCTGGGTAACTAGGGTCAGGGCGTTACAGTTGGAATCAAAGGAAGTTTAGTACAAACATTGGTAGCTAGATTTAGGTAAACTCGGATTAGAGCACATAGACCTAATATAGACATTGAGGATTAATATAGATGAAATTCGTAGAATTTTTGTATTGTAGAGATTTTGTGAGTTTTCTGAGCAATACAACCCTTTCTGGATACGAGCAGGTAGAAGCAGCTCTGGAATAGAGGTACCTAGGGGTAAAACCTGAAAACACAGCTTTGATCTAGACTCGAACTGGAACTGCTGCACGACAACGGGCCTTGCTGCACTCTTGGTTACGACACTATTGAGGGATATGATTAGGATAATTCTAATTTTCATTACAAGAAATTAGGAATGGTTTATGAGTATATACTTTCTCAAAGAAAACATTTTTATGATTATGAATTATATCCATAAATAGTTTAGTTTATGTTAAGTGTTTTACAAGTATGGAATTATGTATTTTGATTCATAAACTGATCTAGTTTATGACATTATTTAGAAATGGAAACTAGTGGAAGAAATGGAACTGTATCAATACATGCACTTCATGATAGGATTTCCCTCCTGATCAAGATAATTATAGTGGATCTAGTGATGCAACCATTGTTGATCAGCTAATCACCATACTAGGACAAGTCACTCAGGTTCTGAATAATTACCTTATCCATATGGAGCACTCTAATTCACAGCATGGAGGATCAATGTTAGATCGCTTCATGAGGAAACAACCAATAATGTTCAATGGGAGTACAAATCCCTTAGTAACTCAGAAATGGATAAATTCCCTAGAGAAAATATTTCAGGATTTTGGGAGTAGTGAAAGGTATAAAGATATCATGGCAATTTACTGCCTCACCGGAGATGCTGATAAACAGTGGTCCTTGATTCAAAACACAAAGGATGAATAGGACGTATCAAATAGAGAATGGAGGTAGTTCAAAGAAATTTTATTATAAAAATACTCTCCTCGTGACCATCAAGAAGATGTGGAAAGACAATTTCTAAGTCTGACACAAAAGAATGATGAGAATGTCGCAAAATATGAGGCTAAATTTACCAGGTTTTCAATGTATGCTGGAGATTATATATATAACCCAAGAAGTAAGATTTATCATTTCTTTTATGGTTTAAAACTATTTCTTCATCGAGCATTAGTGTCACAATCCTTCTCGTCGTATGAAGATATTGTCTCATGTGCTATCAAGACATAAAAAGAATTCTCTATGTCTTATGACTTTAAAGAAATGTAATAGAAGAAGAGATATTCTGATCACTATGGGAATGGAAATAAGGGGAAGAAGGGAAATGTTGAATATCCATCCTACAGTAAATGCGGGATGAAACACCTCAGTTCATTCTTGTATGGAATGGGTGTCTGTTACAAGTGTGGTGAAAAATTCCACCAACCTTATGATTGAAAAGGGAATAAAGAAGCTACTAATGTTCAATGCTACAACTGCAGGGAGATGGGACATTATGAAAATGAATATCCTAAGCGTCAAGGGAACATAGTTTAGAAAATTACAAGGGTTCAAGTCCAAGCTTATGATATCACTACTATTGAGGTTGAAGCTCTAAAAGACGTGGTGGCAGGTAATTTAATGGGTTCTTCAAGTTTAGAAAATTAATTATTTGATTTTGGATCATTTCATTGTTTCATATCATCAAAGTTTTCTAAGAAAATTAGATATTTCCAATTTGATTTAACAAGGTAGTTTTCAGTTAAAACTCCAAAGGGAAGTATAACTGCAACAATGTTTTGTGAATCAGCCCCCATTAGAGAACATAAATGTTCTTAATCTTCAGATCTCATCATCATACCTATGATTTAATTTGACAAAATCATTAGTATTGATTGGATTTCAGACCATGATGAAAAATTTTATTGTATGAAGAAAGAGGTTACTATTTTTGATAATAATGATAAGGAACGCCTTATATTTAGAGCATAATCAACACCACCTAATTCTTATCTAGATCCACCCCCAATAGCTCAACTATATTCAATTATTGGGGAGGAATAGAATTAAACAACTATGGGGAAGGAATGGAATGTTCAAATAGAGGATGTTCCTAGTGTGAAAGAATACGTAGATGGGTTTCTGGAAGATTTACCTGGACATCCTCCAGAATAAGAAATTGAGTTTTCCATTGATTTAATTTCTAGTTTAAGGCCTATATCGAAGACCCCTAATAGAATGGACACTGTATAATTAGTTGAACTAAAGAAACAACTAGAGGAATTGAGTAATAATGGATTTATTCTCCCTAGTTTATCTCCATAGGGACCCCCTGTCCTTTTTGTTAAGAAGAAAGATGGATATTTGAGGTTATGTATCGACTACAGGTAAATCAATGCTATAACAATAAAGAACAAGTATCCCCTACCTCGTATAGATGATTTATTTGACCAACTGCATGGAGCTCAATACTTTTCAAAGATTGACTTTCAATCTGGATTCCATCAGTTGTGTGTGAAGAAGGAAGACATTCCGAAGACAGCATTTCGAACCAGGTACGTGTATTACGAGTTTACAGTAATGCCTTTTGGATTGACTAATGCACCCTATGTATTCATGGATCTAATGAATCGAGTTTTCACAGAATATCTTGATGGTTTTTTGGTTGTCATTGTTGATGATATCTTAGTATACTCAAAATGCTACGAGGATCCTAAAAAGCACTTGTGCATTATATTGAAGACTCTGAGAAGACATGAATTATATGGGAAGTATACCAGGTATGAATTCTGGCTTCAGGAGATTTCTTTTCTTGTCCATAATCTCTCTAAGGATGGAATCTACGTTGTTCCTTTTAAGACCATGGAAATCCATTAATGGTCATCACCAACTAATATAATCTAGGTACACAGTTTTATTGGTTTAGTAGGTTATTATCGACGTTTCGTCAAGAATTTTGCCTGATTGGCTACCCCATTAACTAACCTCACATGTAAAGGGGTTAATTTTTTTTCGAAAAAAGAGTGTGAAGAATGTTTTGAAGAACTTAAGAGAGTATTAGTCAATGATCCTATATTTACACTACCATCGGGGAATGATGGGTTGATTATCTATAGTGATGCATCGAAGAAAGGACTTGGTTGTGTCCTTATGTAGAATGATAGGGTTATTTCCTATGCATCATGATAGTTGAAAATTCAGGAGCATAACTATCCTACTCATGATATTGAGTTAGCAGCTGTGATATTTTCTTTGAATATATGGAGAAACTACCCCTATGGTGAAAAATATGATATTTATACTGATCATAAGAGTTTGAAGTACATTTTCTCACAAAAAGAACTCAACATGAGGCAAAGGAGATGGGTTGAATTACTCAAGGATTATGATTGCATGATACACTACCACATGGGGAAGGCAAACAAGGTGGCACATTCTTTGACCATAAAATATCATGGAGTTTTGAAAAATATTATAATTGAAATGGATCCAATTTTCATGGATCGATTGAAGATGGACATGGGGATAACCATGGAAGGTGAAACATCAATGCTTTTTCAAATGGTTTCCAAACCATCTTTATTAGAAAGGATTAAGAGTTCTCAAACTAATGGTGAAGAATTTCAAAAGAAGATTAAAGCTGTGAATGATGGGAGATAGAGAGACTTTGTGTATGAAGAAGGGATTTAAAAATTTGGAAAGAGACTTTGTGTTCCCGATATACCTAATCTGAAAAGGTAATTGTTAGATGATGTTCATAGCTCCAATTTTTCTATACACCCTGGGAGAAACAAAATCTATAGTGATTTGAAGGAAAATTTTTGGTGGGACTACATGAAGAGGGAGATTTATAATTTTTTGTCAAGATGTATGGTTTTTCAACAAGTGAAAGCTGGAAGGCAACATCCTGGAGGAGTCATGCAACCTCATCCCATACCTGAGTGGAAATGGGACAATATTATGATGGAATTTCTCATGGGGCTACCAAAGACTCCTAGAAGGAATGATACATTATGAGTTATTGTTGATCGTCTTACCATGTTAACGCATTTTCTTGCTATAAGAGAATATCTACCACTTGAACGTCTAGCAGGACTATATATTACTGAAGTTGTGAGACTTCATGGAGTACCCCTACCGACTGTTTCTTATCATGATCCATGTTTTACATCAAGATTCTGGAAGAGTCTTCAGAAGGCCTTGGATACTGAACTTCGCTTCAGCACTGCCTACCACCCTCAAATATATGGACAATCAGAATAGACTATTCAAACTTTAGAATACATGTTGAGATCTTTCTCACTTGACTTTCGAGGTATGTGGGAACAATATTTACCTCTTATAGAATTTTCCAATAACAATAACTTCCATTCAAGTATTCATATGGAACCATATGAAGCGTTATACGGAAAGAGATGTATCACACCAACCTGTTGGGATGACGTTGGTGAAAGAAAACTTTTAGGCCAAGAACAAGTGGAGGAAAAAATGGAAAGGGTAAAGGTAATCCAAAACCACATCAAAGCATCTCAAAGTAGGTAGAAGAGCTCTGTCGATAACCAAAAGAAGGATTTGGAATTTGAGGAAGGAGATCTTGTTTTCTTAAAAGTATCTCTATGGAAGGGAGTTATACGTTTTGGTAAGAAGGGTAAATTGAGTCACAGGTACATCAGACCCTTCGAAATTCTAGAACGAATTGGGGATGTAGCTTATCGTTTGGCAATGCCGCCAAATCTCTCCAAATTTCACGATGTCTTCCACGTATCATTGTTGAGTAAATACATGCCTGACCCAATGCATGTACTCACCTATGAGGAATTAGAACTGGAAACCGGTCTATCTTATTGCGAAGAGCCCATATGGATTCTTGATACGAGATAACAAGTACTGAGAAACCAGATGACTCATCTAGTAAATGTTTTGTGGAGAAACCATAAGATGGAAGAGGCAACGCGGGACCCCGAGGAACTAATGATGAAGAACCACTGATGTCTTTTCATTCTATAGTATTCCTGAAATTTAAAGGATGAAATTATTTGAAGGAGGGGAGAATGTAACACCCCAAACTTCCACAGTACGCTTCTCTTTGAATAATACAATAGCGTGCATTGTACGCAACTTCATGTACTAACACGCACCATAACTAATCAAACTTGTCGTTATGAATAGTAATACCCACTTTTTGAAATTTTATGAATTTTATACTTCAATATGAACTTTGTTTTTGGATTCGGAATATCGAATTTAGCTTAGGGTGAATTTTTGGTATTTTTCTGAAAACATTCAATTTTTTATGAATAGTGAAACAACAGTAAGTTATAGTTTAAAATCGAATTTCTGTTTAAATTTTTATTTATTTTATTTAATTTTAATTCAGGTCAAAATAGATACATAATACCTATATAAGTTCAATATAATTCATTAGTGTTAGTTTAGGATAATTTTAGATATATAAATTTTTTCTTAACTTTTCACCATCTTTTACCCACCTCCTAGAAGAATTTGGAAATTCACATAAAAGATAATTTTACCATTTCTGTGAGTGAAATTTAGAAAATCCGATAAACATGGTAAATATCATGGAGTGAAATGTGGTTCAATGAGATGAAAATAATTTTTGGTGAATAGTAACTTTTTACTTTTATTTACCACGATTAAAATTAAATAGGGTAATTAAGGGTAAAAATGATATTAATATTAACCTAACACATGTCCTAATTCTATTGTACAAGTGTATATTGACAAAAAACAACCTTAGGAATAAAATATTATCATTTAGGTCATCTTGGATTAGATGAGGACATTAATTATTATTTAATTCAAAGATAAGTTAATAGAGTTAAAATCAAAGTTTAATTACTAAATAATATTTAATATAGGGTTATTCATAAGATAAATTCGATTGTAAATATTCATTAGACATATAAAAATATTTCCTACATAATGGTATTTTATTTATAATTTTTAGAAACTAAATAATTTAATTTATATATGACAAAATGGTGATTCAGAAATTAACTAATCAATAAAATATTAAAATAATTGATATTATAAATATCAAAATAAATTTAATTTGAGACTTTTTATGAATTACGCTAATTTTCAAGGTTAATATGACATATTAGGACTGATTATATAAATTTTTTTCGAAGTAATAATGCAATTATGAAATTATCAAAAACAAAATATCCAATAGTGTCAAAATTGACATAAAAGAGTTTTCAAAAAAAATTATATTATTAATTGATTTTATATTCCTAAAAATATACGGATCTGAAAAGGGACTTATATAATAATAGTTGTATCGTTAATGGACCACTTTGGGGTCTCTTGGATGTATATAGTATGTTTATTAACTATATAATATAAAAATACAAAGTGACATGGTAAATGTCAAACTAATTAACTAAGAGTTAAAACTAATAGATAAGGTTAATATAATGACCAAAACCTATCTAAAATCAATTGTTTGAATGGATTTCGACCCATCCCCACCTTAAAATTTAAATAGTCCACCTTGGAGCAATTATAAACAAAATATGAATTTATTATAAAATAATATTTCTAGCTTTTCCAAAGGTGTCCCTCACCCCTCATATAAAAGGGAACCCCCCATTTCACTAATTCACACATTCAAAGACTTTTGTCTCACCCAACCCCAGCCCAAAAACTCTCTCAACTTCCCTCACATAAACCTAGAGGCCTTAGTTTGATATGTAATCCATCTTATGGATCCCTTTTGATCAAATCAAAAGGAAGATCCCGAAGAAGAGGTAATGTTTTCACAACCCTCTTTCAAGTTCCATTCTTCTTAAACTTCTTATTTATGTGTTATTTTCATTCTAATATAATAAATCCAGTATCTTCCATATACTATGATGTTATTATAAATATGTTACAACCATATTCAGTATTCTATCCATCCTTTGAATGACATGTCACCATATGTGCGTACGTACGCCATACCTTCTCCACGTCCTGGTGTAATTGTTATTCAATATATTATTATTTGGATGGGTATAATAATGATTTGTAATTAATATAAATAATAAATATAACATGATAATGATTCTGTATATATGATATACCATCAAATTATATATTATTTTAATATCAAAAGAATGGTATTGTCACTCGTGCGTACGTACGGTCTACCGTCTCCACGAACGCGATGACATTCATTCCCCATCGTATCCATTCAAGAAATATTCTCATTTGATGATTAAATGTAATGCTTAAAAACAGTATATCATTATGGTTATGAATAAGATACATCATATCAATAACAAACACTACTTATGTAACAAAACATATAAATGAAAATGAGTATGTTAACACCTGAAACGGCGATAATACTAAAATATTATTAACAAAGCATTATAAGAAGATCATATATGTTATCATAATTATGTATATATTTATTTTATAATTTAATAACAATGATTTAACTATAATACAGGAGGTTAACATACCATCAACTAAGGAAAAGTATAAGGTAAGGGTTTATTTCACAATCTCTTCATTATCCGAGGATGTTTATACATAATTATCTACTAGGACATCTTTATCATCCACATCCATGTTTCATAAAAATGCATTTCAAAACATTCTTACTATTTTAAAGAATATGAGTTAACATCATTTAATCCCTTGTTTTAATTTTTATAATATGTTTATATAGGAATCATTCTGTCGTTTTCCAAACAATTTCCTTTTTAACCTTTTCGACAAAATTATGGTCGGAATGTCTCTTTTTAGCTTATATGGTGGGTGCGGCTATTTTGTATGGTTATAAACATGTAGAAGCTTCTGTTAAAATATTATATGAAAATTTTCAAAGTAAATTATTTATGTTATAATTATGTGAGTTTTAAATGATTTAAAAAAATAGATATTTCTCTCAAATAGTTTTCATTTCATCTATGTCATCATCCTTTGATGGATTTTAAGCTTATTTGAAGTTGATTTATTGTAATACAAAACATCCATATTGTATTGAAGGTTTTTTGTTATGTTTGACTGTGGATGTGTTATTTTTTTACCATATATAGATTATAGATAACGTATTGACATGACATATGTTAGTTTTAATGTGAATATTTATGTTATGTTTAAACCTGTTCATATGAGGAATGCGTTGGACTTAATAAGTGACGGGTGGAGCGCACTATATCTCCTCGATGCATCGGTAGGTCTCATGAGACAAACTAGTGTCTTGGAATAAGGCCTTGAGAAAATAATATTTGTAGTCTTGGTACGAAGAATTGGATATGTGGTTATGATAGTCTGGCATTATGCATTCCATCATTATGAAAGTGGTTATTGATATTTCATGTGATTATTTGACTAGTAGAATATCCATGTGAGTAAGTGAATTAAATTATTTCATTTTATCTTTTACATATTACGATGATTTTCATGTTTAAAAGGCTTTTGTTTTAGTTATACAAAGCCATAAATGTTTATGCTTATTTATGAAAGTTTCCGCTATTTTGTTATCCTTACTGAGCATCTATGCTCACCCCTTTCAATGTTTTATTTTTTCCAGGATGTGAAGAAGTAATTTATGAATAACATATAGGAATAGTTTGAGGGGATATGAAGACAAGATGTTTTTGTATTTTATTTATCCTTATGATGTAATGTAAAATTTATGAATGTATCTAGTTATTCCAAGGCTACTAAACTAATCAGTCTTTTGAGACATGATCTTTTGTGATCATGCCAATGTTATGTAATAATTCACCAGCTCTGGGTAACTGGGGTTGGGGCGTTACATGAACAATCATCAAAACCCATTTTATTTAACAATGTTTTCTTTTTCAAAAACCATCACTTTTGATTCCCATGTGAGGTCACAAATATATCAAGAAAAATAATGAGAATAAGATGAGGAAATCTCAAAAGACTTTCAAAAAAGTTTCAATAATATAATTTTCATTCAGGTAGATGAAAATCAATTAAAGGCCAAAAATATTTTGGATTACAAGAAAAAGTGAAAGGAGGGAAAACCAACTACCTTTGATCTATTTGACCCAAAAAATATTTAAATGATCTCTCATATTTGGATCCTTTAATATCTCTATGAAATTCCCGGAAAAAATAATCAAAAATCATCTAATCCCATAGATTTAGGTATAACAAATCTAATTTAAGGTTCTATTCATGAGGAAACAAGAAGATCTAATATGGGAAGGAAGAACTAAGTACTAAAATTTGATTTAAACGATTAAATGCCTCATGATTAATCAAAATCATTGTTTAAATGTTAAAAATCATTGATATTCTTCTAAGCGAACCTGAGAAATTGAGAAACCAGGTCGTAGGAAGAAAAAAGAGTCTTTTTATGAAAATTACAGGTTTTAATGTAAATCTTGAGTGATTTATTTCCCATTGCATGATTAGGACATATAGTTTGACAATCTGTATGATCATATTGTAAATATACTGTATCCTAAATAACATCGCATCTCAATGTTTTTCAAAACTACAGACCAACTGTGAACCTACCTAGTTTCCCCCCAACACCTTGCACATTTTTTTCTAACCACAATCAAACTATGAACCTTAAAAAATTCATCCAAATCCTTATAAAAACATACATAAACATCCATATTATTATCTTGAAATTTACCTAACTTTAAATATGACAGAAAATAATGAAATGACAAAAACTAAGGGGTGTTACATTCTCCCCATAATTAGGCTTTTCTTCATCGGAAATCAAGAATAATTTCAACCACTACTATCACATGAGATTACCTCATTCACAAGTATATTCTTTTATTTGAACATTCTACTATTATAAATGTACCCCATAAATAAATATCCCTCACAAAGTCTTATCCTATCTATCTTGAATTGGAATTAATTCATGGATAAATGTTGCGTTCAACTAAAGAATAACATGACTCCAACTGATCACATGAAAAAAAGGGTCTTGATTATAATAATCAAGTTGAGATAAATGAAACAAATTATTGAAAACATTTAATCTCAGTGTTAAGGCTAAACGACATGAAACATCTTCAATCTATTTTAAAATTTCAAATAGATAAACATAGAATGAATCCAATTTCCCTTCCTTTACCAAAAGACGCCAACTATGTCTCAGTGAATCCTTAATAAATAAATGATCACCCTCAATGAGTGGAAAATGTCTATGATGACATGTTGATGATTTCTATTGCCTTTGAGATATATCTATCCTCTTATGGATCTTTGCAATCATTTTTGTAGTATTGTGGAGAAGGAAAGGTCTAATTAGTGATGTTTCTTGAAATTCCACCCTGAAAAGTGGTTAACGACAAAGATAACCGTACAATGACTCAAAAGGGGATATATGTATCTTATCATGTTAAATATTATTATATGATAACTTCACTTAAATGAGATTATCTTCCCACAATCAACCAATGCCCATGAAATATGCCCAGAACATAACATTCAAGGGTTGAATCATGCGTTTCGACTACCCATATTCTTGAGGATGATATTTCATGCTCTTGGTCAATTGTGGTCGTAGAATATATTACATGGAGTTCCAAAACCAGGAAGTGAATCAAGGATCCCTATCCAAGATGATTGAAACTGGTACTCCGTGCAGCTTGACAACTTCTCAAATATATAAATTTGTTAGATCTTCTTTTTTATTGGAATATCTAGTTGGGAAAATTTTTTATAACTGGGTAAGTCAAACAACAACTATATGAATGACATCATGTTTTTGAAGAGTTTTTGTTATACTGAGAAACCATATATATCAATCAACTCAAATTTCCAAACAGGTATACGAAGGAACGCGAGGCATAGTAGAAGAGTAAAATATATGAAATTTAAAATTTTACGTTCATATTCATCTTAAAAACACTGATTCCACAAATCCCTTAACTGGATTTCGTAAAATATTGGGTTAAATTTTATTTAAGCATGAAATATAAAAGAAAATGAAAACTTAGATGGTACATTGTTTATTTGGAACCACCAGTTTTATTATCTCACATCCGGTGTGTCATGCATCCAAGGTTCGAAGTTAGGAATCCTCTAGATTATACAAATGTGCACCACATATCTTGGAATGCCAATCAACAATTCCTGGGTGCTAGCATGAGAAATCAATGTGTTTTACAATATCTCAGCGATCATGTGATGAGCACGGACTCGATTGAGAAAGTGGGATCAAACCAACCTTTCACTTTCATAGGGCTCTCTCTCTAAAATCATGAGAGGAGAAGATAGGTGATATTACCACTATAAATTTGTCTAAGTGGAATATGTATCTATTAAAAACGCTAAAAATAGCTTTTAAACCTAGGTTATACTTTCCAAAATTAAAAATTGGTCCCTAGAATGAAAAAACATCATTTTAGATAGTTGTCGAAACTTATAAATTTATTAAACATTTTATCAATGTCAAAAATATTTTATCACTCAATATTTAAACTATAAATTGTTACTAAATATAATTAAAATAATTAACTCTCCCTGTATTCTCCAAAATAATTTAACCAACCTTGAATGCTTTATGTTCATTCAATATTTATTTTTTCTCGTATTCAATTTTATGATCAAACTACATGTCAATACCTTGTGAAATAAATTCAATCATCAATATTCCAAACAATAAAAATTTAATTTAATTATTGTTATTGTGATTGATCAAATTTGGACGTTCACTAGCCCCCACACTTGGGGCCCACTTTAACCTAAAATCTTATTCATTTTAATAGGTGGAACATGTAGATACACATATTGTTTGACCCTGTTGGTCCTTATCTCAATAGTAGTTAGTCGAACACACAAACCAATAGAGGGGTTTAAAAACCCATCATTTCTCATAAGGATATAAATTAGGTCATAACTACAACTACCTCCTATGAACACACACTATGTAATATAATAATTTTCTCTTGTGGAATATCATAAAGAAGGATGCACACATGTTTCATCATAATTTTGAAGATTTATATATTTTGTAACCTTGTTGGATAGACATAACTTATTGTACCATCTTCCTGGATTTAATGAATGTATTGTCATACTGAATGTGGGACCAATTATATCTTTATCATTCATCTAATTCCATACTACCAATTTAGGAACCAACAAAATCTACATCACTATGAATTCAATGTCATGTTTTTCCCTTCATAAAAGTACATTACCAAATGGTACACATTGAAATGAATCAAAAGTCTAGAGACTAATAAACATGTTCACAAATTGGAACATCCAATGACACCTGAAATACATGATGTTCCAATTTATGGAATAGTCCTGATGTTCTCATCTACCTGAGATCGCCAAGTGTGAACATAATGAGAAGACATCTTAATTCTTAATAGCCCCCAAAAATTGAAATTCATTTATATTTTGTGTCTCTCTAATACAATGTTTCTAAAAAATAAAACATATATTTAAGATTATTCTCATAGAATCTTGAGGTTATCATTATAGTTTTTAATTTCTATGTCCTTTTGATATGCCACATAATATAATGACATTACCATTTAAATAGTGGATTCATAAGTTTCAAAACTGTTATGGTAATAATAAACACATCTATATATCAAATTGTATACATGTTATGGTAATCAATGTATATAATTGAGTTGGGTCTAGGAAACCCACTCACAAAACTCCAACTTACACTAGAGTCAACTATTAGAAATTCTCAACCCGCTGGCCATCACATGAGTATCATGATTCTGATGAGATATGGATTTAGTAAGCGGTTCTACCACATTATCCTTTATGGATACACTACGTCATCTGACTCTACCAATATGAGTAAAATCCATTTAAATATAAAACACTTAAAGTATATGCTATGTTCTCTAGTATGACATGGGATCCATGGTAAGAACCACTATCACATTATGATCATATTAAATTGTAAAATGGTAAGAAATTCAAGGTATAACACCAAGATTATAAAAAACTGTGTATCCAAATTTCTCCATTAGCTATATAAAAATCCAATATATGCTAACAATCTGCTGTAGAATCGACAAACATAATCAACTTTAAGCTCCTCAAGATCACCACACTACCATCCAGAAAAAAATGTATAGCCTGATAGTGATTTAACGTCATCATGATCTTCCTAGAAGTTAGCATTAGTTTTTCCCCTTATGAAATATCTTTATCTTATCTATGAAATAAGAAAATATACTTTGTATATCCCAAGTATTATAGGATTGTTTTTATATCGTCCCAATGCATCTGTCTTAAATTGGTTTGATTTATTCCCACCATGATTAATGTAAAGGCAACATGAAACCCAATATATAACATGCCATAGAATATAAATTCTACTACTGAACCATAAATTTATATTTTCATTTATTCAATCTATATCCATGTGGATTGACACATCTTATTATAGAGATTAAAAACCTTTGAAACTATCTATAGTCCTCTGATGGATTATTATATATTATACATTTTTACTACCTTGTAAATATATGTAATTTGAATTATCTGCAATAACCTATGAGATATATCTCGATATATCTTAATCCTTATAAAACTAGTTTTTGTACCAATATATTTAATGGATAAGCATTCATTAAACCAAGTCTACTGCCTTATTTTATATACATATATTTTTTTAATTCTTAATGAAACCAAATTCTCTTATAGTCTTATCAAAATTAATATTTCAATATCATGATGTATGCTTTAATCCATAAATGGATATCTAATGTTTTCATACTTTATTATCACTCTTTTAAAAAATAAACCCTTTGAGTTGTGACATATAAATATCTTCAACTAACTTCTCATTTAGAAAAGTAGTTTTGACATCCATTTTCTTAAGTTAATATTAATGGGAGGGATCTATTTCATGTAATATTACAATGTATTTTTATCATAGTGACCGATGATAAGGTTTCATTATAGTCAATGAATAAATTTTTTTGGAAACCCTTGATAACCAACTATTCCTTATATGTTCTTATTTGAAAATCGTTGTTTAAAATTTTCTTGAATACTCATATACACACAATTGGTTTTACATTAGATGGGGGATATACCAATGTCCAACCATTATTTTGGTAAATGGATTCCATTTCAAAATATATATCATCTTGACATCTGGTATTATCCATTCCATCAACTGCATGTATAAATATTAGAGTATCATCAATCTCTAGGTGTAAAGTGTCACCTAACTCAGTGACATGAAATCTAAATCTATCTTGTTTCCTAAACTCTCTTGTACACTTACATAGTCCTTGTGTATTGAAAACATCTTTCTCTTCCACTATCTCTTATGGATACTGTTACTATACCAAATCTTGTGCATATGGTCCATCAACTTCATCAAAGTCAATATTTATACCACTATTTCAATTTGAAATGTGTTCCCATTCTAGAAATGTATCACGTATTTCTATAATCACTGTTATAAATGATGGTTTATTTATGTAATATCCTTTAGTATTCTTAGAATAATTTCTAAATATGCACTTCATTATTTGAGAATATAATTTTTCACTAGTTATAGTCCTAAAAAACATCGCATCCCCATTCATTTATTTGAGATATATTAGATTTTCTTCCATACAAAACTAATATAGAATTCCAATTTTCACTTTGTTCAGTACTATGTTTACTGCATATGTCATAGTTAGCAATGCATATCCCCAAAAGGATAATGGTATATTTTCATGAATCATTATCAGTCTGACAATGCCATGTAGGGTTTTATTTCACCTTTCACTAACACCATTTCATTATAGTGTATAAGTAAGAATCACTATGGAAGCTATCCCACACTCATTTAAATGATCGATGAAATATTGGTTGAGATATTCATCACCATAGTCTGAGTAGATTTTCTTAATCTTCTTACCATGTTGGTTTTATAATTCATTATGATATTACATAAACATGATAAAGGAATATTAATTATACCTCATTAAGTAGATATTTCAAGATCTACTATAGTAATTGGTAAAAGTAATGAAGTCAAAAAACTATCCTTTTCCTCTATTGAAAATGGGAAACATAAAACAATATAAATCAATTCTAATACATGTTAGTGAGGTATATTGTGGTTTTTTCTATAAGAAAACTCATATAGAATTTCAATTTCTACATTGGTAGATACTCAATTTAGTGTACATGTCATGATCAGAAAAACATATCCCAAAAATTATAATAGTAGATTTGAATGAATCATCACTGATTTGACAATGTCTTATAGGTTCTGATTTATACTTTCACTAAAACCATTCCACTCAGGTATATAAGGACGATTAAATTTTGAAACTATCCCACACTTGTTTAAAAGATCTATGAAATATTGGTTGAGATATTTTTCACCAAAATTAGATAAATGCTTCTTAATATTATTAACATGTTGGTTCATAACATCATTATGTTATTCCTTTTAAATGATAGAGTAATTTGACCTATAACTCATTAAGTAGATATGTTCATATCAACTATAGTCATTAGTAAAAGTAATGAAGTATTAAAAATTAACCCTTTACTTTACTATAAATGAAAAAAAAACATGTGTATAAACCAATTCAAATGGTTTATGTCTCTTTATCCTTTCTCACTGAAAGGTGATTTAGTAATTTTACCTTGAAATAAATCATGACTTAAATTCAAGGGTTTTTACTCAATAGAGTCTAAATACAATGTTTGATAAAGGTTTATTAAACTCTTTTGATTTTCATGACCTAGGATGATGTTCCATGTGAGGGTAGGATATGAATCATTCCCCATAGATCTATAATTTATTTCCAAAACTATATTTTCTAGTTCAAATATTTATATATCATTGTTAAGATGTTCCATACCATAAAAAATTATATCCTTACGGATAATAAAATAATTATTTCCAATGTTAAAATAAAATACTATAGTGTCTAAAATTGAATGGTAGATTGTGTTTTTGATAATAAATTGTAAATAATAACTATTATTTAGTACAAGAACCAACCCACTAGGTAAATTAATCATACAATCTCCCACTGCTAATGCTACTAGTCTCATGCCATTTTCAGTTCAGATATCAACTTCACCTTTTTCAATCATCTTAAATCTACTTTATTCATTCATTTTAGTAAAAATGTGTTATCCACATATTCTATGCAGTACCCAAATAATATAAATAGATGGATTACATTAAATAAAAAATATACCTCATGTAGAATCATGAACTTTCTTCTTTTTCCCAAATATGAAATTATTCATCTAATGATCTTTACTTCCACAGAAAAAGTACAATGTCTCTTTATTATTTCACTCCCTCTATATTTTCAGCTTCTTGGATGGATGGTGGATCGTTGTATTTTACTTATACATAGACAATGATACTTTAGCCTTTCCATTCCTCCTCTTATTCACCTTGAAGACTAATGAATTGGAATTCTTCATATCCATATCTTCTTGAAAAAATAAATACAATTAATCTATGAGTGACTTATTAATGTTATTCATATTATAATTAACAATAAAAATCAAACAGCTAGTCAAAAAATAGGCTCGAATGAGATCGTTTTCTAGTTCTTGATTCTGATAGAACCCAAGGAACAAAATTCTCTCAATGTACCTGATCATCTTGAGTACATGAGGTCATTCCTGATTCCCTTCTACTAGCTTGAATATATACAAAGCACTTGATATCTCATATCTTTTTTTTTGAGCCCTCTCTTGGTATAACATTTATAGATAAGGCAACATTGGGAAACCATATTTTTTCTCATGTATTTTCGATAGCTCACTAGACATAGATGACAACAACAAAAACTGAACATCTAGTGCATTATCCATGTGATTATTGTATTTATCTTTATCTACCTTTCTCGTTCACAGAGGGGGATCAATAGGAAGTAGGGATTCTATCACATAAATATTACTCTCTTGGTGTGTTACTATGCAGTTGTTCCTATACCACTCATGGATGTTATAGTCAGTTATGATATTCTTTTTATCAAATATTGATCATAATGAAATTTAATTTGTGGTGGTTTATATTTAATATACAATAAGTAAATTTAGAATATTATTACATTATCTTGATTAACAATAGATATTTTGAAAATTTTAATTTTCAACATCTCATGCCATTTCATCAAATCATAGTATCCCTCAATAACATGATTTGTAGGACTCAGTCACTTGACTATTCTACTAGAAAGGATCCTTAGACCACTCTTCATAGCCTGAGCTATAACATTTATACAACTCCAAGTGTCTATGGTAGGGTTTTGATTGGACATCCAAATTAACTCACAGTTTCTTGATTTGTGGAGTGGAGTCCCATCTCTTATAAATAATTACTTTTCATTGTTAAATTATTTTTCCCCAAAAGTTGCAATAAGCTAGATATGGCTTCTACTTTTTTCCAAACTGTAGTTATATTTTCCCACCACTATCATAATAACTCCTCTATAGTAAGATACACCCTAAACTAGGGTTGAGGATATCCTAAAACAATCGGTTGTGTCTAAATTCAAGTGATAGAATACATTTAATGAATTAATATTTTCTTTAGGGAATATGGTAATTTATTCTCCGTGAATCATATCATTTTTTTTAATTTGAAATGGTTTTTCTATGTGATCACACACACAACTTAACCATTCTTTAAATTTAAATCACCCACCATTCATTATCATTTTATACATTCATGCCTCTTTATTATTATACTGTGTGATCATGTGTAAAAGTACACATTCAAAAAAAAAATTAACCATGTATATGAAAAAATAAATAATTAATGACGTGATCATGATATGTTAACTATTGGTTAATCCATTGTGCTAATAATTAATTATCTAATACATTAGGAAAATCCCTTAAATAAATACCTAATTTGATTAATGAAAAGACCACATTTTTTCACATCACCTGCTTGGTTTATACTGAATCTTGACTCAAACTGCTTTGACAAAAACTCCTCTGTTATTTATAATGTATACTCACTTTCATGTGAGAGTAACTCGTGGTATGAAATTACATTTTATTACTTAAATGTGAACTCAAAGCCTTAATAAAAAATATAGATGGGGGAACAATGAAAAAATCATCTAAATAAAATAATTATTACATTCTAAAACATAAATAATATAAATAAATTAAATTCATAATAAACCAAACATGCATGGGATGGTCTCTGCTCATGATTAGTCAATATGAAATTTTATAGAAAAGGAAAAATTAAATTTTCTAAAATTCAACAAGTGAGTATTTTTAATAATTTAAATTTCATTGAAATAATTGTAATTAATTATCAATATTACCCACAAAATGAGAAATTATCTTAGTAAATCCTAGAAAATTAAAGATAATTTCATAAATTATATCATAATTTTTCTGATCCATTTTTAATTAAAGAAGATCCTCATAAATTAATTTACGTCTCATGACTGGGTTGACGGGTTGTGCAGTCAGACATAGACTATACTATTTTATACCTTGCCAGATTGAGCATTTTTTTAAAGGTATGAAATTCAATATATATGTATATATAAAGAAATATACATAACCCTCCAATAAATGGGAAGATAAAAAGTCCACACCCAACATGTTGGGGAGTGGATCTTGTACTTTTTTTATATTTTTTATAATTTTATCCTTATCATTCCATATGGAAGGATATGTTCATATGTTTTTTATTTTAGAAAAATAAAACAGTTTCTACAGTAAGATTCTATTTCTAATAAACTACCTTGACAGTTTCATGTATCTCTGGAAAATAAGAAACATGCTCACATCACACTCTGACTAAAAATCATTACACCATAAGACATTAAAGGGAAGAAAAAAATTAAACATTAATATACCATAACAATATATATGTAAAACCCATCGATCATTGATTGACCATACCATGGAAATATGAACTCAGATATTTGTTTTGTCAGTTGCGTTGGGACCATATCGAACCCCTATTTATAAATCATTGAATATTAAATTGAAATTTGAATTTTTTCAACATAAAAAATTACATGATCACTCTGATAACAATTAAGGAACCTGATGTGAAAATGAAGCATAAATATTTTTCAATTTAAAATTTTTGTTCAGATTCATGTTAAAAATACTGAATCCAAAAAAACCCCTTACCCAAATTTTTTAAATTATTATGTGCAATTAAATTTAAGTTCAAAAAATAAAATCGAACAAACACATAAATGGTAATATGTTCTCTTGAAATCATCTCCTTGATTCTCTCACCGTAAGCATGTCGTGGTTCAAAGGTGATAAGCTATGAGTCATATAAAACATCCACACATCTACCCAAAATACTATATTATTGATCTATGAATACATTCTTCTATCATGAGAAATCGATTCTCTTTATTATGACTATTCAATTTCATGAATAATGTTGGATTGATTGAGAAAGAAGGATAATTCCAACCTTGATATTTCATCAAATTATCTCTCTATGAGTTTAATAGGGGAAGAGAGGATAGATTCTCTCTCAAAATTCATCCAATTGGAGGAGATCACTATTCAAATAGTAAAAACAGACTTTTATTCCCTGGTTACACATTTTAAAATTCTACTTTGGTCTCTATAAAGTAATAGTCATCATTTTAGACACTTGTTCACACTTATGAAATAATTAAACTTATCATAATAGCTAAAAATATTTTACGACTCACTTGTAACACTATTACATGTTACGATATTAAATAAGAACCATTAACTCATCTCATTTGCTCCACGAATAATTTAACAATCCTTGAATGTGTTATTTTTGTTAAAAATATTATATTTATACATATTCACTTTTTTTTATCATAAAACATGTTAAAACCCTGGGAAATAAATTCAATAGAAATTATTCTAAATTTCCATAATTTGATAGAGTTATTTTTCTTTTTATCGATCAAACATAGATGTTCACTAACCCCTTTACATGGTGTCCACTCTATCATAAAATCTTATTAATATAAATATGTTGACCGTGGGGATACACTTATTATATGACCCCCCGAGTTCCTTATCTCAATATTATTGTGTTCAAAACATTAAAAAAGAGTGGATCCTAGAAACCCATCATTGATCCTAAGAGATAAATAATTTAATAGATATTACAACCTCTTATAAGAGAATTCTATGTAATTTAATATATTTGTTTCATTATATCTCATAAAAGATGATACATGATTGTATTATCACCCCTTTATTTTGTTATATACTTCATGAACTTATTGGAAAAACATACCTTCTAGAACTATAACTATGGATTTAATGAAGACACCACCATCTCGGTCAACAAATGCCCATGAGATATATATTTCTCAACATAGAAGAGAAACTTTTAATATTGATCATTCAACCAATGTCATTAAAGTAATAACAAACTAAACAAAATCTACCTCACAATGAATTTGATTCACATTGTTTTTTTAGATTCATAAAATAACATGATCAAATGGTACACATAGAAATAAATATCATGATTGGATACCAATACACATGTTTATAGATAAGAATAACCAATGACACCTAAAAATGTGGTATTCGTACTGGAGTACCAGTCCCCATGATTTCATTTACTCGATACCACAGAGTGAAAACATCATGGGAATAAGTCCCAATTCTTATGAGCCCCAAAAAATTGATAGTCATAAAACATCCATCTCCCGTTAGTATGATGTATCTAGATGAAAAAAAATATATTTAAGACTATCAACATAGTATCTCAAGATTCTCATTATAGATGAGAAATTTTATAACCATTTAATATGACACATAATCTATAGATATTACCCTAAAAATAGTGAATACTATAGTACTAAATCGATTATGATATGATTAAAAACATGTATATATATAACTATATATTTGTAATGGTTATAAAAGTATATAAAGTACTTGGGTCTTGGGATCCCACTCACATTAGTATAAACATAGATTATAGCATACCAGTAAGTCATTGATGCTGAGTCTTGACCAACTGATAATTTAGGCATTTTTTAACATAATTTACAATATTTATTTTCTTACCTTACCATCATAAGTGGGATTTCATCACTGTGTACATTTTCTGAATGCCAAAGTGAATAGATCATATTTAATGGTGGCATGCCATACGGAGTGGTTCCTAAAAATATTAAGACACCATAATATGATTTAAAAAATGCAATATCGATTCTGGATCATCAGTCCCACCATCCATGGTTTCCAAACCATTTAATATTGAGCTAATGGTGAAATATTCAAGATAAGATCATTAATATTATGAAAAAAATATATTTATTATGAACAAAATTGACCTTGAAGAAAAATGCATTGTCATTTTGTTTAGTAAAATATAGATGCATATAAATAATAAAACTCATCAAAAGCCACCAGTTATTAGCCTCTATTACCACTTCACTATAATTATTTCTACATAAAAAATATTTTATAGAACTCTATTTCCAAGGTGTATACATAAAGTAAAATTAAAATATATGAAGATACTTCATCCATCATCATATCCCCATGTTCAAGTATCACAAATAAACAATTTGTTTCAAGATCTTATGATCCGTGAAGATTGTGAAATCATTTCGAAAGAAATGGTGGAACCATGTTTTAAATACATGGACAACTAATTATAATTATAGGTCATGCATCATATAATTCGTTCCATGTGATATCACCTTCATTGAGAAATAAGATACCATTTGAACTTTCTTCACGAGAACGCAACCCAAACCTAATCCAAACACATCATAATAAACAACTTAACCCTGACATGGTTCCAGAAAGATGTGGATGTGTTTCAATGTAAGCCAAGATTTATGTTCAGGGAAATATTTTTGATAGTTTTCTTCCCATTTAAATGGAATTAGTTTTCATTTCAATGCATCCATAATGGAATAAAGCCTTAAAAAATTATGAATGAATAAATTATAATAGCCCACCAATTTAAAAAAACATCAAATATCCAAGGCATTATTGGGAGGCTTCCAAGAAATGACAACTTTTATATTTTTTGGATAAATACATATTCTTTATTTAGTTAATATGTTCTTGTGGAAAATAAAATCATTATTCTAAAAATCACACTAAGAATCATTTTCCAAAAGATGATAACCACACAATTTCTAAGTACTCATCATGGTAATTCTTGATCAAATAATAAATTGAAATATCAACAAAAAATACTATAACAAAAAAATTGACGTACCAATGGAAGATACAATTCATCAGATCTAGGAAGGCATAGGATATTTTTTCATACCAAAGGGAATGAACAAAAATTCATAATGATCGCATTGAATCTGAAATGTTGTCTTCAGAATACCGACTTTCCTAACTCTGAGTTGGTGGTATTCTGACTGTAGATCAATCTTATGAAACCAATTATATCCCTAAAATTGATCAAATATATTTTTAATACATGGAATAAAATGTATATTTTTTTATCAAAACATGTTCCAATGTAAGATATTCAACACATAATAAGAGTGAACTATCTACCTTCTTCATAAATATAACCATAGTAGCTGAAAGCGATGTGATCAATACGATGAAGCCCTTCATTTCCTATTCATCAAGCTGGGACTTTAATTCCTTTAGTCATTTTGGAACCTTTATTTTTGACATAAGTGAAATATTACTAGTTACCTGGAGTGGATTAATAGTAATTTATATTTCTCACTGAGGTGGTATCCCCAAGTAATCATTAAGTTATACATCTGTTTATCAGCCCACTATAATAGGAAGAGTCTTATTTTCAGTTTCATCTAGAGACCTCAGTGTTACTTCTACCAATAGGAAAAATATGGTTTTGTCCTCTATTAACAAAGGTATTGATTTTCCTATGTTAATATCCCAACCCCACTTGAATATATGTACAATACCATAAAGGGATATAGAAGTCACGTGGTGAGCATAACACTCAATCCGTGATTTAAATTCCACTGTTTAATCCATTATAAAGATCTGATAGAGAATATTGATATCTAGGAGCATAAAATACCATAAGAAACTACACTTTATCAATGGTAATGAAAATTATGAGAACATAAATCCCTTGAATCCATACTTCCCTAGAGGTGTCTTAATACATATATTGAAAGGCATCATGTTGATGCAAAATCCCAATTTTTTAACCACATGAGAAGAAAGAGAGCAGTTAAACGTACCATTATTAAACAAAACATGCATAAGATCCATGTTCCATTGGATGATACCTTATAAAATGGAGGGACCTGGATACTCAGTTAGAATAGTCTTATCATCTCCATATTATTTTCAATCATCCCCAATATGAAAATTCTTATTCCAATATGAAGTTGTAAATTGGACCACTGAGTTTCCCATGGATATATCATAGTTCACCTGATAATATGGATGAGAACTATTCTAATGAAATTGTTCCATCTAAGCATATGGTGCCTAAGGATGAGTCAATCCATCTCCTCCCATTCACTTTATAGTACAATTTCAACTCTTATTATGATTCCTTATATTTCCAAAATTGTTGAACTCATTTAGATGTGCAGTAAAATCCAACTCTCTATGATGAAGAGATGCACACTGAAATCATTTGGGCTCATTACTATGATGTAGTGGATATGATACAAATACAATTGATGTGTTCTCTAGTTCAATGTTACTATAGGAGTAGACCTCTCTCTTATGTGTTTTCCCACACTATAGTCATCTACTACACTTGGATGAAAAAAAGTGTCCCCTCCACTAGGATTTCCTACCAGATCACTCTCTCTGACCAGTGCCTTGTTCACCATTTTCGTATAATCCATATGAAAAAACATAACCACTTTGGATCATACCCAATTTGATAGATCATCCTAGAATATTTGGGCATTCATTGTCTCACTTTCTATTACCTTCGGTGCGAAGCAAACCAAGTGAGTGAATTGAGAAAAATATTCTGTCACTAACATATTTCCTTATTTCCTCTAGAATAAAATACATAATATTAACTATTTGGAATATGTGTGGAATCCTTTTTTGTTGAATATCCCCTCAAACCCTTCCCAAGTATCTATCAGATCCATCTTTTCATAGAAAATTAAATACCACCACAATAGTGCCAGGTCCTCCATCTAATATGAATGTCATGCAGGTAATGTTAAATATGCTAAACCAATAACTTCCATCAATCCCTTTGGGTAGAAAAACATTCTTTGATTCACCTTCTCTTTGGTTTCTCAATCTCCTCATTGGTGTCATCTTAATTCTAAAACCACATCAATAATTACAAATTAATTTCATTTTCAATATTTGGTTCCATACATAATCAGATACATCAATGTAAGAGAATCACAATATCATTGTATCATAATCAAATAATCATGAAACAATTATGTCCTAATGAGAATTGTCTTCACTAATTCATGATACTTAACACTAATTGACTAAACCCATGAAGAATATTTGACAACACAACTAAAACTATTTTAGGACATTTTTTGTACATGATTTTCCCTAGTAACATGAAATTATACTAAAAATGTTTACCTCTGAATTTTTATGATTTACATTTCATGTCCCAACATATACCATATCATTACTATCATCCCAACATAATGGAATGACCAAATTGATACCATTTGTAACATCCCTTACTAACCCATTAGCATGGGATGGGCCAGAGGTGCTTCTGGACTTAGGATACATTCCCTATATACCAAATGCTGGAAATAAATATAAAGGATTTAAAAAAATATTTGGAGGGGGAATGTTTTACACTAAAGAACACACACAAAACCATACACGAGAATCGTGAAAAAAATAAACATATAAACAATGAAAGATGACACTATAATGATGCTTGAGATAAAATCCAACAACTCAATGGATGAAAATGACAACATTAGAGTAACAAAAAATATAAAAGAACCAAGACCACTAAGACTCAAAATCTGCAACAAACATAGGCACTATTTTGCACACCAATAAACTCCAATACACTAATATGAACAAAATCACTATCTCCAATCTTCCATGACATACACTATCAAGGTGGTTTACTAGTGAAGTAATAAATCTCTCACTTTCCTGCATTATAGAATACAATGTCAGCACTTTCACCAAGGATCATATATAGCGGTGTGGATAACAACCAAGTAGGAAACCCTATGAAGATTTTCCCACTTTCCATTATGACTATATTCATGTTATCTCACTATTTTATAATATTATAGGAGGAGTAACAAATGAAATTTTAAATAATTATGAAAAATATAAACAGAAAACACTATATGACCAAAAATAGTTCTAAACTGCAATGTATATGATCAAACATGTTTATAATAACAAAATAATCTTTTAATATAAAAGTGAAATAAATATTTTATCCACAAAATTATGAGATATCAATTCTATGATTCACTCAGTCACCCAAGAAAATTTGGATGTCCCAAAACGGTCTTATAATCATGTTATATTTTATTTATGATATATGATTTATTAGTTTATTTAAAACATTGGTGTATGTCAATTCCATACACACACATGTGCATTAAAAAATATAAATACGACCTTTATCAGTTCTAGAAAAGGGAATTATTAATGATAAAAAAGTGCTATTAATCGAGGCGAAGCTAGGGGTTCCCTTTATAATCACTCTGAAATGCGCTGATAAAGGCCCATTTTATCAGTGCTTTTGTTGAGCACTGATAAAAGATAAAAAATAAAAAAAATAAAAAAAATTGCAATCCTAGGAGGATTCAAGAGATCCCCACCCCCTTTAATAGTTCCTTTGAAACCACACCACACGCCCCCAGTGGCCACCCTCGCCCACACCCTTTAATAGTGCCCCTACCCCCTCTAATAGTGCTAGTTGTTATCCCACCCACGTGCGCGACCTACCTATCCCTGGATTCGAACTCGATATTTATTTCCTACACACCCTAAGCCTTTACCACTCCACCATATTGTTTTTCTCTACATTTATTAATATATCTCTATATATATAGTGATGTTTACTCATATATGAATATATATAGTAATATTAATATATATATATAGTCATATTAATATATATATATATATATAAATAAATATATATATATATTAATATATATATATATTAATATATATATATATTGTGATATTAATATATATATCTCTATATTAATATATATAGTTATATTAATATATTAATATATTTATTCGTATAATAATTTATATTTATAAGATCAGTTTTAAATTCATCTATAAAATATTCATTTTATGTTTGTTTATAGATAAATTAATTAATATTTAACACACACACACAAACACACAAAAATATATATATTATATGTACATCTGTTTGTATAATTATACATATTTATATATATTTACAAATATTGTATATTAATATGTATATACTCTTGTTTAGAATATACAGATAATATAAATCATTTTTTCAATACAGACACCAATATATATATATATATACATACACATTATATGGATCAAAAATTGAGAAAACCTTAAAACCTGTAAATACAGTTAGAGAGTCAAATAAACCCTAAACTCAGGGTAACGATGAAAAAATCTGATATGAGAGTCTGTTCCAGCTCCGTGACCAGTCAAATCAAAGATTATTAAACAATATTTGAGTTGATAGTTGTTAGAGGCTGAACAGAAAGGTCGATCATAAGTTACATCTCTTTGAAAAAATAGCAGATAAGACAAAAGTGTTAGAAATGGTGGCTTGAAAAACCTTACTAACCTCAGATTCACTGAAACGAGGATAAATTATTCTCTGGGTGTCCTTTTTAGTTTTGTGAATAGTGAAAATGAAGATCAGGGAACAAAATATGATATATTAGGTTCTAGAGGCTAAATAGACATTGACATCGAGAGTTATGACCGTTTTAAGAAAAATTAGATAGGGATCCCGACATAGAAACATTTTTTTGGAGGCCTTTTTATATTATTGTTGGATTTTGGGGTCCCATCCTATACTGAAACAGGGTTATATTTAACATTATGTGTATATCTCTTCGCTTCCTTAGATTTGATATCTGTTAGAGCTCAAACAGACACCTATAGGGAAATTTATGTTTGTCTGATGTTGGAGTTTTTTTAGTGGTATAACTGATATATGTTCCATTCATTTGATCTTATATCTGTTTTTACTATATGTGGTAGTCACTAGTTTCAAGTGCTTTAATTTTTATGGTTTTAGAGCTTAATCAGACACCTGGAACAAAATTTATTCATTTTTTTGTGTGTTGTAGGTTTCTTTGGATTTTTGGCACTCCGAGGGTTTCAAAATTTAAAACAACAATAACTTCTTATCTGAGTGTCAATTTTGACTCTACCACATATCAAATTGAATCTTGATAAATGTTACACACTATAGTGACAATTGTAACCCATTTTCACATTCTTCAAGGTCCAAAAACTCCAATTATCCCTCCACATGTTCATAATTTTGGCTCTGGGTGTCCGTTTTGGAATTACTTCTTCTCTAAGTGTCCATTTTTCCTCAACCACATATCAAATGGAAAATTACAACTATACCTAAACATTTGTGACCAGTAGAACACCAAACGCCCCTATTTTCTACTATGGGTGTCTGTTTTTCAACTAACACATATCAAATAGATATAATATATATTTTAAATATATTAATTATATTTATATCGATATAAATATACTTATATGTGAATATATTATTTTTTATGAAATATATTTCTTTTCTGAAATATACACATTATCATTGCTAAGGAAAAAAATTATAATAAAGCCAACCCTTAATCAGCGCTACTAAGAAAAGCACAGATCAAAGGGGCCCCATTAATAGTGCTAAAAAAGCACTGCTAAAGGGATACTTTTAACGGCATATTTTTAGAGCTGTTAAAAATTCTTTTTATCAAGCTGGTAAAGGATGGAACTGTAGAAACCCTGTTTTGTGGGAGATATTACCTGGACCTCCCATGAAAATCCTATGATCATTATAACTTCCATCAATGATATATATTTTGTTGTATAAGTAAACATGCAACCCAAATAATTCCACTAAAACCCTTCAAAACCCATTTGATTTACCAAAGTTTCATTTTTCAAAATCTGAAACATTCAAATCCCCTGTGGATCCAAACACATTAAAAAAGCAATTATAAGAACAACAAATGGAAATTATAGTAGAGTTTCAGTTATATAATTTTTATTCAAGCAAATGGAAATCTTTCAATGTCCAAAAATCATCACATTTCTAGAAAATTGGTAATGAGGGAAAACCACCCACCTCAGATCCATTTGGAATAATGAATCTTTAGAAGATTTGGAATATCTAAACCCTTCCTTGAATTTATATTTTAAATCCTATGATGAACTAATCGAAACTCATCTGGTCCCATGTATTTGGGAATAAAAACTCTGATATAAGGTTCTTTTCAAGAGGAAATGAGAATATCCGAGATAGAAAAGAATAAAAGGGTCATAATCATTGATTTTCAATAATAAACACTCAAAAAATTATTAAAATAAGAATATATACAATGAATATCAATGACGTTTTCCAATAAGAACCCTAAAAATTGAGATCCAAGGTCTGAGGGAGTAGAATGAGCCTTTTTGAGAATGTATTAGTTTTTAATGTCAATTTTTATAAGATTTATTTCCAATCACATGTTTAGGATGGATATGTTGAAAAAAATTCACTAACCCTAAGGATTTGTTCTATCATGAATATCTTTAATTTAAATGGTTATCCATATAGTTTTTCCAAACCATGCACTAACCATGCACCTACCTTGTGACCCAGAAAACATCTCATGCTTTCTTGGAGACTTGGGTAGAATTTCTACTAACCAGTATCAAATTGAAAACCTTTAAAAATAATTCACAATAGATTTTAACCCTTCTAGAATATTCCTATGTCTTACCCCAAACATTGCCTAACTTTGAATAACCCATAAAATACAAAAATATTTCCTGATCGTAAGATTCTATAATGGATATAAGATGGAGGAGGATTGAATTATAGTTAACAACATTAAACTAATTAAAAACAAAATGTTGTTATTACATTTATAAAAATAAATTTGATTATGATGATTAGAGTAACTTGTAACAGATTCAAAAGTCATCCGATAAAATGATGTATATAGGCTTTTACCAAATATACCCTTCCTTATAAATTCACATGTGAATGAAAACAACTTTTAGAAACAAGTAAATAGAATATTTAGAATGTTATTTAGTAAAACAAACATAAAATTTCTAAAAGATAAAACTACACTTTAACATACAATGTAATGAATGTCAATTACTTTGAATTAACGTTTCCACAATTTAAGACAAACAATAAAGTCTTTATTTCTTCAAGAAGAAATCCATCGATCATAAATATTAGAATTATATTTTTTTCCAATCCCCATAATCCATCGATCATCTTGATTTTATACAGACATCTAATAATCTACGGAGTCCCTTGATCTTTAACTGAAATCATATATAGAATAGTATTATAATTATATTTATACGTATTTTATAATCCTCACTCAGGATCCTTAGAACAAAAACCTATCATAAAACATTACAAAGAATATTTAACAATAGGTTACAGCAAATAAAAATCATAGAAATGTTCAAATCATAAATGCATCAGGTTATAGCTCCCTAAATGCAACTATATTTATACGCACTCCTCCAACAGTCATATTTTCATGATTCTCTGTGTCTGTTGTAATGGCCTTAGTTGACATTTACTTTGAAAACTCATCATGATATGTATAATGAAATTCGATGTAGTTTCGACATCAACATTACTATACTATTAAAATTTATTAAATTCAATACAAATAGTTATGACTCAAATTGTAAACATTATTATTACATGGAATAAAAATATGGCATTCTAAGGAACTAAAATCAGTCAAATCGATAAACTAGATTCAGATATACATATAGACTAGATTCAATCAACAGATAGAGTATTATTTCATACTAATGGACTGAACATGTGTTAAATTTATGAGCATGAATTAGGTCAATCTAATCGAGTAGTCAGTCTGATGGATCAATATTTAGTCAATATGATAGATTAGAATAATATAAAATGTTTATATTATCCATTTATAAATATTTCTACATCAGGTAGAATAATTTTTTTTACAAAAACATTATAAAAACTTATTAAATATGAAGTTATCAAAACATAGTTTATTTGTGTGCTGTGATTTTAAAATATAAAGATAGAAAATTTTGACAGTAAACATTGTACTCAACAATCTCCCCTTTTTGAAAAGTACAAAACACTACACTTAGAGATAAAAATAAAAACATTAAAAAAATTATAACCCATTATTCTTCTAGGACTACATATCCCCTTATCTTTATTATCTCTCACATTATTTATGTTTCTATTTTTGTTAACATATTTTGTTTGGAGGAATACGATAAGATAACTTATTTAGAACATATACTCCTAATTAAGATCTTCCTAAATAAATTTTACCTAAAATAACATCATCAATAAATTCTCCACATAAACAATTATTTATCGAAATACTTATACCATAATAACTTCTCACATTTCTGATTTTTAAAAATCAATATTTGAGGTAGAAAGTACCTGGAATATTAGTTATTAAATTACTAAGAAAAAATTTATGAAAGACGTAAATTCATACAACATAAGATATATAATTAATACTCATAATTTTTTTTGGAAAACATCCAACCAAATATGTATATGGAAGAACATTTGAAAAAGAAATAATTTTTTTAAATATTATAAAATCATTAATAGTTCCAAAATATAAATTCAATATTTAATTTATAGCTTCTTTAAAATGTATTTAATATTTTATAACTCTTTATAGTTTTCATTAGTTTCTCATTATGTTGACTCTAACATCACAATTATTACTTCATAAAAATCAAACATTCATACTTATTTATTTAGTCTATATTCTTATTCTTTGATAGATCAGTTCTTAGTAGTATTTTATTTTTAAATAATAAAATTCTTCTTCAGTATACTTGTTATTATGCCTTAGTTCCCCCATTTAATTATCCTAATAATCTGATTAACATTTTACCTTATCAACTAATTCAAATTTCTTATCAAATTTAGAAGATAACTTCTAAAAAAGAATAAACAATATCCAAAGATGTTTTCTTAACAACTTCTATGTACTCCCCATGAATCTTGAAATCTCATTGAATGCCCTCAAACCATCTCATAATCTACTTAATCCTTAATCTTTGAGAATTAGATTCAAATTAGAATTCTGTGAAGTCTTCCCCATTTTACACCATTCTTTCAGCTAACTGATTTGGTGTGTCTGATTTCTATTACACATATAATCTATTTTGAGGATGATTACGTCCAAATTATATATTCATAAGATATAGAATAACATACAATAGATTCTATAAGTATTCATTGAAATAAGTGGATATAGATTATATTCTATAGTATAAATGAATTTATTTTAAATATATTATATCTGAGGAAAAATTGGAAAATTTTATCTTTAATGGTCTGGAAACTGCGTTCTCCCTCTCTTTCTCTTTTATTTTTACATCTTACCAAACTTCTGATACATTAAATTTTTTATTGGTCTAGTATTTTTAGGTTTTTATTTTAGGTGATTATTGATTTTCAATTTCCTCTTCTAAACATTCTTATTTCTCTAAAAAGATTAAATCTATAACTTTCATCGATTGAGTAGTAAAATAATATGTTACTTTGAACATTTTTATTCATATTCTTCTTAGTTAGATTATTCTAATGATGATTCTTTTGATTATTATTACTGTTTTTCTTCAAACATGATGTGAAATTTACATTTACATATCAGATATTCTTTTGGATGATTATTTAGAATTATTTGAACTTTTTCTCCAAAAAATTTGTAATTTGTACAACTTTTATTTTTATCTTTCCAACATCTATAGGGACAATAGAAGTTCCAAAAATTATTGGTTTCAAAATGTACAAGGAAAAAGATACTATAACAGGAATTGGTTGAACCATAGACATTGAAAGAACATATTTTCCTTCCACTCCTATAGTTTTATTATCACTATGTTCTCTTTCAACAACTTTCATTAAACTTTAAACTATTTTAAAGTCATCAAATGTCTTATTTTATTTTATTTTCATCTCTTAGTGTATTAAAACATATTTTTTTAAATTTTTAAGTGGTATTGACTATGGCTTGTCATGAAAAAATTATAGATACCCAAACATTACTTATTTAATCTTCTTCATAAATTAATGATAAGAATCATCAGTCATGTATTTAATTTTCATCTTCAGTTTAGGAGGTGGTGACACTGTTATCCTCTATTCATTAACATTTTATTTTAATTCTTGACCTTTTGTACTGGATATGTATTTTTATGATTTTTCAATAATGTTCCTTAACTATAGTAAAACAATTTCATTCTTGAAATGGTCTCTTCACTTATTAATTATTCTTCTTATCTCATTTCCACAACTTAAATGTTTATCTTCATTGAAATCATTAAATTTAACAAAATTTTATTGAAAAAACAGGGAAACATATTCTATCCTTCATTGAAAATTCCTTAATTTAATAAACTGATAAGAAAACATATTTTCCCGGATTTATTTTCCTCATATTCATAATAAAATCAAATAAAAAGATATCTAAAACCATTATGTTATCTCAAAATCCTTTCCATGGAATGAGGAATCACTGTATCCACAATGAAAAAACTCTAGAATCTGAATTCAAATGTTAAAACTTTATAACTATTTTATATATTTAAAACAAAGATGTTTTAGTACTGGTTTTTTTTAAATAACTTTTCTTCTATGAAGGTTTATGAGTTAAATGGTATGCTTCTCCATCCAATTATACATCCAGAAGTTTCGAAACATATTGAGTATTTAACATATAAGTATCATCAAAATTATTAAATTTAATCTCATCTAAATTATATTCGACACTAAACTCTAGATAATAATAATATTCCGTCATAATTTTTGGGTAATGAAGTTTGAAATCATATTTTTCATTTTTTTTCAAAATGTGAAACATTATAATTTCCTTTATTATATAGTCAGTTTTATTGTACCATTTATTCTCAATCAATTCTTCTTTTATAACTTTTCAATTTTCAATATCTTTTTGAGTAGACATGTTATAGTTATTAAACTAATTGAGAAAAAAAAATTAGTCGAAGAAAAATTAGATTGGACAAATGAGAATTAATTGGGCTAACTAGGAATTTAAGAGCTAAGAGTCTTTAATTGTCTAACAAACTAAAAGTAGATTTTGTGACCCACTCACATATTTATTGGATAAGAGTAATGATTTCACTTCAAAAAATATGGAGGCTTATATTTAATCCAAATACTTGATCTAACGATCGTCATTTATCAAGAAAATATTTAAAATTTATAGTCTGAACTCATAAATTTTTTCTAAATTAAAATTATTATCAGGTGAATATATCATCTGAAATAAACATTAATATTTTCAAAAAGTGAATAGAGGAACAAAATGTCATCAATATCAAAACAATTTAATCAAAATAAAGTAAACATTGAAGATTAAAAATTTTATTACCAAAGATAAAATTATAGCTTTCTATAAGAACGTTAGTCCATTAAACTATTATTCTTCGCTTAAAAAAACTATTTTTTTAGTAAAAACTAACTTTTTATAAAAACAAAATATTTAGAAAAAACAAATGTTTTTAGTAAATTAAAAGAAATATTTTTTTATTAAATCTAATAATTTTAGAAAAACTAACGTTGTTTTTAGTAATTCTGATTTTTTTGAACAACAAATGTTGTTTTTAGAATATTTTACTTATTTTGAAAATATAATGTTGATTTTAGAAATTTTTTTTTGAATAACTAAATTTGACATTAGTAAATCCATTTTATTATAAAATATAATATTTTTAGAAATACTAACGTTGTTATATAACCACAACATATGTATCCCTCTTTTTAAAATTAGTTCATCAATGTAAGGAGATTACTATATAAGATGTAGATATAAATGATCATTAGTATTAAAAATTTATATATTCTGTTAAATATATTCAAATATGTTGGAGCTAAGGGTTTTGTAAAAAATTTATCATGTTTTCATTTCATTCTAATGAATTCTAATATAATTACTAAGTTTTTTTATGATACAAAATAAAATAATGTTTTGTTACTATGTGTTTTTTCTATGACTGATGGGTTGATTTTTTCACTTAATGAAATGTAAGTTGTATTATCCCAAAAAATTTGAGTTTTACTAATACTAATTCCATATTCATTGTGTATTTGTTGCATCCCCAAAACATGAACATAAGACTTCGATCTTCCATATATTCGTCATTAGTGGTGTTAAGTGATACTATGTGTTGTTTCATCCAAGACAAAGACACTGAATCATTTCGTAATAAATTAAAATATCTGTAAGTAATTTTTTTCGATTTTACATCCACCAAAGTTATCATTCAAAAATAATTTTAGTAAAAAATAATTTACAGAGGAATAAAATATGCCCAGATCCATAGTTCCCTTAAGATAACGAAAAACACATTTTATTTCTTTAAGATAAGAATCTTTTGGATTTTCTTGATATCATTCACACAAGTATAAAGAAAAACATTAAATATGGATTACTAGATAATAAATATAATAAAATTATAATCATTCCTTAAAAATTATTTCAATCAGCTGGTATCCTTAATTCATCAATATCTAATGTAATTGAGGTTTTTATAAGAGTACCAATACTTTTTGTTTGGCCGTATCCAACGTTCTTAAGAATATATTTTATATTATAATACGGATATTTAAAATTTACTTCTAATTTATGTAAAATTTGAAAACCTATAAAATAAGTTAGTTATCACATCATCCTCATTTAAAACTTATATTTCATAAGATCGATAAAAGAATCTATTAAATATTTTTGAGTTGAACCAAATATAATGTCATCGATATAAATTTGAACAATTATTTTATTTCTAGAATCTTGTTTTATAACAATTGTTGGATCCATAAATCACTTGACAATGTAGTTTTGTACTAAAAATATAGTTAATCTACCTTACTAGGGTTTAGTGTCTCATTTATGTCCATAAAGTTCCTTAGTACGTTTAAAAATCGGTCATTGAAATTATACATTTTCAAAACATGGGGGTTTTTCTATATAAAATTCTTCATGTATATTTCTATTATGTTATGCACACATGACATCCATTTGAAAAATAATGAAATTAAAAAATGATAAATATTCTATAAGAATCTTAATAGAATCAAGTTTTATACTAGAGAAAAATTGTCTTTATAATATAAGACCAGATTTTTATTATATCCTCTATCAATAATTACAACTTTATTTCTTACTATAACTCCATTTTAATTAGACTTATTCACAAAAAACAATTTTTCACCTATTAAAAAAGTATATTTAGGTTGTTTAACGAATCTATACTCTTGTTTTCCTTCAAATTCGTTGAGTAAATATTAAATATTTTTCTTCCAATATTCATTAATAAATGATTTCTTAGTTGTTTTTAGGTAAGAATTGTGATAAGAAAGGACAATGTTCAACATTATTTCTCAAGGAACTTATAATTATAATTGGATGATCTACATCACCAATGATATTATCAATAGGACGATTCTTATGGATGAGCTGATTATTTGGGTTTACAAAACTATATTCTTAAAAAACATTTTGAAAATATACTCAAGGTAGAACATCAGAAAAAATTCTATAGAAAAAAACTCATTAAAATCATGTTAATTATTTTTTTCATTCATGAGAATAAATTTCCAATATTTGATGAAAATCATTTTTTAAAATAACATCCAAAGATGAATGTTGAGGATGTTTGAAAAACAAAAGGATGATTTTAATCAAAATTATCATATATTGTTTCATAAACCGAAAATTTATTTTTATAAGGACTCTATAATCCTTGTTGTAGAATAACCTAAAAACATTCCTTCATAATATTTTAAGTAAGTTTTTTAATTTATATTTATTATTTGGAATGAATACATGAATAATTTATGTCTAAAAACATTAATGTAAGAATGGATTGGTTTTCTTTTAGTCTATAAATTATAATGTTTTTTTTAATAAAATGCATTATTAAAATGTTATATATAGTATATTAGAAAGTAAAATATTCATTAGACAAAAAAATTTCAATTGAGTATTAATTAAACATGATTCATATAATCTTATGAATAATTCTATTTCATATTTCAACCACATCATTTTTTTTGGATTTCTTGGTACTAAAAAATAATGTATTATACCCTTTTACTATATAAAAATTCAAAATCTGAATTTAAAAATTATATATGATGATCACTATGGATAGTTATCAAGGATTTATTTACTCGTTTTTAATCAATATATAAAAGTTTTAATACAAAAAATGGATTCAGACTGATTTGTTAGAAAATAGATCCATGTATAACTAGTTTAATAATTAAATGAAACATATATATAGTATTTTCCACAAATAATTGCAGTTTGCGTAGGAATGAATAAGTCCATGGGAACTAATTTTGAAACATCATAATTTGATACTTAACTAATATATTTAAAACATTACTTATGGTTCGTTCCAAATTTACAAGGATCGTATAATTTTGAAGTATCAAAATTATGATTCGGTAGATATTTAAATAGTATTTTCATAGATAGTTGAGATAAAGTCCTCAAATGGTTGTGTACTAATTATTTGTTTTTATAACCAAGGTTTATATTCAACTTTACTGAGTAAAGGTAGGCCTTATCTTCTATGATCATCTACATTGATTGTAAAATCATTTTCATTACAATTGGTATAAAGAATAAATTCATGTTATGAACAATAAAAAATACAACTTACATACCTAAATTTCAAAATATACCCCTAGTCACATAATTTAATTGTGATAATAAGATTTTTCAAAAGTCCTACAATAAATAAATCATTTGAAATTAATTATTTTCTAACAATAAAAATGTTGCATATTTTGATGATTTCTCCACGAGAATTAGTACTAAAGTTAATTTTTCCAGCATTCATTTTTATAATATTCTGGAAGAAATACGTTTTCCAGTCATATGACTCAATCAACTACTCTGAATGTTCCATTTTTTTTGTATTAACATTTCTCATCTTTTGAAAATAAAAATATTCTTATTTAAAACCCAAACATTCTTGGGTTCAGTATTATTAAAAAGTAATATTTTTAGAATCCACATTTTTCAAACTATTTTATGTTACAAAAATGTTAAATATTTTAATTAATAATATTTATAAGAACCTAAGGATTGAAAATTATTTAAAGAACTTTATTTTCCCAATATCAAGAACTCTCACTATAACACCCCAATATTTTATGAAAAATATTCTTTTTAATTTCATTGATGTCTTGTGTTGTACGCTATACCAGAATGAGCTTGCACTACATGCATCCCTGACTTGTCTTTCATTACACGCAATCATGACCTTCTACAATAGCGTCTATTGTACGCAATAAAATTTTTTACTAAACGATATATTATTATAATATTATTATGAACTAGCCTTTATGAATAGTAAGAAAACAAGAAGACACGGTAAAAGTTAAATTATTTAACTTAGAGTTAAATCTAAATGATAAGGATAAAATAGTATCCTAAACTTGTCTAAATTATATTGGATGGGATTATTTCTACCCATCCCCACTTTATCTTCGAAATAAATCAATTCAAAGATATTATAAACCGAATATGACATTATTATAAAATAATATTTTCTGTTTTTCTAAAGTTTCCCCTCTCCTCCCTTATAAAAAGGGCACCCCTTCCCTTTTCTCATCACATCCTTCTGAGCCTTGAAGCTCGGCCAACCCCTGCCAATTCTTCTTCTCAACCTCTCTAGTTATATCATAGAGGTTTTGTTCTCTTATGAAGAATAACTTTAGTACCCTAAGAAGAAGTTTAAATGAGGTGTGTCGAGGAAGAGTTAATCTCTTCTACCGACTATTTCATGTTTATTTCTTCTTATACTTCATCTTTTATAGTTTTTTCATTATAAAGAAATAACATAAGTATTAATTATATACTGATATGTTATTATAAATATGAAACAACCCTATTTAACCTTCTATACATCCTACAGAAAATGAAATCACCGCATGTGCGTACGCACAGAATACCGTCTCCACGTCGTGGTGTAATCAGTTTTTCCACCACCACCTTACATGGATGTGTATAATGGTGTAAATAATAACTATATATGATTATTATAACATAATACTGAATCTAAGATATTATTTCATCCAATCTAATTCCATTTAATAAATATGGGAACGATATCATCGCTCATGTGTACGTACGAATTACAATCTCCACGATGTGAAGAGTTTTGTTTTCCATGTTAACAATTCATGAATGATTATAAAGTATATATAATAAGTAATAATGAAATATATGAAATAATAATTCTACTTTATTTATGTATATATATATATATGACATCTACTTTATTCCATTCAATTCAATAAGGAAACGAAAAACAGCATTCATGCGTACGTATGACCTTCCATATTCATGAAAGGTTTTTTTATTTCCATTAATCGACATATTATATATATGTATATTATGAATATATATTATATATAAATAATGTTTTATATTCTGGAATTAATTAATCATGATCTAATTAATCATATTAATAATTACAAGTCAAAACACGGACGATAGATTAAATGATTTTATCCAAAACGCTGTTTTAACATTGAATTGACCAATGACCGGATAATCTAAAGTCATAAGATAATCATATATGATGTCATAAAGATTATTAAGGTTTTGTTACAAGTTAATAATATTTTAAAACCAACTATACCTGAGTCTCGGACACATACAGAATAAATTGGACATAAGGTAAAGGATAACTTTTTCAATCTCGTTGTTATCCGAGATTGTTTATTCCTAAGTATTTACTGGGGTTATATTTATCATCAATGTCCCTTTTTTATAAAAATGGTTTCATATATTTTTAAATTCTATTTTACCCATTTTTTACTTTTACTACATGTTATGTAAGTAATCTTTCTTTTGTTTACGTTTCGAGGTACTTTTTTGGAATTTTTCGGCAAAAGTATGAGAAAAATGTTTTTTTAACTTATACTGAATGAATGGATTTTTATGATTTTATAAAGCCTTATATTCATGAATATTACTCTACAAGATTTCAATAATATTTTCAACAAAATCATTTTCTTTTAAAATTCCATGTCATGTTACAGAAAGAAAATGATTTTTAAGAAGAAAGGATATTTTCCTTAAGAATTGTTTTCAAGTGTTTTATCAAAACCATTTTCCATCTAAGATGAAATTATTTAATATATGTATGTTTCAAGTATAATATATCTATGATTTACGTGGTTTCAATTTTCTTATGATGAAATTATATCCATTTGTTTGATATGGATTATATTATTATTGGATGATGTTTATGAAACCCATTATATTCTTTGGGTTATGATGAATGATTTATGTTTATGTTGTGGCACAAGTAAGAATGATTTCATTATGAGATGGGTGGGAAATATATCTCCCTCTAATTCATTGTTTATAGATTTATATCTCATGAGATAGACATGGCTGGAATAATTTGTTAATCTGGTTTAGTGTTATAGGACTGAATCGAGGAGTGAACTTGATTCAGAAAGGGACTTTGTCCACTAAGATGGTCTTGGCAATAATTCCTTGGATACTATGGAAATCATATCATGTGATTAATTATTTTCCACAATTAAATGATTTATTCCAATGCTATTTTATCATGATTAATGTTCCTTTATGACATATGCCTTATGTACTGCCATGATTTATTTAACATCTTAAGATTTTGATGTGTCAACATTATGTTCACGATTTGAAGTTCAAATGTATTTTTTTTTAATTTCTCTATTCTTACCCATACTGAGCATTTGAGCTCAAAATTTATATGTTTTCTTTTCCCCAGGATAAAAATAAAGGTTTTCGGTAAGAAAAAAGGGAATATCTTTATGGGAGATGTTGAAGATCTTTCACAAACATTATAAGACTATTTTTCCGAGTTTCCAAATACACTAAACTATTGCAGTCATTGTGAGTTTGTTTTTATTATTTAATAAGTATTCTGCAAAAGTATTTTAATTTTTATGTATGTCAAGATTTGGGTCTCAATAGTTGGTATCAGAGGAAAGGTTTAGTTAACCTTTAGAACCTAGGATGGGAAAACATTAGTGAGATCCCTAGAGATATTTCAAAGTTATGTCTAAGTATGTCTCTAAGGTTAATTATAAGTATATGTTATAGTCCTAGAATTATGGTAAAAATATTAGAATTAAACCTAAGATGTTAGATATTGAAGGCACTCCCCATTTATTATGTTATGTTCCCTAGCATGATTTTTTCCCCTCACAAATGTTTTTTGGGTTTTAGAAAAGGGTTGGAACCTGAAGGAACCATGTTGATCAATGTAATGGAAAATGTAATGATTGTCCTCCTGAACAAACCAATGTTATGGGAGATGGAGTGAAAAATCTTATTTCTATACTTACAGAAGCTATGAATCATTCTAGACTTCCAAATGAATAGAGAAGGTAACAATATTATATTGAGTCCTTCATGAGGAAACGTCCACCTTCTTTCAGTGGCTCTTCTGATCCAATTGTTGCTGAACAATGGATCGGTACCATTGAAAAGATATTTTCCATACTTCTCAGTTCGGAACATGAAAAAGGCATTCTGGCTATTTACCGTTTAGAAGGTGAAGCAAATCAATGGTGGACTCTAATTAAGAATATGAAGCCCTGAGATGAAATTGAATCCATGGAATGGGATGAGTTCAAGAACTTATTTTTCAAAAAGTACTTCCCTCCTATTTTTCGATCAAATATGGAAAAATAATTTCCTTGAGGTTAAGAAAAAGGATGATAAATCTGTTGGTATATACGAAGTGAATTTTACAAGGCTTTCAAGGTATGCATCTGGTATTATCATCAAACCTTAAAGTATAGTTGATCGATTATTCAATGGCTTAAAACCAAGTATTTGAAGGGAATTATCTATAAGAGACTTATATAGCTATGAAGAAATTGTGCGTTGTGCTATCAAGGTAAAACTGTAAGTTGGTGTTACATATCCATCTCATGGTTTTGACAGGAAATGAACGATGGAGTTCAAGGAGAAATCTCATAATTATCGTGAAAAGAGGATGAATGTTTCTTTATACTCAAAGTGTGGAAAGAATCAAGGTGTATATTGTCTTAATGCGACTAGAAAATGTTTTAAGTGTAGAAAATAAGTTCATCGAGTAGCTGAGTGTCGATGTAATGGAAAAATGGTTGCAAATGATGTGAATAAAGAAAAGACTACAGAGAACGTGCCACCAACACATCAATGCTTCAAGTGCAAGGAAATGGGATATTATGCTAATCAATGCCCTACTACAAGGGTTAATGATGATCACCATGAGAAACATCTTAAGGAAAAGGATAATGGGAAGTCATATGAGATCACTTCTTGTGATGTTGAGTATGACAATGATATTTTGTAATGATTAAGTGTTTATGTAATGGGATTTCAAAATAGTATCATGGAATCTCAGATATGGCATCGTGGAATTTTGGAATATCTATATATTGGTTTTCAATAATTATATGGTACCAGTAGCCATGAAATGTGATTGAAATATTTTTGGAAAGAAGATGATATGCACATAATGAAGGGATAATGAAAAAATGAAACGAGCTCATGACTGATATAAGGACATAGTTAAATCTTGGTTTGAGTATATAGAAATTTTTCGATTTTGGTATGTGGAAAGTGTTAAATTTTTACAGCATTCATGTTTTCACTAAGAGTCAATGGGTATTCATTTTTCAAGAGAATAAATGATTAACTTATTCACATGTTTGTAATTTGACCAATAAGATATATCGAGGAAAAATGATGGTATTCACATGCTTGGTATATGGCCTTTCTAGTAATTTTTTTCTTTATACTTTGAGCTTGGAAAGAAGTAATTTTGATAAGCCTAAAGATTGGAATGGATTTTGATAGACATACGTCAGTATTGTTTAAGGCTATAACTTTTTTTAGATATTATTTATGAAATGTTATAAAAATATAGTTTTAGAAAAAGTACAACCTGCAGGATGGGCGACAACTCGTTACGTCGGACAAGGTTGCAGGAATTGAACCCACAACCAAAGTGTGACATGCCATTATTTCCTACCACTGGCCTACAAGAAGTCCCTGGTTAGTAAAAACTAGTTTTATTATATTTAAATGTATGATATATGAAATATAAGTCCATTTTAGGAACCATATATGATTAATATCATTATAGATAGACTTATGTATTTTTGATAACTTTTTCTAACCTTTTGTTTGGGACAGATGGAATGACCCATCATTCTATCACAAGATTTTCTAACACCTAACAAATGAAAAATTCAACTTCATTTCTTTAAGAGATTAAGTGGAAATTGTTCAAGGCACAAAAAACGGCAAAATCATAGCGAAATAAAGTAAGTATTTCTTCTAATTCAAATTATTCAACTTTAGGGAAATGATCTTGAAAAGAAAAAATGTTGTCATAGTTCCGTATATCTGATGAATCAGATGGCACCTTAGATCATCTCAAATTTATGGCTTTTTAATTGTTGTCTATTTCATATCCATGTTCTCTACCACCCTCTATCAGAACATGATGGTTAGATTTCTCTTCCCTATCCATATTTTTACATATGTTCTCTTATGTGGAAACCCAGTGATTAGTTAATTTGGGTAACCGTTACGTTTAATTATTTAGTTTTTAAAGATAAGTTTTGATATTCCTTTTTACGATGTGGGTTTATATCAAAGAAAAATTCGAGTAGTAAACCATTTATAACCCCGACGAATTTTGAGGGAGAAATTCATTTTAAGGGGGGTAGAATTTAACACCCCGAGAATTTATAAAATATATAATTTTTAATTTCATTGATATCTTGTGTTGTACGCTACACCAAAAGGATCTTTCACTACACACACCCCTGACTTGGATTTCATTACACACAATTACGACCTTCCACGATAGCGTGTGTTGTACACAATACCAAGTTTCACTAAACCATATATTATTATAATATTAATACGAAGGAGCCGTTATGAATAGTAATACCCAATTTTTAAAAATTTATAAAATTTATCTTTTTAAATGGACTTAATTTTTTGATTCGGAATATCGAAATTATCCTACGGTGAAGTTTTTGTATTTTTCTGAAAACATTCAATTTGTTTTCAATAGTGAAAACACTGGGATACTATTTAAAAATGACATTTTATTTCAATAATTATTTATTTTAATTAAATTTATTTTAGGTCAAAATTGATACATAATTCTTATATAAGATCATTGTAATTCATTTGAGTCACTTAATAATAATTTTAGATTTATAAAAATATTATTGAACTTTTCACCGTCTTTTACCCACCTCCTAGGAGAATTTGAAAATTTACATAAATCTTAATTTTAAAAATTCTGTGAGTGGTATTTAGAAAATCTGAGAGAAACTATTAATATCAAGGAGTAAAATGTGGTTTAATAAGATAAAAATAATTTTTGGTGAATATTAACTTTTTACTTTTTTTTACCACGGTGAAAAGTAAATAAGGTAATTAAGGGTAAAAATGATATTACTATTAAACCAAATAATGTCCTAATTCTATTGGATAGGACTAATTCGACCAAAAACAACCTTAGGAATAATATATTACCCTTTAGGTCCACTTGGATTAGATTAGGACTCTTATTATTAATTTATTTAAAAAAGATTTAAAATAGTTAAAATCAATGTTTAATAACTAAAACATTACTAATATAGGGTTATACATAAGATAAATTCAACTATAAATATTCCTTAGGATGATAAAAACATTTCCTACATAATTCTATTTTATTTATAATTTTTATACATTAAATAATTAAATTTATTTATGAGACAATGATGATGCATTAATTACCTTATTAATAAAATATTAACATAATTGATATTATAAATACCCAAATAAATGTAATTTGATACTTTTTATGAATTAAAATAATTTTATTGGTTAATAAGACATGTTAGTATTGATTTAGTTAACTTTTTTAGAATTAATCATGATATTATGATTTTCACAAAAATCAATTACCAAATATTGTCATAATTGACATAAAATAGTTTTTAAAACAAATATTATATTATTAATTGTTATTTTAATCCTAAAAATATAACGTTTGGAATAATGACATAGGTAAGGTTATATATATTAATAATTAATCACTTGTGCTTCGTTTGGCTTGTTATAGTATGTTTATTAACCATATAGTGTAAGAAAACAAGAATACACTATAAAAGTTAAATTATTTAACTTAGAGTTAAATCTAAATGATATGGTTAAAATACTGACCTAAACTTGTCTAAATTCTATTGGTTGAGATTATATCAACCCATAACCAGTTTAGAATCTAAATAAATCAATTTGAAGGAATTATAAACCGAATATAACTTTATTATAAACTAATATTTTAACTTTTTCCAAAGGTGCCACTCTCCTCCCTTATAAAAAGGGTAACCCTTCCTTCTTCTCTTCACACCTTTTTGAGCCTTGAAACTCGGCCAAACCCTGCCAATTCCTCTTCTAAATCTCTCTAGTTATATCATAGAGGTTCTTAAATCCTCAAAACACCAACTCAGGTTCCCTAAGAAGATGTTTAAAGGAGGTGCGTCGAGGAAGAGGTAATCTCTTCAACCGACTCTTTCAAGTTTATTTTTTCTTCTACTTACTCTTATTTAGTTGTTTCATTATAAAGTAATAACATCAGTATTAATTATATACTGATATTTTATTATAAATATTAATCAACCCTATTTCACATTCTATCCGTCCTACGGAAATTGCAATCACCGCGCATGCGTACGCATGCAATACCGTCTCCATGTCGTGCTGTAATCAGTTTTTCCACCACCACCTTACTTGGATGGGTATAATGGTGTAAAAAATAACTATATATGATTATTATGACATCATACTGATTTATGATATTATATTATCCACTCCAATTCCATTCAATAAATATGGGAACGATATCATCTCTCATGCATACGTACGGATTACCGTCTCCACGACGTGAAGAGATTCATTTTCCATGTTAACAATTCAAGAATGATTATAAATTCTATATAATAAGTAATCATGAAATATATTACATAATAATACTAATTGATTTATGTATATATATATATGTGTATGACATATACTTAATTCCATTCAATTCAATATGGAAACAAAAAACAGCGTTCATGCGTACGTACGGCCTACCATCTCCATGAACGGTGCATTTCTTTCCATTTATCGATATATTATATAAATATATTCTGAATATATATTATATATAAATACTATTTTATATTATAGAATTAATTAATCATGATTTATGTAATCATATTAATAATTAAAAGTTGGAACACGGATGATAAATGAAATGATTTTACCCAAAACGCTGGTTTAACATGGAATTGACAAATGAACGGATAATATAAAGTCTTAAGTGAATCATATATGAAATCATAAATATTATTATGGTTCTGTTACAAGTTAATAATATGTTTAAACCCAATATATAAGAGTCTCAGAAACATATGTAGAAATTGCACATATGGTAAGGGATAACTTTTCCAATCTCATTTTTGTCCAAGATTGTTTATTCGTAAGTATTTACTGGGGTTATATTTATCATCCATGTGCACGTTTTCTAAAAATGGTTTCATGTATTTTTAAAATAATTTTTTCCCATATTTGACTTTTACTACATGGTATGTAAGGAATATTTCTTTTGTTTATGTTACATGGTACTTTTTTTCACTTTTTCTGAAAAAGTAAGAGGAGAATGTTTTTTAACTTATACGGCATAAACAGATTTTTACGGTTTTATAACGTCTTATTTTCATGAAGACTACTCTACAATAATTCATGAATATTTTCAACAAAATCCTTTTCCTTTAAAATTTCATGGAATTTATTGAAAAGAAAATGATTTTTAAGAAGAATGGATATTTTTCTCAAGAATTCTTTTCAAGTGTTTTATCAAAACCATTTTCCATCTAAGATGAATTTGTTTTATATGTGTATGTTTCATGTATAATATCTATATGATTTTCATGGGTTCAATTTTCATATGATGAAATTATATCCAACTGTTTTATATGGATTATTATATGATGGGATAATGTTTATTAAACCCATTTGATTATTTGGGTTATGATGAATTATTTATCTTTATGTTGTGGAACAAGTAAGAATGATTTCATTATGAGATGGGTGGACCTATATGTCCCTCCATTTCATTGGGTAAAGATTTATATCTCATGAAATAGACATGTTTGGAATGGTAAGTTAATATGGTTCAGTGTTACAGGAGTGAAACGATGAGTGAACTCGATTCAAAAAGGGACTTTTTCCACTAAGATTGTCTTGGAAGCAATGCCTTGGCTACTATGGAAATCATATCATGTGCTTAATAGTTTTCCAAAATTAAATGTTTTATTCCCATTCTATTTTATCATGATTAATGTTACTTTATGTCCTATTCCTTACGTACTACCATGATTTATTTCACAACTCAAGATTTTGATTTGTAAACATTATGTTCATGTTTTGAAGTTCAAATGTATATGGTTTGAGTTATTTTCTCCATGCATACACTCACTGAAAATTTTATCTCACCCTTTATATGTTTTATTTTCCCCATGATATAATGAAAGGTTTTAGGTAAGAAAAAAAGGGAACTTATTTATGGGAGATGTTGAAGATCTTTCACCAAGATTAGAAGGTTATTTTTCTGAGTTTCCAAAAACACTAAACTATTATGGTCTTTGTTTGTTTGTTTTTACTATTTATTAATTATTCTGAAAATGTAATGTAATGTCTATGTATGTCCAGCTTTGTGTCTCTATAGTGACATTTCATACAAAATAGATCACTTTACCATATAAAGTAATTATTTTGAAATAATAGGTTTTCTATTAGTATAACCCATTCTTGATAAATCACTATGAGGTCTTATATATTTATATATAATTTTAATTTTTTACAAACAAAAAGAAATCTTTTATAATAGCTTCATCAAAATAGATATTTCATAATTTAGTTTTATCGCTAAATTTCTATCCTTAGTAGATTGTGTACACGAATTATGTTTTTCTAGATATATTAATATACTAAATTTTATTGATATTATATATTTATAAAAATTTAAAAATGTCATTTTTATCAAATTTAAATTTTTATAATTACATTTAATTGTTTTAAAATTTATCTTTAAGGATATAAGATCTTGAGTTTTATCCAGAATGTTTTTTGAGAAATATCATGGTTTTTAGTAATTGTACAATTCTCATTTTCTAATTATTTTGAAAATATATATAAATCCTTGAAATTAGGTAAAACGTTATTTTATTATAATTAAAAATAATCCTCATTGAATGATTTTGAATTATTATCATTATCACTATCTAGATAGTGTGCATTTAGAGTCTTATTAGTTAGAGATTCAATAGATTCCTTTAATATAAAGAAATTATTAATCGTTAGAATCGTACCATAGAAACTAATATTATTATCTTTATTTCCACTATCAAATTAAATTTTTAATAAACTTCCTCCACCATTTTCAGTCAACGTGTCTGAATATAATTTTATTTTCTTGTACATATGATTTTAGTATTTATTAGAATCCATTCTTGAATTCATATCCTTTTTATCTATATTTTTAAACATCAGAGAGTTGGGTCTAATATGATTAAAATCCTTTCATTTATTACATATAACTTATGAATAATTATTTTTATCACTTATTTCCATGAGATTATTCTTATACATATACCTAAAATAAAATTTCCCAACTATCTTGTTCATTCTCTACGCTATCTCTGCAAGTTCATTCTGAATTTCATCAAATGAACTATAATCTATTGCAGCCTAAAATTTAATTTTTTTAAATTATTTTTAAACCCTCTTCGTTAAATGAACATTATTAGAAAAACTTGAAGTTGTATCAAAATAAACTCCTCTATTCTTATTCTTCTTCATTTCAGTGTCTCTTTTTAATCTACACTTATTATGCATGAGATTACCAATTAAATCAGCCAAATTTATATTTTTAGTCCATCTAATATCATCCAAATATTTCCTTTTGTATTCCCATTGTCTAGGAATTATCTTAATAATATTTTCCAATAAAATATCACATTCAATATATTTATCTATAAAATATTGAAGACTATATATGATTTTCATGAATTGCTAATGCATATTCGTAAAAGATTCACCAGGTAGAAAATCAATTGCATGATCGTATTTTCTAAGCGTTTCTATTATAGTCTTAACAACTTTTGAAGTTCCAAATGTTTCCCTTTCTATTTATTTTAAATATTATTAGTTTATTCACATGAAAAGATATAACTATATATATTCTGAGTAGTATAACATAATAAATTATTCAATAATCAATAGACTAACTGATATTGCAACTTCACATGATTGTTATATTTTGAAACATTCTCCTCAGGAATTTTTTAATTTATAGTTAAATTTAAAGAATTTTCAACAATAATGTTAAAAAATATATTTATTCTTTCTCCCTATAACACATAATCAGTTCCATCATATATTTATTGTCTTTTAGGATTTGGATTTTAAATTTTAAAATGTTTTTAAACTTCCATCTTATAGAAATAAAAACTATTTATAAAGTATATCGATTAGTGTAATAACATTTTACAAAACAAAAATTTATAATAATAGTTTATAAAATTATAGAAAACTTCTTAATATAAAAAAAAGAGAAAACTGGCATGTTAAGTAATATAACCTTACATGTTACTAATTGTTGGATCGTAAGAGTTTAAAATTGGTATAAGTGGGGTTGAATTGTATTTTAAAGCATTAAACTATATAAAACCTATAATTATTTGTCATGTTAATCAAAGTCAATATTCATTTGGTGATCATATTAACTTGTACAAAACTCATCATTTTTATGGTAAATAATATTATAAAAAAGTTTAGTAAAATATACATTCTTTATAAATGAAAAGAGGAAATTAAAAAACATATAGAAACAAGTAAATTTAAACTTTATAATGTTATTTAGTAAAACTATCAAAATATTTATAAAATATAAAAGTACACTTTAATCTTTTTTGTAAAGGAAATAAATAACCTTGACTTAAGGTATCCACTATTTAAACCAAATAGCAAGGTTTTTATTTCATCAAGGAGGAATAACTCAATCAAAATGAATAGAATCAGATCTTCCTTCTTATCATAGGAATCCCTCGATTAACATAATTATATGTAGCCATGTTCCTATCCCCGGAATCCCTTGATCTTAAACCGAGGATAGACATAGAATAAAACATAAAAAATAGTTCTAATAATTATACAATACTCATAAGAAATCCTTAGAAATGAAAACTCTTTGTAAACATTAATAACCGAGTATAACGAGTAGTTACATGTAATTAAAAATTCAAATAGGTTGATTTTACAAAAACATAAACTTATAGATCCTCATATGAACCTCTATTTATATGAAATACTCCAAAGGTCATATTACTATGATTCTTGGAGTTTTTTGGAAATGACCCCAGAAGATCCTCACATCGACAACTCAACATGATCTATATATTTACATCTGATGTTGTTTCTGTAGAACAAAAAAAAGTAAAAAAAAATTATTCCCTCAAATAGAAATAATTTTTTAAATTGATTATAAATTTTTTTCATTCTAATGGTATAAATACTAGTCAGTCTGATGGACTAAACTCAGTTACACTAAAATGGTAGATTCAGTCATACCGATCGACTATATTTTTAATGTCGATGGACCCAACATAGGTCAATTTAATGAACTAATCAAAGGTAAATCTGAGTTTTTAGACATTAGTTAGTTTGATTTATATGAATTTAGTAAATATAATGGATCATACTAATAAAGAATGTTTATATTTTTAGTTTAGAAATATTTACATGTTAGGTAGAATAAGTTGTTTTTTACAAAAAAAAAATCTTAAAAATGAGCAATATAAATTTAGAAAAACATATTTTTTAATGGTATGTAGTGATTTTAAAAAACAAGTATAGAAATAACAGAATGTAAAATTTCAAATCAATAAATACCTCAAACAAATGGTGTTACCATCAGACACAAAACATACTGCATCACCATTTTATCAACTAAAATAAAAACAATATAGAAATCACAATAGTTGAACAAAATAAATAATAATTAAAATAGAATCAATTATAATATTTCATCACACCCTAAAAACTATAAACCATTATGATTTCATTCTAAAGATGTTCTTGGATTTGAATGATTGAACTGTTTTCTACTACTAATATCTATCACTTTAAATAAAAAACTATAACATTTAAGGAAATGGGAATGAAACAAAAAAAATATAATATATTAACATTTTTTCACAGAATAGTTGTTATTTTTTCAATCAAATATATAAAAGTTAAATATAAAACAAATGATCTAGAATCCCAAATATCACTGATTAAATGAGGGAATGTAAATTATTTTGAAATTACGAGTTCAAACTCACCCATAACTCTCATATAAGTTATAATTACCTATTTAATATATTATTGAACTCTTGGAACATTAAATGTATGTGTTAATAAAAATATAATTCTTTATATATCATTTTACATTACTATGTAACTAATTATATATAATTGATACCAAAATCTATAATACAATTACTAAACCTACCAAAAAAATTCATAACATACCTATCTTGATAAATTTGATATTCTTAAATATTTAGATCTCACAATTCAATTAATTTAAGAATTAAACCAAATCATTCATCCCCCCTAGAAAATTCCCATGTGTAAGAATATTAAATCAAGAATATGTTTTCTTAGAGTAAGAGTATAAAGTTATAAATACCCTTTAAATATAAATTTAGTATGTTTGAAATTAAATCCAAATAATGTATCAACTTCCAACCCATACAGATTATAACTTTTTATCATCGATTCTTCCCAAAATCATGATTTTATATCATATAAAAGAATAATGTTATAATTTCATTTTAAATAAAAAAAATCCAAAAGGAATGTTGAATATATCATTACGGATGATATTGAGGATGTTTAAACTAATACAAAAAAACCATAATCGAATGTTACATAAATTGTTTTTCATGAGTTCAAGATAAAATTAATACAGATGATTTTGTGTAAAAGTATGTGTGAATGCAATAAATGAAGAGATAAATCATATTGATAGTAAATATATATGTGATATTTTTCAAAGATCAAAAGAGAAAAATATCATTTGTAATCCTTTTCGAAACAAACTCTATATGAATGGGGTGGATTCAAGGAATAATTATTTTCTAATTTGTATGAATTATTTAATAGTGAAAAGAATAAAAAATGATGTGTCATTTTATCCCATTACAATGAAAGATAAAATTTTATTTTTTCTTTCCATTTCATTCCAAATAAAGTGTAATATTTTTCTAATAGATAGTAAAAAAAACTTTTATATATGAGGATCATGATATTGAAGAGATTATTGTGTAACTATAATAGTTGGAGGGTGATAAAGATGATATTAACATTTTATAATTGAAAAAGGCTTCTTAGAGGCTGAAAACTACCACTAAATACTAATAATCAATGATATATTTCTATACGAAGATTATATAATTTATGATAGGGAAGGTGTACAAAAACTATATCTAATGGAAACCCACACTTAGGGGGATATATAATATGTTTAAACTTATTAAGGACCCCAATATAAATCTTCATATTATAAATTAATTACATTAAAATAAGTACTAAAATCAACCAATTCTTATATTAATGTAATAAAATTATTCAACTAAATATTTAATTAAATAACTTTTGATTAATTTTTATGTATCAAATAATCATTATATAAATTTTTAGACATCAAATCATCAATAATTTTTCCTTTTTTCACATGTAAATATTTGATACTGAAAGAATATTTGATAAAACTTTTAGTTTATAAAAAAAATTCATCTATCTTATTAGTTTGAGAATTATTATTAATATGGTCTTTATATTTTCTAAACTTGATTATTCCATTAGACACATCTATATTACCAACCACAACACATACTCCTTTTTATATTCTTATTTAGTTTTTTTAAAAAAATAATAAATTATTTTCAATCATCCTAAGAAAACCTAATCTCTAATTGAATTGGAAAAGTTTTTTCAATTTTAAAAAAAATAGTTGTTTTACTATGATTTTAGAAAATTCTATAACATTTTCTTAATTTTGACCCCCTAATGAAAATTTTTAAAAACTTTAATATCCTTAAAACCTACTTCTTTAGTGCTTCCAAGCATAATTCATGTCATATTGACATGTAAAATACTTTTACATATAAAAAATAATTAAAATATAGTGAAATTATGAATTAATTTCAATATAAACTTTTTTATATGGGTTTTACCATTGTACACATCTTTTAATATTTTAAAACACTATAAATGTGGTTTTGGCCAACCAGATAAGACCTTAACACATATTAACATGGAGTTAATTATAAAATTTCAAAAATAAATATTATTTTTTTCTATAATTTTATGATAATTTTTTCCACTTTTATTTATTTTGACACCCCTATTACAGATATTTAAATACGTTTAGATCCGTAAAAATTTATTATTCAATCATTCCAAGAACAACACATGTTATATTGACGCATTATCTAGACTTAAATCTCAAAAATATTTCAAAAATAACATTACTATGATTTTACATCATTGAAAGTTCATTTCATATACATATAATTATTTTAAATTTTAGAGTTTTAAAACACAAAAAATTTATTTTTGATCTTTTAAAGAATACTACTTCTCGTATTGATGAGGTGTTAGTTCCTTTATTTCAAAAATTAATATATGGATGTTTTGCAACGATTTAAAAGTAATATAGGGTTTTTTCTTGCTTTTGAGCCTATACTGCATGTTTTTAAAGTCATTAATATTTTTCAAAACTAATTATTCAGTCATTCATGGAATACCACACATTATATTGATGCATCATCAACATCTATGTAGAAAACATATTTTAAATACTAATTTTTTATTATTTCGCATTAATATAAGATCATTTCAATATTTTTTACCATCACACACATGTTTTATGTTTCAAAACACTAAAAATTAATTTTAATTTCCCTAAGAGAAAAAAAATGTTTATTTATGTGGATTTAGTTCCTAAATTTTAGAAACAATTCGATTATTATTGTACTATAATTTCATGGAAATATGAAGCCTTTTAGTTAACTTTAACCCCTTAGTACATGTTTTTAACAACTTTTTCATCTTTAGAAAATTATTGTTAAGTTAATTTGAAAACATAAGAAATTTTATTGACATAGAATCTACTCCTACACATTAAAATTAAAATTTAAATATAGTTTTCAATGATTTCACATAATTAAAACATCACCTTATATGGGTTTAACCATTATATGTGTGTTTTAGAGATTTAAAACACTATAATATGTTTTCAATCATCATGAGAAAACCATAACCTTGATTGATTTGGATTTAGTTTATACAATTTAAAAATGAATATATAATTATTTTATTACGATTTCATGATAATATGATGTCATTTTATAGGTTTTATCCCCATAGATAAAATTGTAAAAGACTATTATATCATTAAACACTATTTATTTTGTTATTATGAGAACACCTCAATTTGTATTAATGAAACGTATTCTACTACATGAAAAATATAATTTAACGATATTTTTTTATGGTTGAATTCATTCCAAAGTTGTTTTGTATAGTTTTAACTATTTCAAACATGTTTTATAGTTTTAAAGTACTAAAAATGTGCTATCAGTCATTTATAGAAAACCATAACACATATTGAGGTGATTTTAGTTAATAAATTTCAAAAATATATATACAATTTCTATCCTATTATTTCATGGGAAGAAAAGGTTTTTTTCTGTGTTTTCACCCCTAATGTACATTTTTATAGATGTTGATATCTTTAAAAACTTCTTATATAGTAATTCTGCACACACTGCATGTTGTATTAACAAGTAGTATTCTCATATGAATTTAATTGAAATTATATTTCATTTTATTAAATTATAACTATATTATATAAATTCAATTTAATTTCATGGGACCTCCAATAATAACATTACTGGTAAAATGAATAGTTTTGTGAACCGTGACCTAAAAAAAGGAAAAAATAGTTTCTCTATGTGGCATTGTAAAATCCTATAATCTCCAACCAAACACTTTTAAAACATAAAATTACAAATTTTTTATATCATTTAACTCCCATTGATATAAATATAATATTTTATAAAATAATTAATTATCTATTTCACTTTTCTCAATACTATACAACAAAATTTATATAATTGTTACCATACATTGGTGTTTTTTATAATCTAGAATTTAAATTATTTTATTTTATTTTTGATATTGACAAAATAAAAATAGAATAAATAACCACTTCAATAAAAATACACACCCATGTAATTCAATGAGAACACTGATCTCAGATTACCCCAACTCACTTTCATAAAAAATCATTTACATAACTGAATATCATTTAAGAAATAATGAAAATATTTATTTAGTTATATAATGTGTTGAGATTAAATTTTACCTTTATAGGATGATCTATAAGACTAGTTATTTCCTAAGGGAGTATTTCCACTACCTCTCAAATACAAATACATAGTCATTTTTAATTTTCGATCGCTACAAATATGGTGCATTCTTATTCGAGTCATGTTCATTCATGTTTTCTTTATCACGTGAAATTTCCATCCACATGTCGAGTGAAAAATAATTTCATAGATATCTACTATATGGTGTAGTAGAAATGGATTATGTTGACTTACCAAATTCATATGAAGGAGTTGTCCTAGAACACATCCCCCAAACATGCATGTGATTCACTTTCTTCAAAATAATTGCAACAACATCGTTCTCTTAAAATGATGATCACATCTAAAGATTATTAAATTTTAACATGTTAATAAATAAATATTCACAATGATTATATATTAATGAAATACCATTAATGTTTAATGAAAAGTAGGTACTCTAATATCTCTAGTAGGTTCACTCATGAATTTTCCAAAGAGTTATTGATGAAAAAGGAACCACATCACTGTTATTATTATTAGGTGACCTAAATTATGACCCCATATATATATATATATATATCAATTTATAAAAGAAATTACGTATAATAAAATATTATAGATAATAAAAATTAAAATAAAAATAAGATTTCTCTTTTTCAAAAAAACGTTGTGACCCAGTGATATGAGGAATGACTTGTTTTTCATGAATCGTTGCATTATATTAGATAATTACTAAAAATAGTGGAAATAATATATATTATAATTATCATATGTTTATGTTATTAAGTTAGTATAAAATAAGAACATATAAAATTAGATACATTCATATTAATATAAAAAACAACTTTCACTTCTCGTGAGACATGACATAAATCCTATTCTCATACCTTTTTTAAGTTCATAGAGAAGTTTCATTAAATGAATTCTGTAATATCCACTTAAAGTCTCTCCATTTATTGCACAAAATTTTCATGGTCCATCAGAATTAAATAGAGTTAGGAAAATATAAATGGAAAAGAAATATTTAAATAAGAAACAATACACTTTATAAGTATATTAATAATTATTTTATTTCCTTTTAAATTATCCATAAATCAATATTATATTACTATTACTTTTATATGGCTTTCCAACACCATATTGTAATTAGATATGGGAATATGAATCTAATATCTATAGTTAATTGGAAGTCTCACCATATTTTAAGTATGATGATTTATAATATATCTGAAGATTATGATAATATCACTAGTAGGCATACCAAACTCATAAAATAGAATGATAATACAAATTTTATTAAATAACATACTTATTATATATTTATATATTTATCTATTTAGTTGTTATTTTTATATATTTTAAAATTTCATTAAACAATTAGTAAAAATATATAGTTTTTATAATGATATACATACTAATAATGGTAACCCGCAAATATCCACAGGATGTAGGAGTGATCACCTAATCCCTCACTATAGGTTCATCTTATGGTGAGCTAACCACAACATCTCGTAAACCTACTGTATCACTAGAAGTCTCGGATATAGTTTAATTAATCAAATCCACTGAATGTTATAGTAGAGGTGGTGTACTCCAAGATGATGATTGGTTATAACATCAATTTTTTGTTCTCGGTATTCCTATAATTCATAATGTTTATAATATTTTGAATGTACAAAAAAATATAAGTAAAAGAATTATAAAATAAAAAAAACAAAATATAAAAATTTATATATAAACAAAACAATTATAGATGAGGAATTGTAATGTTTTTATTAAAGATTTATATATTTTATTATATTCATATTCATTATCCTCATTATAATCAACTTCTATTGTAAATATTGATTCTTTAATTTCACTCTCACTTTAAATTAAAACTATGTTAATTTTTTTATAGAATAAAAGTTGAAATGTTTTATATTTGATGAGGTCCACTGTCACAAATAACCAATTGAGTATTATCACCCATATCATGAAATTCACTCTATTTTATGTGTATAAAAACACTCCAACCATCATGGAATTAATCATACACATAATAAACCATATTTTATTCTAAATCCAAGATAAAGTTGTTATGATATTCATGATCACTAGTATGGATCAATTGAGGGAAATGAATTAACATAAAATGTATTGAATATTTCATTAATACCTACCAATCTTGATCTGCATAAATTTAAATAAGATAAGTTAATATTTATCATGATAGTTTAATTCAATTATATAAACAATATTTACATAGTTTCACAGCTATAAAACTGTAAATATTCAACTATTTTTTGTTTCAAATATTTTTTGATTAATTGTATGAAACACAAACCCATTAATATTTTAATAAATAAATATCTTATCCTGCGTTATAGGACCTTAAATCAAAAATGTTAAATCAATTGATATTTTAACTCGATTAAAATCATTAATTATCTATATAATAATATATAATCTATTAAATATAACATATACAAAATAAAAACATGTCCATATATTTAATATGATTCTATGCTTACATGATGACTAAACCCTTCGAAAATATCCATATGAAAAACTTTTGTTAATTTTATCTCATTTTAAGATTGAAATATATGACATATCATTTTTTTAATATCAATTATTAGATAAATGTACCCAAAATAAGACTATTGGGTATAAAATATCTATATGATTAAATTAATGACAATTCAGTTAGTGTAAAATTCAAGTACTATCCAACAAGACCTTCGATGGTTCGTAATATAGATGTCAATTTTTTAGAATGAGATTTATAGGAGATATCTTCATCACATATAACATGATCAAATATAGTCTCAATTCTATCAAAATACCTATATCATAATGTCATACAATCATTATTTATGTGACCTTAAACAATAGAGCCTTCTGGCTTGTAGCACCCCAAACATTTTATGGAATGTTTCTCTTAAAAACACAATATTCATTAGATAGATTATATTTCATGAATCATTGATCCTATGTGGAAAAAAACATGGTTACTTATAGGATATAGAAAAAACATATCCATTAAAATTAAATTTTCCTGCTCTGTGATTCGAATTTCAAAAATCTGATATACACGGTTGTGTTCAGGATGATATTTAGAGTTTGTTAGAATTAATATAATTTTTAGTGAATAGTAACCTACCATTATTAATAGTAAAATACAATTATGAATATTTACTTATCCTTAAGAAGAGTAATATCACTCTTATGAAATATATCAATACCCATGAATATATAAATAAATTTGTTCACCTTTAAAAAAGATGAATATTTTATGTGTCTATATATTTATATTAAATAACGATTTAATTAAATATTTAATTAATCATATATAGAATATAATTTTTCAAAAATAGACTTCATTTTTTGGATTATACACGTTGAAAAATGCTTACTGTAAATTTTGGGAATTTGTCTAAAATACTTCAATTTTTGGTGAATAATAAAATATATTAATTTACCATATAAATATATTATAATTTAAATTAACTATTCCTAGCATCATGAGTGATGTAAGAAACCAAATATAGAACTCATATTCATATATTACAATCTTTGTTCATAGAATACTCACTATTTCTTGTCTTGAGAGGAATATTAAATTAATGATTATAATATTCTGAAAACTCCTCTCCCCTCTACTATATAAACCACCATCACCCCTCTTCCTCCCACACCACCCATGCTTAAATCCTTGACTAACTTCTACTACAATATCTCCCTATCTTCCTTCCTCAAATCCAAGACCTACTGGTCTCACCAAAAGGCCAAAAACAAGGGCCTTTAGAAGATTCTCAAGGAGTACTGAAGAGGTGATCCTCTCTTCTCTTCTCTTTCAATTTCATTTAGAAGTTCCATTGTTTTGATCACTCATATCTCCTCACCTAATAAAAATGCCATTATAATTCCAATACTATACATGTACTATATTTTCATTATTCCAATGTAATATTTCATCATTATCTCTTTTATTCCTTTTCATTTTATACAATAAATTTAAACGTCGTTCGAGATGTGTAAAATTGTCAAACTCAAGAAAGAGGGGATTTCAATTTGAATTAATATATTCAATACTGGCCATAAAACCATTTAAATTTTTGAACCTAGTCATAATATATGTATTTTATCTTGATTAATGTTCTATAATCCTTACACATTCATAATAAGGAATTGTTATAGAAAAAAAGTTTATTGTTCACAAAACCGCCCAACCAAATCCAAGCGATTACTTTTAACACATCGAATAAGTCATCCTTATGGTATATAACCCAAATCATTATAAGATCATTTATATATATTTAATTTCAATAATAATTTCTATTAAAAATTCTGAATGTTTAATCATATTTCAAACAAACATCCATTCATTAATGCAAGTAAATAGATCGTGAAAACCAAAGAAGAAAATGCTACCAAAACAATCAAATTCAATCTCTTAAACCATCAAAAAGGCCATTAATGAACCTAATAAGGTCATAAAAACTCAATTAAATGTTTACAAGGTTCTGTTATTATTACATAATGGAGCTAAATTTTAGCATTCAGGACATTATGAACAATCAAGAACAGCTTCAAGCATAAGATAAGGGTTCATCTCTCTCACCTTTGTTAAAGAATCTCTCGTAAATTGTGATTTTTTATTTTTAATGTCTAATGATGGTGTAAGTTTTCACACCTCCCCTATACTTAAATAATGACATATAAATAATTGGATACCCCTTTACCTATCGTTAATCCCCCACAATAACATTCATTGTCATGCCAAAATGTTTGTTAGGGGTTTTCTCATCTTACTTTCAATTCTATGGGATTCCATTGTTTTCCTATTACTTATTATATGACGTATAGTTGTACTGAAATTTGATATATATTATCATGATGAACTTTAAATTCATGGTATTCTGTTATTAATTTGGTGGTTAATAAGTTTTGGCCATATGACTCAATTGATTACAATGTGGTAATGAGCTTTGTCTCAATTTTCACTTCATTGTGACCTTCTTAGTAATGTGCACCTACTCTTTCATACGTGGCCTACCTAATGAAAATTTTAGAAAACTTTTCAATTGAAATTATATTCCATTTAAATATCCATATTCTCATATCATGGATATGATTATTATTTATGTGCTATACCATTTTACTTACGGTTTTTATTTTGAATGTTTTTTAACTGTGGAAATATTGGATAATTCGTATCCTCTATTCAATATGGATAATTTTTCTCTTGTTTTTAATCTATGTATAATGCATTATTTGGATGCAGAGGTGTTTGGGGCCTACTTTAACCCCTCTACGCGTAGGTAGGTCTCATGAGGCATGTCAGTTGGTGAAAACCCCATTAAGTTTGTTTCCAAAAATCAGATGGGTTTCTACCCACAAGACTGAACCTTTTTTATGTTATTATGGTTTCATGTGATAGATACAAGATCTCCAATTAATAAGAATTCCCTTTATTCATTATCAGTTATTACTATCCTTGAGGTATTCACTATGAAAAATTCTATGTATGCAGTTTCATTCTAAGTTTATTAATGGTGTGAGTTTTTTCATTTATTCACCATGCCATATTTTTTATGTCAAGTTGTTTGTTATGGATTCATTCTTCCACTATATTTAACACTTACTGAGAATTTGAACTCAACCATTTCATTTTTTTATTTCAACAGGTGATAAAGAGGAAATCATTTATTGAGTTCTTGTGGATGTAGTTTTTAGTTATTGTTATGTATTTTATTTTTGTATTGTTTTACAATGTAATTTGAGTTACATTGATGTATCTAGATTCTTGAAAACTAATAAAAAGTTCATTCCATTGATACATTAATTCTTTATAACCTTGAAATAACGTCCTGGTATTTTGGTTATGAATGTATTATGTGAATATTTCTAGAAAATACATTTTTTTTCTGGATATTAGCTGGAAGAAGTGGCTCTGGCATAGATGTAACTAGGAGTAAATACTGCGACAAGGAGTTTTGAGCTTGACCTGGGGTATCTTAGTACACGAAAATGGGCCTTGAAACACTCTTGGTTATAACACTCATATGGGATATGCTTATGATAACTCATATTTTCTTTTCAATCCATTATAAAGGATTAAAATGTAAATTATTCCTCAAAGAATCCATTTTTCTAGTTATGGGATTATCCAAGCATAAGATATCAATTTATGCGATGTATTTTGTTAAGTTAAGATTATACATTATGATTCATAACCTAATCTACTGTGTGCCATTATTTAGAAATGATGTCTAATGGAAGATGGTGAATCAATACTCATGGGCATGGTAGGGATCTCCCCACTGAGCAAGTCAACACAACCATTTTTGGAGAAGATCAGATCATGACCATATTGGGACAAATTACATACCTTGTAATGAATTACCATTCCACACCTGTGTTGGATTTTTCATGCGGAGGAATCCCCCATCATTAAGTGGGACTACAAATCCAGTGGTGTTGGAGAAATGGATCAAATCCCTTGAAAAGATATGCATGACATTAAGATGAAATGAAAATGAAAAGGTAGTAATGGAAGTATAATATCTCAAGGGAGATGATGATCAATGGTGGTCATTGATTCAGAATACTACAGAGGACGAATAAATAATGGATATGGAATAGAGGAATTTCATTGAAGTATTCTTCTAAAAATATATCCCTCCTGAGAAACAAATAGAAATGAAGAGGAAATTCCTTGGCTTAATGAAAAGGGAAGAATACAATGTTGCAGAGTATGATTCTAACTTCACAAAGCTATCCATGTATGTCGTAGATTACATATGTGACTTGGAAGAAATGAGTGATCATTTATTAAAGGTAATAAGCCATGTCATCAAAGAGCAATGGATTGTCAAAAAATTTCATCATTTGATTAAATTTTATTAAGTTCCATAAAAATCTATAAGGATTTGTCTTGATCAAATTTTTTCATTGAAACAAAGATAAAAAGTGTTACTATAATAACCAAGGGAAAGGTGAAGTGTCAAGGAAGAACAAGGGAACACATAAATTCCCATTATGTGAGAACTGTGGAAATAAAAATCTCAGGAAAAGCTTGAAAGGCATGGGAGTCTGCTATAAGTGTAGAGAAAAGGGTCATCTATCTCATGAATTCAAGGGGAAGAAACAATTTTATGTTTTTCAATACTACAATTATAGAGAGATGAGACACTATAAAGATGAGTTTCCTAAATGAAAAGGAGATATTCCTCTGAAAAATCCAAGATTGAAATGGAGAGCTTATGCGATTAAAACAATAGAATTTGAAGTTCATAATTATGTGGTGGAAGGTACTTTAATTGTTTCCTCAAATAGAGAAAATTATTAATTTGATTCTTGATCGTCACATTAATTTATATCTTCCCAGTTTTCCAAGAGAATTATACATGTACAATTTTATTTAATAAATGATTTATCAGTCAAAAATCCTAAGGGATGCATCATTGCAACAAAGGCATGCTAACTAGTCCCCCTCATGACACATAAATGTGCTTCATATTCTAACCTTATCATCATACCAATGACTGAATTTGATATAATTCTCAGTATGAAATGGAAATCAAATTATGATGCAAAGATTTATTGCAAGAATAATGAAGTTACAATTTTTTGAAATGGTGTAGAAACACATATGTTTAGAGTTGAGACCTCTCCATCTAATTCTTACCTAAACCCACACCTAGTAGCTCTATTAAATTAAATTCTTGGAGAGGAAGAGAACCCAATATCTATGGGTGAGGAACAAAATCTTCAAATTGAAGATGTGAACATAGTGGAAGAATACATAAATTTATTTCTAGAGGAGTTACCTGGACATCCTCTATAGAGGGAAGTTGTGTTCTCTATTAATTTAATTATTAGTGAAACACCTATATTAAATACCCCCTATAGAATGACCACTGTGGAGTTAGGGGAGAAAAAGAAACAACTAGAGGAGTTGAGTGAGAAATGATTTATTCAAACTAGTGTTTCTTCAAGGGGATGCCCAGTCTTGTTTGTCGTGAAGAAAGGTGGATCCATGAGGCAATGCATTGATTAAAGGAAAATAAATGCTATTACGATAAATAATAATTATCTTCTGCCCCTGATTGATTATTTATTTGATCAACATCATGGATCTCAATACTTTTCGAAGATCGTCCATTGATCCAGATATCATCAGCTACGTGTGAGGAAGGAAGATATTCCTAAGACATCATTTTGAACTAGGTATGGGAATTACGTGTTTATAGTGATGCCTTTTGGACAGAAAAATGCACCATTTGTTTTCATGGATTTAATGAATATATTTTTCGAGGGTTATATTGATACCATTGTTGTGGTATTCGTCAATGATATCCTTGTATACTCAAAAAGCTACGAAGACCATGAAAACCACTTGCGGATTATTCTAAAAACTCATAGAAGAAATAATTACATGGGAGGTTTAGCATGTGTGAATTCTAGCTTCAATCAGTTTTTTGAGTCATATTGTCTCTACGTATGGAATCCTATTTGATCTTGAAATGATAAAGGCAATCCACAAATGGCCCATGCCAATAAACATAACTGATGTACATAGTTTTATTGAATTGGTAGATTATTATCAGTGTTTCGTTCAAAATATTTCCCGACAGGATAACCCGCTAACCAAGCTCACACGTAAAGTAGTTAAGTTTGTTTTGAAAAACTAATATGTAGAATACATCAATGATTTGAAAAGAAGAATTTTCAATGATCCAATATTGAAACTTCCATCTGGAAATGAGGTATCTGTGATATACAGTGATGCACCAATGAATGGATTGGGTTGAATCTTTATAAAATATGATAAAGTTATAGCTTATACATCAAGACATTTGATGACTCCTGAGCACAATTATCCAACTCCTGACCTTGATTTAGCATTTATAAGCATGGCTATGAAAATATATAGACATTATCTCTATAAAGAATTATATGAGATTTATAGGGACCACAAGAGTTTAAAATACATTTTCACACAAAAATTACTCAACATGATGTTAAGGAGATGGCTCGAGTTACTCATAGATTAATTTTTTTCAATAAACTACCACCCATGAATGGAAAATAAGGCGGGAGATGCAATAACCAGGAAAGATCACAGACATCTGACTCAAATGAGGATAGGGAGAGATCCAATTTTTTTGGATCTACTAAAGATGGATATGGGAATTGTTAAGGTTGTGTTGGCATATTTTATTTTTCAAATTAGTTCTAAAACATATTTTTTAGAGAAGATAAAATTCTCTCAATATGATTATGAGAATCTACACAAGAAAATTTATAATGTCATGGATGAGATATTGGTAAACATTGTGTATGTTGAAGGAGTTCTGATATTTGGGAAGAGGTTATGCTTTCCATCAGTACCTAAGCTAAAAAAGGGAACTATTAGACAATGCTCATAGCTAAAAGTTTTGTACACACCAGTGTAGTAGAAAGATGTATAGGGATCTAAAGTAATATTTTTGGTGGGATAATATGAAGTGGGAAATTTCTGACATTGTGTCAAGGTGTCTAGTTTGTCAACATGTGATGGTAGAGAGAAAACATCATAGAGGAGTGATGAAACCTCTACCTATTTCTATTTGGAAGTGAGATATCATTAGGATGGAATTTGTCACCGGACTACTGAGGAAACCTAGAAGGAATGATGCAATATAGGTAATTGTCGATCATTTCACAAAATCAACACATTTCATTCCTATAGGAGAGGATTTACAACATGAGTTCCTAGAAATACATTATATTAATGAATTTTTAAGACATTATAGTGCACCTTTATCGATTGTGTCCTATCAAGATCCCCAGTTTACATCGAAATTCTAGAGATGACTACATAAGGCTTTGAATACTGAGGTTCATATGAGTACTGCTTGTCACCCCCAAACAGATGGACAGTCTGAAAGGACTATTAAAACTCTATAAGATATGTTGAGATCATGCTCTCTTAACTTCCAAGGTATGTGGGATTAATACTTTCATTTGGTAAAATTTTTGTTCAACAATAGTTTCCATTCTAGTATTCAAATGGCTCCATATGAAGCATTATTTGGAAAGAGATTCCGAACTCCGACATGTTGGGATGAAGTTGGTGAGAGGAAATTTATAGGCCCAAAACTTATTGAAGAGACCACGAAAATGGTGGAGATAATCGAAGCCCATTTTAAAGAAGTACAATGTAGGCATAATATTTATGATGATAATCGGAGAAAGGATGTTGAATTCTAAGTGGGAGATCATGTATTTCTGAATATATCACCATTGAAGAGTGTCTTAATGTTTTGTAAAAAATGAAAATTGATCCCCAGGAACAACGGACAATCTGAAATTTTGGAAAGAATTGGAATTTTAGCTTACCATTTAGCAATATATATAAGTTTCTCCAATGTTCATGATGTACTCCATGTGTAATTGTTGAAGAAATATATGTGAGACCCAAAGCATGTACTCACCTATGAAGAAATATAACTGGAACCCGGTTTTTCATACTGTGAATAGTCTATCGAGAGTATTGACAAAAGTGAGAAGGTATTGACATATCAGAATACTATTCTAGAAAATGTTCTTTGGAGGAACCATAATATGGAGGAAGAATCATGGTAACCTTAGGATGTTATTAAGAAGAACCACCCACATATTTTTTTGTGGACTTTATTTATAAAATTTTGAGGATGAAATTTCAAAAGGATGGAATAATGTGGCACCCCAAACATTTTATGGTATGTTTCGCTTAAAAACATTGTATTCATTAGATATCTTAATCTTCATTAATCACATATGGAAACAAAATTGGTATCTTATAGAAGATGGCCAAAACCTATCCCTTAAACATAAATTTTCCAGCTCTGTGATTCAAATTTTAAAAATCTGACGTACATGGTAATGTAAAGGCTGAAATTTAGAGTTTGATAGAATTAAAATAACATTCAGTGAATAGTAACCTACCATTATGAATAGTTACCTGCCCTTATAAATAGTAACATAACCTTTTTAATAGAGGTATGACTCTTATGAATGGTATCCATACCCATGAATGTATAAATAAATGTAGGCACCTCTAAAAAAATGTGAATATTTTAAGTGTCTATATATTTTTATTAAATAATGATTTAGTTAAATTTTTAGTTAATCATAATTATAAAATTATTTCCAAAAAATGGACATAATTTTTAGATTCTACACATTAAAAATGGTTAGGGTAATTTTTTGGGATTTTTCTGGAAGCCTTGAATTTTTGGTGAATTGTAAAATACATTAATTTACCGTATAAATACATTATAATTTAAATTAATGATTCCTAAAATCATGAGTGATGTAAGTACCCAAATCTATAAATCAAATGAATATATTACTGTTCTTGGTCATGGAATACTCACAATTTCTTTTCATGAGAATAAATAATAAATTAATGATTATAATATTAGGAAAACTCCTCTCCCCTCCACTATATAAACCACCCCTCACCCCCTCTTCATACCACACCACTCAAGCATAAATACTTACCTAAATTATACTCTAATAGCTCCATAACCTCCTCCACCATGTCCAAGACCTTTTGGTCTATTCAAAAGACCAAAAACAATGCCTTAAGGATATTCTCAATGAGGGGTACTCAAGAGGTGACCCTCTCTTCTCTTTTCATTCAATTTCATTTACATGTTCCATTATTTTGTTCTCTATTCTCCACTCTCCTCATCCAAATTCGATTATAATTACAGTACCATACATTAAATAGATATTCATTATTAAAATGGAATATTTCATCATTATCTCTTTTCATCCTTTCCTTTTATACAATAAATTCAAACATCGTCCGAGATGTGTTAGTTTATAACACTCATAGAAGATGGGTATTAAATTTGCATTATTGTCTTCAATAATGGTCATGAATGCTTTTTCAATGGTTGATCCAGGTCATAGTATATTTATTTTTTCTTGCTTAATGTTTTGGTATCCTCAAACATTCATAATATGGAATAGTAATACAAAACATGTTTATAGTGCACAAAACCACCAAGCCGCATCCATGCGATTATTTTTAACTCACCGAATGAGTCATCCTCATAGTATATAACAAGAATCATTATAAGATTACTTATATCTATTTAATGTCACTAATAATGTATATTAATAAATCTGGATGTTTAAATATATTTTAAACAAACATCCACTCATGAATACAAGTAAACAGATCATGAAAACCAATGAAGAAAATGCTACCAAAAAAAATTAAAATAAATCTCTTAAACCATCAAAAAGTCAATTAAAAAATAATAAGTAAATAAAATATGAATTAAATTTTGATGGGTTTATTTAATTATTAATTCATGAAGATAAATATGATTATTTCAGTCGTTAATAACAATTAAGAACGCCTTCAAGCCTAAAGAAAGGGATCATCTATCTCACATTTGTTCAAGAATCTACCCTATGTTATGCTCTTTTATTTTTAATTCCTAATGATGGGGTATGTTTTATCACCTCCCCCATATTTCCCTCTTGAAATATAAATAATTGGATACACCCTTTATTTCTCATTTTTCCCTCACAAGAACATTCGTTACCATGCCGAAATGTTTGATACATATTTTCTCATCTCAGTTTCAATTCTGGGAGATGTCCATTGATTGCCTCTTATTTCATAAATTTAGTATAGTTGTACTGAAATTTGATATAAATTATCATGATTAACTTTATATTCATGGTATTATGTGAATAATTTTGTGGTTATTAACTTTTGGTCATACGACTCAATTGATTACAACGGGGTAAAGAGCTTTGTCTCAATTTTCACTTCATTGCGTCTTGCTTTGTATTGTGAAACTACTCTTTCCTATGTAGTGTGCCTAATGACAATTTGATATCACATTAAAATTGAAATTATAGTAAATTTAAATATCCATATTCTCATATCATGGATATGATAATTTTCTATGTTTTATTCCTTTTTACTTTAGATATTTATTTTGAATGTTGTTTTGACTGTGGATATATTGGTGAATCTGTATCCTCTAATCTATACCGATATTTTTGATCTTTTGTTGAATTTATGTATAAATAATTCTTTGGATGCAAATTTGGCTGGAGATATATATATCCCCTAGATGCGTCGGTAGGTCTCATGAGACAAATCAGTTGGCGACAAACCCTTTGAGTTTGTTTCCAAAAATCAGACGAGTTTCTACCCACAAAACTAAACCGTTTTTACTGTATTATGGTATTATATGCCAGATACATGATGTCCAATTAATAAGAATTGTCTTTTCTCATTATCAGTTATTACTATCTATGAGGTTTTCACTATGAAAAAAATCTATGGATACAGTTTCATTCCTAGTTTATTAATTGTGTGAGTTTTTCATTTATTCACCATGCCATATTGATTCTGTCAAGTTATATAAAATTCAGTTATTATTGATTCATGATTGCTCTATTTTTAAGCTTTTCATGATCATTTTATCTGACCCATTTCATTGATTATTTTCAACAGGTGATGAAGATGAGATCATTTATTGAGTTCTTGTGTATGTAGTTCTTAGTTTTCGTTTTGTATTGTATTTTTTTCACATTTTCCAAGGTAATTTGAGTTACATCTATGTATCTAGTTTATTCAAGACTACTAATCTAATCATTCCGTTTTTACTTTAATTCATTCCAACTATGCCAATGTACTTATTAATTCACCAACTCTGGTCTATAGGGGTCGGTGCGTTACATAACTGCACTTTATTCCTCACATATTACTTGAAATGACCGAAGTACTTGATAAAAAATATCAAATGCTAATTTTTATTTATAATTATTTAATAAAACTAAATTAATGAATGAAAAATAATAATATCAATATTCCTATAAATTGGATACATCCATCGATAGTGTACCAATATACTAATTTTAGCTTCCTCAACTAAATGAACACTTATATAAATCACAAAAATGATATATAAAGGAGGGATAATATATACGAATGATAAAATGTCAACAGAATAATTTCTAGATGTTTTTCATGATTAGATGGATTTAGATTTTTTTTTTCAAAATATCTTTGAATTATGTGTAAAAATAATCTAAAATTGTATTTAATATTTTAGGTAACACATTAGGTAATTCTATGGGTAGTGAGTGCTAAATAAAAACATGTAATTCCTGAATTTTTAATCAATGAAACTTTCAAAGTTTAAACTCAAATCTTGTTGAAAGTTACTTGAAAATCAATATGATACTATATATTATTTAGATTTCTTTGTAAAACATTTTTCACATTATTTTTCATTGAAAAAATATATGAAAGATACATTCCATTTTCATTTTTCTATAAAAATGATTTATATTCATTACTTCCTTGTCTTTTTGAGAATTAAGGAGATCCATCAATTTACCCTTCTCATTAATAAATATAAAAAACATAATTTCCTATTGTTTATTATAAATATTAATTATGTCATGATTATAGAATTTAAAATTTGACACGCAATAAATAAATGTTTAAGATTTTCTCATTTTCTTCAATTATTGTATTCCAATTACTTTAGATATTATACATTGTACCTTTTTCTAACTTCTTTCAAAAAATTAAATTTTCAAATTTATACAGTGATTCATTATTTATCCTATGATATTAAACAATATAACACCATCTGTGAATTTATCCTATCAATATATTTATTTAATTATGTATTATTATACATGAATTTATAAGACACATAAATAAAATAGTGATCACACATAATGAACTATTTACTACTATGATGTAATCTCTGACGTTCCAAATCAAAATTACAAACTGGATAATCCAAACATATATGAGGGTTTCAACCAATCAATATTTTGAGTCTAGGATTGTCACTAGTTTTCCACAATAAAGTATCAATTTTATTTGAATAATTTTACCATTAATTCATCAATGGTTTCCATCCCATCATCCCACAATTCTCGTAATTATTTTATTAAATGTTTTAGGTATATATCAATATCATTATAAGAATTTAATTTACTTTAATTATAATAAAAATAAATAAATAAATATTCATTATACACATTAAAGGAGGTACATTTTAGCGGATCAAAATAACATTCCATATACTATAATAAATACTTAATTCTCATAAAGGGAGAAAATCAAAGATCATAAATGACGTTGAATTTTTTTGAGGTCTCATCTACTAAAAATTGTATCTTTCCAATGCATTCTATTTTATATCATATTCATCCTTAGATGACGAGAATAATCTTGGAATGTGTAGTCTTAGAGGAATGTAACATAATAACTTTGTGGGAGTTTTCTTCTTCATCACTATCTCTGTGTTATATTCATTTGTACTCTCATTTTTGATCACTTATTTCAATATATTTGTATAATATCTAATTCATTCATATTTATTGTAATCTAATCACTAATTAATCAGGGAATCATTAGGGAATGTATTTTTTTCATAATGAAGGCCAAAATTATTTATGTATTTATTTATTTCTAAGAATGATGTAGGGATCGCAGATTCTTAAAATTAAAAAAGATGAAACTCTAAATTCATACATATATTTTTTTGGAAATAATTCCTTTGAGACACATTATATGTTAAAACTTGAGTAGAATATATATCTTTGAATACTTGGTACATCCATCATACAATTACTTATTTCTCTTTCCAACTAATTTATAAAACTCATTTTTTCCTCACTAAAGTTTTATGCAAGATTAACCAAAATAGGATCAAATAATTGTTTTATTAATCCATTAAAATATTGTTAATTGTATCCTATAAATAAAAATGCATCATTTATCATATTTATAATTGAATTTACGAATGTTTAGTAACTTTTTGTTTTTTATAAGATTTTACCTTCATTGAATTACCATTACATTCAATTTACCATTAAAATTATAATGTACATATCAAGCAAGAATTCTTATCAATATCATCTGTTTGTATACATTTTTCTATTTAACAATCACCTATGTTTAAATAAATATATAAAAATATTATTATAACATAACTTGATTGATTTGGAACAGAAGAATGTAAATGTTCTTCCAAATCCTGACAAAACTAAGGTGTTTTTCAATATAAACAAATTAAACATTAATATATACATGTTATATTGCCACTGTAATAACTATTCATTCAAAAACAAATATTTTAATGTTTATTTAAAAATTATAAATTAATTCTTGGTATCACTATGTATTTTGTTAAATAAAACTATACTCTTAATAAGCTCAATTAGAACCAAATGATGAATAAATTAAAATGATCAATAAAACAATATAAAATTATTAGAACAAGAATATGTTAATAAAAAATAGAAAATAATAACTGCTAATTGGAAACCCTTAAACATTAACAAGAGGATTAAGGGTCAAATTTCGCAGGAGGAGGCTGATAAGGTAAGGGGATGGAGGTTGGTGAAGAGAGGGAAGTGACCAGTGTGGAGGCTGGGGAGGCAAGGTTGGAGATGTCAGGCTCATAGATAGACAGGGTATTAGAGGATTGAGGTCAAGGTAGAGGGGGAAGTAGGATGATGGGGGTAGGGGAATCATGATCTAGGGGATAAGGGGGGATTCCATAGAGGGTTTCCATTGGGGTGAGGAAGTGAGGAGAAGGGAGGCCTCTATCGTGGGTTGGGGTTAGGGTTAGAGATAATTCAGGGTTTTTCCTATAAATTTCGTTATGATTAACAAAAACCCACCACTAAATATAAAAATATTATCTATTAAAAAACATTACAGTGATTATAGTAATCTACCTGTATATTTTAAATTAAAATATAAAATAAATAATTAACAGTGTTTTTATTTACCATTGGCAAAAAACAGTCACTATTATTTCTTTTTATTGTAGTAAAACACGACCATAGTAAATGTTTTCATAAAATATCCATATGAAAGAGGAACTTTTAAGTTAAAATTACTTGATCCACGAAATAAATATTATATTATTATAAAATATCAACAATTTAACAAGGATGAAAGAGATATGATTATGATATGTTAGATAAAAAATTGTAAACTAAATAAAAAAATTATTTCATATACCTACAATTTGTGTCACATTAGTTATTTCTGTCTAATACAAGATGATACATTCCCTCAAAATAATTTGAATCAACTAATAAGATAAAGAAAAGGGAAGGTGTGGAAATCTATTTCTTTTAACCCTTTATAAATTATGTGAAACACACATACACAACTCTTGATGATGCCACTATTTACATAAACTTTTATTAGTGATAATAGAAACCTTTCATTGAAAATATATAAAATTATCTAAATTATAAGGTATCATTTAAATCATTTTTAATATTAATTATCTATATATGTTCATTGTAAAAAACCTCAATCCATTAAACCATGAATGTAGTGTAATTTAAACATTTATGCATTGTCGTATTTAATTGAAACAGAAAATTGTTTTGTATTAATGTCACGAGCCGTCCCCCGGGGCCCGTGCCATGACAACCCCAAGCCCGCCTTCTATAGGCCAGGGGCTAGGAACTAGCACAAGTGAGGAATATCCCAATATCTGAGAATGAATTTCCTATATAACCTGCAAACTAACACAAACAAGCACACAGAAATATAGAAGAAGAATTTAAAAGTATATAGTAAAAAGAGTGTGTACAGTATATAAAGGAGACAGAATACAAGCCCAACTAGAAAGTATAATTAATAAAAACAGCTCATGCGAACACCCACCTAGGATTCTACCTAAAGGGTAAGTACAAATCTCGAATGGTCTTCTTTGTGGCATGCCTCGTATATAGTCCACCTTTGTGTAGCCTTCAGTCCTGGTACACTCGACCCCGATCAGCATTGTCCTTCACATGCACAAGACACGGCATGGTGCGGCCATAGCCCATGGAGGGGTGAGTACGACGATACTCATTAGGGACCCTAAGACCCCCTAAGGTCTCTCAGAATCCACAAAGTAAAAACCACAAAGCATGAAAACAAAATTCTACCCTACATAGGTATATAACCATATATATACCTAGTTTATCAAGTACGCCCTTCTCTTTCATGACAAAACAGAAGGCCCAACTCTTTATCCAAAAGCTCAAATGTTCCACGAAGGAAAGAATACTGCGAAGGTACACCGCATAGGTAAGTACCACAATGGTAACTCCACATAGAATAATACTATAAAATTTCCACAATGAATGTATAGACTCATCTGACATCATGTTTATCTTTTGTACGAAAGTATAGATGGTTACCTGTATTGTTATATCATCTTACTTCGTTGAGAAGCTCTATTGTTGAACCATACAAGATCGATGATGACACATAGAGGATCAGAAGATGACCCACATAGGAATAGTATGTTATGACCCACACATGATCATTTAGTTCTGACCCAGACAAGATCCGAAGACGACCCACACAGGATCTAAAGAAGACCCACACGGGATATAAAGATGACCCCACAAGATATGAAGATGACCCACATAAGATCGGTATGAACTGTCCCACACAAGATCGCTGAGCACTGACCCACACAGTATCTGAAGATGACCATCATAGGATTTGAATATGACCCACACAATATTTGAAGTCTCCTCAAGTATAGCCAACCACAGGGTTCCTATACTAAGCATGCTTGATTATGTGAGGTTTCTCTCCTCAAGCCATTAGTTGATACAGAAACTACAATAAAGTCCCCTGAATAAATATCCAAAACATCCACCATGTCCTAAGGGACGCAACACAATTGACAGCACATCAATCAGAGACTCAGAATATATGTTATTAGTGTTTTAGTTCTAATGGCCTGATTGGAATCAGGTTTGATCAAATCCCAAAGTACTCTAACATTATCCAAAACTAAAGTGGAGTATACCAAAAGGATGATCTCCATCCAAGGAATATTTTTCCATAGATGGGTCGTCAAACAGATTCTTAGTTCTCAATATATGTCCACAAAGCAATATTTGGTTCAAGAGGGGCCATGGTCTGGTCCAACCCGACTAGACTGACATGGCCCGGCTCTACCTGGGCCGACCTAACCTGGTTCGGGTCACCCAACCCAACCCGGGGCTAGCCCAGATTCGTAAGGGTATGGAAGGCTCGACCCGGCCCATGAATGAGTGGCCTGGCCCTTGAGGTGTGACCCGGCCAGCACTAGGCACGGCCTGCTGGGGCACGGCCAGGATGGGTGTGGTCCGCCCGGCTAGGTGATATCTGTCAAACTAGTGCGGTCCACCCGGTTGGGTGTGGTCGGTCATGGAGGGGCCAGCCGTAACTGCCTTTGGAGAGACCCCCCCCATATTCCCAAATGGTCCATCGTACCTTTTGACGTTCTCAGTGCATCACAGCCATCCAGATTCCCGGCCGGCCCTCCTTCCAGTGGAGTGACGACACCGATATCCTCCAAATGGCCAGCTTGTTGTCGGCTACCCTCTAGTCTCCACCACTGCCATGAATCCACATTCTCTAGCCCCAGTAGTGTGAATACGCACCACTGATTCACAATTTCGTCATCCGGTGTGCCAGCAGCCACCCTGCTCCTCCGCGGCTGACGGGCCACGACCTCCTCTTCTGGTGGCGTGGACGTGAACCGCCATCCTTCCACATAGTCGGCAGGGTGCCGGCCAATGCCTTCTTCCACAAGCTATTACAGCTTCATTCCTAGCCCAAAAAGTTTTACGTTTGGATATTCACGATCCTCGGGTCAAGATCTCCAAGCCCATTTTTTTCTCTCAACAAAGCCTTGTGTTTTTAGCATTCTTAATTATATTGATTCGAAGAACACGCGAAGAACAAATAGGAATGGTTACGATAAATGTGCGGATTGATGGACATCTGTTTTTGGCCGTCGTCATTGAGAATCGAGTATATGAAAAATAAAAAAAAATATTTATTCATACTTCATATTACCCCCTACCTCATTATCTTGTTGGAGGTGACATGAGGAAGAGGATTAAGTCGTTTAAAGGGACGTCAGTGCTGGTTGCCTCCGAAACACATTTCCGATTTGGGATTGGTAATTGTCCTACTTTATGATCAGGAGAATGTTATTTGTTTGAGGACATTCTTCATTGGAGGATTCTCTAGCGAAGGCCTCCTCTCCATTTCCCCAATGAAAAAACATCCCTCAATTCCCTCAAGAAGAATTAAAACAATAAATCTTAATTATCATGTTCTATCATTAATTTAGTTTTAATGAACCCTATTAATTAAAGAGAGTTTTGGTTACATAATTTTTGTAACTAGGAATTTAATTCTCATCCATAAAAGCCCGACCACCATCATGTGGTACCCACCTCCACAATTCAAAAAGGTTGTTTAAAAAAGATAAATAAAATTTTGATTATTTTATTTTACTTATCCCAAGAAAAACTAAAAAACAAACATCCACCCTCGACCTACTCTGGTTAAGGTGAAGGTCTCCTTAAACAAATATCGGCTCTATGGGTTCAACGATGTCCTCAGATATCAATTCCAAGCAATGGTTCAAAAGTTACAAAATGCCTCTCGCATGTTTACTGAACTTACCAAAAAAAATTCAGAAATTCATTCCAGGCACACCGGGCCTTAGAATCAAGCGCCATCAATTTTTGCAGATTTGTAATATTTCTATATAGTTAAAAAAAGATTACACAAAAATTTCAGGGTCTTTTCATTTTCCCCACACCAGGGCTTTGCATCCCAAAAAGCAAAAACACAAACTTGGGAATCATGTGGGAGTACTGAGAACAACTATGAGCCTCCATTTCCCATGTGCTCTCCTAGAGGTTCCCATGATACCAAAATATGCACACCAAAGATATTGATCACCCACATAGGACACTCTCTTTTCGATCGTCAATCTCTACTGAATCCTCCAAAATCATCGCCCCATCCTCAATGACAATCTCGGACCAGTCAATGATGTGCAAGGGATCATGCACGATCCTCCTGATCTGAGATATAGGGAAAACAGCATGTACCCGATGAAACTGAGGGAGAAGAGAGAAGTGTTATGCCACCTCACCTACACTACTAATGACCTGAAAGGGTCTGATGAACCATGGAGATAACTTTCCACCCTAGCCAAATATATGAAATCCTCGTCGACATGAGACCCATAGATAGACATGGTCGCATCCTCAAACTCCAGTGGTCTCTATATCTTATCAGTATAAGACATCTACCTTCTCTTTACAGTCTTCATCCTGTCCTAGAAGATCTTCACCTTCTCCATGGTAGCCCATACCATCATTGGTCCGATGAGTATTGACTCCCCTGGGTCAGTCCAACACTGAGGCGATCTGCAAGGTCGACCGTACAATTCCCCAAATGGTGCCATACCAATAGTAGAGTGATACCTGTGTTGTACAAATACTACACCAATGGAAAGTGATCCTTCCAGTTGCAGCCGAAATCTAGGACACAAGCATGATACATGTCTTCAAGGTTCTGAATAAACGAATCTGTCTGAACGTCTGTCTATGGATGGAAGGTGGTGCTCGACCGAAGCTCTCTCCTGAACACCTCCGATAACTCCTTATATAGATGGGAAGTAAAACATCCACCACAATTGGAGAAAATAATAGATGGAACTCCATGAAGCTTTATAATCTCTTACAGGTAGAGGCATCCCATGCCCTCTACTGGACCCTACTCTCTGATAGGTTGGAAGTGGGCCGACATGGTGAGTCGATCAACCATCACCCATATAGAATCATGCCCCATGGATGTGTGTGGAAGTCCTACCACAATGTTCATAGATATTGCATCCCACATTCACTCAGGAACCTCTAGTGGCTGATCTATGCCCACTGGAACCTGATGCTTTACCTTGACTTGGTGTCAATTGAGGCACCATGAGACAAACTCTGCTACTTCTTTCATCATTCCTAGCCACCAGTTCTGACACTAATAGTCCGAGTACATCTTTTCTACTCCTAGATGTACAACTATTGGGGACATATGGAACTCCCTCAACACTTCCTCCCGTAGCGCCACTGTAACCATAGTACGCCCTATAAAAAGGATGAAATGCTCCGCGCCTTTAGAAAAACCATCAGGTGCATGTCCTATGGATATTTGATAATGTCAAGCCTCGCAGTTTGTGTCCCCAAGTTGTGCCTCCCTGACTCACTGAAGGAGTCGGGGTGTGACTATCAGAGACTAAAGATAGGCTGCCCCATCTTGATCCACATAGGATATCCACAAAGTGGCTAACTTCTTTGTCACCTCAATCATCAATTTTATACCATATCTCATGCTGAGTGCATCTACTACTACATTCCTTTTCCCCAGAGTATAGACTATATCGAATTCATAGTCCTGGAGTAACTCATGACAACACCACTATCTCAGGATCAGGTCCTTCTAATAGAATATATACCTCAGACTCTTATGATCAGAGAAGACTGTAAAACTTTTTAACATCAAGTAATTTCAACACATCTTCAAGTCAAAAACCACTATTTCTAACACCATTTCATGGGTAGAATAGTTCTGATCATGTTGTCTCAGCTTTCGTGAACCATAGGTGATCACTGCTCTCTCCTACATCAGGACACATCCAGGCTTGGTCTCTAATGTGTTTTAGTATACTACATACCCAACACCCTCCTTTGGAAACCTCAAGATGGGGGAACTCGTCAGTCTCTTCCCCAGCTCCCGAAAACACTGCTAGAATTTCTCCGCCCACATAAAGGGTTTCCCCTACATCATCAATGATGATAAGGGTGCCACAACTCTAGAAAAATCAGTCATAATCATTCGGTAGTAACCATCCAAACCCAGGAAACTGCAAACCTCCATCAAAATATTGTGTTGATCCCAATAAAGAACAAAATCAATCTTCAATGGATCCGCCACAACTATATACTCCAAGAAAACATTTCCTAGAAAGTGGACCTCTCATATATAGAACTAGAACTTCTATAGGTTAGCATAATGCTAGTGCTCTCGGAGTGTGCCCCGAACAACATGCAGATGATAGGCATGCTCCTCCTTTGTAGCTGAGTATATCAGGATGTCATTGAAGAAGACTACCACAATGCAATCAAGGTATGGCTGGAAGATCCAGTTCATGAGTCCCATGAACACTTGCGGGTCATTGGTCACACTAAATGGCACAACAAAGAACTTATAGTGTCCATAATGACATCTGACGACCATCTACTGCACATCCTCATCTCATACCATGAGATGGTGATATCTTGATCGGAGGTCTATCTTCTAAAACCAACGGGATCCCTTTATCTGATTAAAGAGATCGTCAATCCTCGAATGTGGGTACTTGTTCTTCACAGTTACCTAGTATAGGTACCGATAGTCCATATAGAGTCTCAGACTCCCATCCACCTTCTTGATGAACAAAATATGGGCTGCCCAAGGAGAAACACTAGGCCTGATGAACTTATTTCCCTATAAGTCATCCATCTATACTCACAGCTCACGATGCTCCATAAGAGCCATCTGATATGCTGGTGTAGATATCAGTGTTGTCTCGGGATACAAGTTGATATAAAAGTCCACATATATGCGAGTGCATAGACCCAAAATATCATCAGGGAAAACATCAGTGTACTAGTCCACCACTAGAGGATAGCTCAAACTATAAACATCATCTTCTCTAAGGGTATGCCTATCCATCTGATGTGTGATCGTCTGCACCCTCCTCTGGGTAAGTCCATCTTGTGCTGCAAAGGTTCCCTTCTCGCTGGTGAATGAATACCTGGTCCCATCCATGCGGACACAACATACATTGCGTCTAATACAGATGACCTGATCCTGGATTGTTGTTAACCAATCCATTCAAAACAAATACATCGTATGGCCTCAATTCCACTACTAAAAGATCCCACCCAAAGCTCTTGCATCCTACAATAATCTCACATTGTCGACACTAGTGTGTAATCATCGAATCTGCTCTCGTAAGAGTATCTAGCCATAGGGATCGAGCCAACGGCTCCACTGGAATCTCCGAGCTCCGAATGAGGGTTGTTCCAACAAAAGAGTGACATGAACCTGTGTCTATAAGTACTGCAGCTAGGGTGGAGGAGACACAAATTGTACCTCGTATCATCTCCGAAGCACTGTGGTCATAGGCATCAAATTCCTGAAGTCGAGCTCGTCCCTTTTCCACCTTCTCCCTATGGTTGGGGTGGACCACCGAGAGGAGGTGGCAGTAGAACATCGAATCGCCACCCACCGCCGAGTACACTACCAGTTCCTATGCCACATCCACCTGCTTCTTGGGCACCTCTTCGATCAAATCGTCACATCTTCCTAGGTGGTCCTTTGACTGTCTTCAGGTCATCCATATGACGGGTCGAGCAGTTACAAGCTATGTGACCCTGGTAATCGCATGAGTACCACTGCCTCCTCCTCGCTAGTCCTACTCTATCTCGAGAGACCCGAACAACCGACATTGTATCTAGCGGTCGTCCACCTATATGTATAGTTATTTTAGACCTCTGCGTCATCTGTCTACTACCATCTGCAGATGTTTCTGCTTCATAGCATCTGGTGGTGTGTCTCGCTGCCGTTGACTACTGAGTAAGGATGATCACTACTAATAGTGCTCACTCAAACACCCCCGCCTGAGTCAGGATGCTAATAGAAATCATTGAAACTCTAATCTCTTATTTGAGAAATTTCTCGATGGCCCAGGACCCCAAGAAAGGGTCCTTCACAATGTCAGTTTAGTAGTGCGAGAGGTCGATGAACCTCACTGAATACTGATCCACAGTCATGCTGCCCTCCTATAGGTGAAGAATCTCTTTTATATGAACTTAGTGTAATGTCATTGGGATTAAATATGCCCTGAAAAGGCTCTTGATTTCCACCCAGATGAGAGTCACCTCATCGTGAACATGGATAATCAAGCTCCACCATCTGCCTGCTGCAGCCTAAAGAAGACCGGCACCAAGGATCACCATGAGATCAGCTGGTGTCCCTACCAGTCAAAAATATCTAACCAAGGCCTCCAGCCAATCCACATCCACATGAGGATCCTTTTCTCCCCATAACATGGGAGGCCTTTGGTGTTGGAACTCATGCAACACACTAAAGGGGTGTTCAGCCTCTTCTTTTGGGGAAGGAGAAATTAGATTCCCAATGGGTAGTTGCGCTGCAGGTATGCCACCCGATGGTACAACTACCATAAGGGGTCCCTACACCGAAGCCTCGTCCCATGGTGGGATATCATTGAATACTCTACACGAACCCTAGATTGATTTCTTCATGGAGGTATATTGAAAAAAATAGGTGTTCCACTATCATTAAGTAATACCTAGTGAGATGACTCAATAGATCATAAAGAAAAAATTCCAAAAACACATACACAATTAGTGTTTTCAGGTACAATGTTGGAAATCAGATGTCTAGGTCCTGGTGTATGGATATGTCGGCCGCCGCACCAACACTGGATTGCCCAAACTGAAAACACCACTCATCACTCATAACACTATTTCCAAATCAGAAGATCAGAGTCCATGTTCTCCAGTATAGAATACTCCTTTGATACCAATTTGTTACAATCCATCCCTCGAGCCTCGTGTTGTGACTACCCTAAACATTCATTCTATAGGCCAGGGGCTAGAAACTAGAACCGGTATGAAATATCCCTAAAACTGGAAAGGAATTACCTATATTACCTGTAAAATCACACAACCTAGCACATAACAAGATACAAGCACAAAGAAAAATTGTATAGTAAAAAGAGTGTGTACAGTAAGTAAATGGGCCAGAATACATTACCCACTATGAAGAACAAGTAAAACGAAAAAAATCTCATGATAACACCCACAAATGATCCTACCTAATGGTTAGGTACATCCCTCAAATTTTCATCATTGTGGTATGCCTCATGAAATGTCCACCTCCATGTAGCCTCCTGTCCTGGTACCCTCGACCCCAATTAGCGAAGTTTGGCATCTGCACAGGACACATCAAGGTGTGGGTGTAGCCTATGTGGGGATGAGTATAATGGTACTCAGTAGGGACCCCGAGACCTCCTAAGGTCTCGAAAAATACACAAAGAAAAAACCCAAAAGCATGAAAAAAATAGTCATATCTACTTGGGTATATTCCCATATATATACATAAGTTATTAGGTATTCCCATCTCTTTCATGAGGAAACATAAAAACCAACACCTTATCCAAAATCTCAACTGTTCCACGAAGGAAAAATACCACGATGGTACAACCCAAATGTATGTACCACAAACGTAATTTCACACAGAAGAATACCACAAATGTATCACCACAAAAGTAAGGACTCATCTCACACCAAGTATAACTGTAGTACAAAAGTATAGATGATTAGCTGTATTGCTAGATAATCTTACTTCATCGAGAAGATCTGTTGTTGACCCACACAAGAGCGAAGATGACCCACAAAGGATATGAAGATGACCCACACAGGATCTGTAGATTTCCCACACATGATTAGTATTAGCTGACCCACACAAGATCACTGAGTCCTAACCCCCACGGAATCTGAAGATGACCAACAAAGAATCTAAAGTTGACCCACATTGGATCTGAATATGTCCCACATAGGATCTGAAGATGACAACACAGGATCGATATGCGCTGACACACACAAGATCACTGAGTGCTGACCCACACAGGATCCGAAGATGACCCATGCATGATCTGAAGAAAACCCACACATGATCTGAAATGAACCACACAGGATCTAAAGACTCCTCAACTACAGCCAGCCACAAGGTTCCCATACTAACCATGCTTGATTCCAGGAGGTTCCGCTCCTCAAGACATTGGCCGATACATCAACATCCACAAATTATCCAAAATAAATATTTAAAAGGTCTTCCACATCATAAGGGTTGCAAAGAAACTGATGAAACGTCACGCAGATGCCAGTCTATATGTTATTAAGGTTTCAGTTCTGAGGGCCTGGTTGGATTCAGATTTGATCCAACCCGACCATATTCTATATTTATCCAAAAGTCAAGTGGAGTATACCAAAAGGACTGTCACGAACCAAGGATTTCAGGGTCGCATACGGTTTGTCAAACGAATTCATGATTCACAAGATATGGCCACAAAGGTGTATTTGGGTCTAGATTGGCCCGGGTTTGGTCTGACCTAGTTCGACAGACCCAGCCCGACCTGGCTTGGGTTGACTCGACCCATTTCAGGTGACCTGACCCGACCCGGGTCTGACATGGATTGGTTGGTCCGTGGTGGGTGTGGACCACTGGGTCGTGGCGGGCTTGGCAAGCTGGACCATGATCTGGCCCGACCCGCGAATGGGTGGCCCGGCCCACGAGTGGGCGGCATGGCCTGTTGGGCATAACCCGTCCTGCTCTAGACATAGCCTACTGGGTGTGGTCAACCCAGCAGGGTGCGGTCTTCGCGGCTGGTGCAGTCTGCCCGTCTGGGTGTGGTCCGTCGTGGCGGGGCCCACCCAAGCTGCACCGGGGGAGGCACCCCCCCCCGGATTCCTGAAAGGTCCATCGGGCTGTTCGGCCTACTGGGACGCGGGACCAGTTGGCGTTTTTCATGGTAAGTGTGTCACCGTCGTCCAGTTTTCAAGCCAGTCCACCTTCCAGCAGTACGACGACACTGCTATCCACCTGCAGCCAAGTGGGTGCTGGTCGCCCTCATATCTCCGTCGTGGCCAAGTGGTCATAGTCTCCATCCCCAGCTGTGACGACGTGCACCGCCCCTTTGCCATGCGGCCAGCAGGCATGATGGATGCCACCCTGCTCCACCGTGCCCTCCTCTTCCGGAGGCGCCGAAGCACAATACCCTCCTTCCACACTGTCGGTCGGGTGTCAGCTTCTTCATTCTTCCATGAGTCATCGCATCTTCATTCTATGCTAGAAAATTATAACATTCAAATATTCTCGATCCTTAGGTCAAGATATCTGCGTCCATATTTCACACTCAAAAAAACATTGGGGTTTTTCACCCTTAATTATTTTTCGTCAAATAACGCAAGAAGAACATGCGAAGAATGAATTGGAAAGGCTTTGGAAAATGTGCTGATCGATGGACATGTTTTTTTGGCCACCATCATTGAGAATCAAGTATATGGAGAATCAAAAAAATATTTAATCATACTTAAAATTATACCCTTAACTCATTTTCATGTGGGAGGTGACGTAAGGAAGGGGATGAAGTCGATAAATGGGAGGCCAACACTCATCCTTCCCGCAACACATTTTCGATCCGAGCTTGGGCATCATCATCCTTCTTGATCCAGAGAATGTTCTTTGTTGGAGGAAATTATTTTATGGATGATTCTATAGAAAAGCCCTCCTCTCCCTTTCAACAATGGAAAAGCATCCCAAAATTCCCTCAAGAATATTTAATAAAATAAATCATAATTAACATGTTGTTTCATTAATTTAGTTTTAATGAACCCTATTTTTTAAACAAATTTTTGGTTACATAATTTGTGTTAAAAGGCATTTAATTCCCATCCTTAAGCCCGACCACCATTTTGTGGTCCCCACATCCTCAATTCGAAAAGGTGGTTTCAAAAAATAAAAATAAAATTTTGTTTATTTTATTTTTCTTCTCCATTGAAAAACTGAAAAAATTACTTCCACCATCGACCTACTATGGTCGAGGTGAAGGTCTATTTAAATGAATATCGGGGCTACAAGTTCAATAGTGTCCCCATATTTCTATTTCTAGCATTGGGTTAAAAGTTACATAACACCACTCGTGTGTTTACTGAATGTTATTAAAAATGTTTAGAAATTTATTATGGACATGTTGTGCCTCAGAATCACGCACCGTCAATTTTTGCAGACTCATAATATTTCCATATAAATAAATTACACAGAGAATTTTGGGTATTTACACTTTAATTCATTCATTAATAGAAATACATAATTAAATTTAACATTATCACACTTGTATTTAATTAATAAATTAATACATATATTAATAAAACCAATCAATTATATAAATTATAAACTGCACTTTATAGTTAATTAATTATCCATTAACGTGGAAAAAATGTTTTTTAGAAAGACAATAAGTTAAAAATTAAATTGTAGTTATTTTTTTAATTCCATGTTTTTATTTTCATGCTTCTTGTGTTTAATTACAATAAATATTGTTTAGTTTAGTTGTATCATGAATATAAATTTTTTTTGGATGGATTCTATTTTTTTGTTGTGGTTTTTTTAATATAAGATTAATTTTCAATTAATATTACATGTGGATTTTTTTGTCTGGGTTATATTAAAGAGATATATAGTTTAATATTATATATTTTATTCCTAGATTATTCTTACATATGGGCATTATAATTTGATCGTTATTTATTGGGGGGGGGAGATTATTCTTCCTACAACAATTGAAATTTCTATTATTTTTACATATTTTTGGTAAGTAGTTTGGATGCAATATTTCATGGAACTTTGGTTCTGTGATGTATTCTTATGTAGTAGGGACTTCACCTGACATGAAACATGTTCCTAACCTAACATATCTTGGGATGTATGAAGCTCATTCTCACACAATAGTTCAAAGTTAATTTCTTATTATGCCAAGTACCCACAATTTATCTCAGTGGGAAATCTTTTTATGTGATATATTCTAGTAATGTGTCCCTTATTTCATCACATTTTTGTGGAATGATGATTTATTACATTTATTAGTTCCCGAGGTTGGTTATTTGAGGTGTTTGATTAATTTTTCTGATTCTTTGATTTGAATAATCAAAGAGAGTGAAAAAAGGTGGATTGGGAGAAGGATGAGGATAATATTTCTTACATCCTTCCACAACCATTCCACCATGCCACTTCCGGTGGTGACCTCATTCATTTGATAATGGGGGAGGATGAAGAAAATGATAATTCCAATTATCATTTCCTAAGATCAATTCTATGTTCTTGGTATAGTCATGTTGTTTATAATGATATTATTACATTTTCCCCAATTATGTGTCGTTTTTATGTTATATATATACGAAATCGTCATATTGATTTCTTCACAAGTACATGAGCTGAAACAACATAATACTTATATTATTTATCTATGATTTTCTTCTCGGATTTTTTGTTGTAATTTTTCCTGTTTGTTTTTCATAATAAAGTATCATGGTTGAATGTGTTCTAGTTTGGAATATATCTCTAACATGGGATCAAACATGTTATATCTTTGGGTCATTTATTTATTTATATCCTTATTTGTGAACTTTTTTATTTCATATCTTCATTTCTATTATATTTTTTTGCGGTTTTTTTATATTTAATAAGCATTATTTAACTCAATTTATTATCTCTTTTATTGAAACATTATGATGTATTTAATGGTAAACTATACCCTAAATTAGTATTAATGATTGTAATTTAGGTTCAATAATGTCTTATATGAAGTTCAAGGTAGAAAAATTTCACAGAGAGAATGTTTTAAATTTTTATAAAGTTAATATGAGTGATCTACTAGACCATAATGAACTTTAATATTATTTTTATAGTCAAAATAATAAATTAATCATCATGTATTCCCAATTCTAGGGCAAACAATCTTTCCTTGGTATTTACCTTGACGTCTTTATGAGATCCTATTACCTATTGTTGTTGACCAGTGAGGATATGGTCCTACTTGTTTTTTCTTACAATACCACTTATTGAGATATTATTTTTGAAACTAGAACCTCTATATATGACTATGTTTCTTATTGGTAGGGTGAAAAAATAATATTATTCCTTACAATATTAAAATTGTCATGGTAATCCAATGAAGCTTTATTTAAATGAATCCAGTAAGGCTGTTTTTGATGCCTAATGTAGATGTGCAGATAATAGATGATGTTTAAGAGTATATATTACTGAATTCACATAATTATTAATAAAATATGGTTATGTATTCAACATAATTTGGTGGAATTCAATTACACTTTAAGAAAAAAAGTTCACCATTTTTTCTTAGGGACCTTCAAAACCATAATTTGATGATGGTGGCTATCCAAGGAGTAAATTTATGGATATTGGAGCTCTATTAAATGTAGAATAATAAATAAGTCTTATTGTGAAAATTTCCATTATATTTTACTCGTATCATTAGTGTTGAGTTTGCATATAGCATTAGGTTGTCTTCTTTATATGATTCAAGGAATAACTCTACATGGGATTTTTAAGATCCCTAATTTGGAAGGGATAGTGTGTGCCGAGCTTGGTTATTGGGTTTGTTTAGGTCTAGGTGGAGGGTATTATTATTATTGGATTTTTGTTTCTATTTTATATTTTCTTATTTCTTGTATTTATTTCAAATAAATATTTTATATATCATTGGTTTGATTCTATTTCATTTATTTACCATGGAAATGTCTACTACCTTTCTATTGGATTTTTTCAAGGTCCCAATAGAGTGTTTGAAAGAATTGGTTCCATTTTTATGTGGATAATCATATAGGCTTCCATTGAGTCATGTGGATATAGGTATAATATGGTAAGAACTAGTCATTTTTTGTTACTAGAAATAAGATTTATATTTATGTGTATATGTTTAGAAGTATTTGGATTTAAATGAATTGGTACATGAAAACATGTTATAATGCGACACATGTTATGAAAATGATCAAACATATCTGATAGATCTTGTACATAGAATTTACTATGTAGATGAAGATTTCTCAAACCCTTTGATATGTTAAAGTATAATTGTAATAACATCACCCTATAAATTTACAATTTATTTTGTATGGAGGTATTTTTTTGGCATTCTAATTTGTTATAAATAAATGTATACTTACTTTATTTTTTTATTATGTTTTTTATAATCATGTTTCATGTATTAAATTTCCATTCATATTATTTAATTTTTTTATTATGAAAATATATTATTATGCTCGAATTTTGCTTGTTTGGTGTAATATTTGTAAATTAATGTATGTTTTTATTTATTTTTTTACTAGAGGGTTTTTAGATAGTTTATTATAATATGAGATGCTATTTAATATTTGATGGATTCATATGATTTAATCCTAAATAGGGTGTTATTATCTGATGTGACGTTCTTTGGATATGAGATTTAATCTTTCTTACCAATAAAATTTTTATATTATTATATAACTAAGAAGTTATGGGATTTAATAATTTTTGGTTATTGTGTTTGAAGATTAATTCATAAAGAATTGGGAACTTTTATGAACTAAGTATGGCATATTCACCTAATATAGATGGGCCAGAACACAACTCATTCTCACATAATAGTCCAATGTTTATCTTACATTGTACCAAATGTATGATATTTATTATAATAGATTATCATTCCATGTGCTCCAATCCAAATACATTTACCTTTATCCATCACATCAGTCGAGGTGTGATGATTAACTCACATTTATGTGTTCTTTTAGATAGCTTCGTTATGGTTTTTTTCTAAATATAAACATTCTTTGTTCTCAAAAATTAGATAAATATTAATAAATATAGGGTACACAAGAATGAGTAGGATGAGCTCTCATAGTGCCATACACCATAATTCCACCATTTCTGTTCTGATAGAGAACATATCATTCTATTCTCATAGGATTATAAAGACAATGGAAGTTACTATTATCATTTTTTGAAAATCACTATCATGTTATTGGTGTAGTATAAGTATTTCTAACTGTTCTATTACCCCTTTTTTTAGTTCTTTCTACTCCCATGTGGTGTGTTTGTGATTTAATCTAATAATAAAATATATATCCCTTCATTAACATGAGTTCTTTACAATTCCGAAAGCTTTAATAATGTGATCCTTTGATATTTTATTTGGTTGTGTCTTTCATGATTTTCTATTATATGATTTCTTATTTATTTTAGATAATAAATGAATCATGAAGGGTGGTGTTCTTTCCAATATTATTGGTTTTACATGAGATGAAACATGTTATATTTTGGGGTTATTTCATACTTTAGATTCATTTTTATCCTATTTTATTCTTTCATTTCATTTTCACTCACTTTATATATATTTGCTTTGTTGTATGTTTGATGAAAATTATTGAACTCAACCCCATATCACCTCTATTGAGAGAATACACTATCTTGATGGTCACCCAACCCAACATAACTGATAAATTAATTCATTAATATATATGATCAATGATTTAATAGATTTTTATTCATAAATTGAATATTAATAGTCTTTAAATAACTAACTAATTAATATAAATACATTAATTTCCAAAAAAATTAACATTATCCCAGTTTTATTTCATTTAATAATTTATAGATACATAATTTTAAAAATTGTGGTAATTAAATTAAAAAAAATTATATCCCAAAACATTAAATATCAATATAAAAAATATAATATCCAATACGTATACTACACTTACATATATAAATGATTATATATAAAATAATGGATAAGGAATTAAAAAATAATTTTAAAAAATTGTTATTTTATAAAGGATCTAAGCATCAAAAAATAAAATAAAATTTGAGAGATTCAAAATCAAACTAAACTAATAAATCCAAAGAGTTATCAAAACCCATATGGCTAACATGATTATGAAAAATACAACATCTTTTACATTTGATAGTGATAATTTTTAAAATATTATCTGTAAAAATATTCTGAATTCATGTATCAGAGTTTATAGCTTTCTCAAAAAATATTTATTTTATTAAAAAAAATTAGATAAGAATATCTATTATATTTTTTTTATAGAAATTCTTATAACCAGTATAATTTAAATATACCACAAGTGGCCTTGATATGACTACGATAGAAAAAAACATTAATCATGTTTTAAGATGCATAGAATGAAAATTGTATTAATAAATATGTGAATACATTTATTTTATGTTTTTGATAATTATAGGGTTTTTAATAATCATATAAGGTATATTACTTCCCTCCATTATAAAATAAATCAATGAGTAGTTTTTTTATCATCAGGGAAACTAGAAAAAATAAGAGTAAAAATACCTAAAGTCCTAATATTGATTAGAATTATTATAAGAGAACATATTTTTTTTGTGGCCCATAAATATATAACAACCATTTCAATACTTTTTAGTAACAAAATTATGGAATACTGAAGTATATTTTTGAAACATTAGCAATAAAATAATATTCATGAAAAATACAAACATCAACACATGTAAACCTTCCAAATGAAGAATCAAATGATACATGATTTTCATGTAAAATCTATAAGAAAACAATTAGTTTTTTATAAGTGGAAAAAGAACTTAAGATAGGAATATTGAGAATATTCTCAATATATCCTCTTTGATACAAGACAATTATACCACATGACCTATCATAATGAATTGAGATGCCTAAAAAATTAAAATAATATCTGAGGTATTTTATGTCAATGTGGTCATTAATTTAATCATTCCCAAAAAATGAACTTTATTTTATTCCATGGACATTCTATAAACATAAAAAAATTTACTCCCAAATGTTTTGAAATAAATACACCAATTTAAATAATTCACTATAAATAAAAATTAATATTCAAGGATTATTTTCTAGGCTCAAGATTTTTCTTATTTGATATTTTTAATGAATTATACAATATTGTTGTTGTATTTAATACAAAAATGATTCATTTAATATACATAAATAGTTATGCATTCCAAATAAACTAACATAAGTGCACAAATTATTTTTATTTTTCCAAATTTTTATTTATTATAATCCATCATAAGCCCTGCAAATCATAAAATTATAATGAAAGGGTTTATGAATTTTATGTCACCAAAAATCTAATACATAAAAATTATTTAATACCAAAATAAAATAAAAATTACTTAAATATCATTACCATAATAATAAGCATCCCATGTTATAATTAATAAATTACAATATTAATGTGTATTAATTTTATGTTGCATAAAATCACATATCTATGGGTATTTGATATCGAAATAGATTATAAATGATAGAAAAAATAAAATGAATAATATCCCAATTAAAAAAAATCTTACTATTATGATGTATCAATTTTATGTCCGGAAAAAGAGAATTTTAATAGGATATTTTGATATTGACATAAAATATATAAATTATAAAGAACGTAATAATAATAATGGACCCTTTTTAAAATAAATTATAATGTTATGTTGTATGAATTTTATAAAAAAATTATAATACCGATGGGGTATTTTTAAATTAACATAAAACCTGATACATAAAATAGAAAACATAAAACATAAAAACATAATAATATTACAAATGATCTCTATTCATAATAAATGAAATTTTATTATTATTAGGTATCAATTATTGATCGAAAAAAATCTACTAAAAAAGTTTTTTTGATAGTGATATAAAATATAAAATGTAAATGCATAATTATAATAATAATCATACCAATTCATAATAAACGGGATTAAAATATTGTCATATATGATCTTTATGATAGATAAAATAAAATATCGAAAGGGTATTTTAATATTTACCTAAACTTCCAAATATAAATATATAAAATTAATAATAATGAACCTTATTAATAATTAATGAAATTATAATATTTTTCGGTGTGATTTTTATATTAGAAAAAATATAAATTCAATTGGGAATATTGATATAAATATAAAATTATAAAAAATAAAAAACATAAAAATTATAAGAAGAAGCATTATGAACAGACTTATTGAATGAATCATAATGGGATGTGTCCAACAAGGTAGGGTTGAATCAATGTTGTATACTTTTAATCCAATTTAGGATTTTCCCCTTAGCACCACTTCACTTATTTAGTGAATTAATATATATCTTTTAATTATATCACCTTTAGATGGTATTTATATATATATAAATATGAAATAAACACCAAATTAAGTGCACACAATCTTGTCAATGAGTTTCCAATCAGTTAGGATGGCTATATACCTAGTGTATGGTGGTTATTATCCCAATAAAAAACATTATTCTCACTCTAAAAAAGTACATTCATGGCTATGGACTTGTAATTTCTACCCAAGCACCAACTAGTTACAAGAAATTAAAAACACCATATTTTATTTTTATTGATTGATGATTCCATATACTATTTATGAATTATGATTAACTAATCATCCTTGAGATTCTATTAACAAAAATGATCTTATCTATTTACTCAATGTGAAATAATATTCTATACTACATTAAACTTATTTAGATTACTACATTTTAAGAATTTTGTAGGCTAGATCTCTCAAACTCTTCAACCTAAATATGATAGGTTGTAAGGATGTAAAATACATCCCTTCTCTTATCAATCTTCTTCATCACACAATAATAATTTTTAGAATTCAGTGATTGATCTCTCACTCTTAGATGCTGAAATCAACAAAAAGATTCAATAGTAGATCATCCTCCCCTTTGTTATTTTTCCAAGAAATAAAAAATATGCAACACAAGAAAATTCAGATCACTATCCTTGTTTTTCTTCTCATTTAATTTCTACGTTAATTGAATCATATATATATTCCAATTAGAATTTCCATAATATTACAATTGAAATATGACATCATTAAGACTCAAAATTATCAGTTCAATTTATTGCATGTAGTTTACCTTTTTCTTTTATATGCCTAATGAATTGTATTCTTTATTCTTTGTAATATTTTGAAATATAAGTATTCTTTACTACATAAAATCCAAAAAAAATTAATCATTTTAAATGATTGTACATGCGTATGAATTAATATATTACAATGTGGAATCATGGTTTTGTTTTGTGGAACTCATATCATACTCTATCATCCTCCTTAACTTGTCCTTATTGAGACTATATTTGAATCATAATAATTTTAATGTGATAGTGATTTTTGAAATAATCACAAAACCAAACATTGTAATATTTAACATCCCTTTGTTAAGAATATAATATACTAAAAATGTATATTTTTCAATCTAATATACTATTATATTTTTTCTGAAAGGATTCATATGAAGTTATATCTGGATTTAATAATATTTAAAGTATCCTAAAACATTCATATATTTAATAAAGCCTTATAAAGTCTATCTAAATTATTTAATAATATTATAAAAAAATCATCATATGCAATTGGTTTAACATAGATACACATGATTGAACCATACTAGCATGTGTCTCGACCTTATCAGGTCCTATTTGACCCTTACATGATCATCGAATACTTGTCTCAACTTTATAAAAATGTATGTATAAACATTATAAGGACATGTCATTAACTTACAATAATAAAAGCTTCAAACTTATAGGATTCATACTTTACATAAATCTCCTTTACATTTCATTAACAACTGCATTACCAATCATGGAATCCAATACCAAATGATCATCCAATGCTTCATAGATGGATAATATTTACTCCATGTAGTTCCTTAATTTATGTTCAAGAAATTCATTAATTTCTTCATAAGTTATTGTACATTACAATTCTTCTAGACTGTTGAATATAGTTCAATCATTAGTATCACCTTCTGTGGGCTTTACGAATAGCTCCAAAATCATCACATAAAATTCCAAATTCATCCAAGAAAATTTTCATAGTAACATATATTTATAATAATCACAATGATGGATATTATTATATATTCTTGAACCATATATATATATATGGATAAATAAAAAACAATATATTTAATTTATTTTTTCTATGTGTTTTTATATCTAGAAAAATCCAATAACAATACCTACATCAACATATCACATTTTCTATAATTGATTCTTCAAATTATCTTCTATGTGCTTCCTCGTTATTTTCCTTATGAATAATGGAATAATTTCACACCCCTTAATATATTAGATATCATTTGAATAAAAATAATTGAATTTAATGGAAAATGTTCGTTATTCATTTTATTTATTTTCCACATAAGTATTCGTGGAAAAATATTTAATACTTCATAGTCACAAGGTAAATCATCAAACCACAAGTAATATTCACACTTTATCACTCACCATAATGTCATTGTTGGGAACTCCATGATTCCTATCAAAAATACCATGTACTTATAAAATCATACTAGGAACATATTAATCAATATATTTCCATAATGTAACGTATCTTAATTCATTTTATCCTTATTGACTACAAATACAACATCAAATCAAAGTGGTCTCAACAATATCCTCTAATAAATTTATTTTCAATACCATCTACAAAATGATATGTCAATATGTTCTTCCTTTTTCTATCATTTTATTTATTCATTATATTTTATACTTTTCTCCTTTATGATTGAAGTATTTCATTTTCTTCTCTCACCCTTATTTAATATAACTAAAAAATTTATAGAAGATGTTAGGATCACTTCTTTCTTAAGTAGTTTTCCATAAATCATTCAAATCATTGTCTATCCAATCAATGCTTAGTGAATAAAACAAGAGGTGTTTATTTAGATAATAGAGATATCTATTAAAAAATTGAACATGATTCTAACTAATACTAATTACCATTTCTAAATAATACTATTTATATGAACCTCTCTTTAAACCAAATGAATCCAATAGATATATCCATTTATTTTTGAATTACATCCTAAGAACATAAACTCATCTAAATACACATGTCGAAAACATCCAAGTACATGTAGTAGGTTTTAAAAATCATCAATTAGATCACCTAATGATTCCATATTATCTTAACATTGATTAAAAGAAAATTCGAACTTAATATCAATATTTCAATCTTGAATACAATGATGAGAAAGTAGGGATAAATTCATGTGGAATGAAATTTTTTCAAAAACCATCCATAGTTCAGATTTTTATGAATTATAAACTCTTGGTAACTTCTCCAATCATCAACACTTAACTCCCTCTCAATGAGACATTCCATCAACTTATTATTCAATGTCGAACTTTTTATTATATTTAATTTAGGATTCTAATTGATAGATCATAATAATAGGGTGACTTATTCAGTTATGGAATATTTATTTCAGTGTAATTGCTTTTATTATTTCTTAAAATAAAAAATTTGAATCACTTTTATTTCCATATAATGAATGTAAAAAAGAATTAAGTAATATGTTTAATTTCTATTAGCTCCTTAGAGGGAGAAACGAGGCTGAAAATATTTTTCAACCATAAAACTCTTTTCTTATTTACTCCTAACTTGATTGTATTCTCAAGGAATAATATTATTATAAGTCCAAATTCTCTTTTGGTTTTGTCACGACCCGTCCTTGGGGCCCGTGCCGTGACTACCCCAAGCCCGCCTTCCATAGGCCAGGGGTTGGCGACTAGCACCAAAGGCGTAAATCCCGCTAACTGGGAATGCATTGCCTTTATAAAAGTAAACAAACACCACAGAGTACAAGCCGAAGTAAAACACAAAGTACAAAGAGAAGTGATGAAAGGTATATGGTCCAGAATACAAACCTAAAAGAAAGTACAACTACAACTGAACAAAGTAAAACAGAAAAGGACAGTAGTTGGAAAAAAGGAAGCAGCTCCTGGGTCGTCCTCCTCGGATCCTACCATAAGGGTAGGTACAGATGTCGCAGTTCCTGGATCGTCCACCACGAATCCTACCTGAAGGGTATGTACAGATAGCCTCCTCAACGCTCTCACCCATCAACCTCCTCCGTGTGTCGTATCGTCGTGTTGTCCACCTCCAGGTACTGACTCGTCATGTAGTCCACCTCTGGGTATCGTCCAGTCCTCGAACACTCGGCCTCCGTCAGCACTGCCCGTCGTCTGCAACCAACACAACGAGGTTCAGGAATAGCCTGTGAAGGGGTGATTATAACGATACTCAGTAGGGACCCCGAGACCCTCAAGGTCTCACTAAAACCAACATGGATAACCACAAAGAAGATCTCAACAGATAACCTCTACTTAGGTATATGCCCATGCATATACCTAAGTTATCAAGTAACCCATCTCAATCATGAGGAAAACACCAAGATCATGAAATCAACGGATAACCACTACCGAGGTATATGTCCATACATATACCTAAGTTATCAAGTGACCCATCTCAATCATGAGGTAAACACAAAGGTCAAAAGTCTCAGCTCAAACCAGGATTTTCATTATCGAAACAGTAACTGCTGAAGAGCTCCGTCTCTGGAGTGTACAGTGGTCCTGTCATGACTCCGAGGTACTGCTCACTATCCTAAGACTGCTGAGGTACTCCTCCTGTCGAGTACTGCGGGTCAGCCACCCAGAAACAGTAGTGCTTCCCACCGGGGTATGTCACCCAAACACAGTAGTGCACACCCCCTAGTAGCCTGCTGAGGTACTCTTCGGACATGTACCGCGGGTCTGCACTGTCACACAGGTAGTGCTCCGTCCTCCATGGGTCTACACCTCACAAATTAGTGCTCCGTCCACTGGGCTAGTCGACTCATTCCAAGTAGAGTCGGTCAAACAGTCGTCAGGTCTCAGTCGGCTACACGGTCTCCGTACTCCGCACGCTCGTCTCTGGGAGGGTCCGCACCGCAAGCTACAAGTCGATACTCCAAGTATCTCAAAGTCCCAAGAAGAAGTATCTCAAAGCACCGCCTCGTCATAGGGGTATCAACCCAACAGACGGTGTGTCAATCGAACGCCCGGTCTGCGAGTTACTAGCTTTTTCGTCCCAGGGGCCCGGTTGGTTTCGTGAGCGAACCAAACCCGGCCGTATCACAACTGTACCCCGAACTCTCATAGGGTATACTCATAGGGACCGTTTCTCAACGTGATCACCAACACCGCTGACGGTTCGTCAAACGAACGTCCAGTCTGAAAGATAATTGCTTTTCTGTTCCAAGGGCCCGGTTGGATTTTGGGTACAATCCATTCCGACCACTATCCAACAGCAACCAAAACTCGGGTGAAGAATACCAAAAGTTCCATCTTATCATGAGGAAAACAATGAGATAGATGGCGCGTCAATCGGACGTCAGGTCTGTGAGTTATTGGCTTTTTCGTTCCAGGGGCCCGGTTGGTTTCGTGAGCGAACCAACCTGACTGCACTCCGACAACATCCAAACCTCGAGCGGAGTAAGCCAAAAGATCCGTCTCACATAGAGGAATCCATCAAAGTCGACGACACATCAGTCAGACGTCCGGAGCTCAAGATATAACCGTTTCCGTTCTGAGGGCCCGGTTGGTTTCGTATCCGAACCAACCTGGCCGAACCCTAAGTATTCCGAAACCTTGAGTGCGATATACTGAGACGACTGTCTCGTTCCAAGGATATCTACGCAACTGACGGTGCATCGATCGGAGGTCCGTAGCCCATGATATGGGCAATTGACTGAAAATGGTCCGAAAACGGGGGGTCTGAGCCCGGACCGACCCCCCCCCCCCGGGTCGGCCCGAACCGGGTCCGGCCCGACTGGACCCGGCCCAGCGCGGCCGGCGCGGCCCGGGCCAGCCGGCCAGCCGCGGCTCGGTGTGGCCGAGCCGATGTCGGGGAGTGGGGGGTGCGTGCGGCCCGCGCCTCACTGTTAATTGAGGGTGGCGGCGCAACCGCGGCCGCCAATTCTTCCAGCGGCGCGCTCGGGCGCTGCCGCCGCCTGCCGGCCGGACGGCTCCGGCCACCACCTTCGGTCACCGGTGGCGCCGCTCCGGCGACCCGCGCCTCCGGGTGTTTCCACGGGCCACCGGAGTTTCTCCGGTGGTCCGTTTTCAAAACCGTATGAGCCGGTGTTCATCTCGGGTCTTGTACATTACTGTGCAAGCTTCAAAAATACTTTGCGGCCCCGTTATGTCATTGCTCGTCAATCTGCACGTCAATTAACAAAATGCGCCATCTTTATGGTTCTTCGGCGTGACGCGTTGGCGCCGCGCCCCTTCGTCGTGGCCCGACTCCTTCCACGGATGTCTTCGGGTTTCTCTGACGCGGTGCGATGGTGTCGCGCCCCTATTTTTTTTTCACGATGCGGTGCGACAACACCGCACATTTCCTTGTCGCATGATTCTGTGTGGTGTGACGACACCATGCCTTCCCGTACCAAACCACAAAGAAATCCAACATGGAAAAAGGAGGTGGGTCGACCATGTTTGTGCAGACCGGCCCCCTGTCCTTAAACGGTAGCGGTTGGACATATTCATGAAGAATAGAAATGAAGGGAGTAATCTCGAACAAAATAAAGTAAAGACAATCCCCTATAACCTCTTAAATAAAAAGAATCATAACAATAATCCCAACCCACAAAATAATCTTCGCGGATCAACGTAATATTTAGTTGAACCGCATTCTTAGTTTTAGAAGGGAGTAAACGAGGGTTCACCAACAATAACAATTAAAATTCCCTACCTCGTAATTTTCGTTCGTTGACAATCTCGGAAAAAGGGCGGATATCGATTCCTCGATTGTCATGTTCGCCACACACTCCCAAATCTCATGCTCATGCGTCAGAAAGGAAGAAGGGTACTCTTCGTTAGAGATGTCGTGGGCGTCGCTTCCCTTTCCTTTCCTCGGTTGAAGAACGATGAAGAAGATGGCGTCGTCATGCTTCAGTGGCATAAGAGACGTTCTTCGTGTTCTTCGTCGTAGAGAAAGAAGAAACTCAAGACATCCTAAGCTTTTTCTCCAAAGGCTCCCAATCAACTAAACTCCAACCCAAATAAAATAGGTTCTTACCTTGTTTTATTAACACAACAATGCTTAGGAATTTCAAGAGTTTTAAATTAAATTAACTCACATAATTAAATATCTCAAGTTGTCAAATTTAATGAGAGGGAGGTGGAGAGACTCATTTAATGAGAGAGAGTTTCATCCACATAAATGGAGAGTTCAAGAGTTAAGGTGTGTTAAGGGGGTTTGATACTCATGTGGGCCCCACCTTATAACATCCACCCAAGGGAGGTTATGTGTGGGTGGGCCCCTCCACTAACCTCCCATTGGAGGTTATAACTACATCTTCAAATAAAAATATGGAAAACACATATTTTTATTCTGTTTAATTAAAAACCCCCGAAAAGTAACATCCAAACTCGATAAAACACAACTGTGGAACAGGAGTCCCTAAGCAATTACCGGCGCTGCAGTTCCATCGGTGCCCTTGGAATTCGATTCCGAGCACCGGTTTAAAAGATAGAAATTCCCGCTCGTTCGTTCACTGAACGTACCCGAGCGAAACTTCGGAAAACGATTCCGGGCACACCGGGCCTCGAAATCAGGCGCCGTCAGAAATTGTGTTCTTGTAAAATTCCAAATAAAAGTAAGAAAAAAAAATTTCCCTTGAAATTTACGGATATTAACATTACTCCCACCTCAGGGCTTTACGTCCTCGTAAAACTACAACACAAACCAGGGATACAAAAATGGTACTGAGCACGCATCTGAGCCTCCTACTCTCATGTGCTCACCTGGAGGTTCCATTCTACCAGAGAAAGTGCACCCGAGGAATCGGTCATCCTCGTAGGATCTGCTTCTGTCGATCCTTGATCCCCACTGGAACCTCTGTGAAAGACACCCCATCGCCATCGTCCATCTCCTCATGGTCAATGATATGCGAAGGGTCGAGCACGTATCTCCTCATTTGAGATACGTGGAAATCGCCGTGCACCTGGTGCAACTGAGGTGGATGGGTCAAGTGGTAAACCACCCCGCTTACCCAGCTAAGGACCTAGAAAGGTCCTTTGAACCTCGGAGATAACATTCCGCCTAGGCCACATCTACGTAAACCTCGTCGAGGTGAGACGCGTATAAGGACATGATCGTTATCCTCGAACTCTAGAGGTCTCCAACTTCTGTTAGAACTGAAACTCAAACAACTGCTGCCATGAGGGTATGGTTGACCGACTCAAGTGTGATCGGTCGCACCCTCCTGTGAAAGATTTTATCCTGTGCTGCCTGGGGTTTCCTTTTCCCCGACCAAGGAAAACCCTTCTCGAAGTCGTAGTTAAACGACAACCTTTTTGCATAATACCGAAAATTTGTGTATGAACTGTGATTGCCCAATTCATACTCAAACCAACTTCATAATGACTCGACGCTACCACCAAGAGATTCTAATCGAAACTCTCACCTCGAGGGTCTTACCACACCGTCGGCGTAAGTGTGATTATCGAGTCTCCTCCCAAGGTATCTCTAGACGTGAGGGTCAAGTCCACGGCTTACCAGAAACTCTAGGTCTGGGACAATAGTTGTAAAAGTGAGGAATGATTCATACCGACGTCTGTTACTACAGAAGCTAGTAGTGGACACAGACTGTCCCTTGAATCATTTTTAGAGCTATTGGGTCACACTCCTTGACTGCATGCAGCCACAATCATCCTCCACCCTTAAGCTCCCTGAGCCTGGCGAGGATAACTAAGGCGGGTGGTTGTAGCATGTTAAGATGTACACCACCACATGCTGCTCTCCTAGATCTGCCTCCACATATGCTGCTCTGCAGACTCATCTCTACTTAAATCTTCCACTTCTTGAAACATTTAACATGCCTGAGTCTCTAAGACTGGTGCCAGTTTCCTGTTTCTTACTACACTTTGCAGTCTTCATCCACTCCTGGATGATCTGTACCTGCTTTGCCTACGATCTGAAGAGATGCCAAAATTTCTGCTTTTACGAAAAGAGAAACTCGGTCTCATCCCCTAGATGAACCACACCCATTGCCTAATACAGTCAATCCTGACATGAATGATGTGTTCATGTCATGGATGACGTCGTAAGGCATCGACCTAACTACCAAGAGATCCAACTGTCACTCTCGTATCCAAGGTTCGAGTCACACTGTCGGCATCAGTGTGAGGTCAATTGTTCTCCTCCAGTAGAAATCTTGAAAGTGAGGGTCAAGTCAATAGTTTTAACCGGGACCAATCAGTATCATCCTAACAAAAGGACAGGAAACAAAACAAAGATAAGTGTCTTTTTTATTATTGCACCTCATAGTACAAATACATGAATACAACAGAAACTTGGAACTAGAAGTACAAAGGACGTATCCACAAGTTCATCTCCTTTCCTCCTGCTCTCGGAGCTCTACTGTCTTGTCCACTACTCAGCTGTTTCTCAAGCACCCACCGCTGCTTCTGCCTCGGTGGCTCCTCCAAAGCCTGCGGATCAACTGTACGAGGAGTCGGACAGTCACGTGCCAGGTGACCCTTCCCGCCGCAGGAGTAACACTGTATGTTTCTGGCACGCCTGGATCTGACCCCACCCTGGGTGCCCCGCACCAAAAAACCTAAAACCCGAGATCGCACAACTGCTGGTCTGGTCCTCCTGGAACTATGCATCATCTGTCTACTGCCCACAAATGACTTGGCTACTGATCAAAAAACATGCGGCAAAGGCAGAAGCTCCGGTACATGCTCGGGGTGTAGAGCTACTGGCACAAACTCCACCCTGAAGAAGGTCTCGAAGTCTTCCCATACAAAGGTGATCCCGTCGCAAAACAGGAACAATTGGCTCCACCACCTGCCTGCTGCTTCCTGAATGAGGCTGGCAGCAAAGATCATCGTGATGTCTGCCGGCGTCCCCACTAGCCTGAAGACTCTCACCACAGCCTCCAGCCAAACCTCAGCTGCCTGCGGGTCCGTCTCTCCCCGGAACCTAGGTGGCCTCTTGCGCGGGAACTCGTGCAGCGCACTCAAGTGGCGTGCATCACCTACTGCTGGGGCTGGTGGCATCGGTGGTCCAACGTATGTTAGTACCACTGGTGCCTCCGCTGGTGCCTCAACTGCAAGGGGGCCCTGTACTGATGACTCATCGCTCGACAGGCTGTCAGCACGCACATCCCTCTAGGATCTAGTTGGTCGTCCGAGAAAAGGCATCCTGAAAGAAACAACGTGACACAGTCAAACGATTATACCTGGTGAGCTGACCTGGTTTGTGATGATATTTAAATAAAACTTCTGGAAAACACACATGCAATCAGTGTTTTCGTGCACAAAGTCGGAATTCAGTTGTCAGGGTCCTGGTGTATGGATACGTCCGCTGCCAGCACCAACACTGGACTCCCTGAACTGAAGACCACACTCGGTACCCTTAACGATATTTCTTCACAGAAAGAAAATATCAGAGTTATAAGTTCTGTGGTAGAACCAAATCCTCTGATACCAATTTGTCACGACCCGTCCTCAGGGCCCATTCCGTGACTACCCCAAGCCCGCCTTCCATAGGCCAGGGGTTGGCGACTAGCACCAAAGGCATAAATCCTGATAACTTGGAAGTCATTTCCTTTATAAAAGTAAACAAACACCACAGAGTACAAGTAGAAGTAATACACTAAGTACAAAGTGAAGTGCTGAAAGGTAAATGGGCCAGAATACAAACCTAAAAGAAATTACAAATACAACTGAACAAAGTAAAACATAAAAAGACAACAGCTGGAAGAAAATAAGAAGCTCCTGGGTCATTCTCCTCGGATCCTACCTGAAGGGTAGGTACAGATGTCGCAGCTCCTAGATCATCCACGACAGATCTTACCTGAAGGGTAGGTACAGATAGCCTCCTCAACACTCTCGCCCGTCAACAACCTCCGTGTGTCATCTCATCGTGTAGTCCACCTCTGGGTACTAACTCGTCGTGTAGCCCACATCCGGGTACCATCCAGTCCTCGAACACTCGGCCTCCGTTAGAACTGCCTGTCGTCTACAACCAACACAACGAGATGCGGGCATAGCCCGTACAGGGGTGAGTATAACGATACTCAGTAGGGACCCTGAGACCCTCAAGGTCTCACTAAAACCAACATGGATAACCACAAATAAGATCTCAACAGATAACCTCTACTTAGGTATATGCCCATGCATATACCTAAGTTATCACGTAACCCATCTCAACCCTGAGGAAAACACCAAGATCATGAAATCAAAGAATAAACACTACCCAGGTATATGCCCATACATGTACCTAAGTTATCAAGTGACCCATCTCAATCATGAGGTAAACACAAAGGTCAAAAGTCTCAGCTCAACCTAGGATTTTCATTATCGAAACCGTAACTGCTGAAGAGCTCCGTCCCTGGAGTGTACAGTGGTCTTGTCACGACTCCGAGGTACTGCTCACTAACCTAAGACTGCTGAGGTACACCTCCTGTCGAGTACCGCGGGTCAGCCACCCATACACAGTAGTGCTTCCCACCGGGGTATGTCACCCAAACACAGTAGTGAAAACCCCCTAGTAGCCTGCTGAGGTACTCTCCGGACGAGTACCGCGGGTCCGCACTATCACACAGGTAGTGTTTCGTCCTCCATGGGTCTGCACCTCACAAAGTACTACTCTGTCCACTAGGCTAGTCGACTCACTCCAAGTCGAGTCGGTCATGCAGTCGTCAGGTCTCAGTCAGATACACGGTCTCCATACTCCGCACGCTCGTCTCTGGGAGGGTCTACTCCATGAGATACAAGTCGATACTTCAAGTATCTCAAAGTCCCACAAAGAAGTATCTCAAAGGACCGCCTCGTCGTAGGGGTCTCAACGCAACAGACGGCGCGTTAATCGAACGCCCGTTCTGTGAGTTACTAGCCTATTCATCCTAGGGGACCGGTTGGTTTCGTGAGCGAACCAAACCCGGCCGTATCTCAAATTTATCCCGAACTCTAATAGGGTATACTCATAGGGACCGTTTCTCAACGTGATCACCAACGCCGCTGACGGTTCATCAAACGGACATCCAGTCTGAAAGATAACCGATTTTCCGTTCCAAGGGCCCTGTTGGATTTCGGGTACAATCCATTCCGGCCACTATCCAACAGCAACCGAAACTTAGGCGAAGAATACCAAATGTTCCATCTTATCATGAGGAAAACAACGAGAAAGACGGCGCATCAATCGGACGCCCGATCTGTGAATTATTGGCTTTTTCGTTCTAGGGGACCTGTTGGTTTCATGAGAGAACCAACCCAACCGCACTCCGACGGCATCCAAACCTCGAGCGGAGTAAGACAAAAGATCAGTCTCACTTAGAGGAATCCATCAAAGTCAACGGCACGTCAATCGGACGTCCGGAGCTCAAGATATAAGTGTTTCCGCTCCGAGGGTCCGGTTGGTTTCGTATCTGAACCAACCCGGCCGAACCCAAGGTATTTTAAAACCTTTAGTGAAATATACCAAAACGAATGTATCATTCCACGGATGGCTACGCAACTGATGGTGAATCGATCAGAGGTCCGTAGCCCATGATATGGTCATTTTACTGAAAATGGTCTGAAAATGGGGAGTGTGGGCCCGGACCGAACCTCCCCCCCCCCGGTCGGCCCGAACTGGGTCCGACCTGATTGGACCCGGCCCGGCCCAGCCTAGCCGGCTCGGTCCGGCCCGACCAGCCAGCCGTGGCTCGGTGTGGCCGAGCCGAATTCGGGGAGCGGGGGGTGTGCACGGCCCGCCCCTCGTCGTTAATTGAGGGCGGCAGCGCAACCGCCGCCGCCAATTCTTCCGGCGGCGCGCTCGGGCGCAGCCGCCGCCTGGCGGCCGGATGGCTCCGGATGCCGCCTCTTGTCGCCGGTGGCATCGCGTTGGCGACTCGCGCCTCAAGTTGTTTCCTCTGGCCACCGGAGTTGCTCCGGTGGTCCGTTTTCAAAACCGTCTGAGTCGGTGTTCATCTCGTGTCTTGTACTTTACTGCGCAAGCTTCAAAAATACTTTGCGGCCGCGTTATGTCGTCGCTCGTCAATCCTCACGTAAATTAAAAAAACATGCCGTCTTCGTGGTTCTCCGGTGCGACGCGTTGGCACCACGCCCCTTCCTCATGGCCCAACTCCGTCCGCGGATGTCTTCAGGTTTCTCCGACACGGCGCGACGGTGTCGCGCCCTTGTTTGTTTTTCACGACGCGGCGCGACGGCGCCACACATTTCCTTGTCGCATGATTCCGCATGGTGCGACGGCACCACGCCTTCCCGTACCAAACCACAAAGAAATCCAACGTGGAAAAAGGAGGTGGGTCAGCCATGTTTGTGTGGACCGACCCCCTCTCGTTAAACGATAGCAGTTGGACATATTCACAAAGAATAAAAATCAAGGGAGTAATCCAGAACAAAATAAAGTAAAGACAATCCCCTACAACCTATTAAATAAAAAGAATCATAACAATAATCCCAACTCGCAAAATAATCTTCGCGGATCAACTTAATATTTATTTGATCCGCGTTCTTAGTTTTAGCAGGGAGTAAATGAGGGTTCACCAACAATCACAATTTAAATTCCCTACCTCGTAATTTTCGTTCGTTGAAGATCTCAGAAAAAGGGAGGATATCGATTCCTCGATTGTCATGTTCGCCACACACTCCCAAATCTCATGCTCATGCGTTGGAAACGAAGAAGGGTACTCGTCGTTGGAGATGTCGTGGGCGTCGCTTCCCTTTCCTTGCCTCGGTTGAAGAACGATGAAGAAGATAGTGTCCTCGTGCTTTAGTGGCGGAAGACACGTTCTTTGTGTTCTCCGTCGTAGAGAAAGAAGAAACTCAAGACTTCCTAAGCTTTTTCTCCAAAGGCTCCCAATCAACTAAACTCCAACCCAAATAAAATAAGTTCTTAACTTGTTTTATTAACACAAAAATGCTTATGAATTTCAAGAGTTTGAAATTAAATTAACTTACATAATTAAATATCTCAAGTTTTCAAATTTAATGAGAGGGAGGTGGAGAGACTCATTTAATGAGAGAGAGTTTCATCCACATAAATGGAGAGTTCAAGAGTTAAGGGGGGTTAAGGGGGTTTGATACTCATGTGGCCCCCACATTATAACATCCACCCAAAGGAGGTTATGTGCGGGTGGGCCCCTCCACTAACCTCCCCTTGGAGGTTCTAACTACCACTTCAAATAAAAATATGGCAAACCCGTATTTTTTTCAGTTTAATTAAAAACCCCCAAAATGTAACATCCAAACTCGATAAAACGCAACTGCGGAACAGGAGTTCCTAAGCAATTACCGGCAATGTGGTTCCATCGGTGCCCTCAGAATTCGATTCCGAGCACCGATATAAAAGATAGAAATTCCCGCTCATTCATCCACTAAACGTACCTGAGCCAAACTTCGGAAAATGATTCCGGGCACACCGGGCCTCGGAATCAGGCACCGTCAGAAACTGCGTTCTTGTAAAATTCCAAAGAAAATTAAGAAGAAGAAAAATTTCCCTTTAATTTTACGGATCTTTACGGGTTTTTTTGGGTTTTTTCATATCACTTTGTGTGGGATATTCTATTTTAACACGATCCATTATGGTACATGAATCACTTGGTTCAACATTTTCATTCTTTAGGATTTCTTATTGGGCTAGTATAATTGTATGATAATCATTTTATTTTTGTCCAACCTACTTACACCTCCAACACAACAGTACAAGTGATCTTAGGATGTTATCCTATCATAACCAATTATGAAATTCCAGTTCTTTTTCATAATGTAGAATCTTCTCTTTTACTTTAGTACTTTCCTTCTCTATTCCTTTCTCTATTTTTGTTTAATTTTTCTAATTACTCTGGCCATGTTATCAAATATTCAATTTATTTACTATAGAAAGATTTTTCATCTCCCCTCTCTATATTCTCATTGAGAGTATTCTGGTTCCCAAATTTATTAATCTTCTTTCCCAAGTAAGTCTCATTTTATTCATCAATTTCTCTATTATTTCATTTCCACTTTATTTTTACACATGTTCTATTTAATTTACAAATAACGATCCACTTATATGAACCCTTTGATTAATAAAATGTATATTCTTAAAATTATTAATTATATATATAATTGAAATATTATTATTTTTCAATAGTATAATTTCGTTCCATTTAGATTTTACCCACCATGATTTATGCTTCTTTTTATTAAATTAGGTTGACCTATTATGCCAAAAATATAATGATTTATGCCCAAATCTACCTCACCAAAAGAAATATTTCACAACCCTTTAACTTTTTTGTTGAATTAAAATCTTTCTAGATATACATACGTACTATTTTGGTTTCTTTTCTTCAAGTAGTTTAAATTATTTTAGGGGAAAAAATATACTCTCGCTTTCAACGAACATAGTTATAATGGTGGGATCCTAACCATTTTCCTCAAGCACATTTATTTAAATCTTAAATTTAATACTAAATAATTTATAAATGAATACTTAGTAAAATAATTTATTTTTTAGGTGGACAGTACCTTTAATATTGAAGTTTCTTTAGATTTATCATTAGATAATCTTTGTATTTTTTTCCACTAGTTAAAGATCATTTTATGTAAGAAACGTTTATGTAATTAGATGTAGTGGTAGCTTAATTTTGATATTTATATGAAAAAATAGATTGATATACTTTCAAAATATTAAATTTGACTTTAATATATAATAATTTTATATTTGTGATAATTTTTTCATCATCTAATATTACTGGTTCTTCTTCTCTAGCCTTTTTTTAGAAAACACATAATATTGTTATTTTTATTTTCTTATAGTATATGATCAAGATATGTAGTTATCTTTACATTAACATCAAGTTATATATTTTTAATAGTATAAAATTCATTAAATTCATGATTTATTTATTTTACAATTTTCAAACAATTTTTTATTAGATTGATTTTATCAAATCCACTTCAATATTCGAGAATTTTTCTTCATGCTCCAGAATCCGTTCATTTTTATGAAATTTTATTAGTATGTGTTATTCATGGGAATAAATGTTTTTAAAAGGATATCTCTATTAAATTTTATTCCTCTTTAAAAGTGGCTGAATTATTCTAAAAATTATTTTAGGGATCCATGCATCAAAGAAGATATATCATTATGAATTCCTTGCAATGTATTTTCGAAATAAGCACATGAGTCAACATATAATTTATCATGTAACTATTGAAAAAATGGTCTTTACTACTTGTTGATTAATAATCAAGGTAATTATCATTATAATAATTTATAGTTATCTTATATTCATATATGATATTTGATGAAATTGAGGTAGAGTGTTTAACCTTATTCATAAGATTGTACTTTTCAACCCAATTTTCAATCTTCATGCATGGTTTTATCTCATCATGATTATTGCATATAGAAGTTATATTTTCTTAATCTTTTCATAAGATGGGAGTTTTTCCCTAATTTCCATTCTCATTATATTTATTTTTTATCAGAGTCTTAGTATAAGTGATAATTACATAAGTAGTTCATAAAACTCCTCCAAGTTTTCACTCTATATTTATTTTAAATGAAAATTAAAAGATTCAAAATATATTAATAAATTAAATTTGATTATCCAATTAGAGGTGTGGCCTACTCAAATACCCATTGGAAGGAAAATAATGTCCTATGTCTAGATTTGACAGGGGAATTGTTGGTATACATTTAATACAATTTAAACTATTATCCCTGGTCCCCTCTTTACTTATTTACTGAATATATATATATATATATTCATTATCTCAGCTTTATTAAATATGAATACAGATATAAATAAGAAATAGGTATAATAGGGATACCATATATTGTTAATTAGGTTCATATCCTTTAGGATGACTATGTCACTAGGGTATGGTTGTTATTATTTTGATAACATATAACGTCCATTTTATCATAAGAACTGGAACGAGAAATGACATATCATTGGAATGGATATCCTAGAACCGACCATGTAAAAATAAGTAAATGACTTCAAACATTTATTTATAGATATATAAGACTGTAATTGCTCTATATAAATTATGATCAATAACTCCGAATGAGATTTATCATGAAAAAATTCATATGATCTCTATTCATTGTATGCAACAATATTCTACACTAGTACAAATTATTTCAGACTAATCATGCATAAAAAAATATATATACTGAATATTTGGATAAAATATATTAGGAAATTTGAAAGAACAAGATCTTCCTTATATTTTTCATATTTATATTAAGTTAATAGGATGAATATTATGTATGAAAAATTAGATCTCTCACCATTGGATACTAAACTATATAACTTGAAATATTATCATCTCATACTCCCCATCCTTTATTATACTTGAATTATATAATATTAAGTAAAATCAATATTGTACTTCTCTTTATCTTCAATTTATTCTTTTATTTTTATCTCAACCACATTACGAAAATATTTCACTTCGATATTCCATAATTTTTATCTATTAAAAATCTTGAAATCTCATATCATTAAAAAAAATATTCATATCTTTTTTGTGCACATTCTTCTATTTTTATTTGATGTGACTAAATACTTGTCCCATTTATTCATAATTTTTTAGAAATATTTTTCTAATTTTCTTCTAAAACATCTACTTTATTTAAATCTCTTTGAACACTTAAATGTATTCCTGAACTCATCAAGTAAGGATAAAATACATAGGCATGTAGTCTAAAACTAATCAAGGACTCTAGATTCATCCCCAACTGTTTATTCTGTAGTCTTATATTGAATCCGAATCATTTTCATGTGATTATTATAATTTAAATTATCACATATCAAAGGATAAACATATACATCCTCCCATTTTTTAAAATATATTCTTATATAAATATTCATTATTATTTTTTATAATCATTTTTGCCCCAAAAAATAACCCTATAAAGTCCCAGCTTCATGTTATATCTTTATTTCACAAGATTAAAATTTTCATATAGTTATAATAATGTTAACAATATTTTATGAATTTTGTGTCATAAACTATATCATCTGATGAAAAGTCCATAATATGAAAAAATTTTACCTTATATTGTCTGGAAAAACCCTTATTCACAATTGTCAAAACCATATGGGGTCACATTTGAACCTTAAATTATCACTATGTTCATATATCAACCTTATAATAATTGTTTTCTTGACCTTATGATGACTTTTATGTACCATATTTTGATAGTTTTCTCAACTTTACATGATCCAAAATTCACTAAAATATATTTATAATCATATTAAATTTGTTGAATAAAATCCTTATCAAGAACAAACGCAAATGAAAATGGTCATATGAGGCTATATGGAAGGATCAACATTAAATTTTCTAGTTCCTTATTCTAGGAATAATAAATTACTCATGTTATTCAATAGAAAAATTACTAAATACATCTTCTAGGTTATTGAACACTATAATCTCATAAAAAACTATAGATACTAAGAATGTCATCACAATCATCAAATACAATTATAAATTTACCCAAGTAAATTTTCATATAAACATGTACTTATAATAAACACAAGGATATATCATTCCATATTTGGATAAACTAAATCTATATATGGAACACCAATAAAAATAATATTTAATATATCTTTCCATGTGAGTGTATATCTAAACATATAATGAAAACACATAATTAAACTTATCATGTTTTCTCCAATAGATTCTATACATCACTTTCTAGAAACTCTCACATTTTTTATATTAATATTATAAGAAGATCACAACAAAAATTATCATTGAGGTCATGTGAATGGCCGCCTTTTATTATAATGGTATAACAACATATTTTTTTCATTAATTTTCCTCACAAGTAGTGGTGGTAGAAAATTTCCTCACTTATACGTCAAAAGGTAAATCATCATACCAAATTTAATCATCACAATCCATTACACACTCTAATAACTTTTTTTAAAACTCAATGATCACTATGAACCAACCTAAGAACATCAAACACAATTTCTATGAAATTATTCATCAATATATTGAAAAAATGTTACTTCTATTAATTCCTTTGATCCTTACAGACAATAAAACGACAAACACAAAGTGGTTTCAACACTTATAATACCAATCATTAATTTTTTTAATTATTAATCATGAAATATGGGTGTTTATGGTTATAAAATAAATTCCTTGAATAATTTATATACAAATATCATTAATTAAACCATATATAAATCAATATTTTTTTCTTAAATTTTTTTGTGTATATTAATCCCATGACAGATGAGATTATAATTATTCAAAATTTATCACAAGATTATATAAAAACAAATATTATTAATTAAATAATATATAATACCAATTAAACTCTTACATAAATTTTATCATAATTATTCCCATGATAAGTGAGCTCATCATTGAAAAAAAATAAGTTAAAAAATTTTATGTATATAGATGTGAAAAATTAATCCTAATTTAATAACAAAAATATTTATATAAATTTTTTTTCATATTAATTCTCATGAGAGGTGAGTTTATAATTATATAATTTTTATCACTAAACTATATTTATAAAAATATATAAATTAATCCATATATAGTGAAAACAATTATCATTCACAAATTTTTTCAAAATTATTCCCATCAAAGTTGAGTTCATAATTAAATAAAATATATGAAAAAAATTATATTTACATAAATATCGTTAATTATATCATATAATAAATGGATAGTATTTTAAATATTTTTTTCTTAATTTTATCCATGATAATTGAGTTTGTAATTAAATAAAATATATAAAAAAGTATATTTATAAAAATATAGTTGATAACATAAATTTACAACCGTAATAGCTTCAACGATTTTATATCAAAAAACTATTTCAGAAAAAATATTTTAAATGATTTAAATATTTCATATCTACGATGTCCATAAATAAAATTTTGATTGCAGTTCGGGGCTTACCCAAGTGGTAAAGACTCCCTATAATCCTACATGAAACCCCAACACAAAATTGGGAGGGAGTAAATTTACAAATATACTACAATAGTACTATATCAATGTAGTAGTGTGAGAACTATAATGATAAATATGATGGGTTTAAGGTAGTTGTGGTATTATTCACCCAAATTGGGCTTTTAGACCATGTGTTAGGTCTTCGAGCCACATGGCCTCCAAGCCATCACTGTAAGCCTATTGAACTATGCACAATAATACATAAGAAGATGTTTTAGAATAATTGTATTCACTAGGTAAATATAACATAACAAATTATAGTGGAGTGACAATGTAGACAAACCATTAGGTTTAGGCCTTATACATCTCAACACAAGGAAAAGAAATGCTGACTACATCATCAGGTGGTGATCTATGAACAAACATTGAAGAGGTGATGGGGTGGGATTTTTTATGTTCTTTCCTGTCAGATGTGTATATAGTTTTTTCCTCCTAGCATTTGGTCATTTATTTTTGGCCTCAAGGTCATATAAGGATATCCACTCAACCTAGTTAAAAATAGGGAATATCTGAAAATAAAAATTTAGAAGCAAGGTTATAATTTTATTTTAATTTATTATATTGAAAAAAAAAATCATTTACATTTTAAAATGTTTATAAATAAATGAATCTAAAACTATATATATATATTGTTTCATATAATCCAAAATCAGATTGAGTTGTTTGTTTTCATAAAAAAAATTATACTAGATTATGAGAAAAATAGAAAATATAGATCATTCAATTCAATGGGGAAAATATAGTTAATTTTTTTATAATCATTCTTCATATATATAAAATAGTTTCCAAAAAAATATGTATATATTTAAAAACTAATTATTATAATACATTTCATGAATTAGGAAAAATATATATTATTCAATATTTTTATCAAAACAAAAATGTTTTGAAATAATATAAATATATATATTTAATTTTAAATTAATGAAATGTGACACATGATATCATATAATTAAATGATCATAAATATATTTATGTGGGAAAAAATTATTGTTGTTTGAACAAAATAAATTATTTTTTGTTAAATTAAATTAGAAGAATATAGTCTATTAAAAAAATCACATCTTTTATATGAATCATTGTTATATCAGATACCAATTGAAAAAATATAGTTTTATTAGGAATAAAACCTAATCAAAAAAAGATCATGGAATATTATCATGATGTTTCAAAATATAAAAATAGTACACACAATAATATTATTATTTAAAATATGTCTCATTTGTATCAAAATGCAGATGTTGCATTCTGTAAATTTTTTTTTGATAAACTCATAACATAAAGAAACGAGAAGGTATAATGATCAATTAATAGTTACATATTGAAAATTGTCTCACACCCACCCACCCATACCATAGACAAAGTATCTCTTTAATGAATCAATGATTTAAATAGAATTTTATAGATTAAAATATAGAACTTTTTGGCCTAAATATTAATTGATTAAAATGATAAAAATTTTAAATAAAATTAATATTTAATATACATAAATACATTTTATATAAATCATTAATGTATTAAATCACGATTATAGGGTAACCAAAAACATTAACGAATTAGTGTATTTAATTGTTATATTGAACATTTATTGTTTATAAACATATAATTAATTAATTTAAATCCATTAATTTTTTAAAAAAATTAACAATCCACAAAAAGAGCCTAAGGAACATAAGTTTTATTTTTTATAGATTAATACATGAGGTAATACTATTACTGTGTTTTAATGATCTTTCATAGTGTGTTTGTGGAATTTTAAAGGTTTTAAAAATATTTAAAATTTCTTTTATTTTGTAGTTTATAAAAGTGGAATACATTTTCGAATCCCACATAAAAATTTTTGTTGGATTGGGGTCTGATTTATATGGGTCAATACTTTATCACTATTCATTATTGATAATTTAAAAGGGAATAATATCCATGGGGATGTTGCACCACATCGTCCATGTACTAGCATGCATGTGTGTGTGATGTGGCACTTCAACGACACACTTTAACATTTATTGTAGCAAAAATGTGAGTACATTGAATGTGTATTTATTTTTATAAAATATTTCTTTGTAATACCAATTAAATACCATTATTTAATAGGTATGCCTGATAGTACTATCAAGTTCATCAAAAAAGAAATGATATGGATCATCATTCAGATTAGGAACGATCTAACGAACACATCCATCCACCATGTAGGTGAAATATAGTCGATATATTTGATATGATTTATTCCAAGATATGGGAGTAAATTTGGTAAATTTATAGAATTTTAGAATAGGTGTCTTCCAAGTTCCAAGTGGTAGGATTTTCATTAAAAAAAATGGTGTCCAATGAAATTTTTTATAATTACACAATGGTTCCAACCACCACTAATTGGTTTAGGAAAATTTCATAAACCATTGATTTTTTCCAGTTTAGAATATTAATATATAGTACCTTATTACTAGATGTATTATTGTAGAACGGCTAAAAATCCATAATTGATGGAAATTTAAATTATTTAATTACTAAAATATCTATTATAAATTTTGAATGGTATTAAATACTTTCATAGTGGTTATATTAGATATATTTTTATATAAATTTCCTTTACTTATAACCATCATGAAATATTTTCTCAAGATTTTATCATAGCATACATGTAGTTAATAGTGATTTAATAGTGTGAATAAATTTTTATAACTACAACTAATTATTTAGTACTGTTTTTTAATTTTCACATTAATTTAAACCATCATTAAACAATATAATATATATATAAGGAACATTGGGAATGAAAATATGACACTACCTATAATTGAATATATCTATATATAACATACATAATTTAGTACTTTCAGTACTCAAAATAAAAAAAAATTGTTATCAAATTATAAAAATTATATCATACAATATTTTAAATACATTATTATGATTGTTTTATAAATTTTATGTAATTTAATCTTATATAAGTCTTCTAAAATTTTACAAAACCTGAAAAAATGGATCCAAAATGAAATATATCCCTTTAATTTAGGTTTGATTATCCCAGATAAACCCCTCTTTTGATGTTTGCATTGACTATTTTTTACTGTCAAATCTATTTCCCATGTTAATTGAAATATTCAATATAAATTATTTTTAGTTACATATTTTACATAAAAAATATATTTAGAAAAATTATCTTAATAATAAAAACATATTAAAATTAATATAATTCTTTTCACTCATATGAAGGATGAAATGTCTAGATAAATCCTTATAGTCATTCCTTGAAGTAGATATGGAAAAGTACTTAAACATATATTTGAAACTAGTATCTAATAAAATATTCTCAAAAGATTTATTTTTCAGTTACTTTTACTTTTTTTTTTCAAAATCACAATATTTTATGTGACAATAATGACCCTCTAATCATGATATAAGATGGAAAGGAACATTACCTCACATAAAAATTACCCCAAGATCAACCCAAAAAAATCCATCAACATCATTTATTGGAAACCCATTAATATAAAATCACACAATAAATAAATAAATATATATATATTCAATATTTTTTCATGTTTATAACTATATAATAATCATGATCACCTCCAATACCCATGTTATGGTATCTATGAAACCATGTTCTCAATTGATGACTGCTACATAGCTACTCCATCAAATACCTTCCAAAGTCCCTAAAGTAATGGGAATAAATATATTGGTATATTAAAATATTACCATCGTATTGGTTTGGGGTGAGTACATATTTAGAATCATAAATTTAAATTCTCTAATGGTAAATATAAAACAATTTTATAAGTAATTATAAGACATGTCAACTATATTGAAATTTTTATTTTTTTGAATTTATTAAAAATATCTGAAAGTGATTTTTTGAATTGGACTGGAGATATTTGAGAATTGTATAAGCCTATGTTTAGAAGTTAAATTAAGAAAACATCATATAATTTTGAGTGGCTAGTCATAAAAGGGGTTTAAGACCAAGGATTAATATTTAGGTGATGATTTCTATTACTATATAGTGAGGTAAGTGAAACCTTATAGCCTAGTGATCCATAATGTATAGTGAACTAGATAAATTAATTATTATTGTATTACATAAGTTATTTTTTTACGGAGTGGTATGCATTGATCTTTTTTTAAATTTATTACAGTCATGTTTTCAAAATTGTAAGGGGATTACGGAAAGTAATGATCATATTAGATGGGTTCAATTACAAAGAATCTTTTGATGACATAATTGTATCTTTGAATATTTATTTTGGAATTTATACATAAAAAAATAATATAAAGCAAGTTAAACCTAATATATTGTATAAAAAAATAAATTATTTCTAGAATTGTGTAAATAGATTAATTGAATTCATGTATTCATACAAAAATAAAATTAGATAAATTAAAGGAGGAATGATCATACGATCAAATAATTCATCATTGACTATATTATTGAAATACTACACAATTAAAATTATAGCATAACTTTCATCATCATTTACAATTTTTTCTATTTCAATATCATAACAGATAGGTAAATATGTCAATATTTTATTGTTGATTAGGATCCCTATCAAAAAAAAATTCTTTAACATCATCACCCATATCATACAATTCACCTGGCATGGAATGAACTACAATACTCTACCATTAATTTACACATTAATCTATATGAAAAACTATTTTATATTTTGAATCCAAAAATATAATAATTTTTTTCTTCATTATAACTAGGATCAATCAATCCTTATATGTAGAAATTTTTTAAATTTAGAAAATTTTCATTCTGATTCTGTAAATAACGAACCACTTACATCTGAATAACTCAACTACAAATTTCCCATGATAATTTAATCATATAATTTCAATACATTTTCTATAGTATCTCAACATTGGGAATTTTTTGAATGTGCCACTATTTTAAGTTATCAAACCATCCTTTTACTAAACTACATGAAATTTAAATCCACTAATATTATAAGAATTAAAAACCCTATAAAGCTTTAATGGTTCTCAAGCCACATATGTAAAATCATCTAGAACTTTAGATCGATCATAAAAAATTATTTTCTATATATATAAATATAAAATATTATTGGTTAAATAATAAAACTATATCAGTATATTATGATTATGAAATTGACTACAAAATTACAAGATATGAAAACTAATTAATAATGCATTTGTTAATTGATTTTCTTATCTATTTCTAGTTTTGCATTCAAATACAAAGCGTTATCTTTGTTTGTGTCTTCAATTTATCAATAAAAGGGTCACAAATATTACTTTTGAGTATCACATATATATATATATATATATGTGTATGGACTATATTTTTTTCGATGAAACTAATATATTTCCCCATCCTGATGAACTAATGTTATTATATTTTTGCCTTACCACAATACAGGACTACATTTTTGGTATCATCAACATGTCTGAATTTGTTAAATTATATTCCAATATTATCAAAATAAGTTAAACATAATACGAGAAACTCTTTGGAAATATAAAATTTAGTAAGAGAGTATTTTGGTTGAGATTTGTGTCTCACAAAATATTTCAAATGGCCCAGATACCTATTTAAAAAATGTATATAGTAAAATAAAACCTATATGTAATTAATATTAAATTTATAATGTATTAATGCTAAATAAGTAAGATTTCAATACCTCTCTGTGTGATATATCCATTGATATTGTACGGGACCTCCAATTTTTACACAGTGAAATAAACAGTTAGATAAACAGTTATTTTAAAAAATGATATTGGTAATGTCATTTCTAAATTATCATGCCTCATTAAAATTCATTTTTGATGCTTTTAAAACAAACGATATTTAAATTTTAATCACATCGCTTTATAAATAATGTGAAAAAATCATTTAAAGTTGTCATTAATTTCCTAGGGAATGATTTATGAAATGTTTAAGGTTTCAATTTCTCCATAAAAATATGTTACATGGGATGTACAGTCCCATGTAATTTTTGATATTTTATGTCAACGGGTCATTAAATATTACATTAAAATATCTCTAGTAATTTCACATTTTCTAATATTCAAAAGAAATATTATTTTTATTTTTTTAATTAAGAAATTTATGGAAGGAATCATTCCATTATCATTTTACACAAAAAACGTTTATATTCATTTTTTTTGTCCGTATAAAAGTTAAGATTATTTTTGATTTCCCCTTCTCACTCAAAATTTTGAACACCAAATTTTCACATGAATTATTTTAAATGATTATAACAAGAAGATTATGACATAACTATTTAAATTACATATGAGTCAGTTTAAATAAACTTTATTTCTTCTATTTATATGAACCAACTATATCTGATGAAATTACTATAATTTTTTTAAAAACATTCCATTGAAACTCTTTCTTAAATTTTATATCAATATTTGATAATTATGATATGATTTCTGAACATGATAATAATATTACTGGTTCCATCAAATCATTTCATTCATTGAATAATTTCTTGTTAAACTAATATCAAAGAGATGCATCTATGAATTTAATCATTATGTATAACATTCTTCTATATTTCATGTTTATAGGATCAAATTCAAAGTTAATGTATTGATATTCTTAGTTATTACGAGTATTCCAACTAGAATCATTTCCTGGTCTTTAAAAATTAGTAAATATATACATTATAGAAGTATAAATAATTACCATTTGAGCTATTGATTCATCATATGTATCAACACCATTGTGCCATAACCCTTGCAATTATTCTATAAGAGGATGATTTTTCAAATCAAAGAAATTTATAAGTATTTTATTTCCAATAATGATCTTAAATATAATGAAAGATATTTATTCTCATACACATCCATGGATATAGATTTTAATGGACTAAAATAATTGTCTATATAATATAATTTGTAGTTAGAGTCCAAAATAGATTAAATCAATTAGTATTTAATCATAAATGCACATTTTAAGGTTTTGAAGAGAAATATAGATATAAATAATAAAATTATTTCTAGGATTTTGAATATCAGGGATTTTATATAAACCCATTATTATTTTCCCCTTGGAATTAAAATTCATATTCTATACTATTTTAAAATTCATGAATAAACTTTACAACATTGGGTAAAATGGAAAGTAACTATAAACATATAAAGTAGTTTTATTTAAATTGTTTTTATAATATATTAACTAAAACATTAAAAATGATTCATTTGTTACCCTCTAGAAGAATGAAATCATTTACAATTCATTATATATGATTATTCTCATTAATGCAACATTCAATCATTGAGACAAGCATGTATCCTTGGATAATTAATATTGATCTTGTTAATAATTTTATTCATCTCATTAAATAATTTACGATTAGTGTCTTCAAAAAATCCAACATGAAACAACTCTAATATCATAGACAATTCTTTATTTGTAATTTCATAAAAGTAATTGATATGGTAAAACATCAGTAAAAATTAAAATGATGTATATTTTCTATATACTATATAGAACTCTTGCTTTCTATTTTTTATTTATCTATAAAAATATTTTTTTACCCAATATTCTTTACTATTATGTTAATCACGTTAAAATCAAAAATATATCCCACTAATATTTTACAATATTCATCATAATATACTATAGTGAATAATGAATCACTATTCATGTTGTGAATTTCATTCTCCACTAATGGGGAAGCAGGTTGTTCATTCAACTAATGGGATCACATAAATATTTATGCAATGTTAAATTCCCCTTTCTGAATATATATCACATATACAATAAGAAATTGTTTCAATATAAAGTGTTAATAAAAATTATTTATTTTCAACCATAATCTGAAATATCAATTAGAACATTGAAAAATTATTCTTTCATCCATTGAATGATTTTCAATAACAAAATATATAAATGAATTTACCTCATTAATATATTTATGTTTATTCTGGAGTAAAATTATAAAAAAAATTAATTTGTATTCAATTTATAATTATATGTATAAAAAAAATAATGCACATAAATTAAATAAAGTCACGTTAATAATAAAACATATCTGGAAATAATATAAATGCATTTATAAAATTTGATTGAGAAAAAAATCAAAAATCAAAATATAATTACAATCAATTCATATTATGATTTAATATTTTTTGATATATGTATGTCATATAAAATATAGAAAATTACATATGAAATTGTAAAATAATGATTTCTATACAACTTATTAACAAATAAACTATTAAAATGAAAATGAATACATAATTCATGAAATCACCAAAAAAACAAAAAATAACAAAAGGTTACACACTAATATTCAACTGGAAATTAATTAGACATTTTATAATTAATAAAATTAACATTAAATTAAAAATATAGATGTTGTTCAGTAAGAAGAATTAGTAAATCATTAATTCATGATAAAAATATGATTTTATATCCCAGTTAAAAAATCTTTAGATCCCTAATTTTAAATCCCCATGTAAATGTTAAGGATTTCATTTTAAATTAATAATAATAAAGATAAAACAGGAGTGTATATTTTTGGAACATACCTTATTCTCAATAGTAATTGACAAAGAAGGGGAAGAGGTTCACATGAATGATGATGTTGAAGGATAACCTACTTTTAATAAGGATATGGAGATTTGAAAAAGAGAATATGAGGTTTATAAGAATTACGAAAAGGGGAGGGGATGTTTTCTGTGGGAGTAAATAGATGGGACAACACAATAGGAGATCTACACGAGAGAGGGAGGACCAAAGTTGTTTATTTAATTGAGGAAAGAGAAGGATATGTGGTGTATTTGGATATTATGGTTTAAATAACTACCGTTTCTAAATAATATATTATTATTTTTTTAAGTAGCAATTTTATAAATCAACCCACATAGTATATAATTAAATGTATATTATAGTTAAAATTCCTTAATAGAAGATCTATAACCAGTAAAACCCATGGGTTTTTTAATATGTGTTTTTTTTAAACCACCACTAATAAAAATTCATTAAAAAAGATTTTTGGATATAGTTACAACTTATAAGAATGAGTGATTAAATTCTTATAAAATAGAAAATCTATTTGGTGGAAATATAAATTCCCTCACATCTAAGCATTCTAGAAATCCCTCTCAAATTGAGATTCATTTCATGACTTCTAGAAGAATCAAAAGATTTTTTTGTGTGAAACAAAAAAATATCTTCATTGCTCTATTTCTCATAGATATTCTTATAGGGTTTAATATCCACTATGCACAGAGGTAGAGTTACGATATACTACTTTATCCTAGAACACTTTCACTTGAAACCCATTGTAAAACTATTTTTATTATGGAAAATATTATATTAAAAAGCTGGATATAGTAATATGTATTAGACGGCCCCAAATACTAAAATATGAGAAAATTACATACCATTAACCACCCAGATCCACAACAATCTGAAAGGGAGAGTAATGAAAACATGGATACAGTGTCACTCAACAATATTATTAATGTGAATAAATTCGATGGTAATTTTTTCAAGTGGTAGAAGAATATGATGCACATTATTATTCAAGCACTCAAATTGGTGTTCATGATCTAAACTCTAAATACCCTTATATTCGATGATGAGGCACTCCATGTTTCAGAGAAAAGGGATAAAATTAGACAATGATGATCTCATGTGTTGAGGAAACATAATCAATTCATTAACCAAGGAACTATTTAACAAAAATCAACATCTTACAACAAAAAATGTGACCTAGGATGCTTTGAAAAAAATACATCATTAAGTATAAGGTAGGTAAGAAATTTATAGAAATAAGTTTTATTTCATAAAAAATTGTATATAATATATCTATAATATAGAAACTCATCATGATCAATGTATCTTACAATATTTAAGGGAATACAGGATGATTATATATAATTCCATCATGGAATAATGTTAAACATTATCTAAAGAATAATAAGGAATATATTTACCTTAATGAGTTACTCAACAAACTATATATTGAGGATGAATATAAAAACAAATATGTTGTAAATAAACCTAAGGATGATATTTCCAAATTCATTTTTATATATGGAGTTATTCAATTCAGATACTCAAAGGAGAAAAAACATCAAAATAATAATTAAAATTCCAAGGAATTATTCAAGAAAAAGAGAGGGAAATTATATTTATATGAAAACATGGGAAATTTCAAACATGACTATAATATACAGAAAACAAAATATGGAAAAAAATAATATTTTGAAAGAAAAAGTTACAATTATGATCTTTTAATCTATTTTACTTGAGGATAACTATTCATGTTGGATTTATTTAAGGGAAACATTTCTTGTATGTAAAAAAAATAAATCTTATAAAGGATAGAATTAATATAATTTTTTTTTCAATCAACATGGGGACCTTCATAAACATAATTTTAAAAGGGAAAGATGTGGTTTATCATGAGTTTATCTTAAGAAAGATCATCAATATAAAAAATTTATTTTACATGATAAATTTTTATTAGAACATAGTTCTAGTAATATTCTTAAAAAATAATGGGACTAATCTTGTGTTCTAGAAAGAAATTTTTTCCCCAAGGGTGAGATCATTGTTGGAAAGAATCGATTTTATGATAAATTATTCAAATTTAATATAAATGGTGTTTTTGTTTTCTTTATAGAGTATTTTGATTTATGGGATAGTATTTTAGATCACATAAATTGTAGGAAAATGCATGATATTTGGAAACTCTAATTATTACCTAGAATGGGTAAAAAGATCTTAAATGTGACTTTAATAGAAACTAAAATACTTAGAAAACCAAATAAAAATATATAAAGGAAAATTATTTTGTTAGAATGAATGCATAGTGTTCTATATAATCTTCATGATACACCCAACATAGGTAATAAATAAACGTTGTGACTTACATTTATGATTGATTTATATTTTTATAGGACTATATTTTACATGCTAATGATATATCGATATATATATTTAGTATTAATAAAATTTTGGTTGATAAAAAATGTGGGATTATAATTAAGTATCACAGATCTGATATAAGAGAATAATATTATATTCCTTCATTTTTGAATCCTAAGGTATCATATATGATGTGATGAGTCCCAATACACCTCAATGAAATGGTTAAGCTAATGTAAAAATGTAAAATTAATGGAAATGGTTAATTCTGTGACATATATCTTTAGACAATGAAGATGATTTGGGGGGGTGACATTATTTACATAGTATCACATCCAGAATTGGTTTCGTAAAAAAGGGAAGACTAGGAGTATATATAAAATATGGAAGAATAAGAAACCAATCATCAATTATTTAAATATTTGACATTATCACACTATTATAAGAGTAGTTATACATAAAAAAAATTCGTTTTAAGAGGAATTGTAATGTCTTGTATCAGATCTCCTTATAATCATTAGCTTGTACAATTATTCATGTATCCTTATGCATGACTCCACATACACTAGAGGCTACAAACTAGTAGTATAGGTCTAAGGTGGTACTTTGGGGAGTCTATACTCCCTATATTAGAGTGAACAAAAATAGTAAAACATCAAAACATCATTCATCAAAAATATAAAATGAACATGGAAGGAGATAAATATATCAATAACAAAGGAAATAAGTAAAATTATGTAAAGAGGTGAACAACCATGATGTACATACACTGACTGCCCAATGGGTTAGTTACTAATACATACCAAAATAAAATAAAAGATGATGAAAATATGATATCCCTAAGCCAAAATCATCCCAATATATTTTTATACATTATAGTCATCCTTCTCAACCCACCAAGGGCCACATTCCAAACATGTGACAACATCCAAGAGGGAATCTTCTTGGGTACCCATGTGTAGAGGTGGAAAGAGAAGGGAGTGAGTGAAAAACTCAGTAGGGAATGACCATCATGGTCCCACACTATATTAGAAATCCCATGACATGTTAATGTGACCTACGAAAAATAAAAAATTAACTGATGAACTTATAAATAAATCTAACCATGATCCATGCTATAGCCTCATGCCAGAATGTTACTGAGCACATAACGTAATCATTCTAAACAAAGTATCATAGATAAACCCATGGGTGTATACTATATTTGGTATCACATACCAACCTATTGGGGTTTTATATAGTATCACGATCCTCCACTATTGGAGTTATGTTTATAATTAATCACAAACCACCCCTGGTTGACGTTTTCACTTCTAGGGCATACAACCTAGTCTCAAAAACCTCCCATTGGGAAGTTTTCTCATCATGGAAGATAACCATGTATCAAAAACCTCAACTATAGTAGTTTTCTATTTTAGGAATCATCCCACAAGTATCATAATCCTAGAGCTAAGATCACCTTGTTATACCAGAAAAACTATGCGTCAGTATATTGTAGGCCCCTCAAAAATAACAATCCACGGGCCCCCACTAAAAGGCCCATGTGTGGATAACATATGATGACCCACTCTAAAATACCTCTCCAATGGTAGTTTTCCCTTTTTACACATCATTCCATCCACATGAGTGTATACAATTTATTCATTAAAATTCCCCAAGGTGTATACAATGAAAAACAACGAGAAATAAAGCATAGTTATGTGTGGCCATGTTCCAAATGTGTCATGCCAACCAAATTTGGAATCCAAGAGTGTGACCTAGATCATCATGAACAAAAAAGGATCAAATAATTAATCGAGGTTTTAGGCTTACACCCACAATCATCTCTTCCCATCCCCACATACACCCACTTAAGGACATATCTCAAAGGGGAATGCATAAGAATCCCCTAGGCCATCGTACAGAGTGGGTATCCCACTTTGCATCCTTGATCATAACTGGTTCCACAGGGTTATGCCGGATGCACAAAGGACATTCCATCCATTGGTGTCACCAGCTGATGTCACTACATCATAGGCATTCGGGGTATTCCATGATAGTAAATATCTTGAGAGATGGATTGAGGACATATCCATATCTTGACTCACTCCATATTGGTCTACTCACCCATCCCTAGCTTATTAACTCTAACGTCAATCTACCTTCTCCAAACCTCTTATGTTTATACCCAATATTACTAAGGAGGTCCACCTCATGTCTCATCACACCCCCTCTTGGATGGTTCTAGGTTTCTGGTAATCAAATTAATTCATGCCTCGACCATCGACGACTGAGTTCTCAGCTAGTTCTCAAGGACCTCATTAGCCTTTGAAATTTGTCTCTTTAATTTATGGAGCTCATACATGTTAAAAATTAAATTTAAATTAATCTATTTAAATTAAATTAATAAATATAATAATAATTGGGTCCATCACTATTAGGACAGGGATGAACAATCACATGAATATTAAAAATCTTCATAAAACCATATAGATTGTATTGAAGACCAACTACCTCTGTTGATGTTTTTATTATTATTTACCAAAGTCCAGAAGCAATTGACATGGCCCCTCTTGTCTTATCTAGGACCTTATAGCAGTTCCTAGAGTTTAACTCATGACTAACATCATTAATTAATTAATTATATTTAAATTCAATTCACCTAAATAAAAATAAACTTCAATTCTAAATTAATTCAATTTGACATTAGCATTATAATCATAACGGAATGCTTCTTCATGTTGAAACCACATCCAAAAACACCCCAAGATCCTATATCGCATCCTTGGACATATTATAGGTGGACCCCCCCCCCCCCCCCAAACCTCCATATAATCAGTTGATTATCTTTAATTTTAGATAAAACCCTAATAAATTATACAGTATGACCCATCCTTTCAAAAATGATGAATGATGCAACTTATATGACCTCCCAGGATATTCCCACGATAGGTTGAACAAAATCCTCAAGATGGTCGAAACATTCAACCATTATTCAATGGAATTAACATCAAAACGCTGAAACATGAAACCAAAATTAACAAGATGAAAATGGTTGGGGACATAGAGGCCATCAATGGTGGTTACATACTATAAATCTCCAGGAAAATGTATCAAGGATGTTGTAATTATTATGGGTACGGTAGGGAGGAGAAGAGTGTTCAGACCCCCTTTGAATGAATAACACTGAGGGTGGGGAGGAGGGATACTCTCTTAAAATGTTGGGGTTCGGGGAAATAGTGACCACCCCATTTAACCCCACTGAATAGCTATTATAGGCTCACTCTGAGCTGATGGTGACCGTAGTCAGGTGGATTGCTATTTGGAGACGTTGGATCACCAGTGGAGGCCACTAGCTATCTAGTGTCCTACTGCATACTAATCTTCCCAAACCAGCCCTTCCCATCATTGGGACCTCTAAATCCCATGTGATAACTCACAAACACTATTCCTTGTCCAAAACACCATCATGACATGTTCTAATAGCCGAAAGTCTGATTCAAATCAAAGTTCGAAATCCAATCCATCTACTAAATTAAAAGGATCAAATTTCTAATAGATTTTTCTTCCTGTTGAAAAGTAGGGTCTTTTAATCTCCCAACCATATTATCTATCATCATTCATAAATCTCACTATGATTTCATCCAGTTTCCCCAACCCACTTAGGTAACCAATTCCTACTCACAAGACCATGTTCCACCCTGTAAATCTCATTACACCCCTAAACTGAAACTCCATCACAAAGTTCTCGACCCATCAAACAATAATTCAATGCTTGTATTAATTTTAAAAAACAATGATGAAAATCAAAAACACCCGTTTATCTCATTACACCCATGATTCATTTTATTATTGATCATCTGACCTATGGTGATCCCCACTATAGAATTTATACCCAACGGTAAATTTTAACCCTCAATCAATGAAACCATTAGAGTCACATACTGAAACAAGATCTCAGTAGTCTACTAACCTTTTTGGTAGGGTTCCCAACATACCACACCCAAACACACATGAGAACATTTCTCAAAATGTATTCTCATTATCTCTTCCGTAATCTAGGATAAATAGATGCATACCTACCATCCATGAACAACAAAAGGACATCGAATTCTCCATAAAAAGAACAACTAATACCCTAAACACAAACATCATATATAAAATTATGTATCCAATTTGGTTCTTTCCATGTCACATATTTCTACATATAAACAACTATTCATACATTTATTATATGAATTCTCCCACAAATGATCAGTTTCAGACACCACCATATCCTTAATTTACTCAATCTTAATGCCTTCACTATGGGATACACCTTGAGATCACACCAAAGCTACAACCAAATTATTAATCCAAATCTTAATGTTATTACATATTGGAAACTTTAATGTACAAAACCCTCCCATAATCCTCCAAATAGAAACATAGACTTATACCCAAACCGATCATGTTTGGCCCATTCAAAACCTCCCCAATGCCTGAAGGAAACACCCAGAATCCATCCAATATCTCATATGATTCCATACCAAACATTCATTAAATAATCCAATTCTATTCAAATTTATTTTTCTATTAAATTCATTGTTTCATAATGATCATCACATTATCAATATGACACTTTAGTGACCCCTATATCATTTAGGTCATATAACCCATGACTGAAATCATGTTTCATACTATAGGAGTGACAATTTCATTAATTTACTTGTTCAAAACCTGAACACGAATGACCATACCCCATAAATAATGTAATATTACATTTTTCATGGAAACAAAATACTTTTACACGAGTGAAACATAAAAGAACGACTTTTTATGTGATCCCAGCTCCTGAAAATTCCATCAGTGACATCCATTTTTATTAACATAAACAAGGGACACCAACCACATTTGGATATTGGTTATCTAGCCACAACATAGCCATACTCAATATTCTCCATGATCATGAAACGTCATCTGGTTCCTTGCCTATAAGAAAATCATTCAAACTCATCAGTATTTGACACACTCCTGAACATTTCCTGTTCAAATTTGAAAAAGATACATGAATGAATGGTGTGCAAACTTGTATTATTAAAAAAAATAAAAGGAATAATCTCCTGTACCTCCATATATAGAATATCAACTCATGATTAAATGATTAAAACATTAATACACCTGGTAGAACATGATCTGTGTTATATCGGTTCATCAAGCTAACCACACACATAACTACAATCCCACATCATACTAAAACCAAAGAATATACCCTTACTTTCTTTGTGTTTCAAAGAATATCTTGAAAAAATATGGATAAGGACCCCCCACATTCCTTACATATAAGAATTACCTTGAAACCAAAACCACACAATTCCTTTATTTAGTCAAGTAACCCAATGCCTAATCCAAGTCATATCTCTTGGGAATACCCCACCCACTAAATCATTCTCAAGATAGCTCCATGTATGCATATCATAAATGGTATCACCTCATCTACATTGTTCTTAACTTGAAGAACCTACCCATTCTTACTATATTTAAGACATCTAAGATCTTGGGCTAACATATCTCATGGGTTTCCCTCCAGAATCACTATGCTCTGACTCACAAAATTATAAGTTGCATATCAAGGTATCTAGGTATCCCAAAAATCCCAAAATTCAAGTCTCACTTAGGTCACAATCCATGTTATAACACATAAAATTTCAATAAATATTTCAAAAACACCCTCCCAAAAGAATGCATATCTTTCATAAGAATCATATTCATACACATCATCCCATGAGGAAATGATTCTTATAGAGAATCCACCTATGTGATTTCTCCAAGGGAATTTTTATCTCAATGTTCAACATCACCAAAACCAAAAGAATCATCCTAGATGATCAGTTCTAGGGAAAACATTGTTTCAATTGTGGTTAAATATAATACCATTTCAATATATATAATAAAACACGATATAGGATGTTAATAACAATTTAAATAACCAAGCCTACTTTTTTACATTCAATCCAAATCTCTCTATGAAGATACAAATCCCATGAACCAGTATCATACAATTAGGTTCTGTAGTGTACCTCTCGCCTGTCCCGCACCTCGAGTCGCCAGGGGTAGTCCAGAAATTGTTTCCTTGTCTCTTTCTGGTTTGTCTTGGATTGAGAGATGACAACGGAGGCAAGCCGATGTTACATCATGATTTCACATGGATTAGTGACCTGTGTGGAGTCTGAGTACACGGTTTGAATTCCTCCTAGTGGCCGAGGATGACTTGGGACATGGCCCAGTACCATGTCTCCAGGTTGAGCGTGACTACTAGTCCCTCACTTCAGTGGTTGATGCAAATTTGGATGTTGCTTTTGTTTTGGCCTGTGTAAGTACGTTGTTGGAAATGAAGAAGGTTTTTGAAAAATTGGACAGGTTTCTTTTAAAAGACTTTAAATGTTTGAAATGGGTTTGAAAAAGTGAAATCTCTTGATTTGGAAATATGTTGTTTGCTTGGAGTTGGTCGAGAATGGTTCGGGATGAAAACCTAGGTCCTCTTTATGAACTTTTGCACATGTGTGAGAATGCATGGAAAAAAATGTGTGTTGGTGTGAGTAATGTTGGAAAGTGGATGAAGACATGTGCAACGGTCCATGAGATTACCTGGATGTGTATTTGATATTAAAGGCTTGACCTTGTTTTCTAAATTGGTTTTAAAGGGGAAACCGTTTTGGAAAGTTTTTGGTTTGAAAGTGGATTGTCTTTGGAAGGTAGTCTTGAAAGAGGGTGGTTTAAAGTCTAAAATAAAAAGGGTATTTTATAAAGGAGATTTTATTTTTTGTTGTGTTTTTGTTTGTTTGGTCTTTGTGCTGATTTTTTTTGATGAAGGCGCTTTTATTGATGTTTCTTTGGTTTGATTTTGGTCTTGGACTTGTGTTTTATATGTCGCTCAGGAAATTCCGCCCAGAAAGGTCTCTAAGGATTCAGATAAGTCATTCCCATTTTTTGGTCCTTCTCGGACTTTGCCTATTCTCCATGGTGATCAAGGTCCGTTAGAGGCAGTGGAATGTCTTGAGGATGTGGAGCGTGTCTTTAGAACGTTGGGAACTCCCGATAATGTTAAGGTTCGTGCAATTATGGAGTTGTTCGAGGGTCCAGCTCTAGATCAGTGGAAGATGGTTACCCCACCTTCAACGAAAGGTGAAATGATGTGGGATATCTTTAAAACAGTTTTCATCCAATGGTTTATACCTGAGGAAGTGAAGCTGGAGAAAAAGGGAGAACTTGTGCATATTCCACAAGGCCAACGGATGGTGAACGAATATGTTGCCCATTTTCAGGAACTGATTTCCTTTTCTCCATAGGTGGTGTCGCATGAACTCATGAAGGCGTCTTTTTTCAACGGGGGTCTTCGTCTAGAGATCAAGGAGCGAGTCCTCCCTTCTAAAGACCTTTGTTTCGAGAAGCTGGTAGAGGAAGCATTCTTGGCTGAGTTGGTTTCCGGGGTGTGGGTGGTTAATACTTCAGTGTACCCTGTTGTTCGTAAGAGTTCCCCCTCTGGTGAGGAAAAAGAGCCAGAGATACCTGTTCCTAAAGAGTTATCCCCTTTGGTCCCAACTTCCAGTTCATTAGATCGTTCGATGGTATGCTATCAGTGTGGTCGTTTCGGGCATTTAAAGACGTCTTGTCGCAACCCTCTGAAGACATGTCATCATTGCGACAGTCTGGGTTATATAGAAAAGTTTTATAGGAAGCGTCGCTTGAAGAGGACACTGTGATTGGATAATGTCAGTACTTGACTGTGAGGGAGGAGAAGCTTCAGCCATCAGAGCCCCAGCCACAGGTCTCGGGGTGAAGCTCGCGCACAGCCAGGAGTTCCCAGGGTTGTGAAGCCTTGGTCCAGGTTCTGTTTTTCCATAATGACGGTGGAGCAATTAAAAACCTTTTCATATTTGTTTTCCTGCTATTAAAGTTTCAACAGCGTTGTAAATGCATTGTTTTTCTATAAAGTGACGATGGACTTGTTTGATGATAATCCAAGCAGACTTGTCGTGTGGAGGTGATGTTCTGGATCATGTGTCCTTCTTAAAAGTGTGCTTGACCCTTGTGTGGATTGACCTCGCTTTAGTTATGTTTTTCGGATGTGGTTATGTCTCGTGGATTTCAATGGGTCACGTTTCCGATTCGATATCTGGTTAAGATTATTCTGTGGGTCATCCCTGGTGTTGATGTTTGTTGACTCTAGTGGAGGGTTCAACGTTTCGACGGAGGTGCTGTTTTGATCATGTTATAGGAGTCAGTTTGGATCGGTTATGAGATCTCGTACTGGACCTGCCTCCTTGTGGTAGTATGTTTTGGGTGTTAAATTTTCGAACCAGTTAAATTCTTGTGGTGGGGAGAACCCCTTCGTGTTCTCCCCTCAACCTCTGACTTCATCTTTCTCTTGGATCGGTCGGGTGTGACCTGTATAGTGTAAGGTCATCCCGGGATTCTCAGTTCTCTTCGGTTCCTTTAGTTCCATTTGGGCATGGACCTGAATCTTGATCGACTTTTGGGATTGGTGACTTTCTGGGGGTAGAAAGTGTCTGTGGTGGGGAGAATTGTCACACCCCGACTACAGGTAAATTTTTTTTCCTTCCTTCTTGGTCCCGGTTTGAATTTTCTTTTTCTTTTCTTTCAAATTTTATTTGTGTTGGCGGTTTCGCACCGGTGTGAGGTCACCGGATACCTAGCAGTTACCATACGTTCGGCCCGGGTGACTATGTGCTCACCCGACGTTTTAAATATTAATGTTTTTACGTTGACATTTTATTATTATTACTATATAAATTGTGTTATTATTATTTTAGTTATTATTTATTTGTGTGTGTGTTTATATATGTCTATATGTTTTTCTATATATATGTCTAAATATGTATATACATATGTTTATATATGTTACGTCTATATATGTATATATGTATATAGAGGTGTGTGTTAATTTTTTTAAAATGGTTTTATTATTATAAATATTTTTGTTATAATGATTATTATTATAATTATCTGATTATTATTATTATTATTATTATTATTATTTTAATTATCATTATTATTATTATTATTATTTTATTATTAATATATATATATATATATATATTATAACCCTAAAACTAAACCTAATCCAGTTTCCCCCTGGTGGCGCTCTCCCTCTCTCCTCTCTTTCTTCTCCCATCCCCCGCACCCGGCTTCCCGTCGCTGCACCAGCACCCCGCGCCAGCACCTCTAGGCCGGCCTCCGTGCGTCCCCCGGCCTTCGCCAATCTCCTCCCAGCGTCCCGACCGGCCTACAGCCCTCCTGAAAACCACGCCCCGCTTTCCGTCCCACCTCGCCCAAGGCGGCACCCCCGCGCTCCCCCCTGTACCGGGGTCTGCTGCCCGCCCCTTTCTCCGATGGCCTGCACCGCCAGCCTCTCCTCCCGTCCGGCGGACCCCCTTTCCTGTGACTCCCCTCCCTCTGGAGCCATTACCTCATGCGTCACCCCCCCGGACCCCCGCTGAACCCAGCCTCCGGCCCCCCTGTCCCGACCTCACTTTCGGCATCCTGGCTCCCCTCCGGCGGCATCCGGCCGATCTCCGGCGAGCACCCGCCTCCGGCCAGCCTCGCCGGAAACTTCCCCGGTCCGACCAGCCTACTCCGATCACACGTGGGGTTGTTCTTTTGGTTCGCAGAGCGTCGTTCCACCTTCCGTAGATGTTCCTTCGTGTCCGCACTTGAATTGAGGTAGCCGAATCCCGGTTTATCCTTTCTAATGCATTATTTTGACACTTGCTTTCTTTAAATTATTTATCTTATTTGATCTGCAACTTTATAGCACCCCATATTTTGTCTTTTTTTGAGTTTATAATTCTATTGAACATGTAAATATATATATATATATATATATATATTAGTTGATTTTGTGAAATTTTATTATTTCGTGAAATTCTTGGGCCTTAAGTTGAGTTGATAAGACTGTTTAGTTGTGATGTCTGTTTGGTGTGTATTATGGAAAGAAGGGTTTTCGAGTTGATTTTTTGTGCGAAAATATGTGGTATTCTTCTCAAATCAGATTTATAAACTTTTAATTTTTTTTTATTAAATACGGTGAGCCTGGTTTTGAGAATGTGTTAGGCGCACGTGTTTTTAAATATTAATATCATTGTGTCGTGCGCTTTTGTCGTGTTGTGCCCTAGTGTTTTCTTAAAAAGGACTTTTGGATATTTAAAAGGCTTAGTGATTTAGTTTGGTGTTCTATGGTTTTTTTTAAACACTTTGCGGAATTTGTTTAGTGACCTACTAAATAATGGTGATGGCTAGAGTCGTGTTTCAAAAACGTGTCGAGGTGGTTCTTTCGCATTGTTTGTTTGTTTTTTTTTTTGGTTTATTTTAAGTCTGTGTTCGTGTGTTTTATTTATCTTCTCGGTTGCAACGCATTTGCAGGGTAATCCCGCATTATTGCAATCGTCAGCTTGCACGCAGGCTTCCGCGCTCGTGCGAGGCGCGTTGCATCGTTGTGTTCGGACAGCGAGCTGAGGTAGGTCCCCCATTTCCCTCACCATTAAATTTAGAATTTATTAATTTATTGATGTTTTGTTAATTTTAATGAATGATAAATGATATTAGATAATAAAATTTTAAATGATTATTTAGTGTGAAAAGAGCCGTTTATTTTAAACCTAACACTTGGAAAATTTTCTTGATGGGCGGACACACAGTTTTGAAAGAATGCATGTTTTCCCTTTAAACATAATTCAAGGAATTTCAAACGTACTTATAGTTTTAAAGATATATGACTTTTTCTGAAAATGTGATTTGGGTTTTCTCTAAAAATGAATTTTTGCTTTAAAATTGGTGAAGGCCCGTTTGGCACTTTAATAAAATAGATTATTTTGGGAAACCCACTCGGGGGTGATCTTTTGTGTGTGTTGATTGCGTGAGCTATATATGACGTTTGTGCATTGTGACTGATTAATTTAAATTCTGGATGCACCCCTTTTTATTGCTTATGTTGACATGGGAACCTGTCATATTGAGTGAATTTTCTAAGAACGATTGATGCACTAGTTTAGATTACGCACTGGCTAGTGGCCCCATAGCAGGGGAATACTATGTTATTGATGCTATGGGGATTGGGCCCCTCAGTTAGGTCATGCAGGGCTATGCCGGGCGTTAGGGCGTTATGACGTCATCATGTTAGGGCATGCCTTCAGGATGATTCAGATGTATAGTACGTTCTGGATTGTTCACGATCTCTTAGGTTTGACCCATGTTTCCTTCAGTGTGTATTTGTGTGTGGCGGACGATCGAGAGGTCTAGTTCGGTTGCTAGCCTATGTGCGCCACTTTTCCCATTTCCCTTGGTGTGTGTTGTGTGCTATGTGTGGTTTTCCTTTTGGTTAATAACTGAATTCTGGATTTCTAAATTGTTCAAATAAATGTTTTAAAAATAAAATGTACCTATTTATATTTTAACATTAAACTTGGTTTCAAACTAAAAAGGGAGATTGACTGATGCTTGTTTTAGAAATGATAGTGTGAGTGAAAAACAATTTTTTGTATATTTAGTTCAAACCTGGAATTAGTAAATTTCTTTATATATTGGTATGTGCATTGGGAATAGAATTAGTCGGGCCTACCTACTGAGTTTTAATACTCATGCCTATAGTGTTTTCTTGTTTTTAGTTCTATTGTAGGTTCCATCTTCAGTTGTTTTCCTTGAGAAATGTTGGTTGTGGAATTGGAGAGTGACACACGGGGTCACCTGGAGTTTGGGCCATGGTCAGGTTAGTAGTGTTGTTGGTTTCTCTTTCTTTATTTTCTTTTATTCTATTTTTTCCACTGCTTAGTTTATTTTCTTTTGGGCCAAACTGCTCCCACCTATTTACTTTTGATGCCCTGCACTAGTTGCCAGCCCGTGGGGATTGGGAACGCCCTTCGCGCCATGCCGTGTACCGGCTCGGGTGACCGGTTCAGGGTCGACCCGGGCTAGTTCTTGACAAAATGGTATCAGAGCGGTTCTTGTTATTTGGGTTGTCTGGTTGGTGGAGATTAGGACTGTCGGGACTCGAGAGGTAGGTATGGGAAGGACGTCATGAACCCTCACACGTCCCGCACCTCGAGTCGCCAGGGGTAGTCCGGAAATTGTGTCCTTGTCTCTTTCTGGTTTGTCTTGGATTGAGAGACGACAATGGAGGTAAGCTGGAATTACATAGTGATTTCACATGGAGTAGTGACCCATGTTGAGTCTGAGTACACGGTTTGAAATCCTCCTAGTGGTCGACGCTGACTTGGGACATGGCCCACTACCATGTCGCCAGGTGGAGCGTGACTATCACTCCCTCACTTTAGTGGTTGATGCAAATTTTGATGCTGCTTTTGTTTTGGTCTGTGTAAGTAAGTTGTTTGAAATGAATAAGGTTTTTGAAAAATTGGACTGGTTTCTTTTAAAAATCTTTAAATGTATGAAATGGGTTTTAAAAAATAAAATCTCTTGATTTGGAAATATTTTGTTTTCTTGGAGTTGGTCGAGAATGGTTTGGGATGAAACCCCAGGTCCTCTTCATGAACGTTTGCAAATGTGTGAGAATGTATGGAAAAAAATGCGTGTTGGTGCGAGTAATGTTGGACAGTGGATGAAGACATGTGCAACGGTCCATGAGATTACCTGGGAGTGTATTTGAAATTAATGGCTTGACCTTGTTTTCTGAATTGGTTTTAAAGGGGAAACGGTTTTGGGATGTTTTCGGTTTGAAAGTGGATTAGCTTTTGAAGGTAGTCTTGAAAGAGGGTGGTTTTAAAATCTTAAATAAAAAGGGGATTTAAAAAAGGAGATTTTATTTTGGGTTGTGTTTGTGTTTGTTTGTTCTTTGTGCTGATTGTTTTTGATGAAGGCGCTTTTATTGATCTTGCTTCGGTTTGATTTTGGTCTTGGCCTTCTGTTTTATATGTCGCTTAGGAAATTCCACCCAGAATGGTCTCAAAGGATTCGGATAAGTCATGCCCAGTTTTTGGTCCTTCTCAGACTTTTCATATTCTCCATGGTGATCAAGGTCCGTTAGAGGCAGTGGAATGGCTCGACGAATTGGAGCGTGTCTTTAGAATGTTGGGAACTCCCGATATTGTTAAGGTTCGTGAAATTATGGATTTTTTCAAGGGTCCAGCTCTGGACCAGTGGAAGATGGTTACCCCACCGTCAACGCAAGGTGAAATGACGTGGGATATCTTTAAAACAGTTTTCATCCAATGGTTTGTACCTGAGGATGTCAAGTTGGAGAAAAAGAGAGAACTTGTGCATATTCAACAAGGCCAACAGACGGTGAAGGCATAAGTTGACCATTTTAAGGAACTGATTTCCTTTTCTCAAGAGGTGGTGTCGCATGAACTCATGAAGGCCTCTCTTTTCACCGGGGGTCTTCGTCCAGAGATCAAGGAGCAAGTCCTCACTTCTAAAGACATTTGTTTCGAGAAGCTGGTAGAGGAAGCATTATTGGCTGAGTTGGTTTCTGGGGTGCGAGTGGTTAATACTTCAGCATCCCCTGTTTTTCGTAAGAGTTCCCCCTCATGTGAGGAAAAAGCGCCAAAGATACATGTTCCTAAGGAGTTATCCCCTTTGGTCCGAACTTCCAGTTCATCAGATAGTTCGATGGTATGCTATCAGTGTGGTCGTTTCGGACATTTAAAGCTGTCTTGTCACAACCCTCCGAAGACGTGTCATCGTTGCGGCAGTCTGGGTCATCTGGAAATGTTTTGCTGGAAGCGTCGCATGAAGTGGACGCTGTGATTGGAGAATGTCAGTACTTGACTGTGAGACAGGAGAAGCTTCAGCCATCAGAGCCCCAGCCACAGGTCTCGGGGTGAATCTTGCGCACAGTCAGGAGTTCCCAGGGTTGTGAAGCCTTGGTCCAAGTTCTGTTTTTTAGTATTGACGGTGGAACAATTAAAAACCTTTTCATATTTGTTTTCCTGATATTAAAGTTTCAATAGCATTGTAAATGCGTTGTTTTTCTATAAAGTGACGATGGACTTGTTCGATGATAATCCAAGCAGACTTGTCGTGTGAAGGTGATGTTCTAAATCGTGTGTCCTTCTTAAAAGTGTGTTTGACCCTTGTGTGGGTTGACCTCGCTTTAGTTATGTTTGTCGGATGTGGTTATGTCTCGCGGATTTCAATGGGTCATGCTTCCGATTCGATATCTGGTTAAGTCTTTTCTGTGGGTCATCCCTGGTGTTGAAGTTTGTTGACTCTAGTGGAGGGTTCAACGTTTCGACGGAGGTGCTGTTTTGATCGTGTTATAGGAGTCGGTTTGGATCGGTTATGAGTTCTCATACTGGACCTGCCTCCTTGTGTTAGTATGTTTTGGGTGTTAAATTTTTGAACCAGTTAAATTCTTGTTGTGGGGAGAACCCCTTCGTGTTCTCCCCTCAACCTCTGACTTCATCTTTCTCTTGGATCGGTCGGGTGTGACCTGTATAGAGTAAGTTCATCCTGGGATTATCAGTTCTCTTCGATTCCTTTAGTTCCGTTTGGGCATGGACCTGAATCTTGATCGACTTTTGGGCTTAGTGAATTTCTGGGGGCAGAAAGTGTCTGTGGTGGGGAGAATTGTCACACCCCGACCACAGGTAACTTTTTTTCCCTTCCTTCTTTGTCCCTGTTTGAATTTTATTTTTCTTTTTTTTCAAATTTTATTTGTGTTGGCGGTTTCGCGCCGGTGAGCGGTCACCGCATAGCTAGCAGTTACCGTGCATTCGGCCTGGGTGACTATGTGCTCACCCGACGTTTTAAATATTAATGTTTTTACGTTGACATTTTATTATTATTACTATTTAAATTGTGTTATTATTATGGTAGTTATTCTTTATTTGTATGTGTGCTTATATATGTGTATATGTATGTCTATATATAGGTCTAAATATGTATATACAAATGTTTAAATATGTTACATCTATATATGTATATATGTATATAGAGGTGTGTGTTATTTTTTTTAAATGGTTTTATTATTTTAAATATTTTGGTTATAATGATTATTATTATAATTAGCTAATTATTATTATTATTATTATTATTATTATTATTTTCATTTTCATTATTATTATTATTATTTTATTATATATATATATATATATATTATAACCCTAAAACTAAACCTAATCCCTTTTCCCCCTGGCGGCGCTCTCCCTCTCTCCTCTCTTTCTTCTCCCATCCCCTGCACCTGGCTTCCCATCGCTGCACCAGCACCCCACGCCAGCACCTCCAGGCTAGCCTCCGTGCGTCCCTCGGCCTCCGCCGATCTCCTCCCGGTGTCCCGACCGTCCTACAGCCCTCCCGACCGCCGCACCCCTCTTTCTATCCCGCCTCGCCCAAGGCAGCACCCCCGTGTTCCCCCCTGTGTCGGCGTCTGCTGCCCGCCCCCTTCTCCGGCATCCCACACCGCCGGCCTCTCCTCCCGTCTGGCGGACCCCCTGTCCGGCGACTCCCCTCCCTCCAGCGCCATTTCCTCACGCGGCACCCCCCCGGACCCCCGCTGAACCCGGCCTCCGGCCCCCCTGTCCCGGCCCCACTTTCAGCATCTTGTCTCCCCTCCGGCGGCCTCCGGCCGAGTTCCAGTGAGCCCCCGCCTCCGGCCAGCCTCGCCGGCAACTTCCCCGGTCCGACCAGCCTACTTCGATCACACCTGGGGTTGTTCGTTTGGGTTGCAGAGCATCGTTCCACCTTCCGTTGAAGTTCTGTCGTGTCCGCACTTGAATCGAGGTAGCTGAATCCCGGTTTATCCTTTCTAATGAATTATTTTGACACTTTCTTTTCTTAAATTATTTATCTTATTTGATCTACAACTTTATAGCACCCCATATTTAGTCTTTTTTTGAGTTTATAATTCTATTGAAAGTGTAAATATATATATATATATATATATATTAGGTGATTTTGTGAAATTTGATTATTTCGTGAAATGCTTGGGCCTTAAGTTGAGTTGATAAGACTGTTTAGTTGTGATGTTGGTTTGGTGTGTATTATGGAAATAAGGGTTTTTGAGTTGATTTTGTGTGCGAAATGATGTGGTATACATCTCAAATCAGATTTATAAACTTTTAATTTTTTTTATTAAATACGGTGAGCCTGGTTTTGAGAATGTTGTAGGCGCACGTGGTTTTAAATATTAATATCTTTGTGTCGTGTGCTTTTGTCGTGTTGTGCACTAGTGTATTCTTAAAAATGTATTTGGGATCTTTAAAAGGCTTAATGATTTATTTTGGTGTTCTGTGGTTTTTTTAAACACTTTACGGATTTTTTTAGTGACCTACTAAATAATGTTGATGGCTAGAGTCGTGTTTCAAAAACGTGTCGAGGTGGTTCTTTCGCATTGTTTGTTTGTTTGTTTTTGGTTTATTTTAAGTCTGTGTTCGTGTGTTTTATTTATCTTCTCGGTTGCAGCGCATTGGCATTGTAATCCCGCAATATTGCAATCGTCAGCTTGCACGCAGGCTTGCGCGCTCGTGCGAGGCGCGTTGCATCGTTGTTTTCAGACATCGAGCCGAGGTAGGTCCCCTATTTCCCTCACCATTAAATTTAGAATTTATTAATTGCTTTATGTTTTGTTAATTTTAAATAATGATAAATAATTTTAGATAATAAAATTTTAAATGATTATTTAGTGTGAAAAGAGCCGTTTATTTTATACCGAACACTTGGAACATTTTCTTGACGGGCGGACACACGGTTTTGAAAGAATGCATGTTTTCCCTTTAAACATAATTCAAGGAATTTGAAACGTACTTCTAGTTTTAAATATATATGACATCTTATGAACACGTGATTTGGGTTTTCTTGAAAAATGAAGTTTTTCTTTAAAATTGGTGAAGGCCCGTTTGGCACTTTAAATAAAATAGATTATTTTGGAAAACCCACTCGGGGGTGATCTTTTATGTGTGTTGATTGCGTGAGCTATATGTGATGTTTGTGAATTGTGACTGATTAATTTACATTCTGGATGTACCCCTTTTTATTGCTTGTGTTGACAAGGGAACCTGGCATATTGAGTAAAGTTTCTGAGAACGATTGCTGCACTTGTTTAGAATACGCACTGGTTAGTGGCCCCATAGCAGGGGAATACTATGTTATTGCTACTATGGGGATTGGGTCCCTCGGTTAGGCCATGCAGGGCTATGTCGGGCGTTAGGGCGTTATGACGTCATCGAGTTAGGGCGTGCCTTCAGGATGAGTCAGATGTATAGTACGTTCTGGATTGTTCACGATCTCCTAGGTTTGACCCATGTTTCCTTCAGTGTGTATTTCTGTGTGGCGGATGATCAAGAGGTCTAGTTCGGTTGCTGGCATTTGTTTGCCACTTTTCCCATTGCCCTTGGTGTGTGTTGTGTGCTATGTGTGGTTTTCCTTTTGGTTAATAACTGAATTCTGGATTTCTAAATTCTTCAAAAAAAATGTTTTCAAAATAAATTGTACCTATTCCTTTTGAACATTAAACTTGGTTTCAAACTAAAAAGGGCGATGTACTGATGCTTGTTTTATAAATGATAGTGTGAGTGAAAACCAATTTTTTGTATATTTAGTTCAAACCTGGAATTAGTAAATTTCTTTATTTATTGGTATGTGCATTGGGAATAGAATTAGTCGGGCCTACCTACTGAGTTTTAATACTCACGCCTATAGTGTTTTCTTGTTTTTAGTTCTGTTGCAGGTTCCATCTTCAGTCGTTTGCCTTGAGAAATGTTGGTTGTGGTATAGGAGAGTGACCCACGGGGTCACCTGGAGTTTGGGTCATGGTCAGGTAAGTAGTGTTGTTGGTTTCTCTTTCTTTATTTGCTTTTGTTCTATTTGTTTCCGCTGCTTAGTTTATTTTCTTTTGGGACAAACCGTTCCCACCTGTTTACTTTTGATGCCCAACACTAGTTGCCAGCCTGTGGGGATTGGGAACGCCCTTCGGGCCATGCCGCATACCGGCTCGGGTGACCGGTTCAGGGTCGTCCCGGGATGGTTTTTGACAAAGAGTGTGACCTAGATCGTCATGACCAAAAAAGGATCAAATAATTAATCGAGGTTTTAGGCTTACACTCACAATCATCTCTTCCCATCCCCACATACACCCACTTAGGGACATATCTCGAAGGGGAACCCATAAGAATCCCCTAGGCCATCGTACAGAGTTGGTATCCCACTTTGCATCCATGATCATAACTGGTTCCACAGGGTTATGCCCGATGCACAAAGGACATTCCATCCATTGGTGTCACAAGCTGATGTCACTACATCATAGGCATTCGGGGTATTCCATGATAGTAAATATCTTGAGAGATGGATTGAGTACATATCCATATCTTGACTCACTCCATATTGGTCTACTCACCCATACCCAACTTATTAACTCCTAAGGTCAATCTACCTTCTCCAAACATCTTATGTTTATACCCAATATTACTAAGGAGGTCCACCTCATGTCTCATCACACCCCCTCTTGGACGGGTCTATGTTTCTGGTAATCCAATTAATTTATGCCTCGACCTTCGACGACTGAGTTCTCAGCTAGTTCTCAAGGACCTCATTAGCCTTTAAAATTTGTCTCTTTAATTTATGGAGATCATACATGTAAAAAATTAAATTTAAATTAATCTATTTAAATTAAATTAATAAATATAATGAAAATTGGGGCCATCACTATTATGGAATGGATGAACTATCACATGAATATTAAAAATCTGCATAAAACCATATAGATTGTATTGAAGACCAACTACCTGTTTTGATGTTTTTATTATTATTTACCAATGTCCAGAAGCCATTGATATGGCCCATCTTGTCTTCTCTAAGATCTTATAGCAGTTCCTAGAGTTTAACTCCTGACTAACATCATTAATTAATTAATTATATTTAAATTCAATTCAACTAAATAAAAATAAACTTCAATTCCAAATTAATTAAATTTGACATTCGCATTATAATCATAACAGAATGCTTCTTCATGTTGAAACCACATCCAAAAACACCTCAAGATCCTATATCGCATCCTTGGCCATATTATAGGTGGACCCCCCCCCCCAAACCTCCACATCATAAGGTGATTATCTTTAATTTTAGATAAAACCCTAATAAATTATACAGTATGACCTATCTTTTCAAAAATGATGAATGATGCAACTTATATAACCTCCCAATATATTCCCATGATAGGTTGAACAAAATCCCCAAGTTGGTCGAAACATTCAACCATTATTCAATGGAATTAACATCAAAACGCTGAAACATGAAACCAAAATTAACAAGACGAAAATGGTTGGGGACATAGAGGCCATCAATGGTGGTGACATACCTTAAATCTCCAGGAAAATGTATCAAGGATGTTGTAATTATTATGGGTACGATAGGGAGGAGAAGAGTGTTCAGACCCCCTTTGAATGAACAACACTGAGGGTGGGGAGGAGGGATACTATATTAAAATGTTGGGGTTCGGGGAAATAGTGACCACCGCATTTAACCCCACTGAATAGCTACTATAGGCTCACTCTGAGCTGGTGGTGACCGTAGTTAGGTGGCTTTCTATTTGGAGACGATGGATCAGTAGTGGAGGCCACTAGCTATCTAGTGTCCTACTGCATACTAATCGTCCCAAACCATCCCTTCCCATCATTGGGACCTCTAAATCCCATGTGATAACTCACAAACACTATTCCTTGTCCAAAACACCATCATGACATGTTCTAATAGCCGATAGTCTGATTTGAATCTCAGTTCGAAATCCAATCCATCTACTAAATTAAAAAGTTCGAATTTCTAATAGATTTTTATTCCTGTTGAAAAGTAGTGTCTTTTAATCTCCCAACCATATTATCTATCATCATCAATAAATATCACTATGATTTCATCCAGTTTCCCCAACCCACTTAGGTAACCAATTCCTACTCACAAGACCATGTTCCACCCTGTAAATCTCATTACACCCCTAAACTGAAACTCCATCACAAAGTTCTCGACCCATAAAACCATAATTCAATGCTTGTATTAATTGTAAAAAACATTGATGAAAATAAAAAACACCCATTTATCTCATTACACCCATGATTCATTTTATTATTGATCATCTGACCTATGGTGATCCCCACTATAGAATTTATACTCGGCGGTAACTTTTAACCCTCAATAAATGAAACCATTAGAGTCACATAGTGAAACAAGATCTCAGTAGTCTACTAACCTTTTTGGTAGGGTTCCCAACATACCACACCCAAACACACATGAGAACATTTCTCAAAATCTATTCTCATTATCTCTTCCGAATTCTTGGATAAATAGACGCATACCTACCATCCATCAACAACACAAGGACACCGAATTCTCCATAAAAAGAACAACTAATACCCCAAACACAAAAATCATATATAAAATTATGTATCCAATTTGGTTCTTTCCATGTCACATATTTCTACATGTAAACAACTATTCATAGATTTATTATATGAATTCTCCCACAAATGATTAGTTTCAGACACCACCATATCATTAATTTACTCAATCTTAATGCCTTCACTATGGGATACACCTTGAGATCACACCAAAGCTACAACCGAATTATTAATCCAAATCTTAATGTTATTACATGTTTGAAATTTTAATGGACTAAACCCCCCATCATCCTCCAAATAGAAACATAGACTTATACCCAAACCGATCATGTTTGGCCCATTAAAAACATTCCCCATGCTTGAAGGAAACACCCAGACTCCATCCAATATCTCATATGAGTCCATACCTAACATTCATTAAATAATCCAATTCTATTCAAATTTATTTTCTATAAAATTCATTGTTTCATAATGATCATCACATTATCAATATGACACTTTAGTGACCCCTATATCATATAGGTCATCTAACCCATGACTGAAATCATGTTTCATACTATAGGAGTGACATTTTCATTAATTTACTTGTTCAAAACCTGAAAACGAATGACCATACCCCATCAATAATGCAATATTACATTTGGAATGGAAACAAAATACTTTTACCTGAGTGAAACATAAAAGAACGACTTTTCATGTGATACCATCTCCTGAAAATTCCATCAGCGACATCCATTTTTAATCACATAAACAAGGGACACCAACCACATTTGGATATTGGTTATCTAGCCACAAAATAACCATACCCAATATTCTCCATGATCATGAAATGTCATCTGGTTCCTTGCCTATAAGAAACTCATTCAAACTCATCAGTATTTGACACACTCCTGAACATTGCCTGTTCAAATTTGAAAAAGATACATGAATGAATGGTGTGCAAACATGGATTATTAAAAAAAATAAAAGGAATAATCTCTTGTACCTCCATATATAGAAAATCAACTCATGATCAAATGATTAAAACATTAATACACCCGGTAGAACAAGATCTGTGTTATATCGGTTCATCAAGCTAACCACACACATAACTACAATCCCACATCATACTAAAACCAAAGAATATACCCTTACTTTCTTTGTGTTTCAAAGAATATCATGAAAAAATATGGATAAGGACCCCCACATTACTTACATATAAGAACTACCTTGAAACCAAAACCACACAATTCCTTTATGTAGTCAAGTAACACTATGCCTAATCCAAGTCTTATCTCTTGGGAATACCCCACCCACTAAATCATTCTCAAGCTATCTCCATGTATGCATATCATAAATGGTATCACCTCATCGACATTGTTCTTAACTTTAAGAACCTACCCATTCTTACTATATTTAAGACATCTAAGATCTTGGGATAACATATCTAATGGGTTTCCCTCCAGAATCACTATGCTCTGACTCACAAAATTATAAGTTGCATATCAAGGTATCTAGGTATCCCAAAAATCCCAAAATTCAAGTCTCACTTAGGTCACAACCCATGTTATAACACATTAAATATCAATAAATATTTCAAAAACACCCTCCCGAAAGGATGCATATCTTTCATAAGAATCAAATTCATACACATCATCCCATGAGGAAACGATTCTCATAGAGAATCCACCTATGTGATTTCTCCAAGGGAATTTTTATCTCAATGCTCAACATCACCAAAACCAAAAGAATCGTCCTAGATGATCAGTTCTAGGGAAAAAATTGTTTCAATCGTGGTTAAATATAATTCCATTCCAATATATATATATATAAACATGATATAGGATGTTAATAACACTTTAAATAACCAAACCTACTTTTTACATTCAATCAAAATCTCTCTATGATGATACAAATACCGTGAACCAGTATCATACAATTAGGATATGTAGTGTACCATTATCAGATGTATACAAAAGTTACTTATAAGATGTTACTATTATATTAATTATCTCAATTGAATAACTAAATAACCATAAAGGGTCTCCTATTGAGCTAATATATGACTCACTGACATCCTAGGGTCACCTTACATGCCATACATCGAGGAATCATTTCTTTATTGTTGACAAGAGTCTCATTATGGAACCAAATTACCCTCCATCACGAAAAATAAATATATATTTACATATTTTTTCTCATATGATTAGAATTATGGGAAAATGTTGCATGAGATGTTTTTGAAATGTTTAACAACCACGCCTCTTGTTAGGGATAATAATCCCACTAAGTGGACCCTACATGTTATGTGAATCATATAAGGAAAATCATGATGCATGAGAAAACTCGTGATTCAATAAGATAAAACGAAAATTCCAAATAACTACCCTATTTTCATGGGTACAAAATCAAGTAATCAAGTAGAAATATGAAACCTCAAACCACATGTTCATCACATGAGGTGAACATCATAAAATAATTTATATCACAAATCTAGAATATTAATCCCATTCCAGGTAACAAATATTTCTTATCAATTAAGGTGTTACTGATGCACCCACCTAGAATCCTTCACATGCTCCAAAATATTCCTATATATCCCGGATAGCATATCGCAAGTAGAAAGACAAAAAAAGGGGGCTCTAATATCACTTTGTAATATCCTGACCTAACTCACCCTACTAAAAATAGTCAAAATGGATCAATACATAACATAAAGTGAAACTCTCTTTATGAAAGTGGCTAGAAACTAGTTTTAATGGTCTAATATGGTACTTTGGGGAGACTAAACACCCAATATCAAAGCGTGTGATAATAGTAAAATATACAAACATCATAAATCAATGATATAAATTGAAAATATAATAAAATAAACATAACAAGCCCAATATAAATGAATTATATGTAGTAAAGGCCCAGAAAACCATTCCATTCATACCCTTACCACTTACAAGGTCATGTACATATACATTCCAAAATGAAATAAAAGACATTGAATTAATAACATCCCTAATCCAAAATCATCTCAAGATCTAAGTGAAAGTAAGATCCATCCATCTAGATCAATATTGGGTCTCAGTCAAAACATTTTTACGTAACCAAGTGAGTTCCTTCCTGGGTACCCATTTGTAGTGGTGACCTGAGTAAGGTTTGTGTATAGAATTCAAAAAGGTAAAAAACAACAAAATCTCTCACTATATTAGGAATTTTATGAAATGTGCATGTGATATAACCAAAATTAAAAAATAAATTCATGATAAATAAATAAAAATAACCATGCTACCTACTTATGACTTATTCCATAATGTATCTGAGTATGTCATGTAATCATGATGTCCACAATATCAAAGACTGATACTTGGGAATAATCTAGATTTCATGTCACATACCACCTAAAAGTGTGTTTTCTAGAGTATTATGGACCTCTACTAGGTAGTTTTCTTTATAATTCATCTTTAACCTCCCCTTATGATAGTTTTCTCAACTAGAGAATATGAAAAAGTATAACAAACTATCATATGGAAGTTTTTTCATATGTATCACATTATAAGGACCCGAACATAAACATTTCATAATCATGAATTAAGTTAATAATTCACATTGAAAATCATTTCCGATTTAGAGCTTTATAAATTTATTCCATAATTTATTAAAGACAACATTGTTATTACAAAGTAGACACTTCTACTCACTATCCATAAAAAAACATTTATAAAGGACCATGGTTTCTTTTCATGTTTAAACATTAATTTTTTTTTAATCTCGTCCATGACTATATTCACCTTTAAATCCTGTGATTTTTTTTTCAAAATGAGGGATGAGAACACAAATCTTAGTAAGGGATACACAAAAAAGGAAAACCATTAGTTTTTTAAAACAACAAGTAAACCTTGAATACTTTATCATCAGTAAAAAATTCCCCCTTTATGAAGTTGTAAATACTCTTTACTGAATAAAAGATCATTGCATAACCTTTTTTAACCAAAAGATTACCACCAGACCATAGGAAGAAACAAATAACATATAAAGGTATATTTGGACATAAACATACTAAAATGGAATAACCATATGGTTTACTTCAACACATTTCACTAAATAGAATAGCCATAAGGCTGACATCCATACCCAGTTAATTGGAGGTCTTAATGTAAACACCTATCCTTGGTTTATCACGGAACCACCCGACATGTGGTTTATCATGTAGCCACCATTCATAGGTTTATCATAAAATCACCCATAAAATGTCCATGTACCATTTTATTATTATAACATATTATATATTGGAAATATCTTCATTTCACTGATAAAATTTCCTTTGAAATCACATGAAATACTTTCAGGATATTGAAATAAAAAATCCCATTCAAGAACCATTTTCAATATGAAAAAACCCAAAAAATGAATGAGTGATTTCATTTCCTTTTAAAAACATTAAGGATTATAGAAGAAGATAAATAACAATTACGGCAGTGGAAAGGTAATTGTCGACGCATAAGTTGAAAACATTCATTTTTTCGTTTAGTAAAACGCTTCATAGTGAAAAGATTACCTATGAATGAAATAATAATTCATAGGTGTTTATTATAAACCATATAAAATAAGGGGGTGTATATTATCAAAAAATTCCTCAATAAAAGGATATTGAGACGAAGTGCCTTTCCTTGAGTCTGACTTGTCTCAGTCGTTCTTTATATTCATGAAGAATAAACTAAGGTAAATTTATAATTGATTCAGATCCATTTTAAATTTTATTATTTCATTTATATAACTTAATTATTTGTTATAACAATCATATAATTATTCAAGTTCATATAGGTTGTTTTGTTGATGATTAGTACTTCAGTAAAAAATAAACTTGTTATAATTACAAATTGTCCATGTGGTAAAAATTACATTATCTAGAGAATGTTATTCATGATTTAGATATCATATTAATTATATTTATCTACTGTATATTTATTTAGAATATTCCCTAACATTTGGATATAATAAATGAAATGCATCGTTCATGGAAATGGTAATCTGTACGTACACATGAACGCTGATTTCATTTCATTTTCATATTTAAAAGAATGAAAAATAAATGGTAAATAGGTTTATTATAATTAAAAAATTATATAAATTTAATATATGTTACATAAGTTCATTAGTTCCATCCATTATAGGTTCCACGTATAGAATGAACGAGTCATATAACTTTGAGTGGGCGGTAGTTTTCACGTCCTCAAATGAAATTATGGTATTTATATAACATGAAAAGCATTAAAGTATATTCTAAACGAGAATTATAGAATTATATAGATCAAATAAATATCATAAATATCATATATAATTACATTTACATCATAATTTCCTCCATAATATGTTGTAGGAGAAGATTTAACAATAATCGTATCGTGAGGTAGTAGTTGGTGTCCACAAAAATAGTATGTTATATACCCATTAGACAGAGGTGCGTGTATGTGTAGTTAAATTAAATCTCATAAAAACAAAATAGTATATTTAGGATACTGGTTTTTTTATATAAACAAAGAATAAGAAGAAAATAGTTTGTGTAGAAGGAGAAATAATTTAATGGAACTTGAGAGAAGACGTTACCTCAAATTTGGTAACTTCATTTGATTTAAGCCAAAGGGATTTATTGAATTGTCTTCTTCCTAGGTTAAGGATACTATGGAGAAGGGAGGTATTTTGGGAGCTTATTGGGGTCGATTTCATATGATCCCAGTGTGTTAAGAGTTTTGAGTAAGGGTTTGAGGTGGTTTCCCTTTATAAGAGGGCAGATGCGCACTTTAAGAATGTCTGAAAGTATTATTCTATTATTAATTTCTTTTCAAATTATAATAACACAAATGTGATATATTTAGAATATAATATGATTATGGGTATAAATACTATTAGATAATGTGTTTTAGACAAATTTATATCTCAAAATTATCCTTATCATTTAGCGTTAACCCTTGGTAAACAAATAAAACTGTTACCATGTCTTCTTGTATATTCATAATATATGGGTACCATAGTTACTATAAAATGAAAAGTGAACCCAAAATGGATCATTAATGGAATTATTAACATCATATATCTCATTTTTCCAACTCTTAGATTTTTAGGCCTGTTATATCATTTATTTAAATATTAATTGATTTAAAAAATCATTTATATCGATATTTATACTATCTGTATCATAACATTTTAAAAATCCAAAAAACATTATTAATTTGATAAATATTAATTAATTAAAATATAGCAAGTCATAAGAATCTATAAAATTCTTGGATGGCATAATCTTTTTCAAAATAAATTTATAATAATTTTTATAATCTAATTTATTTAAATATTTTAATAATAATCTAATCACTACATCACCATTGAGTCAGAAATAAATTTATTTATTTGATGTCTAATAATTATTAATAAAATAAAATGATGTAGTTAATACATTTATCTTTATAATGAATATTTATATTCTAATACATCACTTACATAACCTCATATAAATTTTGTTTTAGTAAGGGATATATGTTTAGGTTATATTTTCTTTAACATTAAATTTAAAGTAATTAAAGGTCATTTTCCCAGAAAAGTGGCTCCATGGGATCCCCAAATCGACCCAAGGATTCCCATGTTCGGGAATATCTCATAAAATAGTGTTAGGACCTGTATTAGGGTAATTTAATACTATTATAATATTATATTTTTCCTTATTTAACAGATTTACCCTTTAACCACAATAATTAATATATTTACTGATGTAACAATTCAAAATTTCTAAAAATAAAAGTAACCTATTTAATCAATTTGGACATACTAATTCAAAATAATGAATCTATGTTAAAAAATTAAAAACATAGAATTTTATGAATTTTCTTTTAATTTTAATTCTCGTTGTCAAAACCAAAAATGTGTTTTTATGAAGTAGAAGAATGCCGAAAGATAGACATGTGTTTTTATATAATTTCAAAGGGAAATTACATCCAATGACCAAAATTGTATTAAAAATATAACAACCCAATTACAATTTAAAAATAATTAAAAGAAAAACCTAACTATAGAAATAAATTAGATAAAAATAGTTTTGACTTAAAATGTAGTATTATTCATTATTCATTAAAACTAAACTTTATTGGAAAATTCTAAAAATTTACACATATTAAATTTTGATATCCTTAATATAAAAAAATGTTAATTTTGTGAAATGAAACATATGAAATTGAAAAAAAACTAGATTTAGAAAGGTTTCTCAATTAAAAGGCAGTAACACTATCTTTTAATAAAATAATAGAATATTTATGCTTAAAATTGGATTCATTCTCATTTTAAGCCTCTGAATTTTGTTGGATAAATGTAAAAGCATTTAACAAACATTCTTAACCATAATATGGTTAGTTTAGTTCATTCCCACCAATACAACAACTAGGTGTTAAATACCATTTAAAATAATAATATTAAATAATTATTTTTCATAAAGACTCATCCTTGTGTGGAACATGATATTTCAAAGAAATCCATTGTTTCCTGTTTGGTACTATATCAAACGTAGCATCTCTATTAAATTAAATTAAATATTTAATTCAAAAATATTAATAAATATGAAAATTCTATATTCTTTAATTACCTGGTGTGTTACATCCATACCCGATTTCAGAAATTTTGTCCTCACAAATTTATTTACATATCCAATAAGTGGGGTATTTATCCCAACTACCATTTTTATATTCTAATATTTCCTCTTCAACCATATGGTTTTCCACAAAACCTTAACCTAATAAATAACTTTATTCTTCACCAATTTCTCTATGCGGTCATGAATCTGGATAGGTGGTTCCTCATAAGAAAGATTATATTCCAACAGATCTACATCTAGACTGAAAACATGAGGTTGATCTGGAATATACTTCCTCAACATTGAATACTGATATACATTGTGTACCTAGGAATAATTTTAAGGTAAATTCACTCAGTAAGAAACTGATCCAACTTTCATTAGAATTTCAAAAGGTCTAATGAACCATTGGAGTTAATTTCCCTTTATTACCAAAATTCATCACAATTTTCCGTGTTGAAACTTTGAGAAAATCATGATCACCTTCCACAAATGAAATAAACATCCTTCAGTTATTAGTAGATCCTTTCTACCTTCTCTAAGTTGTACACATGTGTTTCTATATCAACTGAACTTTCTCTACCATATCTTCTACAAATTCTGGTCCTATCATATTCATTTCACCTACAACATCCCAAAAAGATATAGTTCAACACCACGTCCCATATAATTCCACAATTGGAGCAATCTATATACAAGAATAAAAACTTTTATTATAAGAAAACTCAACCAAACAAATATGTTTTTTCCAAATTCCATAGTAATATATTGAACATGCACATGTAGTATCTTTTAATGTCAAAATTGTTCATTTTGACTGCCCATCTGATTGAGGATGAAATGTTGTAGTGAAATTTATTTTAATACCCAACGACTTCTGATGGCCTTTACAAAAGTTAAAACTAAACCTGGGATCACATCTAGATACAATGTAGTGGTAACCTCCTTGAAAAATAATTATCTACTTAACATACAGTTGAAAATGTTTAACTTGAGACAAATTATCTCGAATTGGAATAAAATGAGCAGATTTAGTCAATCGATCATCAATAACCCAGATTTCATTATTATCCCAATATGTAGTTGGTTATCCCACAATGAAGTCCATGGATATATTTTCTCCTTTCCACTATGTCACTGGTAATGGATGATGCATCCCATTTGGTAACTGTCGTTCTTCTTTAACCTGTTGAAAATCCAAAATCTTCCTAGAAAATTTAGATATAACTCTTTTCATTCCATCCCACCTGTAATACACCCAATGTTCTCTGTACATGTTAGCGCTACCAAGATGAACTGAAAATGGAGAAGTATGAGCTTCATGTAACAACACCTTCATCAATTATGAATCACAAGGCACACATAATATCCTCCAAAATCTCAAAATACAATCTTTATCAATGTTAAATTCAGGAAACATACCCTTATGAAATAAAACTACATTTTTCATCAACTCGCTATCTTCATTCTGTGACTTTTTAATTATGTATGATAGAGATTATTTCACTGACACCTGAAACAAAACATAGGAATTTCCTGTACTGACAACTTCTTTGGAAAAATTTATCAAATAGTTAATTAAAGGATATTGTTCCAAACGTAACATGCTTAATGTAGAATTAATTTGTCACCCCAAATCATAAAACTCTTTTTTTCTTTTCTTAGATGGTAATGAATTGTGAAATCATAATCCTTGATTAATTACAGCCATCTTTTATATCTCATGTTCAATTTTTTATGAGTGAATATATATTTCAAACTTCTGTGGTCAGTATAAATATAACATTTTACTCCACATTAATGATGCCTCCAAATTTTTAAATCGAAAACAAAAGAAGATAATTCCAAATCATGTGTAAGGTAATTTAGCTCATGATGATTCAAATAACGTGGGGAATAATCAATTACCTGATTATTCTTCATTAGGACATGACCATGTACTTTCAATGAAGCATCATTGTAGTTAAAAAATTCACCATATTTGGATGTTAATTCCAAAACTATAGAATTCAGTAATTTTTTTCAATTCATAAAAACAATCATTACATTCTTTTTTCTAGATATACTTTACCCATTTTCGATTTAACTTAGTCAGTGGGCTAGATAACTGTGAAAAATTCTCAAAAAAACCTTATATAATAGCCTACCAAACCATGAAAACTATGAATCTCAGCTATATTTGTGCATAATGGTCATTACTCAAAAACGTTTCTTTTATAAGGTCAAATTTTTATGCAAATTTTGTAAACAATATAACCAAGGAATGATATTTTTTGTAAAAAAACTCACACTTGATGAATTTCCCATAATTTGTTTTCTTTTATGGTTTTCAAGACAATCCTTAAATGAGTTTGATGTTTCTCTTTACTTTTTTAGTATATAAAATTTTCCTAAATAAACACAACAACAAACATTTCAAAAAACTAATGGAAAATTCTACTCATAATATCCATGAATAAAGCATGCGCATTGGTTAAACCAAAAGGCATAACTAAAAATTCATAACAGCCATATCTAGTATGAAATGCTTTCTTTATAATGTTTAATTACATTATATTTAACTAATAGTACCCCAAATCAAGTTAATATTTGTAAAATAATGAGATGTATGAAGATGATGAGACAAATCATTGATATGAGGAAAATGATACTTGATCTTAATAGTGATGTAATTAAAGGATCTATAAAAAATAAAAAGTCATAATGAACCATATTTTTTTAACAAACAAGACTAGAGGACCCCATAATGTTGTTAGGTTGAATCAAACATTTATCTAACAACTTCTTTAATTGTTTCTTTGACTGAAAACATTCAATTTGATCCATTCATTAAGGGGGGTTTTGTTATTTTCTTAGCATCACGAACTAAGTCAACAGTATACTCAACTTATAGATTCAGTATAATACATGGAACTCATTAGGAAAAACATCAAGATTCTCATTTACTACTAGCACATGATTAATCAAAACAATTCCTTTGTTTTCAATAATATATACAAGGTAACATTGATTTCTATATTTCACTAGTTTCCCAAAAAACATACATGTTATCAGTTATAAGGGTTAATTATTGTACACAAACTAAAATTATCTCTGAAAATAAATATATTTATCTCTATGGTTAATCTTAGTATGGTAAACAGAAATCCAATACATTCAAAAAATAACATCAAAATAAACTTGATGAAATGACAACAAGGTTTACAGGTAAATTATTTACACAAATTAGTATAGGATGATTCATATAATTTATTTTTGACTCAATATTTCCCCTAGGTATTTTTACCATATGTTTTGGATTCATTTCTTGAGGTGGAATAAAAAATTTACCTGAAAATTTCTAAAAAATGAATGAATTTTTATACTCGTAATCAAACAACACATATGAATAATTTAAAAAAAACAATGTACCTGATACCACTTCATTTTATGGTCCCACATCATCTGTATTAGTTGAATTAGATTTCCACAAACGATTCTGCTTTTGATCTGACTAGTTTCCACCCTGGATAATCAACTTTGGACACACATTGGCATAATTCCCAAACTCATAGAAACTAAAACATCTTACCACTAGATTTTCAATGCCTTCTTGATCATCATCCATACAGTAATTAGAAATATGACTAGTCTTACCACAATTGAAGCACCTTTCGTATTTAAGAGACATTATCCATGAAGCTTTTTACCACACATCTCACAAAAATGGAAATTTAATTTTCTTACATCCAAGATTATTTGAGGAATACATTCTCATTGCCTTAAAATTGGGATTCTTCTTTTTCATGCTGTCATGGAACACCTAATCATAATAAAACCCTATATATACCTTCTTCGAACATCTGAAATGTTTCCCATAGCTTTTGAATTCACGAGAGGCTAATGACTTTCTATATCACAAATTTAATCTTGACTAAAACCGATTTGTCTTACTATGAATATCTCAGATGAAATTTGGAGTATACCTTGTCAGTAGCGTGAAATTTTCTTTATAAGTAGCCATTGATTCATCCACTATCCTCAATTCAAAGAATTTTTTTTCCATTATTTTGTCAATCCTCTTTTGGAAAATATTTCTCAAGAAACATACATTTTTATTCTCCCAACAAAGATAATAATTCTCCTCACATTCCTAGATAATATTATCTATTGACCACCACTAATATGTTTATCCATTGAAACAATAAACATCAAGACTAACCTTTTGATTGTATGTATGATCCAATAAATAAAAAAACTTTTCTAGAGCTTTGATCGACCCTTCAGCTTGAACAGGGACAGATGATCCTATGAATGATGCGAGATGTTGCCTCGTGAAATGATATACTATAGAAATTTTACTAAGGGGATGATATGGTTGATCTCATGCATGTATACCACTACAATTTATATCATGATTCAACTACAACATTACTATAACAATGTGTTCAATTCCTATTTCATGCATCTCAAGATGCTGATTAGATGATTATTCTGTTATGTATGCCTTCCCAGCACGACTTCCCTATTTCCTCTATGGAAAATAATTCTAAAAAAACATATCTTAGACAAAGAAAAATTGTAATATTAAAATTCTATATCATTTCAATTTGACCATAATGTAAAAATCATTTATAGATATTATATCAAGAAAATTATAACTTCTACGGTTATCTAAACTTACCTCTTATACAAACTATAAGGCCCCAACCTTAAACATTACGTAATATTTAATTATGGTAATAATTATCATTGGGGGTTTTTTCATGTTTATATAATTATATAATTAGGCCATAAATTATACAGAACAATTTTATTGTTACAATATAGACAATTCTACTCACTATTGAAACAATTTTTTTAAAAAAAACATGGTTTCGTTTCATGACTAAACATATGAACTTTTCATTGATCTCATGTGTGACTCTATTCAACTTTAAATCACATGAAAAAAAATTGAAAAATCTGGATGAGAACAAAATGACTAGTAAGGGATACACAAAGAGGATAAATATTTAGTTTTTTCAAAAAAACATGTAAACCATGAATATATTATCAAAAGTAATACGTTTAACTTTAATGAAGTAGTAAATAATCTTCAATGTATATAAGCTCATTTATTACCCTTTTATAACCAAAATATTACAACATTCCCAAAGAAAGAAACTTATTACATATAATGGTATTTTGGGTCCTAAACATACTTAAATTGAATAACCATACGGTCGACTTCCACACATCTCACTATATGTAATAGCCATATAGCCGACTTCCATACGCAATTAATTAGAGGTTATAACCTAACATCCTATCATTAGTGTATAATTTATCCACCTATAAAATGTCTGTGTACCATTATATAATCGTAACCCATAAAATATGGAAAAATTCAACATTTCAACAATAACATTTCATTTCCAATTAAAATAAATCATTTTATGATTTTGAAAAACAAAATCTATTTCAAAACCTAATTTTAATATGAAAATACCTCAAATTTAAATAATGTGTTTCTTTTCCTTTCAAAAACATTAAGGCTTATAGATGAATCCATGTATCAAATACAGCGGTAGAGAGGTCATTTTTTCTGTATAGGTTAAAGGAATTCCTTTTTTTCATTTAGTAAAACTCTTCATAGAATTTTTTTTCATTTTAATGAAATTAAAATTCAAAGGGGTTTATAATACACCATATAAAAGAACGAGGTTTTTATTATAAAAATATTCCTCAATGAAAGGAGATTAAGACGAAGTCCCTTGCCTCGAGTCTGACTTGTCTCATATATTCTTTCAATTTTTGAATAATAAAATTAGTATAATTTATACTTCATTCGGAATCTTTTTAAAGATTATTATTCCATTATATCACTTATTACCTTTCTATAACAGTCATATAATTATTCATGTTCATATCGGTCATTTTTTCGAAGTTCGGTACATGAGTAAAAAATGAAGTTGTTATAATTACAAATTTTCCATGTGGTAAAAGGTAAATTTTCAAAGGAATGGTGTGCATGATTTAGATATCATATATATCATATATATCAAGTATATATGTATTTATCATATTCAATAACATTTGGATATAAGAAATGAAATGCACCGTTCATGGAGACAGTATGTTGTACCTACACATGAATGTTACTTTCATTTTTTTATATATAAAGGAATTAAAAATAAATGATATATAGGTATACACTAATTTAATTATAATATCTATGTTATATATGATAAATAAGTTATTTAATTTCATCCTTTGTATGTTCTATTAATAGCATGAATGAGTGATATCACTTTATGGAGGCGGTAGTCCGCACTTCTTCAAATGAATTTATCTTATTTATATAACATAAATGCATAAAGGTATATTTTAAATGATAAATAAATAATCTTATAGATAAGATAAATATCATAAATATCATATATAATTATATTTATATCAAAATTTCCTCCATAAGATGTGGTAGGATAATATTGAAAAATCATCGTTTCGTAAGGCAGTAGTTCATCATTAATAAGAAATAGTATGTTCCATACCCACTAGATGTAGATTTGTGTATGTTTAGTTATAATACTTCTCATAACAACATCATATTATATTTCAGATACTTGTTTTGTTATATAAACAAAAAATAAGAAGAACAAAGGGAGTGGATAATGAAAAATAATGGAATGTAACTTGAGACAAGATGTTACCTCAAATCAGGTATCATTATTTGATTTGAGCCGAAGGGATTTCTTGAATTTATTTATGCTGATTGGTAGGCTTCTAGAATTAATTTAGGAATATTAGAGCTTATTGGAGTAGATTTTGGGCAATCCAAGGGGATTGAGAGGTGTAAGTAAAGGTTAAAGGTGGCATCATTTTATAAGAGGGAGGAGGGGCACTTTAGGAATGTTTGAAAGTATTATTTTATTATTAAATGATTTTAGAATTATAATTACAAAAAATTAAAATATTTAGAGGATTATATGAGTATGGGTCTAAATAATCTTACCCATGTGTTTTTTTTAAAAATCTAGGTCAAAAATCAACCTTACCTTTTAGCATTAACTCCTAGTAAACTTATTTAACTTTTACTGTGTCTTCCTATATATTCATAATATATGGTTACCATACTTACAATAAATAGCCAAGAGGCAAAAAAATGGGCCATTAATGAAATATTTAACATCATATATTTTAGTTTTACTAATATTAGTATTTTAGGACTATTAAATCATTTAATAAAATATTAATTGATTTAAAAACACATTTATGTCATTTTTATACAATTCATATCATGACTTTTTAGAAATCCATAATAACTATATTTATTCTAAAGAACATCATTAATTAAAATATAACAAGTAATAATCATCCATAAAATTATTATATGGCATAAAATGTTTCAAAATAAATATATTTTAATTTTTATATTCTCATTTATATAAATCTATCATTAATATTGTAATCACTACATCAGCATTGTTTCATTAGTAAATTTATTTATATGATATCTAAAAATTATAAATAAAATAATATGATGTAGGCAAACTTTTTATTTTTATAATTACTATTTATAGTAATATATATCACTTATATAACCTCGTATAATATTTTTTTAGTAAAATATATATGTTTAGGTTATTTTTTCCATAACATTAAAGTTAAAGTAATTAAATATCATTTTCACACCCATGTGGCTCCATGAGGTTCCCAAATATACCTAAGGATTTCCATGGTCATCCATATCTCATAAAATATGGTTAAGAAACGTGTTAGGGTAATTTAATATTAGTATAATATTTTATTTTTTCTTATTTACCAAATTTCACCTTTAACCCTGGCAAATAAAACATTAACAGAAGTTACTATTCATAATGTATAAAGAACAACGATTCATATTTTCACAATTTGAAACTGATGATTAAAAATATAGAATCTATTTTTCCAAATTCAAAATGCAAAATTTTTAGATATTAATTTAAAATTAATTCTCATAGTTAAAACCAAAATGCGTGTTTTTAAGAAGTAAAAACTATCAAAAGATTGACATCTATTTATGTTAAATTTCAATGTTAAATTACTCCCAAGGAAGAAAATTGAACTAAATTATAATATCATAACCCAATTAAACTTTTAAAAAATTAAATGGAATATATACCTATATAGATAAATTAGATGAAAATATTGTTTTGACATAAAATGTAGTATTTTCTCTATTCATTGAAAAATAAACATTATCAGAAAAATACCTACAATTTTCCAGATATAAATTTTTATTTCCCGCTTCTAAATATGATTTTTATTCTTCCAAATTAAACATATAAAAGTGATAGAAACTAGATTTAAAAATGTTTCCCCATCAAAAGTGGCGAAACTACCTTTTAAAAAAATATGAGAGTATTTATACTTAAAAATGATTTATTTTCATTTTAAGCCACTAAAGTTCATTAAGTAAATTTAAAAACAATTAACAATATTGTTTATTGATAATATGGTCATTCTTTCTTTCTAATACAATGGCTAGGAAATAACTACAATTTAAAATAATATTATTATATTATTATATTTCAGGATGAATCAGCCTTGTGTACAACATGTGATTTCAGAGAAACCCATTATTGCGTGTCAGGTATTCCATCAAACACAACATCCCATTTAAAGTAAAATTAATATTTAATGAAAAAATATTCATAAATATGAAAATGTTTTATTTTTTAATTACCTGTGGTGGTACACACATACCACCCATATGAAACTTTTCTCATCTGGAAATCAACCCATAAGTATTATAATCCTATATCCAAGATCAACATAATAAACCAGACTATAGAAACCTCAAAAATAGTAGGCCCCCAAATGGTAATAGGTGATAGCCCTGTTAAAAGATTCCTAGTACAATAACACATGACAAAACACTCTGAATAAACCTCTTATAAGGGAGTTTTCTTTTATAACACATTATGACCACCATACATGCATATACCATTTATTTATCAAAAAACCACAAGGAATATACTATGAAAAACATCAATAAAGAAATAATAAACATGTATAGCCATGTTTTTAACCCATCATGCAGATAGTGGTTGGACTCTTAGAGTGTGACCTATCTTCTCACGAGATAAACATTCTCAAATTATCGATCTGAGTTCTAGGGTGATCCCTAAGATTTTTTCTACCCATCCCCACTTATAACAACTCAGGTAAAGCTCTAATAGGGGTACCCAAAGGTTCCCCTAGGTTAACTTATAGTGAGGGAATCTCCTTTAGGATGCTCGATCACAGCTATTTTCCAAAGGGTATGCCCGATGCTCGAAGGACACCATATCATTCGTCATTACCAGGTCATATCTTGGACTTAAAAACCTTAGAAGTATGAAATGATTAAAAATATCTTTAAATATGGATATATTAAGGACTCTAAGTCTTTTTTAGTCCATAAGAGTCAACTAAATTCTTCCATGTATATTATACCTATGATCAATCTACCCATCCCTAATAGCACAACTGCATACATGGGCATAGAAATGTTTTCCAACTCAAGTCGTATCACAACCCCTATTAGTAGTTTCTATGTGTCTGGGAATCCTCTTAGTATAATCCTTATATATATAGTATTTAGGTGTAAATTAATTTTTTAAAGACCTCAATATCCTTGGCACTTTGTAATTTTTACATTATGGTTCTCGTACAATTTAATAATTCAATTTAAATGAAACAATTTAAATTAAATAATTATTTTTTTAAAAATAGAGTCTATCACCATAATATAGAGGAAAAAATCACATGAATATAAACAAAATTCAAAAATTCCTAGGTCATGTATCAAGGATGACTTACCTCCTTTAATGTTTTTCTTATTTATTTTCCAAAGTTTGACAACCATTTCCATGGACCATCTAGTATCATCCAAGATCATCTATCCATTCTAATCCTCTAACTCAAGACCAAAATTATATATTAATTAATAATAATAAAATTATAATTAATTAAATTAAAAAAGAGAATTAAAAATTAATTCATCTTTTCATAAACACTAAAAACTTATTGGAAGGACTTATCACATCAGAACCATATCTAACATCCCCTCAAGGGTTCATCTCACATCCCCGACCCTGAACTGAGAAGAGAACCCAACAAAAAACCATAAAATAATAATTATTATTTTTTTATTTAGAGAGAAAAATTAATAAATTATACAAGGTGTCTTACCTTTTCTAAAATGAAGAAAGACGATACTCGGATGTCCACCTGGGACCTTCCATCAATAGGAAAAACCAAAGACAGAGGAGAGTTGACAAATTCCCCAATGATATAATAGATTTTGTGTTAAAAAATGATACAAAAATAAAAAGGGGAATAATTATAGGGAATAAAATACCAATGGAGACCAATTAAGTACCTTAAATAGAATGAAATATTCCTCAATGAATCCTTAAAAATCATGGGGAAAAGAGGGAGGATAAGGGGGTTCATACCCCCTTGTTATGTGCACTGCTCATAGAGAAGATGGCGACTTCCCCATAAAATTTATTTGGGTAAGGAAAAGATAAATACTCCATATTTAACCCCAATGGATATATGGTGGTGAAAATAACTAGGTGGCTTGTTGTTTGTAGCCATTAACTAGCTAGTGGCCGCCAACATCTGGTTAGTGGCTCGTTAATGGCAAAGATACACTAGCCTCTCCTAAATATTTCTATGACCTATTGATCCCCCATGACAGCATACAATTATCATTACTTGTCTAAAAGAAATTTTTGATGTTTTTATACAATTAAAACTCTGATCCGAAATTTGGTTCGAAATCAAAAACATTCACTAAAATGGAAATAGTGAAATTCCAACTATAATTTTCAACCCATTGAGAAATGGCGTCATATCGGTATTGATTAAATTTTTATTGAAATAAAAATATTTAACACTCATGATCATAAAATCTAATTATTTAGTTACTATTAATGTTTTTATTCAATTAAGAACATCCATATTTTATAAATAAATGTTTATTGATTTACCTAAACAATTATAAATTTAAAAATATGTATAAAATAAAATAGTATCACAAGTAGTCATAGTTTATGTGTTTTATAAAATTAAATGACAATGTAAATTTAAAAAATATGGTTCTAATTTATATATGTACTTTTTAGAAGGAATTAATGACAGTAATTTTACACAAACATTGGGTTTTCATAATATTGAATTTATATCCAAAAACAACCAAAAAATTCATGTCTTATGAGGATGTGTATACTTAAAATAATATAATAAATGATTAAATGTACTCTCTAATACATAATAATACTTTGATACTTGTTGATCTTCTTATTGAGTTACAACTGATAGTTTGAAAGTGGGTATTTAAAAAGAAAAGAAAATTCAATGATATAGTTGGAAAATATACATCTAGATAGAAATCCACGAGGATTAATCAGAGGGAAGGAATTAATTGAATCAACACATATTCTCCTATGGATAAGAACACTCAAATTGAATTATTATTTCTTTATCTCCAATATATAATTTTCAAATTCACTAAATGGAATTTTAATTAATAAATATTAGACAGTGAATTACATTGAGAAATATATATATAAAACAATAGGTATTTATTATATTTGAAAAAAAATGTTTTAACATTATTAAAATTTATATAGGATTTAATAGATGATCCAAAACTGCATAATGATAAATTTAATGCGGTATGTTTTCCAATTTTGTTTTTAGTTTACCAAGATGATAAATATATTTTATTAAAGGTTATATAACAATAATGTTGTTGATATTTTTATATATATTTATGACTTGTAAATATTTTTAACTGATATGAATCATGTAAATAAATATAATACTATTTTATTTAGATATTTTATTATTAAATACTTGAGTAAATAAAATATAATAATGGGAAATAAAATTATTAGAAATAATAATTCTATTTTTCTTTCTCATCATATTTTATAGAAAAGGTTATAAATAGTTTAAAACAATTTTATTATTTACTAATTTCTAAACCATATGTCAATGGGATTACAATGCAACCAAATGTTGGTTGGGTGGTTTCTAAACTAGAATTTTCAAAGGTTTTCAGGAAACTCATGTATTCTATAAATATCCCAAGGCCCGATTTATAATATATTTTTGTAATTGAGGTATAGTTGTAATCTATTTTATACACAATTGTATGTAGTTAAAATAGTTATCAAATTTATGATTTTAATTATATATTATTAAATATTTTATGGTGGAAACCCAAGGGTGTTGGAAAGACATTCTTATGCATGATGGATAACAAATATAGAGGATAAATCTTCTATGCGTGGTTGGGTTTTTACACATGGTGGTGGAGTGATCACATGGGGATCGAATAACTAAACCTATATAATATAATACATAATAGAATATGAGTTTATTAATTTAGTAACTATTGAATAATAAGTGTAATGTATTGGATATTTCTCATTAGGTCAACCATTATGATAGATGATGATGCCTTCAGTTTCAATACATTATGACAGTCTAGTAATTTTGTCTAGTTAATATAGTAATAATTATAATGGATGATCGGGAAACATTGTTCTTAGATATAACTATGTGACATTTGATATAATATGGTATCAAAAATACATATTTTTTTTGATCTATCCAAAATTTGGCCGATCCATTAAAAAATACTTTAAAAGGGATTTGGTGTATAGAAATTACTTATGGATGGGTTTAATGTATTTTTATAAAATTTAACAATGATGGGATCTCAAAATAACATGTTATAACTTTGAAAGATTATGTTTAATATAAAAAATTCAATCATATGAGTGAATCAAAAGACAAAATGTATATTACATCACAGAATTATTGTGTTTGGTTCCCAATAGAAAATGTGGTTGAATTTGAAAATATTAATAATTAAATGATATAAAATATGTTTTGAAATGATAGAATTTTCATTACCCAATATAAATGTAGGATTGGGTCCGCTCAAATGATCTTATGAATTTTTATCTAAAAATTCATAAAAGGATAGGAGAAACAATACCATAATGGTTCCTCAAAGTAGATGAAGAACTGATGAATTATAATGGGCTTGTATAGGATGAATTCAGTGGATAATAAAAGTTATATTTCTTGTGAACTATGTATATACTTCTCTCTTATGATTTTAATTTTCTCTTATATATAAAGGTTCAAATCAATAGATAGATTTATTTCATAATGTTCATTAAAAGAAAGTACAATCATATATTTTCTATATGTGTTTTAAATATTTTAAGTATATTTGGTATATTTGGATTTCAATTTTTTTTAAATATATTTTTAAAGGGAAGATTTATTGTAATAAATTATAAAAAAGTGGTTTTATGTTTTTTGAAAGGTGGAACTAATATATAGGATTAATTTTGAGTTACCTATGTAGAGTTAAACAACTATTGGATACCTAAGTGGAGACACTAACATGAGATGTTGTGTCATTGTTGACTTTGTTCACATAGTACTATATCAATATTGACTTTATTGAAAATAGTATTATATCATCGTAGACTTTAATATCAAGGTAATTATGGCATAGTGAACCCGTGGTATGGATACAGTTACCATAGAAATGTGTTTTATTGTAGCACTAATTTTTTTATGAAATTATTTTGAGCTAGTGTTTCAACAAGTGTGACATGTAATTTTATCCCAATTATAGAGAATTTTTTACATCATATTCATATATATAGGTACTATTCTATCACAATGAAAATATTTGTATTCATGTTATTCTTGTTGTTATTTCTTCTTTAAATTATCCATTTTACTCCTATTTCTAGAACCATATTTTACAAGTGATCATGGTGTTTCTATAACAGGAGTGGGTCTACCTTTATAAGGGGGATATATTTTCACTATTTAAATTTAATAAATTAAATGGAATAATTCTCTATGGGATGGTTCACTTATAATATTAGTATGAGGATCATAGAGATGCATTTATTTTTCTAATTGATTGGTTGGTTATATCGGTTTGGGCTAAAGAGAAAATGATTATGTTGAGTAGGTCGACCCAAATCACTGATTGGGTATGATTTGGACTGTCAATCTAGTTGGTCATTATCTACTAGAAATATTCAACCACTTGATGAGTTTAATCTGAGCCATATATTCTATTAGTACTGATTCTATGAATGGGATTAAATATGAAAATGTTATGCCTTTATAGAGTAGGATTCTTCCCAATCCTAGGGATGTGACTAGTTATTTAAATGGGTTGTTCGATGACAATAAAATTGAGTCTCTATTGAATGGAAATATAAATTTTATCACATATAAAATTCCAAAACCCCTCTCAAATTGATATTCATTTTGAAGTCTTCCACAACTATAAAAAACACATTATTAGTGGGAAATAGTAATGAAATTTCACTAATTTGTTGATTCCATATCTCCTTTAAGGGGATAGAGTAGTGAGATAATGTAGTATCCTAAGAATGATTCATTTAAAAACCTTTGTACTACAAGTTTGGTTTGAGTGAGTATAATATTAAGGAAATTAAAATCATAATTTAAATTTATGGGATCCATCAACTAATATCTTATAGAATTCCATAACATTACCCAACAATATATATAATAGTTTATAAAAGAGATAATCCAGTCAATAAAATTACAAATAGTATGGAATTCTACACCTATGAAGTAGTTCACACATATTAAATACCACCTACTTATAATGTTAATCATGATTTCTTAAAGACACCAATGAGTCACTGATGGTTAATTTTTTGTTAAAATCACATCCATGAAAAATTTAAAAGTTTATATATTGATATTTTTTTAGTATTCATGTTTTTTCATAGTTAAAAATTTGTTGCAAGGGTATGTTGTGTAAAAATTATGGACTATTCTTTTAACAAAATCCTTGTTATAGCTTCCCTCGTGTAGAACACATGTATCGTTAGATATATAAAAAAATCATTTCTGGGACTAAAAATAATTTTTCCACTAATGAACTTATAATATCTACATGAAATAAATTTGAAAAATATAATAAATGAACTCTAGATATAACATGGAAACCCCATATTGGATCTCCCAATTAGAAAGGGATTAATCATTTGAGAGGATTATGTAAAATCCTTATTAAATGGGATATTATATTTCTTAATACCACTTACATTCAAGGATGTTGCCTTTCCAATGCCCCTAGGAGTATACCTAGGGTTTTTTACCTAGGACTCATAATTAGCACCTTAGTATAATTTAGATCCCAAAACACCGCACCCAAGTCAAAATGTATAGGAGTCTACCAAACTCAACCCTCATTAACCTAGGTCCCCATATTTTCATATAAATAGAACATGTAGGCTTTTAATTTACAATTCTTTAGAAGATAATGATATTTGTCTGATCTCATTTTACACCACTCTCAATCTATAGTTTCCAACTTCTCCTATACATTTTAATTATGTTTAATGCAATGGGAATTTAACCAGAATGTGGTAATTGTGTTCTTTTAAGGTTTTATACATTTTTTTTATTTATAAACACATCCACCTAGTAAATTATCACCAGGGTTGAAATATACATTCATGGATAGACGTTTAATATATATGATAGTTAATTCGTATGAAATAATTTCCCCCTAAACGGTGTAATTGAGATCAACCTCCCATAATCATGACCAATGCTCCTTTCAAGGTATCACTGATAATGTATTAGAGGATGAATTCCTTTGGAAACAGTTCCATTTTGAATCAAAATAAAACATAGGTTATTTTATTTGTCACAAACAAAATGATAAACTTGACATGAATCCTATAAATTTAAAAGATGTTGAAAAAGAATGCTCTTTCTTGTGATTCACTATTGACGAGTTTTTTTTTGTTTTTTGATCCTATAAAGACTTTTAAAAATGATTTTAAGATATACCTCTGATGAATTTATATGGAACCATATCAATATAACATGTATTACATGGCCATCGAAAATGTTAATTCCCTTTCAAAGAAGAGGGCTTTGTCATCAACCCAAAATCTCTAGTAACAGGTCACCAATGCATTGGTGAGTGAGTACTTCCTCAACGATACCATACCCACTCATGAGATAGTGTGATATATAATATATACATTCAAGCCCCATGGATCAAATAATATTAGAAAAAAACAATGTTGAATCTGATGGCACCCGTCTTAAACATGAATTGATTTGAGAGTCTCTCCTTGGGGAATAACAACAAGTACCTCCCTTGTATTAGGGGTATGGATGTGCATGATGATAAAAAACTCACCATATCCTAATACTTGCCTAGGATTAACCATACTGACCACGATATTTATAAGCTTCATAAAATACCAATCCCTCGTGATTCGTTTAAGCAATCTACCTTAATGATTCTGAACCAACCATTGAGATAAGGGAACATGTAAGGAAGTCTCTTGATGGGTTTTATTCCATATAAGGCCAAGAGAATGTCTATATTATGACCCATATATATTAATTTTGTCATATATCATTTATTATAGTTATGGATTAGACCCATTCTATGTTCCCACTCATATAGCCTTCCAGTACACACTCGCGGCATCAGTAGGAGCATGACGACATATTTTGGTAGCAGCCAGAGGAGAATCGCTTATTATTTCCAATACAATTGAAGTATATCGACATATCTAGATGATAAATAGGGTAATATGTTGAGAACATACCCCCACTACTATAGAAAACCTACTTATATTCCCATCTCTATAGAATAATATTTCTATCACATTCTTGCAGTGATCTAGGGGATGAATTATATTCCTTGCAACAACCTGAGATTACAGTATATTTTTTTATAAATAAATATTATATAAATATAATGTTTCAAAAAAATAAAAACCCTAATAGAAAAAAAATATTTATATTAAAATAGATATAGACCAATTTATGGTACTCATTGAATAATAGCGTACAAAAAATTATAACCAACTTAAGAAATAACTGCTTTTTTTTAATAGTACTTCAACATTGATGACTAATTAGCTAATAAAATATATTTTATGCTTAAAATTTATTTTATAAAATTAATATTTTCTATTTTTGATATATTTATGATTATCACTAAATTTGTAAGGCTGATTAATATAAAAAAAGATGATTTCCTATAAAACAAATTTCACAATATTTGATAATTTTATTTGAAAATTAAGAGTTTAAATTTTAGGATTTGAATTTTAAAAAATTAAATTATTTTTTAAAATTTTCATAAAAATATTAAATTTATATCAATTTTTGGTATTTTTTTAGTATGTTTTATTTTGTGAAAAAATGTTTTTTACAAATAACATGAATTTTAAGACAATATAGTATATAAGTATGAATTTTATGTTCATGAAACATTTTTATAAGGCCAAATATGTAGTTATAAAATGATGAATAAATTTAAAAAAAAAATTAATTCAAAAGCCCTTATTTTATATTTTATAATAGAAGTTATATTTTTTGAAAATTGTATTAATACATTATAAATTTGGTATTTTAAAAATATTCTTTAACACATTTATAAATTGAATAAAATAAAATCGGTTTTAAATATTGAATTATTTTTTCTAGATTACGGAATCATGGCTATATTATTTTTTTGAATAAAGGATAAGTTACCTTAGGTAAAAAATAGTTACCATATTAAAAGATAAAATGGTAGAAGCAATGACAAATAATGGAAATTAGTTGAAAACATGTATAAATCATGTGTGGGAATGGTTTTTTGAGGCTTATATAATTCTTATCCCTTACCCTTCCCATTAGTATTTTAATTATATATCCACATTCCTTTATAGTGACTTCCCATTATTAATTTTTTTCGGCTTTATATAAATTCCATCCCTTTTAAGTTAGAAAATTGACAGTCTTATCCTCACATCACCACACACCACAACCCACTTACTTCATCCCAAAATCTTTGAAATAAAAATCTTAGAAATACTGAGACACTTTCAAGGGGTTAGGGTACTCTCAGAAGACCACCCTCATAGTCCTAACAACCATCTTAAAGGAGATAATCCAAGAAGTAATGTATAATTTTCTAACCTCTAATTTCTCATTAATTTTTTATGTGTACTTATTATTACTAAAATTAAATTACATAATATTAAAATGATAAAATAATTTTAATTATTATACATTTATAATATAAAAATTATGTTACAAGCATTAACTAATACAAATATAAAACATAATATATAAGTTTAATATTTTTTATATAATTTAGATTTTTAAATAATAAACAATAATACATCTTTTCCCCATTCCATGTAAAATGAAATCAAAATCCATGCGTACATGTGGACTACTGCCACCATTGAATGATTGATTTTCATTTTCCATTGCATAATCAATATACACAGATGTTCATGAGAATGGTTTTAATGGATAAATATGATTTTTATCAAATAATTAAGGTTCTTGAACAAAAAATTGGACAACCTATTATCAATTTGAGCAACAAAAAACTAAGGTAAATACAACCATCAAAAAGAAAATTTTAAGACCAAAACAATTGATTTATTAATACTACAAATTAAAGTTATATAAGTTATGTAATTATTCTATATCTAAACAATTATGAAAAATTAAACTAACAAACCATAAATATTTTGATTATATTTTTTTATAAAGACATTATAATAAAATCACTTCATAATCATTTATAAATTAATGTATATTCTTTTTGTGTTTGTTAAACCACCCACTTGAACAGTGATATATATTTATATCATGGATGGATATGAAAATTTAATTTATATTAATATGTTATAGAAATAATTAATTGAATTATTTTTATTTTTAAAAACTGCAACATAAAAAAAATTCTCATTATTTTTGAAAACTCTCTTCGTACGGTAAGAATCCATGAAACTTGCTCATCACCAAACTCATCTTTATGGACCATGAAAAATTCATATAGAATGAAATTATAACATTATAAATAATTATAAAATATGAATTATAGTACTTCTTATGATCTAGTAGTGACTAAATTTCGAATAATAATAAAAACCACTACTATTACGAAAACTAGTTCAAAAGGATCAATATTACTCACACCTGATATTGAAAATAGATAATAAATTACTAATAAAAATATAGATAATAATTTTAAATTAAGTTTATAAATGTTTATATATAATAAAATTTTTCTGAGATGGGTTATTAAGATAGATATTTTCCATACAATAGTTTATATCATATGTTAACAAAACAGGAATTCATTTAAGGGTTTCTTGTGCCAATTTTGTACTCCTTGGAACATTCTTCTTATCTAGCCCCGTGTTTTATTTTAAATGGTTTATATAATAGAGTTTTAATATTTAATATCGTGATTCTATTATTATTAATGAAATTCTTTATTAAATTTTAAATCATATCGTTCAAGAATTTTGCATTTTAATATTGCTAATGTCATATGGTTTTCATCGACTAAATTTCTTATACGATGGGTCATAATCTATCTTACCCAATTATTACTTTAATGATATATTTCATAACATTTTCCCTATTATATATGATATTAAATTTTTTATATTTATTAAAATTACATATCATAATAAATAACCACTTTTTAATAAAATATTTTCAAAAATAAAAAAATTTCATTAGTAAGTATAACTCTCATTCTTAATAGTGAATCTTTTCTTCCAAATCCATATTTCAATTCACACCAATGAAATCTTATATTTTTTTGAATTTTAATATATATAATATTATATCAGTCTCAAAATAATATTTAACTCTTTCAAAATGGAATATTCAATACACTTTTTTGGATGTGGGTTATCAAACAAAGGGATTTATAAAAAATAAAAAGTTTAGCATCCTTTCAAAATAAAATTTATTATCTATCTCTGAAATTTTTTAATAAAATTTATGAATTTTAAAGGATCTATTATTAGAGTTTATTTTTCAATGTTAAAATTTTCATTGTTTTCAAATTAAATTTTATAGAATAACATTTTAAATTGACATATACCATATTTTTATGATAATATTAATACTGTTTTCTGAAGACTATTTTTATGTTTTCCTTCCTTGTGAACACATGTTCTCACCACATCTTTTTATATGATACTTCTAAAATAAATTTTCATGGTTTGTAAAAGACATTATTTTTCTCCTAGTTTTATAAAATATTTATTTCAAAATTCATTCCAAACATCATGGACATTTCTAATATCCAAACATGGATTTATAAAACTCCAAAAATGTGTTTTTCATTTAATTCATATTTCATTGATACATGTTATGTTTGGTTTGAGGATATTTTTAAAATATTACCATCTAAATAATTTCTCCATATGGATTATGTATTTTGTTTTCTATCAAAATATGATTCATCGCTTTTTATGTCATTCTTAACTATCCACTGTGAATATAAATAATGTTTCTTACAATGCCTTTCTAATAACACCCCAATATTTTATAAGAGGAAAATCATGTTCGATAAAATGTATGAAACACGTCAAAAATTTTAGAAAAGAATATAATACCTAAATATGTGATGATATATTAATTTAAATACAATCTCTTTGATAGCTTGTGATGCACACAATGTCAGGTATAAACAAAACAAAATACCCTATTAAAATGTTATTATTTAAATCTGTCCATTATCAAATAGTCGTTTAGTTAGTGGATATGAATAGGAATAAATAATTATCAAAATTATATGGTTTAAAAAGGAATAAAATAAATGCATTTATTATATATTGATTTGATATAAAATAAGATTCATCTTAATGAAAAAAATGTTCTATGAAATATTATATTTTTATCAATGATTGTTTATTCGAGATTGTCACATATAATTTAAAATTATGTTTTACCAATTTCTCTAGAAAAGTTAAAAAATATGACTGATTCTTTAAAAGTAAATTTAAATAGTAAATTTAAATTAGTTTTTGTAATTTTTTCTAAAAATATTAATTTTTATGAATTTTGAAAAATAATGGTTTTTATTATAAATTGCCTTTTTCTAATTATTCACAAAGTTAATTATATTTTGAATTAAAATAAAAGTAATATTAGTTCAATTATATTAAAATTTAACTAATTTAGGTCATTTTAATCAAATTTATATTGAATGTGGATATTAAAACATTATATATTTATGATAATTTTTAATTTGTAAAACTTATCTTTTATCGTATCTATGGGTTAATTTTATATTAAATTCTACCACTAATATGAAATAAATATGGAAAATGGATTCCATATTTGGAATAATAATTATTTATTTTATATAATATGGTTAAATTTATTTTTTACCGAAATGAGTTTTAAAAAAATTTAAATTTAAATTTTCAGGATTAAAGTAATAATGGGGTTACCTGGGGGGTTAAACTAAGAAGATAAGGGTTAAAATAAACTAAAAAATTTGAAAAAAATATTATGGCCATATTTGGACACTTTAATCTGTGATATTTTATAATTATCCATTTTTGAGGCTTTTGGAATGATAAAAACATGGATATCAATTTTTCTTCTCATAAATTCAATGTGTACCCTCATCCCCACTTATAAAATCACACGTCTACTTCCCTATCCACACATAAAAAACTATTTCGTAAAAATAATATATTACCAAATACCTTAATTATATCCCTAAACACATCATATAGTCTTTTTTAAAACATAAATCCAATCATTATTGGATTTACGCAAAACCTAAAGTGGTTGCTTGATGAAGATGTCATGTTTTTATCTATGAATTTTATTTTTTACTTCCTCTTCTAACATTTATATACATTATTAAAAATGATAATATAATTAAAAAAGTATAAAATATATACTGAGATGTTATTATGTTTATGGTAGAATCTATATCTATCTCCACTATCTTCAAATGGGAAATGTAACCTTCTATCATGTGTATGGTAGACTACCACCTCCCGAACCGATGTAATTCATTTTACATCACCAAATATAATGTGTTGATATAATAATGGATTAAAAAATATTTGTTTTATACTTATGATATCATTATAATTCTATAAATATTATATCACAAATAGTTTTTTTCAATCCATTCTATGGGGGATACAATAATGTCGCTCATGTGTATGGTAGACTTCCACCTCGACAAGTGATGTGATTCATTTTCTATTATAAATTACATGAAACGTAGTAAGGTTTATTTTAACAAATATATGTTATATATTTTATCTAAATATAATTATTTAAATATAATTTTACATCTAAATTCTTACCGTATAATCATTTATATAACAATACCATCGCTCGTGCATACATGTCGACTACGACCTCCAGGTAGGGATATGAAATGTTTTTTAAATTATTTTAAAAGGATCGTAATAACGATGGATTATATTAATATAAATATTACATATAAAATAAAAATAATTAACAAAAATATAATTTATATATTTTTTTTCTTTTTTTCATCCATTGAGAAAAAGGGTAAAAGTTACCAGGCGTATATACAACCCACCTTATTCAAGAATGATATAATCCATTTTCTATAACTATCTTTTATATATTAATATAAATACGTATATAATGAATATATTTGATAGTTTTACCATGTTTAATATTCAATAGATGATTTAACAATGATCAACATAAAATGAAAAGATGTTTTGAACTAAAACATACACGAGAAAAGAAAAAATAATTACGAGAAATAGTTTTTTTATAAAATGTTGTTAATAAAAGGGTGATAAAAGAAAATAAGTAAATAATATATAGAATTATATTTTTTATTATAGTAATTTAATTTATTTATAATACAAAAAAATTTATTATACATGAGTTTTAATGACATGTAATTGAATTCATACTTGATGTATGAGTCTCTCATCTCACTTTTACTTTCATTAGACATACACCATATTCACACCTTATTCATTAGTGTGGTGTATATAATGAAAATTTGGATATTTAATTTCATTATTTTAATTATATTAATTTTATTTTATATTTTATTTAAAAATAATTATTTCACGGGTCTTATGATTCAAATATTACTAATGTAGTAAGGGTTTATTTCAAAATCTCATCATTATCCAAGATTTGTTTTATGTTTACATTGGGAAAATTATTTTATATTTTATTTATTGATATAAATTTTTTAAATGTTACATTTTTTTATTCAAATATATTATATTGTAATAATACCATTTTACACTCTTTGTTACAAAAAATAACTTTGAAAATGATTTTTGAAAAATTGAAAATTATTTCTATCTTCGATCAGAAATAAATTTACATCAAAATTAGTGTTTTCTAATGAAGATTTAAATTTTATTAAATTTTTTCATATGATTTATTAAATATAATTTTATCTATTTTTAATTTTTTAAAATTATTTTGAATGAAAATTTCATGTCATTTTCAAAAAAGGATTATTTGTTAATTTCCAAAAATGTGAACTAAATATTTATTTAATTTATATGATATGAACATAATTTTTACATGCAATGAGCAATAAAAGTTTTAAAGATTATTTTTCATGTTTTGAGATGTTATTTTCAATGAATTTATTTTCAAAATATTTTTTGATATTTTAGTTTTAAAAAGTGATTTTCAATGTGAAAATCATATTTTCCCCATGAATGTTTTGATGAAATTTTTTTAGTATTTAGACTATTTAATGACATCAAAAATATATTTTACTTATTATCCAATAGAAATATTTACTATTTAAATAATGAAAATTATTTATTTCGATGGTTTATTATCATTTTGATAGAGGATGTATAATTTTATTTCCTTCCACAATATTATTCTGGATGGTTTATGATTTTTCTTTTTTGATTGGGGTATGTTTTAACATTTTTTTTATATTAGTTATCAATGTAAATTTTATATTTATTATGATTAAACTCTTTTATATGAGTAATTAATTGGACTTATTATGTTATGGGTGAGGCTTGGTTGTAGGTAACCCCGCAATGAATCACCTCGTCTCATGAGACAAATGAGTTATCTAAATTATTCTAGTTTCTACCCATAGATTTAATCTATCTTATGAATGGTTTTGACAGTATGTTTTAGATATCCAATAATATTAATTCCATAATTATTATATCACTTATTCATAAGTGTGACTATTATATTAGTTAGAATATCCGTGGACATGTTTCGATCTTATGTGATTATTTATATAGATTTATTTGATAATCATTTTTTCGTCCATATAATTCATTGATTATTGATTAAAGGGAATGAGTTCTAGTTATTTACCTTTTACAAATTGATTATGTGTATTTATACATGATAACATCTACTTTATTCCTACCCATACTGAAATGTGATCTCATCCCTTTCTTATGTTTTATATTAATTAGGATACAAATATGTGTTTTGTGGTTGACAAGTAGGGATTCAATACGAGGAATAATAATGTTCTCAATGGAAAACTTTTTGTATTATATGTTTTCAATTATAAATTGAATTTTATGTATTTAAATATTTTTCCAAAACTAATAAACTATTAAGTCCTTCAGGATGTAATTACTTTCATATTATGCCAATATAATAAAGTAAAAACAATATTGGGGTTACTAGAGTCAGATTCATTATTGTTGGTATTAGAGGATTTTTTGTAGAAACCATAGATACAAGATTATAAATAACATAAATTAGGGAATATAACAATATGATAGAAATTGAGGATTAGTATATAAGTATATCTTATAATTTTGTTAAGGTAGTGATTTTGTTTTTTTCTAAAAAATAAATCCATGCATGGATTCTAAAAGTGGATATGGTTCTATATTATTTATACCTAAAGGTAATAATGCTGAATAGGGTGGATTGGGATTTTAATCGGTCTTCACCTAGTTTGGGAAAATGAGCCCGACATTGAAAATTGTTTGACACTCATGGGTGATATTCTTTGGTAAATTAACATTTTACTACAAACCATTATAATCGAATTGAAAATATTTTATTATTTGAGAGCATTCCCAAAGAGAACATTTTTGTGATTATGAGATTAAACATGCATAAATTTATTAATTTATACTATGTTTTTAACTATTTTTGGGATTATACATTTTGTTTCATAATTTTTTAAATCTAACACAATGTATTCCATTTCATATAAATGGAACCTGGAAGAAGTAATGTGTATCATATCAATTCATGTAATCCATGTCAATATTTCAATCCTAGAATGATAATAAATCTAGATCTGGAGATGTATCTAGAAATAACCAAATTATAACCATAAATGGTATTCTAACATAGGGAATAAGAAAAAACAATTCCCATATGAAGTATTCTTCTGATCCACAACATATTGAGACAATTTTAGACCTCTTACTATGTTAGTAACCTCTATAATTTAATGGTACTACAATTATATTGTCAACTATGAAATAGATAAGTTCATTAGAGAATAAATTTGTCACCCTATGTAATATTGAAATGGGGAACTTTTTCATGGATTTTTTTCATATCACAAGAGATTTGGATCAACAATGTCAATTAACAAAAAACATTAAGGATATGAAGGAAATAACATGTATGGAATGGAAGGATTCTGAGGAACCTTTTTGGATTTTTTTTCCTCATGAGCAATGACCAAATATGGAGATACAATTCCTAATTATAATAAAATGGAACGACTAAAATGTTGTTAAGTATAAATAAAACATTAAAAGTATATCAAGAAATTCTACAGAGTACATACTTAATCTAAAGGTAAATATTAAGCATTTCTATTATTGGTTAAAGATAATTATTAAAAGTTCACTAATATCCTAATCATTTTCAATATATGCGGACTAAACGTCATTTTTTATCAAGATAGATAAATAATTGTCTAATTATTATGAATTTAAATGAAAGATAAGGAAAAATAGGATGGTAGAGAAAAATATATGCAAAGGGAATAATGTAATGAAGGATATACCCACATATTATAACTATGGAAAGAAGAACCCTAGTACATTCTTGAAGGGAATGCGAGTTTTCAACAAGTGTAGAGATAAATGCCACCATTATCAAGATTTTAATGAAAAGAAATAAATTTTCGATATATAATTATTTATCTATATGGAGGTGGGGCACTATGAAACTATTGTACCAAACATCCAGGGCATATACCCCAGAAGAAGTTAAGGGATCAAGGTCAAGATTATTTTGTTACTGTATCCTAAGTGGATTGGTTAATGTGATTCTGTGTTTGGATAGAATAATGTTATATAATTATTTCCATTAATAATGTAATGGTTATAAGAATCATAAAATTGATAAGGACTGTACTTCATTCCCTTTTCATTTAGGATTTCAAATCATAGAATGAATAGTAATGATAACAAAAAAGTGATTCAATGGAAAGTTGATCTTTTGGAAAACACATGATTGAGGAAAGATAAACCATAACACATGCTCAATGTTGAAATAATAATGATCAGGATATTTTACTGGGATATTATAAGTGAAATTGAATTTGGTTAGTGATTTGATGGATTATGTTTTCTTTTATTGAGTTTACTGCATGTTTTGATTTATGGAATATATTCAGTAATATGATTTTTTATATTCGGTAGTATTATTGTGTTAATTATGGTTTTTTAGTGATCAAGGTATTAACATATTGGGAATGTGACATTAAAGGCCACTATATATTGTCAAGGGAATATAATGTTATTGGATAACTTATACTAATAATTCTGGTTCTATAAAATATCTACAGGGTAGAGGGACAAATTTTCATTTTAAAGATCTATTAAATGTTTTTTGGGATTAAAAATTACTTTAATATATTAATTTCATGTAGTAAAATATAAATTAGTAAATGATAAAAGTAAAATAAAAAGATGAAATTTAAATTATATTTTCTTGTTTTCCATATCAAAATTGTAGAATAATCCCCCATAAATAAGAAAACAATCTTCTGAAAAAAATGTTCTTCCAATCACTATAGTTTTTCTTGATTCAATGGTATTTTAACTTTTGAAATATTAATTTTTTGTTAGTGGTTAACAATATCACGAATATGTTCCCTGTCACTCTCTTTTAATCCTTAGTTTTATTATTCTCTTTCATGTAAATGTTTTCATTTCACATTAATATTATTCTACTTAGAACCTAGTAATGTGTTATTATGAATGAACATCATAATTAACATTATATCTTATAAATAAAAAGTTTAAATCCCATTTTTATCTGGGATTCCAATAAAGGTATTTTCAAATGTTAAACACTTTATTATTTAGATTATGATTAAATTTTGGGGACGCAATTTATTTAAGGGGTAAAATAGAACACCTTAATATAATAGAATAATAACAATATGTTCGATAGTTTGTATGATATGAAACATCATGATTAAAATAGAATATATAACCACAATAATTTAGGATATATTTCTTGAAATTCGATCTTTTTGATATCTTACGATGCCTGAAATTCCTAGTTTAAATGAAATTTTATACTCTATTAATATATTATTATTCAAAAATAACCATTTTGACCTAGCCATTATGTTAGTGGGTATGAATTAGGCTGAATCATTTATGAAAATTATTTTATTTAATGAATTATAAAATAAATTTAATTGTTATATTTTGAATAGATATAAAATATGAATCATTTAAAAGAAAAAAGAAATGTTTTCTAAAAAATTTTATTTTTTTAAATGGAGTGTTATTCTCGAACTGCGCACATAATTTAAAATTAAATTTTTACCAATTTCATTAAATTTATTTGAAATAAAAATCATAAATTTTTAAATATAAAATTAAAAACTATCATTGAGTGAATTCTTATATTTTTCAGAATATATTATTTTACAAATTGTGAAAATTACTGATTTTTATTGAAAATAGACTTTTCATTTAAATTAGATAAAATTTTTATAGATATTTTAAATTGTTTTTAAATTTAAAGTATTTATATTGTAATACAATTGAACTAATTTTGTTAATTTTAACCAATTTCATATTTAATTTTTATATTAAAACATACTATACTAAATATAATTTCCTTATTTAGAAAACGACTCTTTCGTCCCATGTGTAGTTTAATTTTAAATTTCATTCCACCACTTCTATGAATATAAATGGAAGACATGTATTCCATATTTTGAAAAATATTATTTAATATTATGTAATAATTTTAAATTAAATTTTGACCAAAATTAAAATTAAAAATATAAAAAAATAATTAAGCGCGATTAAGTTAAAAATCGGTTTACCAGGAATAAAAAAATAATATAATGGTTAAAATGACATAAACAAATCTAAAAATCCCATTTTATGGATTTATTTTAACCCTAAAATATCTAAATTTCAATAATTAACAGTTTATAGTCATTTTTCATGAGAAATACATGAGAATCACTTTAACTAGTCTAAAATTCAATGTTTGTCTTCTCCCCCACTTATAATAGGCCACCCCTCTCATCCCCTCTTTAGACATCCTAAAACCATTATATTGGAAAATAAAAACCAGAATACCTTCCATAAATTCCATCCCAAATCTTAGAGTTAATTTTATTTCATAAATCAAACCAAGAAAGGATTTTGGTAGGTCAAATTACCACCTCTCGAACTGTTGTAATTTGTTATCCATAACAAACATTAAAGGATGTATATGGGATGTATTTATTATATTTATATTATATTTATTAAATTATTATACTTCTTTTTTTATTATGTCACATATACCTTCCTAATGTCTATTTAGCGGTGTGTAAGATAACATCCCTGGTGTGTACGAAGCACTACTAAATCATGAAACGATTATTATTTTTTATTACACATTATATGAAAGGTATTAAAGTTAAATTTAATGAATATATGATATATTTATTATTGATAAAAACTTATATAAGTAAAATATCATATCTAAATTCGCATATTCCAATCTGTTGGAAAATAATAACAATGCTTGTGCATACGTGTGGACTAAAACCTCCACACAACATTGTTCATTGTTTCACATTATATTTTTACATGGACGGTTATAAGATTACATTTTATTAATATAAATAAAATAAAATAATTAATATTATTCTGTAAAATTAAATTAATATTTATTTTCCTTTCATTCTATATATTCAAATAAATGGAAACAACGTTCATGTGTATATACAACCTACCATCTCCATGAACGATGTAATCCATTTTATATCTATATATTTTATATATTAATATAAATACATGTATCATTAATATATATTATAATTATATAATGGTTAATTTTTTAATATTATGTAACCATGATCAAATAAAAATGACTGAAATTTCTAAACTAAAACATACAGGAAAAGTGATTCAATTATCACCAGAATTAGTGATTTTATCAAAAATTTGTTAATAAACAAGTGATAAAATACTATAAGTAAATAATATATGGAATTCAATATATTATTATGATTTTAAAATATATATATAATAAACTTATATTTATTATATAATATGTTTATAAACATACAATGGAAGTCAAACATGGGGTAATGATTTCTCATCTCACTTCTACTTATGTGAGACATATGGTTTATTCACCCATTATTCTTCTATTTGGTGTATATATATATCACATTTTCATATTATATATCATGAATATCTTTCTATGCATGGAATTTATTTTTTCATTTGAATTTTTTTCATAGGTATTATGATTCAAAATATACCAAAGTGGTAATTGTTTATTACATAATCTCATCATTATCAGGGATAGTTTTTAATTAAGTTTCCATTGAGGTATTTATTTTAAATTTATATCATACATTTAATATATATATTTATAATCTATCAATTCACGAACTTTATCATTAAATATTACCATTTGACAACTCTTTGGTCCTTAAAATGATTGAGAAAATGTTTTTAGAAAATATGAATTTATTTCTCTCTTTTGTCATAATAGTTTTCATCATAATCCATGTATTAATAAAATTCTTGAACTTTATAAAACAGATTTAATAAATAAATATTTTAATTTTTTAATTTTTTAATTTTTTTAAAAATAATCTTCAAGTCATTTACAAAACAAGGTCTATTTGGCATTTAACAAAAATGTGAAAGGAATATTTTTTTAATGTGTACATTATGGAAGAAATTTAATGGAATTAGGAAGAATAAATGTTTTAAATATTATTTCAGATGTTATTAAATTTTATTTTCTATGAAAATTATTTTAAATTTTATTGTGAACTTTATGATTTAAATGGTGATTTTCAAAGTGAAAATGATATTTTCTCAAGGAATGTTTTTATTGAAATTTTTATGGTGTTTATATTAATTAATGACATAAACCATTTATTTTACATATGATGCAATGGGTATATTTCATATCGATATCATCCATATTAGTTTTTTGTATGGTTTATGATTAGTTTGATAGAGGATGTTAATTTTTTTACCATTCACCGTATTATTATGGATGGTATGGATTATGTTTATTTGATTAGGGTAAGTGTTATCATTTTATATGTTAGGTTTTCAATATAAATTTTGATTTTTATTAAATTTCACCCATTTCATGATTAAGTATATAGAATTAGTAATTTATTAATGAATCTCAGTGTAAATAGACTCTCGATGATTCACTGTGTCTCCCGAGACAAATCAGCATGCCAAATTAGAGAGGTTTATACCTACGAATATAAAACACCTTATTAATGGTCTTGATAGTATATTCAAGATGTCTAGTATTATTAATTACCTAAATATGATATTATTTATTTAGTTATATGTAATTATTCATTTAGTAAAAATATCCATAGATAAGTTTCATGATTATGTGATTATATTTATAGTTTTATTTTATTATTATTTATTTCTACCATATTTAGCATAGTTTATTAATTAAATAGACTGTATTGTTTTATTTACCTTTAATTATTGAATATGATAATTTATTAATGATATATTATATTGGTTTATTACCATTACAGAGTATCTACGAATACCCCTTTAATGTGTTTTATTTTTCATAGGATGCCGGGAACTGTTTTTTGATTGACATGCAAGGATACACAATGATGAATAATGGATTTATCAAAGAGAACACTTTGTGTAATTTATATATTCAATAGTAATGTGAATTTACATTTTTATCTTGTTTAACAACATAACTAATATATTTTGTCCGTCAGGATGAAATTCCTTGTATCATATACAAATGTATTAAACTAGACAAGAAATTCGGGTTACTAGATTTTGGGTTATTACATATATATTTTGAATAACCAGTATTTCATTAATTTTATTTATGTTTGTTCACCTCGATTCCACACATTGATTGATTAGGGAAACTACTGACTTAACTATTTACTTGTTATCTATACGGTGTGAACACCTTGTAATCAATTTTCTGGATTGAATGTTATTTACGTTGATTTTTTTCTGAATATCTTTGTATACCCATTATTTTCATGGGTATATCATGGTTTGAATATTGATGTTTTTAAATGTTTTCCTTAAGTGATTCAATTTGAAAAGGATATGGACCCCATTTTCTCTGGGGTTATTTATTATAGGATTGATTTTGTGTGGCACATATATAAATGGATGATGATGTGTGGGGTATTTTGTCTCCCACCAATTCATTGGTTAAAATTTTATGTCTCAATAGATTTTTAATCATGAGTACATTTTAGTTTTAAATATGTGTGGGGACTATTGATGTGGCTCATGAAAAGAATGTTAACCTACACTAATGTTTTGGCCATATTTGTAATGTGTGCCATAGCTTTAATATTTTTCTCATGACTATGTTATTATTTCATGGATCATTTTTCATGACTCATATTCTTATACACATCTGATATATGTCTTATTTTAATCTATTAATTATGCTATGGTTTATTTTCTATGAATGTTTTGGTATAATTTTATTATTTATCCAGATTATATGAATATTCTTATCTAATTATAACATAGGATATATTATTATCAACATTTATGTTTACCCTCACAGAGAATCAAAGATAATATCTTTTTTATGTTTCTATTTTCCAATTTTATAAAAATAGAAAACATATAAATGGTATAAAAAGGTTTATTATATGGAGAAGTTGTGGGAGATTGTTAAGACTCATCATAGATTATGTTGTCTCATATATAATGTAAAAAATATATAATTTGTATAATGAACATTGGTTTTTTTAGTCAATGTTTTTTCTTAATTCTGTAAATATATAAACCTAAATTTTTATTGGGGTGTGTTGTAATAAAATGTTTTCATTATGTTATATATATGAGACAGTAATGTTGGCATGATTTTATATTTGGAATGAAAGTATGATTTAGAGAAAGTTTGAGGATATGATTCTATCAGTTGAGGATAAATTAGGAGTTAAAAATTTCATCAAAGGATGTTATGGTATTTTTTATTATAATTATAATGGCATAGATAACCCTTTAGTTAGGTTGAGGTAATATTATAGAGATTAGGTTAAGAGAAAATTAGTTAAATACCAAAGGTTATGTTAAAGGTACAAGTCCATGTACAACATAACATCTTCAAAATTTGGTAATAAAGATATTTTTTCATTTTCATGGTAATAAAATCCCTCTCATGATAATAGAAGTGTATTCATGCTCTAGAATAGATGTATCTAGAGGTAATAACCCAAAAAGGAAATGTTGGGAACCAACTCAATATTCACCTATTGCACAACAGAGTGGCCTCACTTGACACCTAGTCAGACATTTTTAAGGGATATTATTTGTTTAATCACATTCTATTTAAATGAAATTATGAATGATTTATTATTATAAGTAATTAGAAAATGAAATACGAGAAAACTAAACCTAGTATAACTTAGATTTAACCAAGAGTGATTTAGGCTGAAATAAAACCTAAGGTAATAATTTCAAAAAGTACGATAGACCTAGTTTGAGTTTATCATTAAATAATCCTACAAAAAAATTTATATGGTGTTAATTGTTCATCCCTCATGGTTAAAAACTTAATTTTTTAATAATTACATAATATTAAAGGAAACATGTCAACCGCGAACTCCATAGACTATATAGATATTGTCCCAAAGAGAAACCTAAAGTGATAAGAGATTGAATGTTAAATCATATGAATATTCTCATCCAACTATCAAGAATTTTTATTAACAATGTAAACTTATTATAGATTACAAACAAGTTAATAATAGAGTCTCATGGATGTTCGGGAGATGAAGATTATGAAAAAAATAATGTTTAAATTACTTCTTGTAAAAAATATGAAAATAATTGCTAAGTGGAATGTCTTAATGGAAATAAAAGATTTCTCTTGTGTAGAAAAAGAGGTAATAGAGAAAATAATTCTTGATTAAAATTGAGGAGACCGGTGGACACAATGAAAGGAAAAGAAAGAGTTAATCATAATGCACCACTAGAAGTTCTCTATCTCAAATGTGTGTAAATTAAACATTATCCAAGTAAATATCCCCATATTATGTCTAAAAAATTATGATAGGAACCATCAACATCCATGAGAACAGAATTACTATGTAACCACAACCATGGAATTGAGTTCTAAAGATAATGTGGAGTGAGGAACATTGACTATAGCTCCAAAAAAGTCGAGTTCCATATTTTTATCTTATTTAACCCACTTATTTGTACCTATAATGTTTGTTAAGGAGATCAAATCATCACCCTAATGTCTAAATATTTAATTATTAATAAAAAATTAACACCCAAGGATATATCTTCCCTCTAATATATGTTTTCATGAATTGTATTACAATAAAATATTATTTTCCTTTAGTAAAATTTGATGTGATATTAGGAATGCATTTCCTCTCTTGATAGTGACATATTTCAAGATTGTAAAATTAGTTCTCTAAGTCTCCCCATGATCAATTATTAATACATGGATGAGTATAATCCACCTTTAATTTTTATTACTCCCTTTGTATTGGTGTATTTACAAATAATGGTTAAAGTAAAAGTAAACAGTAGTTATATTGTTTTTATGATGGAAAATATGAGTTCACTACTGAAACCCAAGATAATGACAGTGAAACCACATGGTAAATTACAGCTTGTGTTGTGGAAGCCCTCACATTTTAATAAATTAATAACTTAAATTGTGAGAACGAAAATTATTTACGGGGGAAAATGTAATGACCTAATATTTCACTATGGATTTTCCTTAAATTAATATTACACTAATATAATGTTACATAAGTAACATTAAACCCAAAATAAATACAATTATTTTTTATAAAAATAGACATTGACCAGTGTATGGAGGTCGTTGAATATATGGGTATAAATAGTTGTAACAAACTGTTGAAATAAATGTTCTTTAAATAATATTTCAACAATTATGGTTAAGTAGATAATAAAATATTTTTTCTATAATTAAAGTTTATTTTATAATATTATTATTTTTAATGATATATATTTATAATTTCCAGTAATTTTATAATAATAGTTTATATTCCAAAAAATATTTCCTATAAAAAATAGTCTTCGTTATATTTTTTTTTAATGTGAAATTTTAAAACATTAAGTTATTAATTTTAAAAAATTGAATTCATTTGTTAACTTATAATTACAATACTGAGTTAAAATTAATTTTGGGTATTTTTCTAAAAATAATTATTTTTGGTGAATTGTGTAAAATACCGTTTTGAAAAATAACATGACTTTTATGAAATTATAAGTATATTATTATGAATTTCAAATTCATGAAACCTTTTTATAAGACCTATTATGTATTTTATAAGTGATTTTATAATTTTAAAAAAGTTGGTTTTATTTTAAAAATCTATATATGACATTTTAAAAGTCAAGATATATATTCAAAAATATTTTAAATACATTATAAATTTAGTATTTTAAAATTAAATTTTATCACTTTTAGAAAGAGAATATAATAAAATAGATTTCAAATTTTGAATCCGTAGGTCCAATTTTTTTGATAAGGTTCATTTTATTTTTGGGGATATATGATAATGATACCATAGGTAAAAACTAGTAACTAAAGTAAAAGCTAAAAGAGTGAATGTTAAATATTCTAATGTTATTGATTTGAAAACATGTTTAAAACATTTTTGTGAATTGGTGGTTAAGGAAAATTTCAAACTTATCTCTTTTATTATATTATTTCTAAATTTTGAAGCCAATATATTTCAGATTTTCTTCCTATTATTAAAACATTTGGGTATTTTAAAAAATCCCTTTTTTACTTATGAAAGAGGAAATCCTATTATAACATCACCTCACACCAGAAACTACGTAGTTCAAGTAAAATATAACCAAACCTCTCAAAAAACTTACTATACACCTTGAAAATGTTATTGTATTATTAAAAGTCCACCCCTTAAAGGCTTATGCTCATTTTCAAAGAAGATAATCTGAGATGCAATGTATAAATTTCTAAACAATCTTTTATCATTTTTATTCTTTTATATGTACTTATTATTATTAAAATTACTGTATACCATATTAAAATGATAAATATATAT